>CM059436.1:88253622-88869041 GCA_030390025.1 Squalus acanthias | reverse complement strand
CCCAGTCTCCCTCTCCCTGAGCCCCCATTCCCCAGTCTCCCTCTCTCCCCCGAGCTCCTATTCCCCAGTCTCCCTCTCCCCGAGCTCCCATTCCCCAGTCTCCCTCTCCCCGTGCTCCCATTCCCCAGTCTCCCTCTCCCCGAGCTCCCATTCCCCAGTCTCCCTCTCCCCGAGCTCCCATTCCCCAGTCTCCATCTCTCCCCGAGCTCCCATTCCCCAGTCTCCCTCTCTCCCCGAGCCCCCATTCCCCAGTCTCCCTCTCTCCCCGAGCTCCCATTCCCCAGCCTCCCTCTCTCACCGAGCCCCCATTCCCCAGTCTCCATCTCTCCCCGAGCCCCCATTCCCCAGTCTCCCTCTCTCACCGAGCCCCCATTCCCCAGTCTCCATCTCTCCCCGAGCCCCCATTCCCCAGTCTCCCTCACCCCGAGCCCCCATTCCCCAGTCTCCCTCTCTCCCGCCCCATTCCCCAGTCTCCCTCTCTCCCCCGAGCTCCCATTCCCCAGTCTCCCTCTCTCCACATTCCCCAGTCTCCCTCTCTCCTCGAGCTCCCATTCCCCAATCTCCATCTCTCCCCCGAGCCTGCATTCCCCAGTCTACATTTCACCCCCCCAATACTCCAGATTTCAATGACCCTCAGATTTCAGTGACCCCCGAATTCAAATCCCCCCTGATTTCAATGACACCCCTGATTTCCTCCTTCTGACAGTTATTGACCATCCCTAGTTTCCCTTGAGAAGGTGATGGTGAGCCGCCTTCTCCTTGAACCGCTGCAGTCCATGTGATGAAGATACGCCCTCGGTGCTGTTAGGTAGAGGGTTCCAGGATTTTGACCCAGTGACGATGAAGGAACGGCGATATATTTCCAAGTCAGTGGTGGTGTTCCCATGCACCTGCTGCCCTTGTCCTTCTAGGTGGTGGAGGTCGCGGGTTTGGGAGGTGCTGACGAAGAAGCCTTGGCGTGTTGATGTAATGCATCCTGTAGATAGTACACACTGTAGCCACGGTACACCGGTGGTAAAATAAAATAAAACACACTAAACTGGCACGTTGGCAGGACATAGGTAAACATTATCACCTACCGACGGAGTGAGACTTGGGTCCCCTAAATATAGTGAGTTCCCATTGTTTTTAACCTATGCCAGGTACCAAAACTGAACCCAAATTCATGGCAATCTTTAGGCACACATGTCTAACTCCTAACAGTGGGGGTGGGGTGGGGGGGCAGGGGGCAGGGTGGGGAGCGTGGGTGATGTTTGGGTTCAGCAGTGGCATAGAGGGTAACCTCTGCAAGACATGCCAGATCATCAACACAGATACCATCATCACACGTGAGGACACCACCCACCAGGTACATGGTACATACTCATGTGACTCGGCCAACGTTGTCTACCTCATACGTTGCAGGAAAGGATGCCCCGGAGGGTGGTACATCGGCGAGACCATGCAGACACTGCGACAACGTATGAACGGACACCGCACAACAATCGCCAGATAGAAGGTTAGTAAGTCACCTTACTATCCTGCTGCAAACTTCCATCACCCTTCCTTGGTGATCCAGTTGTACGTATGTGTTCATTGTTTGCCAGTGTTCCAGTTGTAAGGAGTTGTTTTCTTCATGTCCTGGCACTCTAATACAGAGTGCACATGTGTGTCCTGTGACAGCCTAGTCTTTGAGCTGGTGTCATGTTCCCTGGAGAAAGCAGATCGTACCCTGTGCCCCACAGGAAGTTTGGGTCAGCACACATTTTTTCCAGCCTCTGTTATTTCCTCTTTCTCAAAAGCGAACTCAGTTAAGTGCTTTTTAGCACAGACCAACTCTGTCACAACCAATTACAGACAAGGCCAAAGATTCCAATCTCTAATTGGAGCTACAGCGAGCTTCACATGCAATGCTCTGTTGACCACGGCTCCTAATGAAATAATGACATTTTCCAATCAGATGAGTTGTTATTTGTCACAAGCTGGCCTCCATGTGACTGCTACTTTCTCAGCAAGATTCTCAGCCAGTTTTTCCAAAGCTTTATCCTTCTTTCTATACATGAGTCCCCCAACTAAGAGAGTGGAGGAGCCGTCAATTCCCCAGCCTTTCCCAATGCTGTTCAGGATTTCAAGGTTGCTCTGTTTTATACTCAGGCCGACTTTTTTGCTAGGAAATGAAAGAACTTGCATTTAAACAGCACCTTTCACATCCTCAGGACGGCCCAAAGAGCTTCACCGCCAACGAGTTACTTTTGAAGTGCAATGTAGGGAAACGCAGCAGCCAATTTGTGCACAGCAAGGTCCCACAAAACCCAAAATGTAGTGAATGAGCAGATAAGCTGTTCTTTGGTGGTATTGTTTGAGGGATGAATGTTGGCCCTACCAGGAGAACCCGATCTTCTTTTTCTAAAATTGTCACTGGATTTCTTACATCCACCTGAGCTGCCAGCCGTTTCGCATCTCACCTGACTGACAGTTTCAATAATGCAGCACTCCCTCAGGACTGTACTGAAGTGTCAGCCTAGATTATGTCCAGTGGGGTTTGAACTCAGAATCAACTCCCCCTGCAACACAATGGCTCCACTGTGTACTAGCTACAGGATGTACTGCAGCACCTCGCCAAGGTTACCTCAACAGCACCTCCCTCCCCTGCAACCTCCACCACCAAGAAGGACAAGGGTAGCAATACATAGAATTACATAAAAAGTAGAGCACAGAAACAGGCCATTCGGCCCAGCTGGTCTATGCTGGTGTTTGTGCTCCACGTGAGCCTCCTCCCACCCTGTTTCATCCAACTCTTCTCAGTATATCCTTCTATTCCTTTCTCCCTCATGTACTTATCTAGCTTCCCCTTAAATGCATCGATGCGCAAAGATAGAGAACTTCAGTCTTGTAAAAAGCAAGCAAAAAAATAGCAACGGATAAGAAAGATCAATAGTCTGGTGCCAGTAACTGCTGTTTTCCTATTCTACCATGTTTGCGCATTGGAACATTCTGTGCTCACGCTACTTTATTTAGTAGAATCGATGATCAGTTCTGCCTTGCTGTAGTTATGGATACACTGAAATAACATAGAAACTGTCTAGTAATTTCAACAAAAGTTTATAAAAATCATAACATGCAAGGCTCAGTCAATTCAATTCACTTAGTACTTTGGACAATGGTGTGGCAATTTATAAAATGTTGTTTGAAACCCCATGACAAGTTACCACAAATACAAAATAGGGAGTAACTGTTTCCACTGGCAGGAGGGTCGGTAACCAGAGGACACAGATTTAAGATAATTGACAAAAGAACCAAAGGGGAGATGAGGAGAAATTTTTTTTTGCTACTTTCTGGAATGCACTGCCTGAAAGGGCGGTGGAAGCAGATTCAATAGTGACTTTCAAAAGGGAATTGGATAAATACCTGAAAAGGAAAAATTTGCAGGGCTATGGGGAAAGAGCCGGGGAGTGGGACTAATTGGATCGCTCTTTCAAAGAGCAGGCACAGGCACGGTGGTCCGAATGGCCTCCTTTTGTGCTCTATGATTCTAGGTGCATGGGAACACAATCACCTCCAGGTTCCCCTTCAAGTCACACACCATCCCGACTTGGACATGTATCGTTGTTTCTTCATCGTTGCTGGATGAAAATCCCGGAACTCCCTCCCTAACAGCACTGTGGGAGTACCTTCACCACATGAACTGCACCAGTTCAAGAAGGCGGCTCCCCACCACCTTCTCAAGGGCAACTAGGGATGGGCAATAAATGCCAGCCTTGCCAGCGACGCCCACATCCTGAGACAAAATAAAGAAACTTCCTTAACCTTTCCTCCTACCCATAATTCTTAATAACCCAGTATCATCTTTGTGGTTTGCCTCTGTACCTTCTCAAGGGCAATAACACCCATCCTGTGACCAGAACTGTACACAGTAATCTAGAGGTAGTCTGACCAACAGTTTATGCAGTGACATGTCTTTTGACATCATCACTGATTCAATATCCTGGAATTCCCTAATGAACTCCATTCTGGGACGGCATCAGTTCAAGAAGAAGGCCCATCACCACCTTGTCAGGGCCACTAGGGATGGGCAATAAATGCCGGTCTTGCCAGTGCTGCCTATTTCCTGAGAATTAATTTTTTTTTAAACCTGAGAGGTGAAAGCATCTTTCACAACCTCAGGATGTCCCAAAGTGCGTTACAGCCATTGAAGTACTTTTTTCAAGTGTAGTCACTGTTGTAATGTATGAAACGCTGTAGCCAATTTGCGCACAGCAAGGCCCCACAAACAGCAATGTGATAATGACCTGATGATCTGTTTTAGTGATGTTGAGGGATAAATATTGGCCAGGACACTGGGGAGATCTCTCCTGCTCTTCTTTGAATAGTGCCGTGGGATCAGAGGGGATCCTGAGTTTAAGGGGATGAGCTATGAGGAAAGGTTATAGAAGAATAAGCTCTATAGTCTCAGGGTTATTGGGGAACATCACTGAGAAGTACTTAAATATGAAATGCTAAACTCTTGAATGTTACTTCGGAATGAGTCAGGAAAACAAGACCAGGGGATTGAAATTTAAATTTGTTAAAAATGACATTAGGAGGAAACCCCTTTACTCAAAGAGCAACAATATTTGGGAGGTGACAGTAGCGAAGGAACCCACCTGCTAAGCGTTGGGCCCAGTGTGTAGACCCAGAAAATCCCCCCTATAAATTCTCACGCCGCTTTTAGTAAATGATGTGATAAAGCTCTGTACTAGACAGCATTCAAGGAAAGAAAGAGCTTTCACAACCTCAGGACGTCCCAAAGTGCTTCACAGCCAATGAGGTGCTTTTTGGAAGTGTAGTCACTGTCGCAAATGTAGGAAAATGCAATTTGCGTGTAGCAAGGTCCCACAAACAGCAATGAGATAGATGACCAGATAATTTGTTTTAGGTTGCTGTTGCCATTTACAGCTCCTCGAGACCCATCTTTTGTTTATTTTCTTGTTCCATTGACCACCCCCTTTTGCTTTGCACTATCATCCCTTTTGTCATTTTAATCATTACTGCCTTCCAGTCTCCCCTCCCCCCTTTCCCTACTGCTTGCTTAAAACCTGTTACATCTCTAACTTTTTCCAGTTCTGACGAGGGGTCCCAGACCTGAAACGTTAACTCTGTTTCTCTTTCCACACTTGCTGCCTGACCTGCTGAGTATTTCTGGCATTTTCTGTTTATATAATCTGTTTTGAGGTGTTGTTTGAGGGAGAAATATTGGATCAGGACACCGGGAAGAACTCACCTGCTCTTCTTTGAAATAGTGCCATGGGATCTTTTACATCCACCTGAGAGAGCAGACAGGGCCTCGGTTTAACGTTTCATCCAAAATACGGCACCTCCAGAAGTGCCATTTACAGCTCCTCTAGACCCATCTTTTGTTTCTTTTCTTGTTCCATTGACCACCCCTGTAATATATGTGGGTAGAACAAATGAAGGACAGACATGATGAGCTGCTAGTTCATGTGCTTGCTTTATTAGGCCAGAGCGAACTGAGCATGCTCATAGTAAACCATGTGGCAAACCATGTGATAATACTGCTTTCCCCTTAATAAAAAAGTATGTATTCTCCTCTCAAATACAACAAAACTATGGTCCCACCTTTCCCAGCATTACATGTACCACATAACAAAAACTCCTGGCTTTTTTTCTTTTAAATGAACTACAAATCCAGTTTAATCACAGGTTTGCGGAGCCTTCCTGATCTCCTTAAAGAAGATTTTGGTGTTGAACCAATTTTCAGGCTGTTTTGTTTAGATTCCGAACTCAAAGATGATTCTGTTTCTACCTCAGACTTGTTTGAACCTGGTACTTCAGTTACTGAAGTCTGAACTGAGTCAAACTCCTGTATGTGTTCATGATCAAGTGGTTCAAGATCACTGTCCAATCCAGGCCAGTAAACAAAGCTTCTTGCAATTGATTTCATACTGATGATCCCTGGACGTTCAGTATGAAGTTCGGCCAGAATTCTATCTCTCAGCGAAGTAGATACCATCACTCTGTTTCCCCACTTGATACAACCTTGCTCACAAGACAATTCAGTACGATGGTTATGGAATGGTTTCAATTCTGTGTCCATACACTGATCAGCCCATCCATTCAAGGTGTTTTCATACACTCTTTTCAGTACTGAGTTCTTTTGAGTCTCATCTGCAATCTCAGTTGCATTCACGGGAAAGTCTTTGTCAACTGCACCTACCGTGAAAATCTCACCTTCACTCCAACACGAGTCCTCATGTGGCAACCTGGACAAGGCATCTGCGATTGTGTTCTGCTTTGAAGTACGATATTCAATCGTGTAGTCATATTGTGACAACAACACTGCCCAACGTTGCATTCTTGATGCGGCCATTACAGGGATGGCAGATTTGGGCCCCAATATTGCTGGGAGCGGTTTGTGATCGGTTATCAGGGTAAACTTTCTGCCGATCAGGAACTGTTGGAATTTCTTGATTCCAAACACTATGGCAAGTGCTTCCTTTTCAATTTGCGCGTAGTTTCTTTCGCTCCTTGTGAGTCTTCGCGATGCAAATGCGCTTGGTTTCTCTTGGCCGCCATCCATTACATGGCTTATGACAGCTCCCACACCATAGCTAGAAGCAGCACACGCTAACTTAAGCTCACGCTCTGTGTCATAGTGCACAAGTAAAGCATCGCTAGAGAGAATTCTCTTACAAGCATCGTAAGCTTCCTGTTGCGCTTTCGTCCACTTTCACTGGACATCCTTCTTGAGGAGCTCGTGCAATGGAGCCAACATGGTCGCTAACTCAGGTAAGAAACGTTCATAGTACTGGACCATGCCAAGGAAAGATCTTAACTCAGACACGTTCTGTGGCTTTAGAGCATTGATGACAGCATCAACCTTTTCCTTCATTGGTTGCAAGCCATTTGCGTCAACTTTCAGACCAAGGTACACAACCTCAGGCTGCACAAAAGCACATGTGCTCCTTTTCAATTTGACATTGTGGGAATTCAACCTTTGACGCACTATATCTAACTCTTCTAGATTTTCTTCCTCACTGCTTGTTGCGATCAGCACATCGTCTTGATTGCATAAGCAATTTGGAACTCCTTGCAAAATCTTATCCATCGTAGCCTGGAAGATTTTGGGAGAGGACTTTACACCATGCAGCAGCTTGGTGTATGAGTACAGTCCCTTGTGTGTGTTGATGGTGAGATACTGTTGACTCTCTTTCTCAACATTCAGCTGAGTGTAAGCGTGCGACAGGTCAAGCTTCGAGAAAGCCTTTGACCCAGAGAGTGCGGCATAGAAATCTTGCGATGTAGGTAATGGGTACTGCTCATCGTCAACTGCTTGGTTGATAGTAACTTTGAAGTCACCGCACAAGCGTACAGTTTTGTTTGCTTTGAGCACTACCACAATCGGGGTAGCCCATTCACTTTTGTAAGTTTTTACTAGCACTCCATTCTCTCTGAGCTTTGCTAGCTCTTCCTCCACCTGACTTTTCAACACATAGGGGACCGGCCTTGCCTTACAACAGACAGGCTTCGCATTGGACTTGATGCGGATATGCGCGTCATACCCAGTGAAGCCCTCATAACAATCTGTGAACATGTTTTCGTACTTGTTCAGCATTGTGTCGAGTCACTTCTTTGAAGCATCTACACTGAAGACATTTTTCCAGTCTAGTTTTAACTTTCTCAACCAGTCTTTGCCCAAGAGGGTTGGCCTGTTGTGGTAGCTTGCTACAATATTAGGCAGCTTTACTGACTGGCCATTGTGTTGAACTGTACATTCCATTTGTCGACATGTCTCTAGGATTTCTCCGGAGTAGGTTTTTAACTCTACGGTACTCTTTGTAAGTGGTATTTGATTAAACTTACTCTCACATGTGTCCTTACTCATGATAGAGCAGTCCGCCGCCATGTTGATACACATAACAATATATTGCTCATTGATCAACAGTTTTGTACGGAAGTCTTTCTCACAACTGCTAGCATTGCCGCTAGTGGCATAGATACTGTAGATGCCTAGGTCTTCAACATCAGGTGTGTTCACTTCAATATTGTGAACTCCTCCCTTTTGTTGTCGCTGCTTTGCATTGCCACTAGAATGGTTCTTAATTCCTGCTTTAGATCCAGCTCTGCAAGCTGTTGAAATATGGCCTTGCTTCTGGCAATGAAAACACTTTGCATTTCTGTATTGGTCGGACTGTGGTGAGTGATTTCCATTGCAGCGATAACAATTCACTGAACTGCTCTCACCAACATTAGGTTTGGCGGTGGCTTTGTGACTGTAGACCTCAGCTGCACTAGTCACTTGAGTTGGACGGAGCTCCCTAGCATTCTTAGACGCCATCTCCATAGATAGGGCTATTTTGCATGCTATGTCAAATGTTAGGTTTGGAGTGTTCAATAACTTGGACTGTGTGCACTCATCTACCAGTCCACACACAAACTTATCTCGCAACGCACGATCTAAAAATGTGCTGAAGTAACAATGCAAAGACTGGTTTGTAAGAGCTACAGTGTAGTCACTGATGGTTTCACTTTGTTTTTGGTTTCTGATACCAAACATATAGCTCTCTGCTATTTCTAATGGCTTTGGGTAGAAATGGTCCTCGAGTTTCTCAACAATGTCTTTAAATGACGCATCCTTCACTTTCCCTGGTGCGAGTAGGTTTGTCAACGTTCCGTAGACATCTGGCCCGATCTCCGTTAGAAAAATTGCTTTCTTCCGTTCACGAATTACTTTATTTTGGGCTTCAGCATTCTCCTCTGCACCTTCGGTCTCAATAATGTTATTGGCCCTAAAAACATCTCCATCCGCTCAACGTAAGAACTGACTGGTTCACGAGCTCAGTCATACATGCCGAGGCTTCCGATGAATCCCGTGGACGCGGCCATGATTGCCCCGATCCCGTCGAACAGTGGCTCAGCACGCCAGCTATGTACATGTGAGACTCAACGCCGCTGTTGCTGTGTATACATACACATGAAGGCGAAGCACAGATGATTCTGCATCAGCATTAACGGTAAAACATCGCAAAAATTCAGTTTAGGTGTCACAAATTCACCTTAAACTTGTCCACTTGAAGGTTGAACACTGTGTCCGTACATGATCCCTAAAAATGGCTTTGAGATCCCATCCTCGTCGCCAATATATAATATATGTGGGCAGAAAAAAATGACAGAGACACGATGAGCTGCTAGTTCATGTGCTTGCTTTATTAGGCCAGAGCGAAGTGAGCATGCTCATACTAAACCATGTGACAATACATGACAACCCCCTTTTGCTTTGCACTATCATCCCTTTTGTCATTTTAATCACTACTGCCTTCCAGCCTCCTCTCCCCCCTTTCCCTGCTGCTTGCTTAAGCACTCCCTCAGCACTGCACTGGAGAGTCAGCCTAGATTTTGTGCTCAAGTCTCTGGAGTGGGGCTTGAACTCATGACCTTCTGACTTAGAGGCGAGAGTGCTGCCCACTGAGCCACGGCTGGGGCCAAAAAGGAGAGTTGTGGACTGTTTGCAACAAAAGTATTAATGTGTTTACAAACTTGGTTTGCATCATATGTTCTGGCATGGGTTGGTTTGAATATGCTGAAGTGGTAAACTGACATCAAACTATTGGATTTGCTTCAAATGAACCACTCAGGACCTCTGGTCCCAACCTCCAGCATTGCCTAAATAAAAACAGAAAATGCTGGAGATACTCAGCAGGTCCGGCAGCATCTGTGGAGAGAGAAACAGAGTTAACAGAGTATTTTGCTCTTGTTCCAGCATTGTCTATTTGACATCAGGCTGCTATGTTCCTCAGTGAATTGAACATGCCATTCCTGATGAGCCCAGGAAAGCAGCAGGAACCAGTTGGAACAGGGTCACTCTTTGAGCTGCTACATTCCTGTTCCCTTGTGTCAGAAGCGAGCCAAGTGTTCACAAACTTGCTGCTAATTAAAAGCAGTTGAGTAAGTAATTCTCAGTGCGCTCCTCCAGTCGCTTCAGCCCTGTCTGATCAAACGATGCGGTTTTCAGCCGGTTGGGCAGAACGAACCCCAGCGTGCTGGGCATCTCTCAGACAGGGGCCGACGTGTTCAGACCAGTTGCTGAATGTATGGCTGGTTGTCCTTTGAGGAAGTTATTATAAACCAGCGTTGTTTCTGGAGGAGGCCAGAGTGCCTTGTGGGGGGGGCTTTATTCTTCTTTCACATTCTCCTTCTGTGATGGTACTTTTACTGACTAACCTCACCTCATGTCTGGCTTTCATTTCTTTTAAAACACAGCTTAGATTTCCTTAATTTGCTGTATATTTGGGAATTTTCACCCCTAAAGGCTTTTCAGTTAATTAGGCACAGACACATCACCAGCCCTCAGTCCGATATACTGTGGAATTGTGCTCTATTGTCTCGGTGTCAGCCGTGGTACCATTCTTACTTCTGCGTTAGAAGCTTGTTCTTTCATGCCCCATTTGAGAGACCTGAGCATGCAATCCAGGCTGACATTCCCAATGATCTCTCAACCAACATCACTGAAACAGATTATCTGGTCATTATCACATTGTTGATTGTGGGATCTTGCTGTGTGCAAATTGGCTGCCGTGTTCCCTGCATTACAGCAGATCATCTGTTTCAGATGTTGGCTGAGGGATAAATATTGGCCGGGGAGAATTCCACTGCTCTTCTTCAAGATAGTGCCGTAGGATCTATTACGTCCAACTGAGACGGCAGGCGGGAGATAACTGAGGGAGTGCTGCACTGTCGAAGGTGCCGTCTTTCAGGTGAGATGTTAAACCGAGGCCCCGTCTGCCCGCTCAGGTGGATGCAATAGATCCCATGGCACTATTTCCAGGTAGAGGAAGGAAACTGTTAATATCCAGAGAGAGACTGTTAATGACCAGGGGAGACTGTTAGGGCTGGATTTTCATTGACCTGTGGAGGCGGGTTTGGAGGCGTGGGGGGATTAAAGTTGCAGATTCGGGGGTCTCGCCCCCAACCTGCCTCCATGCGAGTTTCGCTGGAGGCGGGTACCCGACCTCTGCTGGGACCCGCCTCCCCGAGGCGGGAAGGGGATTAGTGACAATTAACTGCCTGTTAACAGGTAGTTAACAGGCAGTTTTTTGCCTAATCCCTATTTTGAAAGCTGACATGTGGGCTTCCTGACAGGTCCCAACCACGCCAAGTTAGCGAGGCGGACCGTGGGTCTGCAGGGGTTGGAGGGGTCGATATGTCCGGTGGGCAGGTGAGTGATGGGTGCATGTGTGCAGAGGTAAGTGTGTAAGGTAAGTGCAAAGTGTGGGAAAAAGTTTTACTTACCTTAACTTCCTCCTGCAGGTGTCAGCCCTTCAGTTCTCAGGAGTCAGAAATCTCACCGGCACAGAAAGCAGAAAGGCCATGGTGCTGTCAAAAGTTTCAGCCTCTGTTTTCTGTGTTGGAATGATTTCTAACTCAGCCTGTGAGGAAGGAATTAACTTAGAGTACAGATTGTCAGTATTTGACAGCTTCACAGAGCTGTCAAACGCTGATATTTCATCTGTCAAAAGCTCTTGACAGATGAAATGTCAATCTGTGACGTCACCTGTTGCCGGGTGGCCCTTAATTGGCCTGCTGAGCCCACTGGGCGGGCACAACAAGGTCAATCAAGGGAAAATACAGTGGGTTGGCCACAAGTTGATGGAGGCGGGTCTACAACCCAAAAAGTGGGAGTCCCGACTCCATCACGTCCCCGGTATCAAAATCCAGCCCTTAATGTCCAGGGGAGATTGTTAATGTCCAGGGGAGACTGTTAATGTCCAGGGGAGACAGTTAATGTCCCGAGGGAGACTGTTAATGACCAGGGGAGACTGTTAATGACCAGGGGAGACTGTTAATGTCCCGTGGGAGACTATTAATGTTCAGGGGAGACTGTTAATGTCCAGGGGAGACAGTTAATGGCCCGAGGGAGACTGTTAATGACCAGGGTAGACTGTTAATGACCAGGGGAGATTGTTAATGTCCCGAGGGAGATTGTTAATGTCCAGAGGAGACTGTTAATGTCCAGGGGAGATTGTTAATGTTCAGGAGAGACTGTTAATGTCCAGGGGAGACAGTTAATGTCCCGAGGGAGAATGTTAATGTTCAGGGGAGACTGTTAATGTTATGGGGAGACTGTTAATGTCCCGAGGGAGAATGTTAATGTTCAGGGGAGACTGTTAATGTTCAGAGGAGACTGTTTGTCCAGGGGTGACTGTTAATGTCCAGGGGAGACTGTTAATGTCCAGGGGAGACTGTTAATGTCCAGGGGAGACTGTTAATGTCCCGAGGGAGAATGTTAATGTTCAGGGGAGACTGTTAATGTTCAGGGGAGACTGTTAATGTCCAGGGGAGACTGTTAATGTCCAGGGGAGACTGTTAATGTCCCGAGGGAGAATGTTAATGTTCAGGGGAGACTGTTAATGTCCAGGGGAGACTGTTAATGTCCCGAGGGAGATTGTTAATGTCCAGGGGAGATTGTTAATGTCCCCAGGGAGATTGTTAATGTCCAGGGGAGATTGTTAATGTCCCGAGGGAGATTGTTAATATTCAGGGGAGACTGTTAATGTCCAGGGGAGACTGTTAATGTCCAGGGGAGACTGTTAATGTCCAGGGGAGATTGTTAATGTCCAGGGGAGACTGTTAATGTCCCGAGGGAGATTGTTAATGTTCAGGGGAGACTGTTAATGTCCAGGATGACTGTTAATGTCCAGGGGAGATTGTTAATGTCCAGAGGAGACTGTTAATGTTCAGGGGAGACTGTTAAGGTTCAGGGGAGATTGTTAATGTCCAGAGGAGACAGTTAATGTCCCGAGGGAGAATGTTAATGTTCAGGGGAGACTGTTAATGTCCAGGGGAGACTGTTAATGTCCAGGGGAGATTGTTAATGTTCAGGGGAGACAGTTAATGGCCCGAGGGAGACTGTTAATGACCAGGGGAGACTGTTAATGACCAGGGGAGATTGTTAATGTCCCGAGGGAGATTGTTAATGTCCAGAGGAGACTGTTAATGTCCAGGGGAGATTGTTAATGTTCAGGGGAGACTGTTAATGTCCAGGGGAGACAGTTAATGTCCCGAGGGAGAATGTTAATGTTCAGGGGAGACTGTTAATGTTATGGGGAGACGGTTAATGTCCCGAGGGAGAATGTTAATGTTCAGGGGAGACTGTTAATGTTCAGAGGAGACTGTTTGTCCAGGGGTGACTGTTAATGTCCAGGGGAGACTGTTAATGTCCAGGGGAGACTGTTAATGTCCAGGGGAGACTGTTAATGTCCCGAGGGAGAATGTTAATGTTCAGGGGAGACTGTTAATGTTCAGGGGAGACTGTTAATGTCCAGGGGAGACTGTTAATGTCCAGGGGAGACTGTTAATGTCCCGAGGGAGAATGTTAATGTTCAGGGGAGACTGTTAATGTCCAGGGGAGACTGTTAATGTCCCGAGGGAGATTGTTAATGTCCAGGGGAGATTGTTAATGTCCCCAGGGAGATTGTTAATGTCCAGGGGAGATTGTTAATGTCCCGAGGGAGATTGTTAATGTTCAGGGGAGACTGTTAATGTCCAGGGGAGACTGTTAATGTCCAGGGGAGACTGTTAATGTCCAGGGGAGATTGTTAATGTCCAGGGGAGACTGTTAATGTCCCGAGGGAGATTGTTAATGTTCAGGGGAGACTGTTAATGTCCAGGGGAGACTGTTAATGTCCAGGGGAGATTGTTAATGTCCAGGGGAGATTGTTAATGTCCAGGGGAGACTGTTAATGTCCAGGGGAGATTGTTAATGTTCAGGGGAGACTGTTAATGTCCAGGGGAGACAGTTAATGTCCCGAGGGAGAATGTTAATGTTCAGGGGAGACTGTTAATGTTATGGGGAGACGGTTAATGTCCCGAGGGAGAATGTTAATGTTCAGGGGAGACTGTTAATGTTCAGAGGAGACTGTTTGTCCAGGGGTGACTGTTAATGTCCAGGGGAGACTGTTAATGTCCAGGGGAGACTGTTAATGTCCAGGGGAGACTGTTAATGTCCCGAGGGAGAATGTTAATGTTCAGGGGAGACTGTTAATGTTCAGGGGAGACTGTTAATGTCAAGGGGAGACTGTTAATGTCCAGGGGAGACTGTTAATGTCCAGGGGAGACTGTTAATGTCCAGGGGAGACTGTTAATGTCCCGAGGGAGAATGTTAATGTTCAGGGGAGACTGTTAATGTCCAGGGGAGACTGTTAATGTCCCGAGGGAGATTGTTAATGTCCAGGGGAGATTGTTAATGTCCCCAGGGAGATTGTTAATGTCCAGGGGAGATTGTTAATGTCCCGAGGGAGATTGTTAATGTTCAGGGGAGACTGTTAATGTCCAGGGGAGACTGTTAATGTCCAGGGGAGACTGTTAATGTCCAGGGGAGATTGTTAATGTCCAGGGGAGACTGTTAATGTCCCGAGGGAGATTGTTAATGTTCAGGGGAGACTGTTAATGTCCAGGGGAGACTGTTAATGTCCAGGGGAGATTGTTAATGTCCAGGGGAGACTGTTAATGTCCCGAGGGAGAATGTTAATGTTCAGGGGAGACTGTTAATGTCCAGGGGAGACTGCTAATGTCCAGGGGAGATTGTTAATGTCCAGAGGAGACTGTTAATGTTCAGGGGAGACTGTTAAGGTTCAGGGGAGATTGTTAATGTCCAGAGGAGACAGTTAATGTCCCGAGGGAGAATGTTAATGTTCAGGGGAGACTGTTAATGTCCAGGGGAGACTGTTAATGTCCCGAGGGAGATTGTTAATGTCCAGGGGAGATTGTTAATGTCCCCAGGGAGATTGTTAATGTCCAGGGGAGATTGTTAATGTCCCGAGGGGGATTGTTAATATTCAGGGGAGACTGTTAATGTCCAGGGGAGACTGTTAATGTCCAGGGGAGACTGTTAATGTCCAGGGGAGATTGTTAATGTCCAGGGGAGACTGTTAATGTCCCGAGGGAGATTGTTAATGTTCAGGGGAGACTGTTAATGTCCAGGATGACTGTTAATGTCCAGGGGAGATTGTTAATGTCCAGAGGAGACTGTTAATGTTCAGGGGAGACTGTTAAGGTTCAGGGGAGATTGTTAATGTCCAGAGGAGACAGTTAATGTCCCGAGGGAGAATGTTAATGTTCAGGGGAGACTGTTAATGTCCAGGGGAGACTGTTAATGTCCAGGGGAGATTGTTAATGTTCAGGGGAGACAGTTAATGGCCCGAGGGAGACTGTTAATGACCAGGGGAGACTGTTAATGACCAGGGGAGATTGTTAATGTCCCGAGGGAGATTGTTAATGTCCAGAGGAGACTGTTAATGTCCAGGGGAGATTGTTAATGTTCAGGGGAGACTGTTAATGTCCAGGGGAGACAGTTAATGTCCCGAGGGAGAATGTTAATGTTCAGGGGAGACTGTTAATGTTATGGGGAGACGGTTAATGTCCCGAGGGAGAATGTTAATGTTCAGGGGAGACTGTTAATGTTCAGAGGAGACTGTTTGTCCAGGGGTGACTGTTAATGTCCAGGGGAGACTGTTAATGTCCAGGGGAGACTGTTAATGTCCAGGGGAGACTGTTAATGTCCCGAGGGAGAATGTTAATGTTCAGGGGAGACTGTTAATGTTCAGGGGAGACTGTTAATGTCCAGGGGAGACTGTTAATGTCCAGGGGAGACTGTTAATGTCCCGAGGGAGAATGTTAATGTTCAGGGGAGACTGTTAATGTCCAGGGGAGACTGTTAATGTCCCGAGGGAGATTGTTAATGTCCAGGGGAGATTGTTAATGTCCCCAGGGAGATTGTTAATGTCCAGGGGAGATTGTTAATGTCCCGAGGGAGATTGTTAATGTTCAGGGGAGACTGTTAATGTCCAGGGGAGACTGTTAATGTCCAGGGGAGACTGTTAATGTCCAGGGGAGATTGTTAATGTCCAGGGGAGACTGTTAATGTCCCGAGGGAGATTGTTAATGTTCAGGGGAGACTGTTAATGTCCAGGGGAGACTGTTAATGTCCAGGGGAGATTGTTAATGTCCAGGGGAGATTGTTAATGTCCAGGGGAGACTGTTAATGTCCAGGGGAGATTGTTAATGTTCAGGGGAGACTGTTAATGTCCAGGGGAGACAGTTAATGTCCCGAGGGAGAATGTTAATGTTCAGGGGAGACTGTTAATGTTATGGGGAGACGGTTAATATCCCGAGGGAGAATGTTAATGTTCAGGGGAGACTGTTAATGTTCAGAGGAGACTGTTTGTCCAGGGGTGACTGTTAATGTCCAGGGGAGACTGTTAATGTCCAGGGGAGACTGTTAATGTCCAGGGGAGACTGTTAATGTCCCGAGGGAGAATGTTAATGTTCAGGGGAGACTGTTAATGTTCAGGGGAGACTGTTAATGTCCAGGGGAGACTGTTAATGTCCAGGGGAGACTGTTAATGTCCCGAGGGAGAATGTTAATGTTCAGGGGAGACTGTTAATGTCCAGGGGAGACTGTTAATGTCCCGAGGGAGATTGTTAATGTCCAGGGGAGATTGTTAATGTC
Source organism: Squalus acanthias (assembly GCA_030390025.1). Lineage (NCBI taxonomy): Eukaryota > Metazoa > Chordata > Chondrichthyes > Squaliformes > Squalidae > Squalus > Squalus acanthias. The sequence continues at coordinate 88,852,558 of CM059436.1, read as the reverse complement.
CCCAGGGAGATTGTTAATGTCCAGGGGAGATTGTTAATGTCCCGAGGGAGATTGTTAATGTTCAGGGGAGACTGTTAATGTCCAGGGGAGACTGTTAATGTCCAGGGGAGACTGTTAATGTCCAGGGGAGATTGTTAATGTCCAGGGGAGACTGTTAATGTCCCGAGGGAGATTGTTAATGTTCAGGGGAGACTGTTAATGTCCAGGGGAGACTGTTAATGTCCAGGGGAGATTGTTAATGTCCAGGGGAGACTGTTAATGTCCCGAGGGAGAATGTTAATGTTCAGGGGAGACTGTTAATGTCCAGGGGAGACTGCTAATGTCCAGGGGAGATTGTTAATGTCCAGAGGAGACTGTTAATGTTCAGGGGAGACTGTTAAGGTTCAGGGGAGATTGTTAATGTCCAGAGGAGACAGTTAATGTCCCGAGGGAGAATGTTAATGTTCAGGGGAGACTGTTAATGTCCAGGGGAGACTGTTAATGTCCAGGGGAGATTGTTAATGTTCAGGGGAGATTGTTAATGTCCAGAGGAGACTGTTAATGTCCAGAGGGAGATTGTTAATGTCCAGAGGAGACTGTTAATGTCCAGGGGAGACTGTTAATGACCAGGGGAGACTGTTAATGTCCAGAGGAGACTGTTAATGTCCAGAGGGAGATTGTTAATGTCCCGAGGGAGATTGTTAATGTCCAGGGGAGACTGTTAATGACCAGGGGAGACTGTTAATGTCCAGAGGAGACTGTTAATGTCCAGAGGAGACTGTTAATGTCCCGAGGGAGATTGTTAATGTCCAGGGGAGATTGTTAATGTCCAGAGGAGACTGTTAATGTCACGAGGGAGATTGTTAATGACCAGAGGAGACTGTTAATGTCCAGAGGAGACTGTTAATGTCCAGAGGAGACTGTTAGGGGTAAAAATTCAGTTGGTTGTGCCTCCCGTTAGCGCCTTAAGAGGGCACTAATGGGCGCAAAGCCGCTAACGCCCGGGCGCAGCGATGTTTGCGCCGCTCGGGAACTTAACTAGAGATTGTGCGGCGGCGCTAAACTTTACCGCGACCACCTGCGCGCGCAGATTGTGACGTCATTCCATGGTGCAACGCCCTTGTGGCGCCCCGGAGCGGAAATTGAGTGGCGCCCCCTGCCTTACCGCCTGGCGCATCCAACGACCAGAAGACTGGAACGCTATCAATCGCTGTGGGGCTGGGGGTGGTCGCTATTTAAAGGGGGCCTCTTCCTGTCTTTTATTGTTGGTGGCATTTTTGAACTACGCATTCTGAGAGAGAGAGGGAGAGACTTCTGGAGAGATTCAACGTTGTGTGAAGGAGTTTTGGGTACTGAGCAGCACTTTGCAGGTTCATTTTGATTTGCCATTCCTTGTATCGATTTAGCAGAGACTGTGGGAGCTGCACTCTGAGCTCTTTGCCTGGTACTCTCCATTGTTCTTTCCAGCACATTTGATGTGCAAGTCTCTCCAGGTCGAGATTCAAGGCTGCAATGAACAGGATGTGGATGGAAAGCAAGATTAACCATCCCCTTTAAGAACTGGCCCATGCCATTGTGTGTGTGTTCCATTGCTGACTGACATTGCATGAGCTTCGCCAGCGCTCTGAGTTAGCGCCTCACTCCTTGGCCTTTGCGCCTTAAGACAGGTGTGCAGCGCCTGATTTAGCGCTCCACTCACCTCCCGGGGCGGTAAAAGTGAAGTTTCCAGTCAGTGCCGATAATTAGCGCCAGGCGCTAATATTTGCGTCCAGACGATATTTGCGCCCCAAATGGGGCGCGACCTAATTTTTCCCCCTTAATGTCCAGGGGAGACTGTTAATGTCCAGGGGAGACTGTTAATGTCCAGGGGAGACTGTTAATGTCCAGGGGAGACTGTTAATGTCCAGAGGAGACTGTTAATGTCCAGTGGAGACTGTTAATGTCCAGGGGAGACTGTTAATGTCCAGGGGAGACTGTTAATGTCCAGGGGAGTCTGTTAATGTCCGAGGGAGACTGTTAATGTCCAGAGGAGACTGTTAATGTCCAGAGGAGACTGTTAATGTCCAGGGGAGACTGTTAATGTCCAGGGGAGATTGTTAATGTCCAGAGGAGATTGTTAATGTCCAGTGGAGACTGTTAATGTCCAGGGGAGATTGTTAATGACCAGAGGAGACTGTTAATGTCCAGGGGAGACTGTTAATGTCCAGAGGAGACTGTTAATGTCCAGGGGAGACTGTTAATGTCCAGAGGGAGATTGTTAATGACCAGAGGAGACTGTTAATGTCCAGGGGAGACTGTTAATGTCCCGAGGGAGATTGTTAATGACCAGAGGAGACTGTTAATGTCTAGGGGAGACTGTTAATGTCAAGAGGGAGATTGTTAATGGCCAGAGGAGACTGTTAATGTCCAGGGGAGATTGTTAATGTCCCGAGGGAGAATGTTAATGTTCAGGGGAGACTGTTAATGTCCAGGGGAGACTGTTAATGTCCAGGGGAGATTGTTAATGTCCAGAGGAGACTGTTAATGTTCAGGGGAGACTGTTAATGTCCAGGGGAGACTGTTAATGTCCAGGGGAGATTGTTAATGTTCAGGGGAGATTGTTAATGTCCAGAGGAGACTGTTAATGTCCAGAGGGAGATTGTTAATGTCCAGAGGAGACTGTTAATGTCCAGGGGAGACTGTTAATGACCAGGGGAGACTGTTAATGTCCAGAGGAGACTGTTAATGTCCAGAGGGAGATTGTTAATGTCCCGAGGGAGATAGTTAATGTTCAGGGGAGACTGTTAATGTCCAGAGGAGACTGTTAATGTCCCGAGGGAGATTGTTAATGTCCAGGGGAGATTGTTAATGTCCAGAGGAGACTGTTAATGTCACGAGGGAGATTGTTAATGACCAGAGGAGACTGTTAATGTCCAGAGGAGACTGTTAATGTCCAGGGGAGACTGTTAATGTCCAGGGGAGACTGATAATGTCCAGGGGAGACTGTTAATGTCCAGGGGAGACTGTTAATGTCCAGAGGAGACGGTTAATGTCCAGTGGAGACTGTTAACATCCAGGGGAGACTGTTAATGTCCAGGGGAGACTGTTAATGTCCAGGAGAGTCTGTTAATGTCCAAGGGAGACTGTTAATGTCCAGAGGAGACTGTTAATGTCCAGAGGAGACTGTTAATGTCCAGGGGAGACTGTTAATGTCCAGGGGAGATTGTTAATGTCCAGAGGAGACTGTTAATGTCCAGAGGGAGATTGTTAATGTCCAGAGGAGACTGTTAATGTCCAGTGGAGACTGTTAATGTCCAGGGGAGATTGTTAATGACCAGAGGAGACTGTTAATGTCCAGGGGAGACTGTTAATGTCCAGAGGAGACTGTTAATGTCCAGGGGAGACTGTTAATGTCCAGAGGGAGATTGTTAATGACCAGAGGAGACTGTTAATGTCCAGGGGAGACTGTTAATGTCCCGAGGGAGATTGTTAATGACCAGAGGAGACTGTTAATGTCTAGGGGAGACTGTTAATGTCAAGAGGGAGATTGTTAATGACCAGAGGAGACTGTTAATGTCCAGGGGAGACTGTTAATGTCCAGAGGAGTCTGTTAATGTCCAGGGGAGACTGTTAATGTCCAGAGGAGACTGTTAATGTCCAGAGGAGACTGTTAATGTCCAGGGGAGACTGTTAATGTCCAGAGGAGACTGTTAATGTCCAGAGGAGACTGTTAATGACCAGAGGAGACTGTTAATGTCCAGGGGAGACTGTTAATGTCCAGGGGAGACTGTTAATGTCCAGGGGAGACTGTTAATGTCCAGGGGAGACTGTTAATGTCCAGGGGAGACTGTTAATGTCCCGAGGGAGAATGTTAATGTTCAGGGGAGACTGTTAATGTTCAGGGGAGACTGTTAATGTCCAGGGGAGACTGTTAATGTCCAGGGGAGACTGTTAATGTCCAGGGGAGACTGTTAATGTCCAGAGGAGACTGTTAATGTCCAGGGGAGATTGTTAATGTCCAGGGGAGACCGTTAATGTACCGAGGGAGATTGTTAATGTTCAGGGGAGACTGTTAATGTCCAGGGGAGACTGTTAATGTCCAGGGGAGATTGTTAATGTCCAGGGGAGACTGTTAATGTCCCGAGGGTGAATGTTAATGTTCAGGGGAGACTGTTAATGTCCAGGGGAGACTGTTAATGTCCAGGGGAGACTGTTAATGTCAAGGGGAGACTGTTAATGTCCAGGGGAGACTGTTAATGTCCAGGGGAGACTGTTAATGTCCCGAGGGAGAATGTTAATGTTCAGGGGAGACTGTTAATGTTCAGGGGAGACTGTTAATGTCCAGGGGAGACTGTTAATGTCCAGGGGAGACTGTTAATGTCCAGGGGAGACTGTTAATGTCCAGAGGAGACTGTTAATGTCCAGGGGAGATTGTTAATGTCCAGGGGAGACCGTTAATGTACCGAGGGAGATTGTTAATGTTCAGGGGAGACTGTTAATGTCCAGAGGAGACTGTTAATGTTCAGGGGAGACTGTTAATGTTCAGGGGAGATTGTTAATGTCCAGGGGAGACTGTTAATGTCCAGGGGAGATTGTTAATGTTCAGGGGAGATTGTTAATGTCCAGAGGAGACTGTTAATGTCCAGAGGGAGATTGTTAATGTCCAGAGGAGACTGTTAATGTCCAGGGGAGACTGTTAATGACCAGGGGAGACTGTTAATGTCCAGAGGAGACTGTTAATGTCCAGAGGAGACTGTTAATGTCCAGAGGGAGATTGTTAATGTCCAGAGGGAGATTGTTAATGTCCAGAGGGAGATTGTTAATGTCCAGGGGAGACTGTTAATGTCCAGGGGAGACTGTTAATGTCCAGGGGAGACTGTTAATGTCCAGGGGAGACTGTTAATGTCCAGGGGAGACTGTTAATGTCCCGAGGGAGAATGTTAATGTTCAGGGGAGACTGTTAATGTTCAGGGGAGACTGTTAATGTCCAGGGGAGACTGTTAATGTCCAGGGGAGACTGTTAATGTCCAGGGGAGACTGTTAATGTCCAGAGGAGACTGTTAATGTCCAGGGGAGATTGTTAATGTCCAGGGGAGACCGTTAATGTACCGAGGGAGATTGTTAATGTTCAGGGGAGACTGTTAATGTCCAGAGGAGACTGTTAATGTTCAGGGGAGACTGTTAATGTTCAGGGGAGATTGTTAATGTCCAGGGGAGACTGTTAATGTCCAGGGGAGATTGTTAATGTTCAGGGGAGATTGTTAATGTCCAGAGGAGACTGTTAATGTCCAGAGGGAGATTGTTAATGTCCAGAGGAGACTGTTAATGTCCAGGGGAGACTGTTAATGACCAGGGGAGACTGTTAATGTCCAGAGGAGACTGTTAATGTCCAGAGGAGACTGTTAATGTCCAGAGGGAGATTGTTAATGTCCAGAGGGAGATTGTTAATGTCCAGAGGGAGATTGTTAATGTCCAGGGGAGACTGTTAATGACCAGGGGAGACTGTTAATGTCCAGAGGAGACTGTTAATGTCCAGAGGAGACTGTTAATGTCCAGGAGAGACTGTTAATGTCCAGAGGAGACTGTTAATGTCCAGAGGAGACTGTTAATGTCCAGGGGAGACTGTTAATGTCCTGAGGGAGATTGTTAATGTCCAGAGGAGACTGTTAATGTCCAGGGGAGACTGTTAATGTCCAGGGGAGACTGTTAATGTCCAGAGGAGACTGTTAATGTCCAGAGGAGACTGTTAATGTCCAGAGGAGACTGTTAATGTCCAGGGGAGACTGTTAATGTCCCGAGGGAGATTGTTAATGACCAGAGGAGGCTGTTAATGTCCAGGGGAGACTGTTAATGTCCAGAGGAGACTGTTAATGTCCAGAGGAGACTGTTAATGTCCAGGGGAGACTGTTAATGTCCCGAGGGAGATTGTTAATGTCCAGAGGAGACTGTTAATGTCCAGAGGGAGATTGTTAATGTCCAGAGGAGACTGTTAATGTCCAGGGGAGACTGTTAATGTCCAGAGGGAGATTGTTAATGACCAGAGGAGACTGTTAATGTCCAGGGGAGACTGTTAATGTCCAGAGGAGACTGTTAATGTCCAGGGGAGACTGTTAATGTCCAGAGGGACATTGTTAATGAGCAGAGGAGACTGTTAATGTCCAGGGGAGACTGATAATGTCCAGAGGAGACTGTTAATGTCTAGGGGAGACTGTTAATGTCCAGAGGGAGATTGTTAATGACCAGAGGAGACTGTTAATGTCCAGAGGAGACTGTTAATGTCCCAAGGGAGATTGTTAATGACTAGAGGAGACTGTTAATGTCCAGGGGAGACTGTTAATGTCCAGAGGAGACTGTTAATGTCCAGGGGAGACTGTTAATGACCAGAGGAGACTGTTAATGTCCAGGGGAGACTGTTAATGTCCAGAGGAGACTGTTAATGTCCAGAGGAGACTGTTAATGACCAGAGGAGACGGTTAATGTCCAGAGGAGACTGTTAATGTCCAGGGGAGACTGTTAATGTCCAGAGGAGACTGTTAATGTCCAGAGGAGACTGTTAATGTCCAGAGGAGACTGTTAATGTCCAGGGGAGACTGTTAATGTTCAGGGGAGACTGTTAATGTCCAGGGGAGACTGTTAATGTCCAGAGGAGACTGTTAATTTCCAGAGGGAGATTGTTAATGTCCAGAGGGAGACTGTTAATGTCCAGGGGAGACTGTTAATGTCGAGGGGTGACTGTTAATGTCCAGAGGAGACTGTTAATGTCCCGAGGGAGACTGTTAATGTCCAGGGGAGACTGTTAATGTCCAGGGGAGACTGTTAATGTCCCGAAGGAGGCTGTTAATGTACAGGGGAGACTGTTAATGTCCAGGGGAGACTGTTAATGTCCAGGGGAGACTGTTAATGTCCCGAAGGAGACTGTTAATGTCCAGGGGAGACTGTTAATGTCCAGGGGAGACTGTTAATGTCCAGAGGAGACTGTTAATGTCCAGAGGAGACTGCTAATGTCCAGGGAAGATTGTTAATGTCCAGAGGAGACTGTTAATGTTCAGAGGAGACTGTTAATGTCCCGAAGGAGACTGTTAATGTCCAGGGGAGACTGTTAATGTCCAGGGGAGACTGTTAATGTCCAGAGGAGACTGTTAATGTCCCGAAGGAGACTGTTAATGTCCAGAGGAGACTGTTAATGTCCAGAGGAGATTGTTAATGACCAGGGGGAGACTGTTAATGTCCAGAGGAGATTGTTAATGACCAGGGGGAGACTGTTAATGTCCAGGGGAGACTGTTAATGTCCAGAGGAGACTGTTAATGTCCCGAAGGAGACTGTTAATGTCCAGAGGAGACTGTTAATGTCCCGAAGGAGACTGTTAATGTCCAGAGGAGACTGTTAATGTCCAGGGGAGATTGTTAATGTCCAGAGGAGACTGTTAGGGCTGGAATTTGATATTGGGGACGTGATGGAGGCGGGACTCCCACTTTTTGGGTGGTAGACCCGCCCCTGTCAAACACTGACAATCTGTCTTCTAACTTGAGTCCTTCCTCTCAGGCTGAGTTAGAAATCATTCCAGCACAGAAAGCAGGAGGCTGCAATTTTTGACAGCACCATGGCCTTTCTGCTTTCTGTGCCGTTGAGATTTCTGACTCCCGAGACCTGAAGGGCTGACACCTGCAGGAGGAAGTTAAGGTAAGTAAAACTTTTTCCCACACTTTACACTTACCTTACACACTTACCTCTGCACACATGCACTCATCACGCACCTGCCCACCACACATATTGACCCCTCCAACCCCTGCAGACCCACGGTCCGCCTCGCTAACTTGCCGTGGTTGGGACCTGTCGGGAAGCCCACATTTCAGCTTTCAAAATAGGGATTAGGCAAAAAACTGCCTGTTAACTACCTGTTAACAGGCAGTTAATTGTCACTAATCCCCTTCCCGCCTCGGGGAGGCGGGTCCCAGCACAGGTCGGGTACCCACCTCCAGCGAAACTGGCATGGAGGCGGGTTGGGGGCGGGATGGGTTCAGGACCCCCGAATCTCCAACTTTAACCCCCCACACGCCTCCAAACCCGTCTCCACGGGTCAGTGAAAATCCAGCCCTTAATGTCCAGAGGAGACTGTTCGGGGGAAAAATTCAGTTGGTTGCGCCTCCTGTTAGCACCTTAAGAGGGCGCTAATGGGCCGCAAAGCAACTAGCGCCCGGGCGCGGCGATGTTTGCGCCGCTCGCGAAATTAACTAGACATTTTGCGGCGCCGCTAAACACTACCGCCACGATCTCCTGCGCCGGCAGATCGTGACGTCAGTCGAGTGCGCAACGCACCGGTAGTGCCCCAGAGCGGATATTGAGTGGCGCACCCTGCCTTACCGCCTGCCGCTAGCAACGACAGGTTGAGGGGAGCATTTTGCAGTCAGGAAGGGACTGGGGGAGCACTATTTAAAGGCGACCGCTTCCTGCCTTTTATTGTTGGTGACATTTTTGAACCACGCATTCTGAGAGAGAGAGAGAGACTTCTGGAGAGATTCAATGCTGTCTGAAGGAGTTTTGGGTACTGAGCAGCACTTTGCAGGTTCATTTTTATTTGCCCTTCCTTGTATCGATTTAGAAGAGACTGTGGGGGCTGCACTCTGAGCTCTTTCCCTGGTACTCTCTATTGTTCTTTCCAGCAGATTTGATGTACAGGTCTCTCCAGGCCGAGATTCAAGGCTGCAATGAGCAGGATGTGGATGGAATGCAAGATCAACCCTCTCCTTTAAGAACTAGCCGGCACCATTGTGTGTGTGTTCCATTGCTGAATGACATCACATGAGCTTCGCCAGCGCTCTGAGGTAGCGCCTCGCTCCTCGGCCTTTGCACCTTAAGACAGGTGTGAAGCGCCTGATTTAGCGCTCCAATCACCTCCAGGGGCGATAAAAGTCAAGTTTGCAGTTGGAGGTGATAATTAGCGCCAGGTGCTAATCTTTGCGCCCGGCCGATAATTGTGCCCCAAATGGGGCGATACTGAATTTCTCCCCCTTAATGTCCAGAGGGAGAAGGTTAATGTCCACGGGAGACTGTTAATGTCCAGAGGAGACTGTTAATGTCCAGAGGAGACTGTTAATGTCCAGAGGAGACTGTTAATGTCCAGGGGAGACTGTTAATGTCCAGAGGAGACTGTTAATGTCCAGAGGAGACTGTTAATGTCCAGGGGAGACTGTTAATGTCCAGAGGAGACTGTTAATGTCATGGGGAGACTGTTAATGTCCAGAGGAGACCGTTAATGTCCAGAGGAGACTGTTAATGTCCAGGGGAGACTGTTAATGTCCAGAGGAGACTGTTAATGTCCAGAGGAGACTGTTAGGGGGAAAAATTCAGTTGGTTGCGCCTCCCGTTAGCGCCTTAAGAGGGCGCTAATGGGGCGCAAAGCAGCTAGCGCCCGGGCGCAGCGATGTTTGCGCCGCTCAGGAACTTAACTAGACATTTAGTGGCGGCGCTAAACTTTATCGCCGCGATCTCTTGCGCGCACAGATTGTGACGTCATACGAGAGTGCAACGCCCTTGTGGCACCCCGGAGCAGAATTTCAGTGGCGCCCCCATCCTTACCGCCTGGCGCATCCAACGACCGGTAGAGTGGAACGCTATCATTCGCTGTGGGGCTCGGGGGGGCGCTATTTAACGGGGGCCTCTTCCTGTCTTTCTCTGTGGTGGACATTTTTGCACCACTCGTTCTGAGAGAGAGAGAGAGATGCGGAGAGAGAGAAAGAGAGACTTCTGCATTGAGTCAACGCTGTGTCAGGTAGTTTTGGCTACTCATCCTAACTTCGCTGGTACTTTGGTTTCTGGCCTTCATAACTTTGCTTGCTTAGAGATATGGGGGCTGCACTGATGGGGGGCGTCGTCCTGCGCCAGCTGAATTGGAGGACACAGAGACGCAGAGAGAGAGTGGCAATGATGGCCAGACGGAGGAGGGCCAACAGGCGTCTGTACAGGAGAGCTTACCCTCCCAGGGTATATCGTGAACAGCTCTCCTACATTCATATGTCTGAGGAGCAGTGTCTGCGAAGGCTGCGCTTCAGCAAGGAGGTGGTCACTGAGCTCTGCCACCTGCTGCAGCCAGATCTGCAGCCTCAGCTGAGGTCCAGGACGTCTCTGTCGGTGGCAGTGAAGGTCACAGTGGCTCTGAACTTTTATGCTACTGGCTCATTTCAATCTGCTGTTGGGGACATCGCCAATATCTCCCAGTTCGCGGTGCACTGCTGCATCAGGAAGGTCACAAATGCCCTCTTTAAAAGGAGACGAGAGTTCATCTCTTTCCCCATGACCCCAGACAAGCAGCAAGAACGCGCTCTGGGCTTTGCGAGGATAGCGGGCTTCCCCATGGTGCAGGGCGCCATTGACTGCACGCATGTGGCTTTGCGTGCTCCGCATGAGAATGCCGAGGATTTCCGGAACAGAAAGGGGTTCCATTCCTTGAATGTTCAGTTGGTCTGTGACCACAGACAGCTGATACTCGCTGTCAATGCCCACTATCCTGGCAGCTGCCACGATGCTTTCATCCTGCGCCAGACTACTGTGGCAGAACTTTTTGAGGCACCGCATCAGCCAGTTGGTTGGCTTCTCGGGGACAAGGGGTATCCACTGAGCACCTGGCTGATGACACCGCTCCGTACGCCCAACACCCCTGCTGAGCTGCGGTACAACGAGAGCCAGCAAGCTACCAGGAACATCGTGGAGCACACAATCGGCGTGCTCAAGCAACGGTTCCGCTGTCTCGACCATTCTGGAGGAGCCCTGCAGTACTCGCCTGAGCGAGTTTCCAGCATCGTAGTTGTGTGCTGCATGCTGCATAACATGGCAATCCTCAGGACCCAGCCAATGCCACCAGGCCTTGGAGCACCACCAGAGGAGGAGGAGGAAGAGGAGGAAGAGGAGGAGGAGGATGATCAGCAGCAGCACCAAGGCGTGAGGGCGGCCCACAATGGTGAAACTGCAAGGGCCGTCCGTCAGCGGCTGATAGCAAGCCGCTTCCAGGCCCCTGCTGTGGAAATGGCTTCTGCCATTGAGAACTGCATGAATGAACCCAACACGCAACCCCTAAGCCGGCCAAGGCAACACTGATTCCAAACACCAAACATGTATATTTTGAGTACCAAAACTTATTTATTTTACAAACTCTGTGTGTGTCATTTCTTCATGACAAACTCATACAAATAAACACAAAAAAACAGTCATTACCATAACTGGTTCTCACAACCTGGAGATCATGTGCAAAACACTCAACAAAAGTTTGACCACGAACTTCGGCCTTTAATAAAAAAATGACCAGCATTTTGTCACACCTCCTACATCGAGGGTGAACTCCTTCCCGTGCGCCCTTCCCCCCTTCTTACCCTACTGCTCCTCCGCAATGGGACCTCAGTGGCTGCAGCAAGGCTGGTGGAAGGCTGCTGACTGTCAGGCCCTGACAATGCAGATGCCCTTGAGGGACGGCCTCGACCAGCTCTGGGCCTGGAGGGCCCGGCTGCAGACTGCACCAACTCTGCATGGGCGGCAGCAGTCTGTCCTACAGGCGGTGGCAACTGCAGTGGAGAAGTGACAGTGGTGGCAGCAGGAATGCTGTCATCTTGAGCGAGGACAGCAATTCCCTGCTCGACTGGCACACTGGCACTCCCACGGGGCAGCACCTCAGCATCCGGAGCAATCTGCTGGAGCACAGATTGCTGGCCTGTTGCGGCGCGGTGAGAGCCCCGGGGAAATGTGAACGGGCCAGCGAGGATGGCAGCAGACAGTACTCGCGTGGCCTCAATCTGAGTCTGCATGAGAGCAGTCTGAGATTGAATTGCAGCACAGAGCTTCAGTGTCGCATCCGCCTGCGCTGCAGCGAAGTGCTCCACACTCCTTGCCAGTGCTTCAATGCATTCGGGCACCCTACCCACTGCAGCCATGAGCTCAGTGTGCATGCCCACCGTCTGGGTGTTCATTTCCGCGATCAGCTGCTCCTCCTCTGCGTCCAGTGCAGCAGGACTCGCTGGCATACTCTCCCTCCGGGGAGAAGGCCCCCGAGCTTCCCTACCCCCATCGCGTTGCTGCAGCCCGCTGGGTCCTGGAGCTTCACCCTCATCAGACCCTTCCCCCCTGCTCCCCTCCAGGGAAGGCGTGTTCCCAGTGTCGGCATGGGCTTCCTCGGGAGAGGGTGGCACTGATGCTCCGGCTTCCTCTTCCTCCTCGGCTGCAGCTTCACTCCCACTGGCAGCTTCAGGGCCCGTCTCCTCAGCTGGTGAATCACCATCTGAAAGCAGGGAGGTACAAGAGTGGCTTTAGCGTGAGGACAGGGTGGCAGTAAGGGAGGAATAAGTGCAGCGAGTTAGTAAGTTGGATTGAAAGTGTCAAAGGCTGGTGTTGTGAGGGACAAGTGGAAGGACAGAGGACAAAAAGGTGATGACCTTACCATTGCTGTCCAGAACGGGGTCGGCGTCTCCAGTGGTGACGGGACCGATCACCCGGCTTGCCACAATCCTGTGGACGCGCTCCTCAAGATCGCTGAGGGGTTGCAGCTGAGGCCGCCCTCCACCCGTCCGTTGCTGCTGTCTCCTATTATGCGCCAGCTTGGCCTGCAAGAAAAAGGACGGCGTCTGAGTAAATATACAGCCATGGTCTTGCCTGATGTGCCTCCCATAGGTGAATAGCCCTTACTGTATACAGCCATGGTCTTGCCTGATGTGCCTCCCATAGGTGAATAGCCCTTACTGTATGCAAAGTATGGAATGTGTGTGTGTGCTTCATGAAAGGGCCATAGGTGTTGGATGAGTGTTGTTAATTGTGGTTTTAAGACCCTCTGGCCATAGAGTGAGGTTGAGATGGAGGGATGGAGAGGTATTGCAAAAAAGCCACTCACCCTGACGACCCGAGTGAGGTCGTTGAACTTTTTCCGGCATTGGACATGGGTCCTGGGCACCATGCTCCTGGAGGAGACGCGCTGAGCCACCTCCCTCCACACTCTTCTGTAGTCGCGCGGCAAAGGCCTCCTGCCACTCTCTGGGTACAGTATTGCTCTTCGGCGCTCCACCGCGCCAACCAGAGCATCCAAGGCCCGCTCGGTGAAGCGCTGAGCTCGTTCTCTCACCCTCTCCATCCTTGGCTGCAAAATGGATTCACAGGTCTCTCCAGGCTGAGATTCAAGGCTGCAATGAGCAGGGTGTGGCTGGGGAGCAAGATCGCCCCCCCCCTTTAAGAACTGGCCGGCGCCAGTGTGTCTGTGTTCCCTCGCTAACTGGCAGCACCTGCGCTGCGCTCGCGCTCTGAGTTAGCGCCTCACTGCTCGGCCTTTGCGCCTTAAGACAGGTGTGCAGCACCTGATTTAGCGCTCCAATCACCTCCAGGGGCGATAGAAGTGAAGTTTCCAGTCAGTGGCGATAATTAGCGCCAGGCGCTAATTTTTGCGCCCGGACGATATGTGCGCCCCAAATGGGGCGCGACTGAATTTTTAGCCCAAAATGTCCAGAGGAGACTGTTAATGACCAGAGGAGACTGTTAATGTCCAGAGGAGACTGTTAATGTCCAGGGGAGACTGTTAATGTCCAGGGGAGACTGTTAATGTCCAGGGGAGACTATTAATGTCCAGAGGAGACTGTTAATGACCAGAGGAGACTGTTAATGTCCAGAGGAGACTGTTAATGACCAGAGGAGACTGTTAATGTCCAGGGGGAGACTGTTAGGCCGAAATTTTGCCTACCTGGGTGTGTCCATGGCAGGTCGCAATCCCACTGCTGGCTCCATCCTGCTGCTGAAAATGACTTTCCCTTAATAGGGCCTATTAAGCCCGCCCTGCACGTTACCTGGCCCAATTAAATGGTGCGAGTCAGGTGATGTTATCGATGACGCGTTTTCAGCCGGGATCTTTAAAGGGACCATGTCCACATTGGATTTGAATGTCAATGTAACAGAGTGCTGTCAGTGCACTACAGCATTGAAGTGCTGCAAACACTGACAATGACTGCACAGAGGCAGAGGGCTGCACCCAGGTTCTCTGATGACTCCCTCCATATGCTTATGGAGGAAGTCAGAGCACGCAGGGAGGTCCTCTTCCCTCCTGATGGGTGGAAGAGACCTCCACAGGACACAAAAACAGCCTGGTTGGAAATTGCAGAAGAGGTCACCAGCAGGGATGTGGTCAGGAGGACCTGGGTGCAGTGCCGCAAACCATTCAATGATCTCATTAGATCAGGAAACGTGAGTACAAAGCCACACTCACCTTCATCCTGCTGTGCCTCTCATCACATCCCCATCACTCTGCCTTCCCTACCCTACCCCTGCACATCCTTACTCACACCAACATACCCTGCACCTCCACCCATCCCTCTCTCTCTATCACATCCCCATCTCACTAGCCACCCCTCACACTCACCCTCAACCTAGTGCAATCATACCAACTGACAACACACAAGGAGGCCACTTGGCTTTGGCACCCCACTCCATCACAGTCACCCTCTAAAGATCTAACCCATCCATTCCTTACTATTTAAGAAAGGAGGGGAGAGAGAAAACGGGGAACTACAGACCAGTTAGCCTGACATCAGTAGTAGTGAAAATGCTAGAACCTATTATTAAGGACTTGGTAACAGGGCACTTAGAAAATAATAATAGGATTAGGCAGAGTCAACACGGATTTATAAAGGGAAATCATGTTTGACGAATCTGTTAGAGTTTTTTGAGGTTGTAACTAGCAGCACAGATAAGGGGGAACCAGTGATGTGGTGTATTTATATTTTCAGAAGGCATTCGATAAGGTGCCACACAAGAGGTTATTAAACAAAATTAGGGCTCATGGGATTGGGGGTAATATACTAGCATGGACTGAGGATTGGTCAACGGACAGAAAACAGAGAGTAGGAACAGGTCATTTTCGGGTTGGCAGGCTGTAACGAGTGGGGTACCGCAAGGATCAGTGCTTGGGCCTCAGCTATTCACAATCTACATCAAGGATTTAGATGAGGGGATCAAATGTAATATATCCAAGTTTGCTGATGATACAAAGCTGGGTGGGAATGTAAGTTGTGAGGAGGATGCAAAGAGGCTTCAGGGGGATATAGACAGGCTAAGTGAATGGGCAAGAACATGGCAAATGGAATATAATGTGGAGAAATGTGAAGTTATCCACTTTGGTAGGAAAAATAGAAAAGCAGAGTATTTTTTAAATGGTGAGAGATTGGGAAATGTTGGTGTTCAGAGGGACCTGGGTGTCCTTGTACATGAATCACTGAAAGTTAACATGCAGATACAGCAAGCAATTAAGAAAGCAAATGGTATGTTGGCCGTTATTACAAGAGGATTTGAGTATAAGAGTAAAGATGTCTTACTGCAATTATATAGGGCCCTAGTGAGACCACACCTGGAGTATTGTGTACAGTTTTGGTCTCCTGACCTAAGGAAGGATATACTTGCCATAGAAGGGAGTGCAACGAAGGTTCGCCAGACTGATTCCTGGGATGGGGGGATTGTCCTATGAGGAGAGATTTGAGTAGACTAGGCCTATATTCTCTAGAGTTTAGAAGAATGAGAGGTGATCTCATTGAAACATTCAAAATTCTTACAGGGTTTGACAGGGTAGATGCAGGGAGGATGTTTCCCCTGGCTGGGGAGTCTAGAACCAGGGGTCACAGTCTCAGAATAAGGGGTCGGCCACTTAGGACTGAGATGAGGAGAAATTTCTTCACTCAGAGAGTGTGAATCTTTGGAATTCTCTACCCCTGAGGGCTGTGGAGGCTCAGTCTCCATAAAAATCTTTATTTTCAACACTTTACATTCTTGGACAGATTCGTGCGCACCTTTGTAAGTGGCTTAGTGAGTTGCAGAGAATGGTGAGACATAACGGTATACCCTTCAATGGCGATGAGTGTGAAAGGAATGGCTTGGGCATTGTAAGGATGCTTTATGGTGTTGCTGTGGGGTGGTGCCAACCTGGCGCATCATGTGGCAGCCATATGGGTGTACAGCATCAAGTGAAGTAAATCTGGCCATGATGAGGCCATCCCTGGCCTCCCGGGCAGCAATGTGCTCGGGTGCTGATGCTCTCTGTCCTGTGCAGCATCAGGTGATTGCGGAGAAGGTTGGTGTTGTTGTTGGTGCTGCTGGTGTGCCTGGTGCTGCTGGTGTTGGGGCTCATCGTGGTCCGATTCCGAGGACCAAGGTGAGACAGTATAAACGGCACCCATGCTGATGGAATAGATGGCAGGTGAAGTAGAGATGACAGAAGCAATCTGTCACTGGTGAGAGAGGTTCTTCCAATGAGATGGCACTGGACGGAGACTTTGCTGGAAAGACTTGCAGCCTGCAGAATCTGTGCTGGGAATGGACTGAGCAACAGCTTCTGCTGAAGAAAGTGATCAGCTGTCAGGTGGGAGCTTTTATAGTACATTTGATGCTGTCAACTAATCAGCTGGAGCAATGGCCACTGAACTCCAGCCTCAGGTTGAGAGACGTGGTTCCCGAGCAACGTGTTTCCCGTGGCCATGCAGTTAAATTTAAAAGGTAAGGTTAAAACCACTCTTAAGGGTCTGACAACTAGCTGCTAATAATTTAAATTGGGTCGCCCGCCTCTGCCGGTTGGGTCGGGTCCGCGCTGACAGTCGCGCCTGGGAGAAAGGCATGTGGGAGCGGGATGACACCGGGTTCCCGACCTGCTCCCAAAAATAACAACTTTCCCACCTCACCCACCTCCGATTGCGCCCGCTACCACTCCGGAAAATTCTGGCCTTAATGTCCAGAGGAGACTGTTAATGCCCAGAGGAGACTGTTAAAGTCCAGGGGAGAATGTTAATGTCCAGAGGGAGGAGACTGTTAATGTCCAGAGGAGACTGTTAATGTCCAGGGGAGAATGTTAATGTCCAGAGGAGACTGTTAGGGGGAAAAATTAGGTCGCGCCCCGTTTGGGGCGCAAATATCGTCTGGACACAAATATTAGCGCCTGGCGCTAATTATCGCCACTGACTGGAAACTTCACTTTTACCGCCCCGGGAGGTGAGTGGAGCGCTAAATCAGGCACTGCACACCTGTCTTAAGGCGCAAAGGCCGAGCAGTGAGGCGCTAACTCAGCGCGCGAGCGCAGCGCAGCGCAGGTGCTGCCAGTTAGCGAGGGAACACAGACACACTGGCGCCGGCCACTTCTTAAAGCGGGGGGGCCAACTTGCTCCCCAGCCACACCCTGCTCATTGCAGCCTTGAATCTCGGCCTGGAGAGACCTGTGAATCCATTTTGCTGCCAAGGATGGAGAGGGTGAGAGAACGAGCTCAGCGCTTCACCGAGCGGGCCTTGGATGCTCTGGTTGGCGCGGTGGAGCGCAGAAGATGTATACTCTTCCCTGAGAGTGGCAGGAGGCCTTTGCCACGCGAGTACAGAAGAGTGTGGAGGGAGGTGGCTCAGAGCGTCTCCTCCAGGAGCATGGTGCCCAGGACCCATGTTCAATGCCGCAAAAAGTTCAACGACCTCACTCGGGTCGTCAGGGTGAGTGGCTTTTTCCCGATACCTCTCCATCCCTCCATCTCAACCTCACTCTATGGCCAGAGGGTCTTAAAACCCCAATGCACAACACTCATCCAACACCTATGGCCCTTTCATGAAACACACACACACATTCCACACTTTGCATACAGTAAGGGCTATTCACCTATGGGAGGCACATCAGGCAAGACCATGGCTGTATACAGTAAGGGCTATTCACCTATTGGAGGCACATCAGGCAAGACCATGGCTGTATATTTACTCAGATGCTGTCCTTTTTCTTGCAGGCTAAGCTGGCTCATAATAGGAGACAGCAGCAACGGACAGGTGGAGGGCGGCTTCAGCTGCAACCCCTCAGCGATCTGGAGGAGCGCGTCCACAGGATTGTGGCAAGCCGGGTGATCGGTCCCGTCGCCACTGGAGACGCCGACCCCGTTCTGGACAGCAATGGTAAGGTCATCACTTTTTTGTCCTCTGTCCTTCCACTTGTCCCTCACAACACCAGCCTTTGACACTTTCAATCCAACTTGCTAACTCGCTGCACTTATTCCTCCCTTACTGCCACCCTGTCCTCACGCTAAAGCCACTCTTGTACCTCCCTGCTTTCAGATGGTGATTCACCAGCTGAGGAGACGGGCCCTGAAGCTGCCAGTGGGAGTGAAGCTGCAGCCGAGGAGGAAGAGGAAGCCGGAGCATCAGTGCCACCCTCTCCCGAGGAAGCCCATGCCCACACTGGGAACACGCCTTCCCTGGAAGGGAGCAGGGGGGAAGGGTCTGATGAGGGTGAAGCTCCAGGACCCAGCGGGCTGCAGCAACGCCATGGGGGTAGGGAAGAACGGGGGCCTTCTCCCCAGAGGGAGAGTATGCCAGAGACTCCTACTGCAATGGACGCAGAGGAGGAGCGGCTGATCGCAGAAATGAACACCCAGGCGGTGGGCATGCACACTGAGCTCATGGGTGCAGTGGGAAGGGTGCCCGAATGCATTGAGTCACTGGCAAGGAGTGTGGAGCACTTCGCTGTAGCACAGGCGGATGCCACACTAACGCTTAGTGCTGCAATTCAGTCACTGACTGCCGTGATCCCATCTCTGACTGCTCTCATGCAGACTCAGATTGAGGCCACGCGAGCACTGACTGCTGCCAACCTCGATGGTTCGTTCACATGTCCCCGGGGCTCTCACCGCGCCGCAGCAGGCCAGCAATCTGTGCTCCAGCAGATTGCTCCGGATGCTGAAGTGCTGCCCCGTGGGAGTGCCAGTGTGTCGGGCGAGCAGGGAGTTGCTGTCCTCTCTCACGATGACAGCATTCCTGCTGCCAACACTGTCACTTCTCCACTGCACTTGCCACCGCCTGTAGGACAGACTGCTGCCGCCCATGCAGAGTTGGTGCAGTCTGCAGCCGGCCCTCCAGGCCCAGAACTGGTCGAGGCCGTCCTTCAGGGGCATCTGCAGTGTCAGGGTCTGACGATCAGCAGCCTTCCACCAGCCTTGCTGCAGCCACTGAGGTCCCATTACGGAGGAGCAGTAGGGTTAGAAGGGGGGAAGTGCGCAAGGGAAGATCACCCTCGAAGGGCAAAAAGTAGGAGGTGTGACAAAATGCTGGTCATTTTTTTATTAAAGGCCGAGGTTCGTGGTCCAACTTTTGTCCAGTGTTTTGGACATTATCTCCAGGTTGTGAGAACCAGTTATGTTAATGACTGTTTTTTTGTGTTTATTTCTATGAGTTTGTCATGAGGAAATGACACACACAGAGTTTGTAAAATAAATAAGTTTCTGTATTCAAAATATACATGGTTGGTGTTTGGAATTATTGGTGCCTTGGCCGGCTTAGGGGTTGCGTGCTGGGTTCATTGATGTTGTTAGCAATGGCAGAAGCCATTTCCACAGCAGGGGCCCTAGAAGCGGCTTGCTATCAGCCGTTGACGGACGGCCCTTGCAGTTTGACCATTGTGGGCCGCCCTCCCGCCTTGGTGCTGCTGATGATCATCTCCTCGTCCTCTTCCTCCTCTTCCTCCTCCTCCTCTGGTGGTGCTACAAGGCCTGGTGGCATTGGTTGGGTCCTGACGATTGCCATGTTATGCAACATGCAGCACACCACTACGAAGTTGGATACTCGCTCAGGCGAGTACTGCAGGGCTCCTCCAGAATGGTCGAGACAGCGGAACCGTTGCTTCAGCACGCCGATTGTGCGCTCAATGATGTTCCTGGTAGCTTGATGGCTCTCGTTGTACCGCAGCTCAGCAGGGGTGTTGGGCGTACGGAGCGGTGTCATCAGCCAGGTGCTCAATGGATACCCCTTGTCCCCGAGAAGCCAACTAACTGGCTGATGTGGTGCCTCGAAAAGTTCTGCCACAGTAGTCTGGCGCAGGATGAAAGCATCGTGGCAGCTGCCAGGATAGTGGGCATTGACAGCGAGTATCAGCTGTCTGTGGTCACAGACCAACTGAACATTCAAGGAATGGAACCCCTTTCTGTTCTGGAATTCTCGGCATTCTCATGTGGAGCACGCAAAGCCACATGCGTGCAGTCAATGGCGCCCTGCACCATGGGGAAGCCCGCTATCCTCGCAAAGCCCAGAGCGCGGTCACGCTGCTTGTCTAGGGTCATGGGGAAAGAGATGAACTCTCGTCTCCTTTTAAAGAGGGCATTTGTGACCTGCCGGATGCAGCAATGCACCGCGAACTGGGAGATATTGGCGAGGTCCCCAGCAGCAGCTTGAAATGAGCCAGTAGCATAGAAGTTGAGAGCCACTGTGACCTTCACTGCCACCGACAGAGACGTCCTGGACCTCAGTTGAGGCTGCAGATCTGGCTGCAGCAGGTGGCAGAGCTCAGTGACCACCTCCTTGCTGAATCGCAGCCTTCGCAAACACAGCTCCTCAGACATATGAATGTGGGAGAGCTGTTCATGATATACCCTGGGAGGGTAAGCTCTCCTGTACATACGCCTGTTGGCCCTCCACCGTCTGGCCATCATTGCCACTCTCTCTCTGCGTCTCTGTGTCCTCCGATTCAGCTGGAGCAGGACGACGCCCCCAATCAGTGCAGCCCCCATAGTCTCTTTGCAAGCAAAGTAATGAAGGACAGCAACCAAAGTAGCAGCGAAGTTAGGATCAGTAGGCAAAACTACCTCACAAAGCGTTGACTCAATGCAGAAGTCTCTCTTTCTCTCTCTCCGAATCTCTCTCTCTCTCTCAGAACGAGTGGTGCAAAAATGTCAACCACAGAAAAAGACAGGAAGAGGCCCCCTTTAAATAGCGCCCCCCCCCAGCCCCACAGCGATTGATAGCGTTCCAGTCTTCCGGTCGTTGGATGCGCCAGGCGGTAAGGCAGGGGGCGCCACTCAATTTCCGCTCCGGGGCGCCACAAGGGCGTTGCACCATGGAATGACGTCACAATCTGCGCGCGCAGGTGGTCGCGGCGGTAAAGTTTAGCGCCGCCGCACAATGTCTAGTTAAGTTCCCGAGCGGCGCAAACATCGCTGCGCCCGGGCGCTAGCGGCTTTGCGCCCCATTAGCGCCCTCTTAAGGCGCTAACGGGAGGCGCAACCAACTGAATTTTTACCCCTTAATGTCCAGGGGAGAATGTTAATGTCCAGAGAAGACTGTTAATGTCAAGGGGGAGAATGTTAATGTCCAGAGGGAGGAGACTATTAATGTCCAGGGGAGAATGTTAATGTCCAGAGGAGACTGTTAATGTCCAGAGAAGACTGTTAATGTCCAGGGGAGTCTGTTAATGTCCAGAGGGAGACTGTTAATGTCCAGAGGGAGACTGTTAATGTCCAGTGGAGACTGTTAATGTCCAGAGGGAGGAGACCGTTAATGTCCAGAGGGAGACCGTTAATGTCCAGAGGGAGGAGACAGATAATGTCCCTAGGGAGACTGTTAGGGGGAAAAATTTGTGTGGTTTGCACCACACATTAGTCCCACAAGATGGCGCTAAAACGGCTCTGACAGCTGTAACGGCAGCTGACGCCAGTTCCAGCGCCACACACCATATCTGTCTTACCAGTAGCGTTGCCGGTAAACTCGCTCGCCAGGGATCTCGCCATCATCGAGATTGTGACGTCAGTGAGTGTGCAACGCTCACTGAACACCCGATCTCCCAACTTCCTTATAGCCAATGGACCTACCGGCTGGCGTTAACGGCAGGTTGAGGTGGCGGCAGCAGCAGAAGCCGGCTCCAGTGACGCTATTTAAAGGGATCATCACCAATCACTCGCACCTGACAGGTTTGTGAAGTTTGAGTGGCTGTGTGTTAGTTCCTGCTACTGCAACAGTTTTCTTTAGTAATTTCAAGGTTCTTTGGTATCAGGAGTGTTCTGGCAAGTACAAAACTGCATAATTATTTCTGGAAGGATTCAAACTACAACACTTGCCAAGATTAATGGGGGCTGAACTGGCAGTTCACCTCACCCTCCAGGATCTACGGCGGAGGCAGCGAGAAAGACGGGAACACGTGCGCAGAGGGAGGAGGAGGGCCATCAGGGCTCTCAACAGGAGGCCATATCCTCCGAGGGTATTTTGCGAGCACTTCTCCTACCTTCAATTAAGCGAGGAGTAGTGTATTAGGAGGCTTCGCTTCACCAATAAGGTGGTCACAGAACTGTGCCACCTCCTGCAACTAGACCTCCAGCCTCAGACCAGGGCAACCACGGCTCTCCCAGTGGCAGTCAAGGTCACCGTCGCCCTCAATTTCTTCGCCAGCGGATCCTTCCAGTCTGCAGCAGGAGACATAGCTAACATCTCACAGTTCGCCGTCCATCGCTGCATCCGAGAGGTCACTGAGGCTCTCTACAGTAGGAGAAGGGACTACATTGGCTTCCCGATCACCAGAGAGAAGCAGGACGAGCGTGCATGTGGCTTTACCAGGATAGCGGGCTTCCCCATGGTGTAGGGCGCCATCGACTGCACCCATGTGGCTTTGCGGGCACTGCATAAGAATCCTGAGATCTTCTGTATCCACAAAGGCTACCACTCACTTAATGTGCAGTTGGTGTGCGACCACACACAGTGAGTCCTCAGTGTCAATGCCCGCTATCCTGGCAGCAGCCACAATGCCTTCATCCTGTGCCAGAGTGGTGGGCCAGCACTCTTCCAGCCATCACGTCAAGCTCAAGGGTGGCTGCTCGGAGACAGGGGCTATCCGCTCTCCACCTGGCTGACAATTCCCCTCTGCAACCCCAACACTCATGCCCAGCACTCATATAATGAGAGCCATGCTGTCACCAGGAACATCATCGAGCAGACCATCGGCCTACTGAAGCAATGGTTCTGCTGCCTTGACCGCTTGGGAGGAGCCCTCCAGTACTTGGCTGAGCGGGTGTCCCATTTCGTGGTCGTCTGCTGCATGCTCCACAACTTGGCCATCATGAGGGTGCAGCCCTTGCCACCAGGGATTAAGGGACCACCTCAGGAGGAGGATGAGGGAGAGGAGGATGAGGAGAAGGAGGACAAGGAGGAGGAGGACGAGGAGGAGGAGGACAAGGAGGAGGAAGACGAGGAGGAAGTGGAGGAGGGAGAGGAACAGGTGGGAGGGAGGAGCCAGCCAGACAATCGGCCTTCCGGACAGACAGTCCGTGACTGGCTCATCAGACTCCGATTCGAATGAATGAAACCCCAGATCCCCGTAGCTCACCACATCCTCATCATACAATCCCTGTCTCATGCCGTATCACAGCGTCCTCCTGGGCAAAACAGTGAAATGAGGGAGACCACAAAATATTCCAAACACACTTAATAAATTTAGCTATAAACATATCACACATATGACATGAATTCTAATAACTAATGACCCTTGTGCCTGCCATAGTTGAATAGCTGTCACTGTGTGCAAGGTGTGAGATGTGGGTGTGAGGGTTGCAAGGTAGAGTTTGTTGTTGGGTGAGTGCTGGGGGTGTGGTGCATTGAGCAGTGTGTGAAGCTTGTGGTACAGATGGTGGTATGTAGCATTTGTTGAAGCCTTCACTCACCCTGACCACCCGTGTGAGGTCGTTAAACTTCTTCCTGCACTGGGTGTGTGTCCTGGGGACCACAGTACTGCTTGTGACATGGTGTGCCACCTCCCTCCACATAGTCCGGCAGACTTGTGGCGAGGGCCTCCTGCCAGTTGGCGGGTACAGGACCGCCCACCTTCTCTCCATCGCTAAACCAATGCCTCCGAAAACCTCGGGGCTCTCTTCCTGGAGTGGCGATCTGCCATCAGGATTTGTAAATAAGTGCTCCTTCTCCTTGTCCTTCTTATGGTTGTTGAGGCAGCTGCACACCCAACAATGCTGAGAATGAGGTGCTGCAGCATCAATGAACCTCCCCTTTAAGTAGTGAAGAAAGCCTGTGGCAATCATTACTTGAGTTTAGACTACACCCAATATTGGTCCATCTTTTCAGTGTACTCTTTTTATGCATACCAAATCAAATATCTGTAACTCAATAAAACTTTAAAGGAAACTTAACAAATTAAATTAAAATTTGGTAGCCCGGGGTGACGATGCACTCCAGTCCCCGCGGCGCCCACCGGTCGCGGAAAAACTCAAGCGTGCCGGCGGACACCGCGTGCTCCATCTCCAGGGCTACCCGGGCGTGAACATGGCCGCGGAAGAGAGGCAGGTAATCGGGCCGAACGACCCCCTCGACCACCCGCTGCCTGGACCAATTAATGGCTTTTTTAGCCAGGCCCAGGAGCAGTCCTACGAGGAGGTCCTCCGACCTGCCCGCTCCCCTCCGCACCGGGTGACCGTAGATCAGGAGCGTGGGGCTGAAGTGCAACCAAAAATTGAGGAGCAGCCCCTTCAAATAATGAAAGAGGGGCTACAACCTCTCACACTCCGTGTAAATATGAAAAACGGACTCCTCCAGGCCGCAAAAATGGCAAGCAGCCTGGGAGTCTGTAAATCTATTTAAAACCCTATTGCACGGGACTGCTCCGTGCCACACCCTCCAGGCCAAGTCCCCAATAGAACAAGGGAAGACTCCCGCGTAGAGAGCCCTCCATTGGGGACCTTCGCCTCCGCCGGACGGCAGGATGGTATGCCAAGGCGTGTCCGGACGGCAGACGAAGATGGCAAAGTGGAGAGTGTGCAGGAGCAGCCCGTACAGGAAACGCCTCCGTGCGGATTGAAAGGGCATGGAGGGCATTTCTCCGAGAAGGCTCAAGTGGTGAGGCGGCGGCTCCCGAGGGAGGATTCGGGGCCGGGCGCCGATAAGGAATTCCGTCCGAACGGAGGTCAGCTCGGACGGGATCGCCCCACGTGCTTGAGCCTCCTCGATACACCTAGTGGAGTCGGGGCCCAGTGCCACTTTTAGCGACTCGATGGCTTTGACCGCGAGCCGGACGTTGACCCAAGACATGCGCCTCGCCAACTCCTCCGGCGCCATCCAGCCCGCTCCTCCGCCATCGAGCAGGTCCCCGACTCTAGTCACCTTACCGGGCACAGCCCTGCCCTCCGCCAGCCAGCCGAACCCGCGGTCGTGGAGGTGCGGATTCCTGAGCAGCGGCTCCTGAAGGACAGCCGCCACTCCTGACGGGGGAGAACTGCGCCTGGAGGCGACGCTGTTCCAAACCCATAGCAGTTCCTGGTAGAAGACAGGCAGCTCCCGCAGGCTGGCACGTGTACCGCCCACTCTCTCAAACAGGAGCTGCGTGTCATAATTGAGGCCGTGCAGCTGGCGGAAGAAATACGTCGCCAGCGCACGCCACCTAGGAGGATTCTCCACGTACAGGTATCTCTGCAGCGTCTGAAGACGGAAAGTCGCCGCCTGGGTGCGAAGGCACACCAGCGCCTGACCGCCCTCCCTAAGCGGGAGACTCAGAACCGCGGCAGAGACCCAGTGCTTCCTTTTGTCCCAGAAGAAGTCGCCGAGCTTCTTCTGCATCTTGGCGACAAACGCAGGGGGAGGGATCAAACCACAACATGGCGGCCACCAGCTGGTTTATGACCAGCGCTCGACCCCTGTAGGACAACACTCGGAGCAGTCCTGTCCAGCGCCCTAGGCGAGTGGTGACTTTGGCCTCCAGCTCTTGCCAGTTCGCCGGCCAGGCATCCTCGGCCGGGCTAAGGTAGACTCCCAGGTAGAGGAGGTGCGTTGTGCTCCAGTCGAAAGGCCCGAACTCCTCCGGCAGGGAGTCCACCCGCCACGGGCCCACCAGGAGTCCAGAACATTTCTCCCAGTTGATCTTGGCGGAGGATGCGTCCGAGTAAATCTGCTGGCATTCTCGCATCCTCCGCAAGTCGACGGGATCCGTGACCGCGAGGAGCACGTCATCGGCGTAAGCCGAGACGACGACCTCCACGCCCGGCCCTTGCAGAGCCAGTCCCGTCAACCTCTTCCGCAAGAGGCGCAGGAAAGGCTCCACGCAAACGGCGTATAACTGACCGGACATGGGGCATCCCTGACGCACCCCCCTCCCGAAGCGAAGGGGCGCCGTCAAAGACCCGTTGACTTTAATCAGACACTCCGCGGTGGCGTACAGATCTCGGATCCGGGCGACGAAATGCGTCCCGAACCCGAATGCGCGCAGAGTCCCGAAAAGATACTCGTGATCCACCCTGTCGAACGCCTTCTCCTGATCCAGGGAAAGGAAGGCGACCGACAGACCAGCCCTCTGGGAATGGTGGACCAGGTCCCGGACCAGGTGGATGTTGTCGTGGATTGACCGGCCCGGGACCGTGTAGGACTGGTCGGGGTGGATCATGTGGGCCAGCACGGTGCCAAGGCGAGCAGACATAGCCCTGGCGAAAATTTTGTAGTCCGTGCTGTGGAGGGAGTCCGGGCGCCAGTTCTTAAGAAGGCGGAGATCGCCCTTCTTGGGCAGCAGGACGATGACCGCCCTGCGCCAAGAGAGGGGCATCTCCCCGGTCGCCAGACTTTCTCCCAGGACCCGCGCATAGTCGCCCCCCAAGACGTCCCAGAACGACCTGTGGAACTCCACGGTCAGCCCGTCCAGCCCCGGGGACTTGCCCCTCGAGAGCTGGCGCAGGGCGCCGGTCAGCTCCGCCAGGCTTAGCGGAGCTTCTAATTTCTCGGCGCCCTCCGGGCCGACCTTCGGCAGGTCCTCCCACATAACTCTGCGCGCATCCTCGCTGGACGGATCTGAAGAGAACAGAGCCCCGTAATAGGCCCGGGCCTTCGCGCTGATGCCCTCCGGATCCGAGACCAGAGATCCGTCGTCGGCCAGCAGCCCCAAGAGCTGCTTACGGACCCCCCGTCTTTTTTCCAGCGAGTAGAAGAAGGGGGAGCCGCGGTCCAGGTCCCGCAGGAACTGGATCCGCGACCTCACGTACGCGCCTCGGGACCCGACCAGCTGCAGGTCCTTCAGCGCGCCCTTCTTCTCTTCGTACACCTTCTGCAGGGCCGGGTCTTCGACGACCTGACCGAGACGGGACTCCAGGTCGAGCACTTCCTTCTCCAATCACCCGACCTGGGCCTCCCGCCTCTTGGTCGACCCCCTCGCGTACTCCTGACAGAAGACGCGGACGTGAGCCTTGCCCACGTCCCACCATAGCCTCAAGGAGGGGAAGCCCCCCCGCTTCCTTCTCCAGTCGGCCCAGAACCGGCGAAACGAATGCCGGAACCACGCGTCCTCCAGCAGCAGGTTGTTAAAATGCCAGTACGCGGACCCCCCCCCCCGCGCGCGCAGCGGAGCGAGCTCCGCCCACACCAGGTGGTGGTCCGTGCATGGCACCGGCCGCAGAGAAGCCGCCGGAACGCAGGAGACGTACGCCCGGGATATATAAAGGCGGTCGATTCTGGACCTTCCTCCTCCAGACCTCACGCTAGTGAAGGCGCTGGAGTCGGGATGGAGATTTCGCCAGACGTCCACCAAGTCGAAGGACCCGACCAGGTCCCACAACTTCTCCATCGCCGCTGGGCTTCGCGGGGGACCCGACCGGTCCCGCGCCTCGAGGGTACAATTGAAATCCCCCCCGAGGATGACGCACTCGCCCACGTCGATGGAGCCCAGAAGAGCGGACACTTCTCCGAAGAAGCGCACTTGCTGCACACCGGTCTGGGGGGCGTACACGTTCACTAAATGGAGCGGCACGCCCCCCAGGCGAACAGTAACCTGGAGCAAGCGGCCCGGCACGTGCTCCTTGACCCTCAAGATCTCCGGCTGAAAATGCGGGGCCAGCAAGATGGCCACCCCGCAGGAATTGTTGGTGAGGTGACTCATGCTGACCCCTCCTTGCCACTCCAGGAGCCACGTGGCCTCGTCTCCCGGAACGGTGTGGGTTTCTTGCAGGAAGCACACCGCATACTTCCCGTCCCGAAGGACCGAGAAGTTATTGAATCTACGGCGCGCCTCCCTGCTGCCGTTGATGTTGAGGCTGGCTATGGTTATCTTCATGTCAGAAGCATAGTGCAACCTCTACCTAACGGGGGGGAGGGAGCGCAGTCACTGACGACCGCCACTCCCCCAGCAGCCCAGTGTGGAACGTCCTGAGCCGACGCAGCTCGAGCCGGCTTACGTCCTTGTCCGCGCCCATGATTTTAATGGCGGCGCGGACGGACCCGACGAGCAGCGCCAGCTCCGACCACCTGTCGAGGGCCAGCTGGATCTTGTTATGACGACCCCGGCACGTGGCCATAAAATCCCGGAGTTCCCCTATGGGGATGAGGGGAGAGTCGGTGAGGGGCACGAGGGCATCCACCGCCTCACTGCCGATGGAGTCCACATCATCCTCGGTGCCCAACACTGAGTCCCCGTCCTCCTCCGGGAGGTCGTCACCGGCGGCCGACCCGTCCGTCGCACGGGGTGCAGCGAACAGCTCGGCCGCACCGGCCGGCCCCACCTCTGTCACGATCCCACCCCCAGGATCGGTGGCAGAGGAGTCCTCCCTGGGTTCCTTCAGGGGCGCCAGGCCGGGAGGCGGCGGCGGTTCGGGGCCCCCCTCCGCCTCAGGCGCCGGGGCGACCGGAGAAACCGGGGAGAAAATAATTCCCAGTTCCTCCAGCACGTCCGGCGCCAACGTCAGAGACGGAGTCAGGGGGCCTTCTGTCTCCCCGCCACCAGCCTCCGACCCAGCAGACTGGGGATTCTGATTTTTATTACACTCCTCGACCAGGTCGAGCAGTCCCTGGGAGATATCTGGGTTGTAATGGGCGGGCTCAGCTTCAGCTTCTTTGGCCTCGCCCACCCCAGTCCCCAGGACGCCCGACCCGGCGAGGAGCAACGGTTCCGGTGTTTGAATATTATCCGCGAGTTGTTCCGCGGCCCCCCCCACAGGCAGGGTCTCTTCCCCATCCCCAGGAGGCACAGGTCCAACAGACTCGTCTGTCTCACCCTCCCAAGGGACAGGAGACCCCCGCCGATCGTTCGCGACGGTGACGGTGGTGGGGAGGGGCGCAGCACCCGCGGCGGGCGACGACTCCCCTTCTGCGGAGGGACCTTCCTCCTCACGGTCCTCCTCCTGGGAGCCGTGCCTCCTTTTTAAAGGTGTTGGGGCCCGGAGAGGGGGAGGCCTCCATGTCTGCCGGGGCCTCCCTCTCCGTCCCCTCCCGATGAATGGGTTTCTTGGGCCCCTCGGGCCCGAGCCCGGCCGCAGGTCTTGATTTTGCTGCCTCGGCAGTTGCGGTCACGGGCCCGGGCACGAGGCCCTCCCCAGTCTTGCGCATCCCCGTTAACTCTGCGAGGAGCGCAGGCGTAAGTTCCGATAGTTCGGTGGTGTCCTCTACGAGGGGACCCGCCCCGAGGTGTTTTGTTTTTCTCAGTGCCTTCCTTCCCCCCGGACGCTCTCCCTCCCCCCCGCCGGAGGCCCTGATGGTGTTGGCCCCCGACGTCGACCGCGCATCTGTTGATCTCGACGCACGGACAGTATCAGGGGGAGGGGGGGCGGCGGTGCCAGCCCTGGCCGCGCTAGGTGTCATGGCGGCCTTGGAGGCGGGGCAGTTTTTCCGGACGTGCCCCACCTCCTTACAGGCGTAGCACCGCACGCCGTCCGAGGTCCAGAAGACGCGATGGGCGGTCCCCCCGTGGAGCACCGTGAACGCGCCATCCGTGTCCTCCTCCCGCGCCAGCCGGACGAAAAGCTGGCGCCGGAAGGAGAAGATGTGCCGGAGGCTGGCTTCCCGGAAGCCGAGCGGGATGGGTGTGATCCCCGACCTCACCTCCCCCAGTTGACATAGGTGGGGGAGGAGGAGCTCACCCGGAACAAAGGGCGGGATGTTAGAAATGACGATTCTCTGCGCGGTGGCCTCGAGGGGGTCCACCGGCAGGAAGGTCCCGCCCACGGTGAGCCCCTTCTCGATGGCCAGGGACACCGCCCGCTCCGACCCCAGGAAGAACACAGCCTTGCCGTACATCTTAGAGGCGGCGACGATGGCTGAAGGGCCGACAACCCCAGCCATGGCTTTGACGCACGCCTCTATCGTCATGTTGGGGTGAGTGTAGCTCTTGACCCCATTCTTCCTCGTAAGGAGTATAAAAGGTGACGGGGTAACAGGAGGACCCGTGGCTGCGGCCGTGGCCGTGGCTGCCACGCTCGCGTAGGTCCTCGCTGCCCCCGCCCCCGGCGAAGATGTGGTTGCCATGAGTTGGTTTTTAAAGGGCTACACTCACCCCAAGTCACAGGCCTGAAGGTGTTAATGGTCTTGGTTTGGGTTTTTTTCCCCTGAGCAGAGGGAGCTGTTAAATTGAAGGCACACCTCTCCCTTTATTTGAATTAACTAGGAGAGGGGCCTTCTCCCCTCTGCTCAATGGGTACTTGATAAAAGTTAAACTGAGGTGCCTCTTAGAGAGAGAGAGGCAGAGAGAGACAAGAGACAAAGAGAGAGAGAGAGGGGGTGGGAAGGAGGGAAGCCGCAAGGGCAGGGTCGCCACTCAGGATGGTGGGTGGGTGGGTGTTGGCAGGGGGTGCACTCTCCGATGTAAATAAAGTCTTTGATGGTGGTCTTCTGGTGGGGGGAGAAGATGTCTTCACCTGGGAAGCTGGAGATGCCCAGGCTCAGTCCTGCACCAGGTCTTAACGATGTTCCAATAAGGTGTCATTAAATTGGGGGACTTCACCTAGGCAGCTCCAGCTGTCCCAGGCCAGGCAATGGGAAGGGGTGTTTATTAGTGGTGTGTGCGGCCTAGTTTTTACAAGAGCCACACACACACACACACACCCCTTGATGTTCCGGCCCTCTTCTTTTCTTCTTTCCTCCCCCCACCTACAAAACAAAGTCTCTGGGAGAGTGCACCAGAATAACACCCACCTGTAGATGTAGATGTTTCTTCCTCCCTCCTTCCAAACAGATGATGGTTGTAGTGATGTTTTCTCCCCTCTCTCCCTCTCCTAAAATGGAGGCCAATTGGGGAGGCAGTGTTGGAAAGGCCTCTCCTCCTTTGATGTTGATGGCCTTCCCTTTCTTATTTTTCTCCTCTCCTGTCCTCTCTCTCCAGGCACCTCAGTTGATGTAGCAGTGTTGGTGGTGGTCTGCAGTCTGGTCTCCTTCTCCTCTTCCTGGTCACAGAGACCACCACTCTGCTCTCCTCACTCTCCTTCCCCTCCTTCTGGTTGTTGAGGCAGCTGCACACCCAACAATGCCGAGAATGAGGTGCTGCAGCATCAATGAACCTCCCCTTTAAGTAGTGAAGAAAGCCTGTGGCAATCATTACTTGAGTTTAGACTACACCCAATATTGGTCCATCTTTTCCGTGTAACACCAATGAGTTTGCGTTTTCAGACGAGAATCATGACTACAATCACTTTAATGAGGAGTGAGGACGAATTTTGCGTGCATTCTAGACAATTTTTCCTGGTGCTACTTCACCATTTTTAGCCGAAACACTGCCCATTCCTTGGCTATAATGAATGTTTAGCACTTAGGGGGCGATTTTCCCAATGGAGGCGGGTTGGAGGCGGGTTTCGGTTTGGGTGGGTTCCAAACCCACCTCCACTGAGAGGTGGGAAAAATTTGCGATTTTCCCCTAATTGGCCAGTTGATTTCAGAGGTGTGGGTTCCCCTGGCCAATTAGTCTTTTGGGACTGAAACTCGCCTCTGCTGACATCACTTATCCAGCTTCATTTAAGGGCTGTTTGCTGCCTTGGCTCATTCCACTGGTTTTTGGTTGATGCTGCACCACCTCCAAGCTGTTATCTCCTTCAAGAATGGCCAGCTCCAAGGCAAGGGCCTCTCCGAGGTTCTCGGATGAGGCGCTGGGTATGCTGGTTGAGGGAGCGAGAGCTAGCAGGGAGGTGCTCTTCCCCTCATCTGGGAGGAAGAGGCCTCCCAAAGAAACCAAGGCTGTGTGGGTCCAGCTGTCAAGGGATATAACCTCCAGATCTGTGTGCAGATTGGGTGATTGTTTCTGTTCATTGATGAAATGCCATCCCTGTGGGAATGTATTAAAATTAGGTGATGGCAAACTGTTGGCGTGATGGCATCTGTTATTTCAGCTTAGGCAGCTCCACATTGCGGGCTCCACGACACTTGCATGGTCAGGTTGGTGGTCAGACTGAAAGGAGGCCAGAGAGTCATGTCCATTGTCTATCATGTGTTAAGAAGGAGCCAAGCACATGTGCCACAATGGGCAACCTATGCAAACCTGGCCAGGATGAGTGCATTCCTTGCACGACGTGTTTCCATGCGCTGGCGCCTTCTGCCCTGTGTAGCTTCAGGTGGGTGAGCAGGAGGTTGGCGCTCCTGCTGCTGTTGCTGCTGAGCTGCCTGGTTCTGCTGCTGCCGTGGCTGCTCCTCATCCGAATCTGAGCTCCATGGTGAAAGGAAATAAATGGTTCCCATGCTGCTGGCAGATACCTCCGTTGGGGAAGTGCTCAGTCCAAGCGGGGAGAGTGTCTTCCAAGGAGGTCCCACAGTTGAGAGATAGAAGCTGCAGCACCTCCGACTTCGGTAGGCCTGCTAAAAGTGCTGAAAGACCTTTGGAACAAAAGTTCTGCCACCTGCAACTGCTCCCTGATGAAAGCTCCGTTTTAATGGTGGAGCTGCAGCTGTGAGGAGGCCACCCACTTGTCAACCCGCCAGAATTAGCTGGCGTGGTTTAGGAGGGTCGTGCAACACGCTGAAAATGTTGTAAAATAACGAAGGCCTGTCAAAATAGGATTATAAAGGCCCCTAACTACTATTTAAGGGTCTTAACTACCTCTCCTGACTGATGGAGGTGGGACCGAATTGCACCCATCAAACCCGCATCCAGCAAAATTGCGCGGAGGCGGGTTGGAGGTGGGTTCCGAACCCGCCCTCAGTTTTTGCCATTTTGACAACTGTCCCGCCTCCAAACCCACCTCCTCGGGGCTGGGAAAATCGCCTCCTAACCAGGGGGAGACTGTTAGGGCTGGATTTTGAAACTGGGGATGGGATGGAGGCGGGACTCCCACTTTTTGGGTTGTAGTCCCGCCTCCATCGACTTGTGGCCAACCCACTGTATTTTCCCTTGATTGACCTTGTTGAGCCCGCCCAGCGGGCTCAGCAGGCCAATTAAGGGCCACCCGGCAACAGGTGACGTCACAGATTGACATTTCATCTGTCAAGAGCTTTTGACAGATGAAATATCAGCGTTTGACAGCTCTTTGAAGCTGTCAAACACTGACAATCTGTACTCTAAGTTAATTCCTTCCTCTCAGGCTGATTTAGAGATCTCTGCAGAATAAAAAGCAGAGGCTACAGCTTTTGACAGCTCAACGGCCATTCTGCTTTCTGTGCCGGTGAGATTTCTGACTCCCGAGACCTGAAGGGTTGACGCCTGCAGGAGGAAGTTAAGGTAAGTAAAACTTTTTTCCACACTTTACACTTACCTTACACACTTACCTCTGCACACATGCACCCATCACTCACCTGCCCACCGGACATATCGACCCCTCCAACCCCTGCAGACCCCCGGTCCGCCTCGCTGAAACGGCATGGTTCGGACCTGTCGGAGAGCCCACATTTCAGGCATAAAAATAGGGATTAGGCAAAAAACTGCCTGTTAACTACCTGTTAACAGGCAGTTTATTGCCACTAATCCCAGCACAGGTCGGGAACCCGCCTCCAGCGAAACTAGCATGGGGGCGGGATGGGTTTGGGACCCCTGAATCTGCAGTTCTAAACCCCCACACGCCTCCAAACCCACCTCCACGGCTCAATGAAAATTGTGCCCTTAATGTCCAAAGGGAGGAGACTGTTAATTTCCAGGGGGAGACTGTTAATGTCCAGGGGGAGACTGTTAATGTCCAGGGGGAGACTGTTAATGTCCAGGGGGAGACTGTTAATGTCCAGGGGGAGACTGTTAATGTCCAGAGGGAGACTGTTAATGTCGAGGGGGAGACTGTTAATGTCCAGAGGGAGACTGTTAATGTCGAGGGGGAGACTGTTAATGTCCAGAGGGAGACTATTAATGTCCAGGGAAGACTGTTAATGTCCAGAGGGAGACTGTTAATGTCGAGGGGGAGACTGTTAATGTCCAGAGGGAGACTGTTAATGTCCAGGGGAGTTTGTTAATGTGCAGGGGAGACTGTTAATGTCCAGGGGGAGACTGTTAATGTCCAGGGGGAGACTGTTAATGTCCAGAGGGAGACTGTTAATGTCCAGGGGAGACTGTTAATGTCCAGAGGGAGACTGTTAATATCCAGGGGAGACTGTTAATGTCCAGGGAAAACTGTTAATGTCCAGGGGAGTTTGTTAATGTGCAGGGGAGACTGTTAATGTCCAGGGGAGACTGTTAGGGGTAGAAATTAGGTCGCGCCCCATTTGGGGCGCAAATATCGTCTGGACGCAAATATTAGCGCCTGGCACTAATTATCGGCACTGACTGGAAACTTCACTTTTACCGCCCCGGGAGGTGAGTGGAGCGCTAAATCAGGCGCTTCACACCTGTCTTAAGGCGCAAAGGCCAAGCAGTGAGGCGCTAACTCAGAGCGCTGGCGAAGCTCATGTAATGTCAGTCAGCAATGGAACACACACACAATGGCATGGGCCAGTTCTTAAAGGGGATGGTTAATCTTGCTTTCCATCCACATCCTGTTCATTGCAGCCTTGAATCTCGGCCTGGAGAGACTTGCACATCAAATGTGCTGGAAAGAACAATGGAGAGTACCAGGCAAAGAGCTCAGAGTGCAGCTCCCACAGTCTCTGCTAAATCGATACAAGGAATGGCAAATCAAAATGAACCTGCAAAGTGCTGCTCAGTACCCAAAACTCCTTCACACAACGTTGAATCTCTCCAGAAGTCTCTCCCTCTCTCTCTCAGAATGCGTAGTTCAAAAATGCCACCAACAATAAAAGGCAGGAAGAGGCCCCCTTTAAATAGCGCCCCCCCCAGCCCCACAGCGATTGATAGCGTTCCAGTCTTCTGGTCGTTGGATGCGCCAGGCGGTAAGGCAGGGGGCGCCACTCAATTTCCGCTCCGGGGCGCCACAAGGGCGTTGCACCATGGAATGACGTCACAATCTGCGAGCGCAGGTGGTCACAGCGGTAAGTTTTAGCGCCGCCGCACAATGTCAAGTTAAGTTCCCGAGCGGCGCAAACATCGCTGCGCCCGGGCGTTAGCGGCTTTGCGCCCCATTAGCGCCCTCTTAAGGCGCTAACGGGAGGCGCAACCAAGTGAATTTTTACCCCTTAATGTCCAGGGGAGACTGTTAATGTCATGGGGAGACTGTTAATGTCCAGTGGGTGACTGTTAATGTCCAGGGGAGACTGTTAATGTCCAGAGGAGACTGTTAATGTCGAGGGGGAGACTGTTAATGTCCAAAGGGAGGAGTCTGTTAATGTCCAGGGGGAGACTGTTAATGTCCAGAGGAGACTGTTAATGTCGAGGGGGAGACTGTTAATGTCCAGAGGGAGACTATTAATGTCCAGGGGAGACTGTTAATGTCCAGAGGGAGACTGTTAATGTCCAGAGGGAGACTGTTAATGTCCAGAGGGAGACTGTTAATGTCCAGGGGAGACTGTTAATGTCCAGGGGGAGACTGTTAATGTCCAAAGTGAGGAGTCTGTTAATGTCCAGAGGAGAGTGTTAATGTCGAGGGGGAGATTGTTAATGTCCAGAGGGAGACTATTAATGTCCAGGGGAAACTGTTAATGTCCAGAGGGAGACTGTTAATGTCCAGAGGGAGACTGTTAATGTCCAGAGGGAGACTGTTAATGTCCAGGGGAGACTGTTAATGTCCAGGGGAGACTGTTAATGTCCAAAGGGAGGAGTCTGTTAATGTCCAGGGGGAGACTGTTAATGTCCAGAGGAGACTGTTAATGTCGAGGGGGAGACTGTTAATGTCCAGAGGGAGACTATTAATGTCCAGGGGAGACTGTTAATGTCCAGAGGGAGACTGTTAATGTCCAGAGGGAGACTGTTAATGTCCAGAGGGAGACTGTCAATGTCCAGGGGAGACTGTTAATGTCATGGGGAGATTGTTAATGTCCAGGGGAGACTGTTAATGTCCAGGGGAGACTGTTAATGTCCAGGGGAGACTGTTAATGTCATGGGGAGACTGTTAATGTCCAGGGGAGACTGTTAATGTCCAGAGGGAGACTGTTAATGTCCAGAGGGAGACTGTTAATGTCCAGAGGGAGACTATTAATGTCCAGGGGAGACTGTTAATGTCCAGAGGGAGACTGTTAATGTCGAGGGGGAGACTGTTAATGTCCATAGGGAGACTATTAATGTTCAGGGGAGACTGTTAATGTCCAGAGGGAGACTGTTAATGTCAAGGGGAGACTGTTAATGTCCAGGGGAGACTGTTAATGTCCAGGGGAGACTGTTAATGTCCAGGGGAAACTGTTAATGTCCAGGGGAGACTGTTAATGTCCAGGGGAGACTGTTAATGTCCAGGGGGAGAGTGTTAATGTCCAGGGGAGACTGTTAATGTCCAGGGGAGATTGTTAATGTCCCGGGGGTGACTGTTAATGTCCAGGGGAGACTGTTAATGTCCAGGGAGACTGTTAATGTCCAGGGGAAACTGTTAATGTCCAGGGGAGACTGTTAATGTCATGGGGAGATTGTTAATGTCCAGGGGAGACTGTTAATGTCCAGTGGAGACTGTTAATGTCCAGGGGGTGACTGTTAATGTCCAGAGGGAGATTGTTAATGTTGAGGGGGAGATTGTTAATGTCCAGGGGAGACTGTTAATGTCCAGGGGAGACTGTTAATTTCCAGGGGGAGACTGTTAGGGGTAAAAATTCACTTGGTTGCGCCACCCGTTAGCGCCTTAAGAGGGCGCTAATGGGGCGCAAAGCCGCTACGCCCGGGCGCAGCGATGTTTGCGCCGCTCGAGAACTTAACTTGAGATTGTGCGGCGGCGCTAAAACTTACCGCTGCGACCACCTGCGCGCGCAGATTGTGACGTCATTCCATGGTGCAACGCCCTTGGGGCGCCCCGTAGCGGAAATTGAGTGGCGCCCCCTGCCTTACCGCCTGGCGCTTCCAACGACCAGAAGACTGGAACGCTATCAATCGCTGTGGGGCTGGGGGGGGCGCTATTTAAAGGGGGCCTCTTCCTGTCTTTTATTGTTGGTGGCATTTTTGAACTACGCATTCTGAGAGAGAGAGGGAGAGACTTCTGGAGAGATTCAACGTTGTGGGAAGGAGTTTTGGGTACTGAGCAGCACTTTGCAGGTTCATTTTGATTTGCCATTCCTTGTATCGATTTAGCAGAGACCGTGGGAGCTGCACTCTGAGCTCTTGGCCTGGTGCTCTCCATTGTTCTTTCCAGCACATTTGATGTGCAAGTCTCTCCAGGCCGAGATTCAAGGCAGCAATGAACAGGATGTGGATGGAAAGCAAGATTAACCATCCCCTTTAAGAACTGGCCCGTGCCATTGTGTGTGTGTTCCATTGCTGACTGACATTCCATGAGCTTCGCCAGCGCTCCGAGTTAGCGCCTCACTGCTCGGCCTTTGCGCCTTAAGAGAGGTGTGCAGCGCCTGCTTTAGCGCTCCACTCACCTCCCGGGGCGGTAAAAGTGAAGTTTCCCGTCAGTGCCGATAATTAGCGCCAGGCGCTAATATTTGCGTCCGGACGATATTTGCGCCCCAAATGGGGCGCGACCTAATTTCTACCCCTTAATGTCCAGAGGGAGACTATTAATGTCCAGGGGAGACTGTTAATGTCCAGGAGAGACTATTAATGTCCAGAGGGAGTCTGTTAATGTCATGGGGAGATTGTTAATGTCCAGGGGAAACTGTTAATGTCCAGGGGAGACTGTTAATGTCATGGGGAGATTGTTAATGTCCAGGGGAGACTGTTAATGTCCAGGGGAGACTGTTAATGTCCAGGGGGAGTCTGTTAATGTCGAGGGGCAGATTGTTAATGTCCAGGGGGAGACTGTTAATGACCAAAGGGAGGAGACTGTTAATGTCCAGAGGAGATTGTTAATGTCCAGGGGAGACTGTTAATGTCCAGGGGAGACTGTTATGTCCAAGGGAGACTGTTAATGTCCAGGGGAGACTGTTAATGTCCAAGGGAGACTGTTAATGTCCAGGGGAGACTGTTAATGTCCAGGGGGAGTCTGTTAATGTCGAGGGGGAGATTGTTAATGTCCAGGGGGAGACTGTTAATGTCCAAAGGGAGGAGACTGTTAATGTCCAGAGGAGATTGTTAATGTCCAGGGGAGACTGTTAATGTACAGAGGGAGACTGTTAATGTCCAGGGGAGACTGTTAATGTCCAGGGGAGACTGTTAATGTCCAGGGGAGACTGTTAATGTCCAGGGGGTGACTGTTAATGTCCAGGGGAGACTGTTAATGTCCAGGGGAGACTGTTAATGTCCAGAGGGAGACTGTTAATGTCGAGGGGGAGATTGTTAATGTCCAAAGGGAGGAGACTGTTAATGTCGAGGGGGAGACTGTTAATGTCCAGGGGGTGACTATTAGGGGTAAAAATTCACTTGGTTGCGCCTCCCGTTAGCGCCTTAAGAGGGCGCTAATGGGGCGTTAAGCCGCTAACGCCCGGGCGCAGCGATGTTTGCGCCGCTCGAGAACTTAACTTGAGATTGTGCGGCGGCGCTAAAACTTACCGCTGCGACCACCTGCGCGCGCAGATTATGACGTCATTCCATGGTGCAACGCCCTTGGGGCGCCCCGGAGCGGAAATTGAGTGGCGCCCCCTGCCTTACCGCCTGGCGCTTCCAACGACCGGAAGACTGGAACGTTATCAATCGGTGTGGGGCTGGGGGGGGCGCTATTTAAAGGGGGCCTCTTCCTGTCTTTTTCTGTGGTCGACATTTATGCACCACTCGTTCTGAGAGAGAGAGAGAGATTCGGAGAGAGAGAGAGAGAGACTTCTACATTGACTCAACGCTTTGTGAGGTAGTTTTGCCTATTCATCCTAACTTTGTTGCTACTTTAGTTGCTGTACCTCATTACTTTTCTGGCAAAGAGAATATGGGGGCTGCAATGATTGGGGGCGTCGTCCTGCTCCAGCTGAATCGGAGGATACCAAGACGCAGACAGAGAGTGGCAATGATGGCCAGACGGAGGAGGGCCATCAGGCGCATGTACAGGAGAGCTTACCCTCCCAGGGTATATCGTGAACAGCTCTCCTACATCCATATGTCCGAGGAGCTGTGTTTGCGAAGGCTGCGATTCAGCAAGGAGGTGGTCACTGAGCTCTGCCACCTGCTGCAGCCAGATCTGCAGCCTCAGCTGAGGTCCAGGACGTCTCTGTCGGTGGCAGTGAAGGTCACAGTGGCTTTGAACTTCTACGCCACTGGCTCATTCCAAGCTGCTGTTGGGGACCTCGCCAATATCTCCCAGTTTGCGCTGCATCGCTGCATCCGGCAGGTCACCAATGCCCTCTTCAGAAGGAGACGAGACTTCATCTCTTTCCCTATGACCCCAGACAAGCAGCGTGACCGTGCTCTGGGCTTTGCGAGGGTAGCGGGCTTCCCCATGGTGCAGGGCGCCATTGACTGCACGCATGTGGCTTTGCGTGCTCCGCGAGAGAATGCAGAGGAATTCCGGAACAGAAAGGGGTTCCATTCCTTGAATGTGCAGTTGGTCTGTGACCACAGACAGGTGATACTCGCTGTCAATGCCCACTATCCGAGCAGCTGCCACGATGCTTTCATCCTGCGCCAGACTACTGTGGCAAAAGTTTTCGAGGCACCGCATCAGCCAGTTGGTTGGCTTCTGGGGGACAAGGGGTACGCATTGAGCACCTGGCTGATGACACCGCTCCGTACGCCAAACACCCCTGCTGAGCTGCGGTACAATGAAAGCCATCAAGCAACCAGGAACATTATTGAGCGCACAATCGGCGTGCTGAAACAACGGTTCCGCTGTCTGGACCATTCCGGAGGAGCCCTGCAGTACTCGCCTGAGCAAGTTTCGAACTTCGTAGTCGTGTGCTGCATGTTGCACAACATGGCAATCCTCAGGACCCAGCCAATGCCACCAGGCCTTGTAGCACCACCAGAGGAGGAGGAGGAAGAGGAGGAAGAGGACGAGGACGATGATCATCAGCAGCACCAAGGCAGGA
This sequence comes from Squalus acanthias, assembly GCA_030390025.1. Classification (NCBI taxonomy): domain Eukaryota; kingdom Metazoa; phylum Chordata; class Chondrichthyes; order Squaliformes; family Squalidae; genus Squalus; species Squalus acanthias. The sequence continues at coordinate 88,812,744 of CM059436.1, read as the reverse complement.
GGGCGGCCCACAATGGTCAAACTGCAAGGGCCGTCCGTCAACGACTAATAGCAAGCCGCTTCTAGGGCCCCTGCCATTGCTACAAACACTAATCAACCCAGCACGCAACCCCTAAGCCGGCCAAGGCACCAATAATTCCAACCACCAGCCATGTATATTTTGAATACAGAAACTTATTTATTTTACAAACTCTGTGTGTGTCAATTCCTCATGACAAACTCATAGAAATAAACACAAAAAAACAGTCAATAACATAACTGGTTCTCACAACCTGGAGATAATGTCCAAAACACTAAACAAAAGTTGGACCATGAACCTCGGCCTTTAATAAAAAAATGACCAGCATTTTGTCACACCTCCTACTTTTTGCCCTTCGAGGGTGATCTCCTTCCCTTGCGCACTTCCCCCCTTCTAACCCTACTGCTCCTCCGTAATGGGACCTCAGTGGCTGCAGCAAGGCTGGTGGAAGGCTGCTGCTCGTCAGACCCTGACACTGCAGATGCCCCTGAAGGACGGCCTCGACCACTTCTGGGCCTGGAGGGCCCGGCTGCAGACTGCACCAACTCTGCATGGGCGGCAGCAGTCTGTCCTACAGGCGGTGGCAAGTGCAGTGGCGAAGTGACAGTGTTGGCAGCAGGAATGCTGTCATCGTGAGAGAGGCCAGCAACTCCCTGCTCGCCCGACACACTGGCACTCCCACGGGGCAGCACTTCAGCATCCGGAGAAATTTGCCGGAGAACAGATTGCTGGCCTGCTGCGGCGCGGTGACAGCCCCGGGGACATGTGCACGAACCATCGAGGTTGGCAGCAGTCTGTGCTCGCGTGGCCTCCATCTGAGTCTGTATGAGAGCAGTCAGAGGTGGGATCACGGCAGCCAGTGACTGAATTGCAGCACTAAGCGTTAGTGTGGCATCCGCCTGTGCTACAGCGAAGTGCTCCACACTCCTTGCCAGTGACTCAATACAATCGGGCACCCTTCCCACTGCACCCATGAGCTCAGTGTGCATGCCCACCGCCTGGGTGTTCATTTCTGCAATCAGCCGCTCCTCCTCTGCGTCCATTGCAGTAGGAGTGTCTGGCATACTCTCCCTCTGGGGAGAAGGCCCCCGTTCTTCCCTACCCCCCCCATGGCGTTGCTGCAGCCCGCTGGGTCCTGGAGCTTCACCATCATCAGCCCCTTCCCCCCTGCTCCCCTCCGGGGAAGGTGTGTTCCCAGTGTGGGCATGGGCTTCCTCGGGAGAGGGTGGCACTGATGCTCTGGCTTCCTCTTCCTCCTCAGCTGCAGCATCACTCCCAGTGGCAGCTTCAGGGCCCGTCTCCTCAGCTGGTGAATCACCATCTGAAAGCAGGGAGGTACAAGAGTGGCTTTAGCGTGAGGACAGGGTGGCAGTAAGGGAGGAATAAGTGCAGCGAGTTAGCAAGTTGGATTGAAAGTGTCAAAGGCTGGTATTGTGAGGGACAAGTGGAAGGACAGAGGACAAAAAGGTGATGACCTTACCATTGCTGTCCAGAACGGGGTCGGCGTCTCCAGTGGCGACGGGACCGATCACCCGGCTTGCCACAATCCTGTGGACGCGCTCCTCAAGATCGCTGAGGGGTTGCAGCTGAAGCCGCCCTCCACCTGTCCGTTGCTGCTGTCTCCTATTATGAGCCAGCTTAGCCTGCAAGAAAAAGGACAGCATCTGAGTAAATATACAGCCATGGTCTTGCCTGATGTGCCTCCCATAGGTGAATAGCCCTTACTGTATACAGCCATGGTCTTGCCTGATGTGCCTCCCATAGGTGAATAGCCCTTACTGTATGCAAAGTGTGGAATGTGTGTGTGTGTTTGATGAAAGGGCCATAGGTGTTGGATGAGTGTTGTGCATTGGGGTTTTAAGACCCTCTGGCCATAGAGTGAGGTTGAGATGGAGGGATGGAGAGGTATTGAGAAAAAGCCACTCACCCTGACGACCCGAGTGAGGTCGTTGAACTTTTTGCGGCATTGAGTATGGGTCCTGGGCACCATGCTCCTGGAGGAGACGCTCTGAGCCACCTCCCTCCACACTCTTCTGAACTCGCGTGGCAAAGGCCTCCTGCCACTCTCAGGGAACAGCATACATCATCTGCGCTCCACTGCGTCAACCAGAGCATCCAAGGCCCGCTCGGTGAAGCGATGAGCGCGTTCTCTCCCCCTCTCCATGCTTGGCAGCAAAATGGATTACAGGTCTCTCCAGGCTGAGATTCAAGGCTGCAATGAGCAGGGTGTGGCTGGGGAGCAAGTGGCCCCCCCCGCTTTAAGAAGTGTCCGGCGCCAGTGTGTCTGTGTTCCCTCGCTAACTGGCAGCAGCTGCGCTGCGCTCGCGCGCTGAGTTAGCGCCTCACTCCTTGGCCTTTGCGCCTTAAGAGAGGTGTGCAGCGCCTGCTTTAGCGCTCCACTCACCTCCCGGGGCGGTAAAAGTGAAGTTTCCTGTCAGTGCCGATAATTAGCGCCAGGCGCTAATATTTGCGTCCGGATGATATTTGCGCCCCAGATGGGGCGCGACCTAATTTCTACCCCTTAATGTCCAGAGGAGACTGTTAATGTCGAGGGAGAGACTGTTAATGTCGAGGGGGAGATTGTTAATGTCCAGGAGGAGACTGTTAATGTCCAAAGGGAGGAGACTGTTAATGTCCAGGGGAGACTGTTAATGTCCAGGGGAGACTGTTAATGTCCAGGGGAGACTGTTAATGTCCAGAGGGAGACTGTTAATGTCGAGGGGGAGATTGTTAATGTCCAGGGGAGACTGTTAATGTCCAGGGGGAGACTGTTAATGTCCAGGGGAGACTGTTAATGTCCAGGGGAGACTGTTAATGTCCAGAGGGAGACTGTTAATGTCGAGGGGGAGATTGTTAATGTCCAGGGGAGACTGTTAATGTCCAGGGGGTGACTGTTAATGTCCAGAGGGAGACTGTTAATGTCGAGGGGGAGACTGTTAATGTCCAGGGGTGACTATTAATGTCCAGAGGAGACTGTTAATGTCGAGGGGGAGATTGTTAATGTCCAGAGGGAGACTATTAATGTCCAGAGGAGACTGTTAATGTCGAGGGAGAGATTGTTAAATGTCCAGGGGAGACTGTTAATGTCCAGAGGAGACTGTTAATGTCCAGGGGAGATTGTTAATGTCCAGGGGAGACTGTTAATGTCCAGGGGAGACTGTTAATGTCCAGAGGGAGACTGTTAATGTCAAGGGGAGACTGTTAATGTCCAGGGGGAGACTGTTAATGTCCAGGGGAGACTGTTAATGTCCAGGGGAAACTGTTAATGTCCAGGGGAGACTGTTAATGTCCAGGGGAGACTGTTAATGTCCAGGGGGAGAGTGTTAATGTCCAGGGGAGACTGTTAATGTCCAGGGGAAACTGTTAATGTCCAGGGGAGACTGTTAATGTCATGGGGAGATTGTTAATGTCCAGGGGAGACTGTTAATGTTCAGGGGAGGCTGTTAATGTGCAGGGCAGACTGTTAATGTCCAGGGGAGACTGTTAATGTCCAGGGGAGACTGTAAATGTCAAGGGGGAGACTGTTAATGTCCAGAGGAGATTGTTAATGTCCAGGGGAGACTGTTAATGTCCAGGGGAGACTGTTAATGTCCAGAGGGAGACTATTAATGTCGAGGGGGAGATTGTTAATGTCCAGGGGGAGACTGTTAATGTCGAGAGGGAGACTGTTAATGTCCAGGGGAGACTGTTAATGTCCAGGGGAGACTGTTAATGTCCAGGGGAGACTGTTAATGTCGAGGGGGAGATTGTTAATGTCCAGGGGAGACTGTTAATGTCCAGGGTAGACTGTTAATGTCGAGGGGGAGATTGTTAATGTCCAAAGGGAGGAGACTGTTAATGTCGAGGGGGAGACTGTTAATGTCGAGGGGGAGATTGTTAATGTCCAAAGGGAGGAGACTGTTAATGTCCAGGGGGAGACTGTTAATGTCCTGGGGAGACTGTTAATGTCCAGAGGGAGTCTGTTAATGTCGAGGGGGAGACTGTTAATGTCGAAGGGGAGACTGTTAATGTCCAGAGGGAGACTATTAATGTCCAGGGGAGACTGTTAATGTCCAAAGGGAGGAGACTGTTAATGTCGAGGGGGAGACTGTTAATGTCCAGAGGAGATTGTTAATGTCCAGGGGGTGACTGTTAATGTCCAGGGGAGACTGTTAATGTCCAGGGGGTGACTGTTAATGTCCAGGGGAGACTGTTAATGTCCAGGGGGTGACTGTTAATGTCCAGGGGAGACTGTTAATGTCCAGGGAGACTGTTAATGTACAGAGGGAGACTGTTAATGTCCAGGGGAGACTGTTAATGTCCAGGGGAGACTGTTAATGTCCAGGGGGAGACTGTTAATGTCCAGGGGAGACTGTTAATGTCCAGGGGGTGACTGTTAATGTCCAGGGGAGACTGTTAATGTCCAGGGGAGACTGTTAATGTACAGAGGGAGACTGTTAATGTCCAGGGGAGACTGTTAATGTCCAGGGGAGACTGTTAATGTCCAGGGGGAGACTGTTAATGTCCAGAGGGAGACTGTTAATGTCCAGGGGAGACTGTTAATGTCCAGGGGAGACTGTTAATGTCCAGGGGAGACGGTTAATGTCCAAGGGAGACTGTTAATGTCCAGGGGAGACTGTTAATGTCCAGGGGGTGACTGTTAATGTCCAGGGGAGACTGTTAATGTCCAGGGGAGACTGTTAATGTCCAAGGGAGACTGTTAATGTCCAGGGGAGACTGTTAATGTCCAGGGGAGACTGTTAATGTCCAGGGGAGACTGTTAATGTCCAGGGGAGACTGTTAATGTCCAGGGGGTGACTGTTAATGTCCAGGGGAGACTGTTAATGTCCAGGGGAGATTGTTAATGTCCAGAGGAGACTGTTAATGTCCAGGGGAGACTGTTAATGTCCAGAGGGAGACTGTTAATGTCCAGGGGAGACTGTTAATGTCCAGAGGAGACTGTTAATGTCCAGGGGAGACTGTTAATGTCCAGGGGAGACTGTTAATGTCCAGGGGAGACTGTTAATGTCCAAGGGGAGACTGTTACTGTCCAGGGAAGACTGTTAATGTCCAGGGGTTGACTGTTAATGTCCAGGGGGTGACTGTTAATGTCCAGGGGAGACTGTTAATGTCCAGGGGAGACTGTTAATGTCCAGGGGAGACTGTTAATGTCATGGGAAGACTGTTAATGTCCAGGGGAGACTGTTAATGTCCAGGGGGTGACTGTTAATGTCCAGGGGAGACTGTTAATGTGCAGGGGAGACTGTTAGGGGGAAAAATTAGGTCGCGCCCCATTTGGGGCACAAATATCGTCTGGACGCAAATATTAGCGCCTGGCGCTAATTATCGGCACTGACTGGAAACTTCACTTTTACCGCCCCGGGAGGTGAGTGGAGCGCTAAATCAGGCGCTGCACACCTGTCTAAAGGCGCAAAGGCCGAGCAGTGAGGCGCTAACTCAGCGCGCGAGCGCAGCGCAGCTGCTGCCAGTTAGCGAGGGAACACAGACACACTGGCGCCGGCCACTTCTTAAAGCGGGGGGGGCCAACTTGCTCCCCAGCCACACCCTGCTCATTGCAGCCTTGAATCTCGGCCTGGAGAGACCTGTGAATCCATTTTGCTGCCAAGGATGGAGAGGGTGAGAGAACGCGCTCATCGCTTCACCGAGCGGGCCTTGGATGCTCTGGTTGGCGCGGTGGAGCGCAGAAGATGTATGCTCTTCCCTGAGAGTGGCAGGAGGCCTTTGCCACGTGAGTTCAGAGGAGTGTGGAGGGAGGTGGCTCAGAGCGTCTCCTCCAGGAGCATGGTGCCCAGGACCCATACTCAATGCCGCAAAAAGTTCAACGACCTCACTCGGGTCGTCAGGGTGAGTGGCTTTTTCTCAATACCTCTCCATCCCTCCATCTCAACCTCACTCTATGGCCAGAGGGTCTTAAAACCCCAATGCACAACACTCATCCAACACCTATGGCCCTTTCATGAAACACATACACACATTCCACACTTTGCATACAGTAAGGGCTATTCACCTATGAGAGGCACATCAGGCAAGACCATGGCTGTATATTTACTCAGATGCTGTCCTTTTTCTTACAGGCCAAGCTGGCGCATAATCGGAGACAGCAGCAATGGACAGGTGGAGGGCGGCCTCAGCTGCAACCCCTCAGCGATCTTGAGGAGCGCGTCCACAGGATTGTGGCAAGCCGGGTGATCGGTCCCGTCGCCACTGGAGACGCCGTCCCCGTTCTGGACATCAATGGTAAGGTCATCACCTTTTTGTCCTCTGTCCTTCCACTTGTCCCTCACAACACCAGCCTTTGACACTTTCAATCCAACTTGCTAACTCGCTGCACTTATTCCTCCCTTACTGCCACCCTGTCCTCACGCTAAAGCCACTCTTGTACCTCCCTGCTTTCAGATGGTGATTCACCAGCTGAGGAGACGGGCCCTGAAGCTGCCACTGGGAGTGATGCTGCAGCCGAGGAGGAAGAGGAAGCCGGAGCATCAGTGCCACCCTCTCCCGAGGAAGCCCATGCCCACACTGGGAACACGCCTTCCCTGGAGGGGAGCAGGGGGGAAGGGTCTGATGAGGGTGAAGCTCCAGGACCCAGCGGGCTGCAGCAATGCCATGGGGGTAGGGAAGAACGGGGGCCTTCTCCCCAGAGGGAGAGTATGCCAGACACTCCTACTGCAATGGACGCAGAGGAGGAGCGGCTGATCGCAGAAATGAACACCCAGGCGGTGGGCATGCACACTGAGCTCATGGGTGCAGTGGGAAGGGTGCCCGAATGCATTGAGTCACTGGCAAGGAGTGTGGAGCACTTCGCTGTAGCACAGGCGGATGCCACACTAACGCTTAGTGCTGCAATTCAGTCACTGGCTGCCGTGATCCCATCTCTGACTGCTCTCATACAGACTCAGATTGAGGCCACGCGAGCACAGACTGCTGCCAACCTCGATGGTTCGTGCACATGTCCCCGGGGCTGTCACCGCGCCGCAGCAGGCCAGCAATCTGTTCTCCAGCAGATTGCTCCGGATGCTGAAGTGCTGCCCCGTGGGAGTGCCAGTGTGTCGGGCGAGCAGGGAGTTGCTGTCCTCTCTCACGATGACAGCATTCCTGCTGCCAACACTGTCACTTCTCCACTGCACTTGCCACCGCCTGTAGGACAGACTGCTGCCGCCCATGCAGAGTTGGTGCAGTCTGCAGCCGGGCCCTCCAGGCCCAGAACTGGTCGAGGCCGTCCTTCAGGGGCATCTGCAGTGTCAGGGTCTGACGAGCAGCAGCCTTCTACCAGCCTTGCTGCAGCCACTGAGGTCCCATTACGGAGGAGCAGTAGGGTTAGAAGGGGGGAAGTGCGCAAGGGAAGGAGATCACCCTCGAAGGGCAAAAAGTAGGAGGTGTGACAAAATGCTGGTCATTTTTTTATTAAAGGTCGAGGTTCATGGTCCAACTTTTGTTTAGTGTTTTGGACAATATCTCCAGGTTGTGAGAACCAGTTATGTTATTGACTGTTTTTTTGTGTTTATTTCTATGAGTTTGTCATGAGGAATTGACACACACAGAGTTTGTAAAATAAATAAGTTTCTGTATTCAAAATATACATGGTTTGTGGTTGGAATTATTGGTGCCTTGGCCGGCTTAGGGGTTGCGTGCTGGGTTCATTAATGTTGTTAGCAATGGCAGGGGCCCTAGAAGCGGCTTGCTATTAGCCGTTGACGGACGGCCCTTGCAGTTTGACCATTGTGGGCCGCCCTCCCGCCTTGGTGCTGCTGATGATCATCGTCCTCGTCCTCTTCCTCCTCTTCCTCCTCCTCCTCTGGTGGTGCTCCAAGGCCTGGTGGCATTGGCTGGGTCCTGAGGATTGCCATGTTATGCAACATGCAGCACACAACTACGAAGTTGGATACTCGCTCAGGCGAGTACTGCAGGGCTCCTCCAGAATGGTCGAGACAGCGGAACCGTTGCTTCAGCACGCCGATTGTGCGCTCAATTATGTTCCTGGTAGCTTGATGGCTCTCATTGTACCGCAGCTCAGCAGGGGTGTTGGGCGTACGGAGCGGTGTCATCAGCCAGGTGCTCAATGCATACCCCTTGTCCCCGAGAAGCCAACCAACTGGCTGATGCGGTGCCTCGAAAAGTTCTGCCACAGTAGTCTGGCGCAGGATAAAAGCATCGTGGCAGTTGCCAGGATAGTGGGCATTGACAGCGAGTATCAGCTGTCTGTGGTCACAGACCAACTGAACATTCAAGGAATGGAACCCCTTTCTGTTCCGTAATTCCTCGGCATTCTCATGCGGAGCACGCAAAGCCACATGCGTGCAGTCAATGGCGCCCTGCACCATGGGGAAGCCCGCTACCCTCGCAAAGCCCAGAGCGCGGTCACGCTGCTTGTCTGGGGTCATGGGGAAAGAGATGAACTCTCGTCTCCTTTTAAAGAGGGCATTTGTGACCTGCTGGATGCAGCAATGCACCGCAAACTGGGAGATATTGGCGAGGTCCCCAGCAGCAGCTTGAAATGAGCCAGTAGCGTAAAAGTTGAGAGCCACTGTGACCTTCACTGCCACCGACAGAGACGTCCTGGACCTCAGTTGAGGCTGCAGATCTGGCTGCAGCAGGTGGCAGAGCTCAGTGACCACCTCCTTGCTGAATCGCAGCCTTCGCAAACACAGCTCCTCAGACATATGGATGTAGGAGAGCTGTTCACGATATACCCTGGGAGGGTAAGCTCTCCTGTACATACGCCTGTTGGCCCTCCTCCGTCTGGCTATCATTGCCACTCTCTCTCTGCGTCTCTGTATCCTCCGATTCAGCTGGAGCAGGACGACGCCCCCAATCAGTGCAGCCCCCATATTCTCTTCGCAAGCAAAGTAATGAAGGGCAGCAACTAAAGAACCAGCGAAGTTAGGATCAGTAGGCAAAACTACCTCACAAAGCGTTGAGTCAATGCAGAAGTCTCTCTTTCTCTCTCTCCGAATCTCTCTCTCTCTCTCAGAACGAGTGGTGCAAAAATGTCGACCACAGAAAAAGACAGGAAGAGGCCCCCTTTAAATAGCGCCCCCCCCAGCCCCACAGCGATTGATAGCGTTCCAGTTTTCCGGTCGTTGGATGCGCCAGGCGGTAAGGCAGGGGGCGCCACTCAATTTCCGCTCCGGGGCGCCACAAGGGCGTTGCACCATGGAATGACGTCACAATCTGCGCGCGCAGGTGGTCGCAGCGGTAAGTTTTAGCGCCGCCGCACAATCTCTAGTTAAGTTCCCGAGCGGCGCAAACATCGCTGCGCCCGGGCACTTAAGGCGCTAACGGGAGGCGCAACCAACTGAATTTTTACCCCTTAATGTCCAGGGGAGACTGTTAATGTCCAGGGGAGACTGTTAATGTCATGGGGAGATTGTTAATGTCCAGGGGAGACTGTTAATGTCCAGGGGAGACTGTTAATGTCCAGGGGAGACTGTTAATGTCCAGGGGAGACTGTTAATGTCCAGGGGAGACTGTTAATGTTCAGGGGAGACTGTTAATGTCCAGGGGGAGACTGTTAATGTCCAGGGGGTGACTGTTAATGTCCAGGGGAGATTGTTAATGTACAGGGGAGACTGTTAATGTACAGGGGAGACTGTTAATGTTCAGGGGAGACTGTTAATGTCCAGGGGAGACTGTTAATGTTCAGGGGAGACTGTTAATGTCCAGGGGAGAATGTTAATGTACAGGGGAGACTGTTAATGATCAGGGGAGACTGTTCGGGCTAGAAATTCATTATAGCCCAGGAATGGGCAATTTAATTAGAAATGTTGGAGAATTAATGCCAGGTATTAATGCTTTAACTAATTAATTAATAAATAAAACAAGGTTAGAGATGGCAGGGCAGGCGGTGTGTCATAACTGCAGCATGTGGGAGTTTGTGGAGAGCATTGTGAGCAGTAAATGTCTGCAACTCGAGGAACTTCGGCTCAGAGTTGCTGAGCTGGAGTACGAGCTGCAGACATTGCGATACATCAGGGAGGGGGAGAGTTACCTGGACACTTATTTCCAGGAGGCAGTCACACTCTTTAGGTTAAGCAGTACTTTAGAGTTTGTCAGTGGTCAGGGACAGGAGGGTGTGACTGCGAGTCAGGAAGGTATGAGGACCCAGGATATAGTGATGGAGGAGCCTCAGCCCTTGACCTTGTCCAACAGGTACCAGGTACTTGTTCCCTGTATGGATGAGGAAAAGGACTGCAGGGAGGATGGGCAAACTGACCACGGCACTGTGGTACAGGGGGCCATCCAAGTGGGGGGTGAAGGAAGGAATGTGGTAGTGGTAGGCGACAGTATAGTCAGGGGGATAAATACTGTTCTCTGCAGCCGCAAAAGAGAGTCCCGAAGGCTGTGTTGCCTGCCCGGTGCCAGGGTTAAGGATATTTCCTCGCGGCTGGAGAAGAACTTGGAGTGGGAGGGGGAGGATCCAGTTGTCGTGGTCCAAATAGGAACCAATGACATAGGTAGAACTAAGAATGAGGTTCTGCTGAGGGAGTTTGAGGAGCTAGGGTCTAAATTAATAAGCAGAACCTCAAGGGTAATAATCTCTAGATTACTACCTGAGCCACGCGCAAATTGGCATAGAGTCAAGCTGATCAGAGAGTTAAATGTGTGGCTCAAAGAGTGGTGTGGGAAAAAGGGGTTTCAATTCATGGGGCACTGGCACCAGTACTGGGGAAAGAGGGAGCTGTTCCGTTGGGATGGGCTCCACTTAAACTGGGCTGGGACCAGCGTCCTGGTGAATCGAATAACTAGGGCTATAGATAGGGCTTTAAACTAAAAAGCGGGGGGGAGGGGTCAGGTGAGGGGAAATTTAGAAATCTAAAGAGAAAGGCCAAGGCAATAGAGCAGTGTAGCGATTTGGGTAAAAATAAGTAGAGTGTGACAGGAAGGGACAGAGAGTTTAATGGTAGCAGTGCAGCAGAGAATAAGGTCAAAGCAGGGAATAATGGTAAAAAATTTAAATTAAAGGCTCATTATCTGAATACACAAAGCATTTGTAACAAGATAGATGAACTTGTGGCACAAATAGAGATAAATTGGTTTGATCTAATAGCCATTATAGAGACATGGTTGCAAGGTGACCAAGGTTGGGAACTAAATGTTCCAGGGTACTTGATGTTTCAAACAGACAGGCAGAAGAAAAGGAGTGGGGGGGGGGGGGGGTATCCCTGATAATAAAGGATGACATAAGGACAGTAGAGAGAAAGGATCTTGGTTCGGAAGATCAGGAATTGGATTCAGTATGGTGGAGATAAGGAATAAGGGGCAGAAAACACCAATGGGAGTAATATATAGGCTGCTTAACAGTAGCTATACTGTTGGAAAGAATATTAATCAAGAAATAGTAGGAGCTTGTAACAAAGCAGGGAATAATGCAATAATCTTGGGGGACTTTAATCTTCACATAGACTGGACAAATCAAATCGGCAAAGGTAGTCTGGAGGATGAGTTCATGGAATGCATTCAGGACAGTTTCCTAGAACAATGCGTCATGGAACAGGCTATTTTAGATCTTGTATTGTGTAATGAGACAGAGTTAATTAGCAATCTCATAGTAAAGAATCCTCTGGGGAGAGTAATCATAATATGATAGAATTTCACATTAAGTTTGAGAGTGACTTGCCTAAGATCGAAACTAAAGCCTTAAACTTAAATAAAGCCAATTACATAGGTATAAGGGGCAAGTTGGCTAAGGTAGATTGGAAAAATAGATTAAAAGGTATGGCGGTAAATAAGCAGTGGCTAGCATTTAAAGAAATATTTCATAATTCTCAACAAAAATATGTTCCATTGAGAAATAAAAACTCCACGGGAAAAATGATCCATCCGTGGCTAACTAAAGAAGTTAAGGATAGCTCTAGATTGAAAAAAGAAGCTTATAATGTTGTGAAGAATAGTAGCATGCCTGAGGATGGGAGAGTTTCAGAAACCAGCAAAGGATGACCAAAAAATTGATAAAAAGGGGAAAAAATACAATGAGAGAAAACTAGCAAGAAATACAAAAACAGATTGTAAGAGCTTCTACAAATATGTAAAAAGGAAGAGAGTAGCAAAAGTAAACATTGGTCCCTTACAGGCTGAGGCAGGAGAAATTATTATGGGGAATAACGAAATGGCAGAAACATTAAACAAATATTTTGTATGTGTCTTCACAGTAGAAGACACAAAAAGCATACCAAAAATGCTGGGGAATCAAGGGTCGAATGAGGGTAAGGAACTTAACGTAATTAATATAAGTAGAGAAAAAGTACAAGAGAAACTAATGGGACTAAAAGCCGACAAATCCCCTGGACCTGATGTCCTATATCCTAGGGTTCTAAAAGAGGTGGCCTCAGAGATAGCGGATGCATTGCTTTTGATCTTCCAAAATTCCCTAGATTCTAGAACGGTCCCAGCGAATTGGAAGGTAGCAAATATAACACTGCTATTCAAGAAAGGAGGGAGAGAGAAAACAGGGAACTACAGCCCAATTAGCCTGACATCAGTCATCGGGAAAATGCTGGAATCCATTGTTAAGGAAGTGGTATCAGGGCACTTAGAAAATCATAACATGATTAGACAGAGTCAACATGGTTTTATGAAAGGGAAATCGTGTTTGACAAATTTATTAGCGTTTTTGAGGATGTAACTAGCAGGGTAGATAAAGGGGAACCAGTGGATGTAGTATATTTGGATTTCCAAAAGGCATTTGATAAGGTGCCACACAAAAGGTTATTACACAAGATAAGGGCTCATGGGGTTGGGGGTAATATAATAGCATGGATAGAGGATTGGTTAATGGACAGAAAACATAGAGTAAGGATAAACGGATCTTTTTCAGGCTGGCAGGCTGTAACTAGTGGGGTGTCCGCAAGGATCAGTGCTGGGGCCTCAGCTATTTACAATCTATATTAATGACCTGGATGAAGGGACCGAGTGTAATGTATCCAAGTTTGCTGACGATACAAAGCTCGGTGGGATAGTAAGCTGTGAGGAGAACATTTGGGCTGGATTTTGTCTTGGGGTCGGGTTGGGGTCGTATCATCCGCATTTCGTGGTTCCCCCCGACTCCAGATTGATGTGGATGAATGATACAATTTTCACTTAATTGGGCAATTGAGTTCCAGCATGTGGGAACCCATGAACTAATTAGTGTTTTCAGTCTGAAAGTCACCTCTGATGATGTCATCATTGCTGACTGCCTAGTCTCAGAGACTGTTGGTGAGAGAGGACCTGCGTGGCTTGCTTTTGATGTGAGTGGACCTGGATGCAAAAATGGGTGGGGGCGGAGGAGAGAGAGAAGGCCAGGCAGTCTCTGAACACATTCAATGCAGCAGCATCAGAGGCGACTTTCAGACCTAATACTAGAATAGAAACATAGAATCTAGGAGCAGGAGTAGGCCATTCGGCCCGTCGAGCCTGCTCCACCATTCAATACGATCATGGCTGATCATCCAAATCCAGTACCCTGTCCCTGCTTTAATCCCCACAGTACACATATCCCACCCTACCCCCGTAACCCCACGTATTTAATTCCCCCCTAACATATCCCCATAACCCCACATATTTAATCCCCCCCTAACACTAAGGGTCAATTTATCATAGCCAAATCAACCTAACCCGCACATTTTTGGACTGTGGGAGGAAACCGGAGCACCCGGAGGAAACCCACGCAGACACGGGGAGAATGTGCAAACTCCACACAGACAGTCACCCGAGGTCAGATTCGAACCCGGGTCCCTGGCGCTGTGAGGCACCAGTGCTAACCACTATGCCACCATGTTGCCACACTACTACTACCTTCATTACATCTCCGTTGTAATAGTGGACCTGCAGCTCATAGTCAGCTATCCACTTGTGCTCCCGCCAGGTTTCACTGGAGTGTTTCACACCAGGCGTACTTCACGTCAGAAAAGGGTTAAACTAGCTGAAACGTTTCAAAATGGCATTACAGAGCCAATTTAGGGCTTGTTAAGGGCTTTAATGGCCTCTCCCGCCTCTTGGAGGCGGGACGGAGTCGGGAACCCCGCGACTGATTTTGTCAAAATTGCGTGGAGGCGGGATGGAGTCGGGATGGGGTCGGGACCCCCGACCCCGCAAATTTAACCCCCCACACGCCTCCAAACCCGACTCCATGGGTCATTCAAAATCCAGCCCTAATGTCCAGAATGAAACAAGGGCTGGATTTTGAATGACCCGTGGAGTTGGGTTTGGAGGCGTGTGGGGGGGTTAAATTTGCGGGGTCGGAGGTCCCGACCCCATGCAATTTTGACAAAATCGGTCGCGGTGTTCCCGACTCCATCCCGCCTGCAAGAGGCGGGAGACGCCATTAAAGCCCTTAACAAGGCCTAAATTGGGTCTGTAATGCTATTTTGAAACGTTTTAGCTAGTTTAACCCTTTTCTGACGTGAAGCACGCCTGATGTGAAACACTCCAGTGAAACCTGGCGGGAGCACAAGTGAATATCTGACTATCAGCTGCAGGTCCACTTTTACAACGGAGATGCGATGTATTAGGTCTGAAAGTCGCCTCTGATGCTGCTGCATTGGATGTCTTCAGAGACTGCCTGGCCTTTGCTGTGAGAGGACCTGGATGCAAAAAAAATTCTCTCTCTCTCTCTCTCACATATTCATCCAGGTCCACTCACATCAGAAGCAATGCAGAAAGGTCCTCTCTCACCAGCAGCCACACAATCTCTGAGAGCAGGCAGTCAGCAATGATGACATCATCAGAGGCGGGTTTCAGACTGAAACCACTAATTAGGTCATGGGTTCCCACATGCTGCAACTCAATTGCCCAATTAAGTGAAAATTGCATCAGGCATCCACATTAATCTGGAGTCGGGGGGGGAAACACGAAATGCGGATTACACGACCCCAACCCGACCCCAAGACAAAAACCAGCCCTCAGTCTCTGACCTGCAATGCAACAGCAATGATGACATCATCAGAGGCGACTTTCAGACTGAAACCACTAATTGGTTCATGGGTTCCCACATGCTGGAACTCAATTGCCCAATTAAGTGAAAATTGCATCATTCATCCACATTAATCTGGAGTCGGTGGGGGGAACACGAAATGCGGATGTCACGACCCCAACCCAACCCCAAGACAAAATCCAGCCCTAATGTCCAGGGGAGACTGTTAATGTCCAGGGGAGACAGTTAATGTCCAGGGGACACTGTTAATGTCCAGGGAGAGATTGTTAATATCCAGGGAAGACTGTTAATGTCCAGAGGGAGACTGTTAATGTTCAGGGGAGATTGTTAATTTCCAGGGGGAGACTGTTAATTTCCAGGGGAGTATAATAAATCTATATATTTTTAGAATTGTCTCACATAACACTTCTGTATCAAACATGTGAACTCAATCTCTGTACACGTTTTGGTGAGGAGTTGCAGAATTCTGGGGGAGTTTACCGGACCCTCATAATATCCGGAACGTTACAGTCTAGCTAAAGTTATTAAAAGTGCTATTTGGAGGACGGTAACATCTTGAGGTTGTTCCTTTCCTTTAGGGAGAGATGGTCCAGACCTTTAGACCCAATTAAGCGTCTTTAGGATTCGGCTAACTCAAACTTTAGTTGAAAGTGAATGTCTGGGGAATATGCCTGATCTGGGGTAGCCCTAAAGGGGCTAGGACTAGTAATTATCCCTTCAAGGAGACCAAAACTTCACACAGTATTCCAGGTGTGGTCTCACCAAGGCCCTGTATAACTGTAGTAAGACATCCTTGCTCCTGCACACAAATCCTCTTGCAATGAAGGCCAACATACCATTTGCCTTCCTAACTGCTTGCTGCACCTGCATGTTTGCTTTCAGTGACTGGTGTACAAGTACACCCAGGTCCCTTTGTACATCAACATTTCCCAATCTATCACCATTTAAATAATACCCTACCTTTCTATTTTTCCTACCGAAGTGGATTACTCACATTTATCCACGTTATACTGCATCTGCCATGTATTTGCCCACTCACTCAATTTGTCTAAATCGCCTTGAATCCTCTTTGCATCCTCCTCACAACTCACAATCCCACCTAGTTTCGTGTCATCAGCAAACTTGGAAATATTACATTTGGTTCCCTCATCCAAATCATTGATATATATTGTGAATAGCTGGGGCCCAAGCACTGATCCCTGCGGTACCCTACTAGTCACCGCCTGCCACCCCGAAAAAGACCCATTTATTCCTACTCTCTCTTTCCTGTCCGTTAACCAATTTTCAGCCAGGGGAAACATCCTCCCTGCATCCAGTCTGTCTAACCCTGTCAGAATTTTATACGTTTCAATGAGATCCCCTCTCATTCTTCTAAACTCTAGTGAATACAGGCCTAGTCGACCCAATCTCTCCTCATACGACAGTCCTGCCATCCCAGGAATCAGTCTGGTGAACCTTCGCTGCACTCCCTCTATGGCAAGTATATCCTTTCTTAGGTAAGGATGTGAAGGAATAAGCCATATTCAGAAAAATACACCATTCTATGAAATAATTCTGGCCTTATTAAAACTTGACAAACTGGGTTTGGAAATCTGGAAGCCTCAACAATCTAAAGCTGTAAACAGCATACAGGCTATTGAGATAAGATAAGTTGTTGACACTGAATCAATAACCTTATTGAAACAGGAGGTTGGAGGCTCCTGAAGTCTGAAGCTTTGGAAAGAACATAGTGGTACACCCTGTTAAGGTGTTCTAAATTACACTTCGGAAAGAAACACATAAAATTAAGAAACATATGCCTTCGTAAAAATGACATCAAATGGAACACAGGAGACACGATTCTGTGTTGCAACCAGCTGAGTTAACTAAGAATTGCATAGATCACCCTGGTTGAGGTGTTTTAATTTACACTTCATAAAGAGACACAAACAGAAGGCCTTGGTAGAGATGCCACTGGTTGGTTGAGGGACAGGCTGGTCAGCTGGTGGTTCACTATCTGAAAGCAGGGAGGTACAAGAGTGGCTTTAGCGTGAGGACAGGGGGGCAGTAAGGGAGCAAGGACTGGAGACAGTTAGTAAGTTGGATTGAAAGTGTAAAAGGCTGGCGTTGTGAGGGGCAAGTGGTATGAGAGAGGAGTGGCTGGCAACGATCCTGTGCACTCGCGCTTCCAAATCGGTGAGGGTGTGTAGGTCAGCCGGTCCTCCTCCCGTGCGTTGCTGCTCCCGCCTGTTATGAGAGAGCTTGGCCTGCAAGAAAAAGGACGGCGTCTGAGTGAATGTGCAGCCATGTGCTTGCCTGATGTGCCTCCCGTAGTTGAATAGCCCTTAATTTATGCAAGGTGTGGAATGTGCGTGTGCGTTTTATGAGATGGCCATAGGTCTTGGATGAGTGTTGAGCACTGGGGTTTTTAAACCCTCTGGGCACAGAGTGAAGTTGAGATGGAGGGATGTAGAGGTATTGAAAAGCAGCCACTCACCCTGACCACCCGAGTGAGGTCGTTGAACTTCTTCCGACATTGGGTGTGGGGCCTCGGCACCAGGCTCCTCGAGGAGACGTGCTGAGCCACCTCCCTCCAGACTCTTCTGTATTCGCAGGGCAATGGCCTCCTGCCACTCTGTGGGTAGAGCACTGCCCGTCGTCGCTTCATAGCGCCAACCAGAGCCACCAAGGCCTGGTCACTAAAGCGCCGAGCTCTTTCCCTGGGCCTATCCATTAGTGGTTCTAGCACAATTGCTTTAGAGGTCTCTCCAGGCCGAGATTCAAGGCTGCAATGAGCAGGGTGTGGCTGGCTAGCAAGATCGACTCTTCTCCTTTAAGAACTGGCCGGCGCCAGTCTGTCTGTGTTCCATTGCTAACTGACATCACCTGAGCTTCGGTAGCGCTCTGAGGTAGCGCCTCGCTCCTTGACGTTAGCGCCTTAAGACAGGTGTGTAGCGCCTGATTTAGCACTCAAATCACCTCCAGGGGCGATAGAGGCGAATTTTGCAGTCGAGGTGATAATTAGCGCCCCAAACGGGGCGACACCGAATTTATCCCCACTTAATGTCCAGGGGAGATTGTTACTGTCCAGGGGAGATTGTTACTGTCCAGGGGAGATTGTTACTGTCCAGGGGAGATTGTTACTGTCCAGGGGAGATTGTTACTGTCCAGGGGAGATTGTTACTGTCCAGGGGAGATTGTTACTGTCCAGGGGAGATTGTTAATGTCCAGGGGAGATTGTTACTGTCCAGGGGAGATTGTTAATGTCCAGGGGAGATTGTTACTGTCCAGGGGAGATTGTTACTGTCCAGGGGAGATTGTTAATGTCCAGGGGAGATTGTTACTGTCCAGGGGAGATTGTTAATGTTCAGGGGAGATTGTTAATGTTCAGGGGAGATTGTTAATGTCCAGGGTTGACTGTTACTGTCCAGGGGAGATTGTTAATGTCCAGAGGATACTGTTAATTTCCAGATGGAGACCGTTAATGTCCAGAGGAGACTGTTAATGTCCAGGGGAGACTGTTACTGTCCAGGGGAGATTGTTAATGTCCAGAGGATACTGTTAATTTCCAGATGGAGACCGTTAATGTCCAGAGGAGACTGTTAATGTCCAGGGGAGACTGTTAATGTCCAGATGGAGACTGTTAATGTCCAGAGGAGACTGTTAATGTCCAGAGGAGACTGTTAATTTCCAGATGGAGACCGTTAATGTCCAGAGGAGACTGTTAATGTCCAGAGGAGACTGTTAATGTCCAGGGGAGACTGTTAATGTCCAGATGGAGACTATTAATGTCCAGATGGAGACCGTTAATGTCCAGAGGAGACTGTTAATGTCCAGGGGAGACTATTAATGTCCAGATGGAGACCGTTAATGTCCAGGGGAGACTGTTAATGTCCAGGGGAGACTGTTAGGGGGAGAAATTCAGTATCGACCCATTTGGGGTGCAATTATCGGCCGGGCGCAAAGATTAGCGCCTGGCGCTAATTATCGCCACCGACTGCAAACTTGACTTTTATCGCCCCTGGAGGTGATTGGAGCGCTAAATCAGGCGCTTCACACCTGTCTTAAGGCGCAAAGGCCGAGGAGCGAGGCGCTACCTCAGAGCGCTGGCGAAGCTCATGTGATGTCAGTCAGCAATGGAACACACACACAATGGCACGGGCCAGTTCTTAAAGGGGATGGTTGATCTTGCTTTCCATCCACATCCTGCTCATTGCAGCCTTGAATCTCGGCCTGGTGAGACCTGCACATCAAATCTGCTGGAAAGAACAATGGAGAGTACCAGGGAAAGAGCTCAGAGTGCAGCCCCCACAGTCTCTTCTAAATCGATACAAGGAAGGGCAAATCAAAATGAACCTGCAAAGTGCTGCTCAGTACCCAAAACTCCTTCACACAGCGTTGAATCTCTCCAGAAGTCTCTCTCTCTCTCTCAAAATGCGTGGTTCAAAAATGGCACCAACAATAAAATGCAGGAAGCGGTCGCCTTTAAATAGCGCTCCCCCAGTCCCTTCGTGACTGCAAAACGCTCCCCTCAACCTGTCGTTGCTGGCGTCAGGCGGTAAGGCAGGGGGCGCCACTCAATATCCGCTCCGGGGCGTTGCGCACTCGACTGACGTCACGATCTGCCGGCGCAGGAGATCGTGGCGGTAATGTTTAGCGCCGCCGCAAAATGTCTAGTTAATTTTGCGAGCGGCGCAAACATCGCCGTGCCTGGACGCTAGATGCTTTGCGCCCCATTAGCGCCCTCTTAAGGCGCTAACGGGAGGCGCAACCAACTGAATTTTTCCCCCTTAATGTCCAGGGGAGAATGTTAATGTCCAGGGGAGACTGTTAATGTCCAGAGGAGACTGTTAATGTCCAGGGGAGACTGTTAATGTCCAGGGGAGACTGTTAATGCCCAGAGGAGACTGTTAATGTCCAGATGGAGACTGTTAATGTCCAGGGGAGAGTGTTAATGTCCTGGGGAGACTGTTAATGTCCAGGGGAGACTGTTAATGTCCAGGGGAGAGTGTTAATGTCCTGGGGAGACTGTTAATGTTCAGGGGGAGACTGTTAATGTCCAGGGGGAGAATATTAATGTCATGGGGAGACCGTTAATGTCCAGGGGAGATGGTTAATGTCCAGAGGAGACTGTTAATGTCCAGGGGGAGAATATTAATGTCCAGGGGAGACTGTTAATGTCCAGGGGAGACTGTTAATGTCCAGGGGGAGAATATTAATGTCCAGGGGGTGACTGTTAATGTCCAGAGGAGACTGTTAATGTCCAGGGGGAGAATATTAATGTCCAGGGGGTGACTGTTAATGTCCAGGGGAGACTGTTAATGTCCAGGGGGAGACTGTTAATGTCCAGGGGAGGATATTAATGTTCAGGGGAGATTGTTAATGTCCAGGGGAGAATATTAATGTCCAGAGGAGACTGTTAATGTCCAGGGGAGACTGTTAATGTCCAGGGGAGACTGTTAATGTCCAGGGGAGACTGTTAATGTCCAGGGGAGACTGTTAATGTCCAGGAGAGATTGTTAATGTCCAGGGGAGACAGTTTAACATAGAACAGGCCTTGCATATTTCCTGATTTCCTACAAATTAAGAAATTGAAAGAATCCCAGGCACCGTTCACAATGAAATTCTATTGCTTTCTATATCGTCCTTTTCCTTTTTCAGGTTTTATTTCTCATTCCTCCTCTTGTTTTCCTTTGTCTCCATTGTCATGCTTTCTATCTTTCTCCTAACAAATCATGTGTAAAAACTGGGGGTGGGTCTGAGATTAACAAGATGTAGGACTGCTTGCATTAGGTTTAGTGCTGTGCAGTCAGAACATTGATCAGGTCCATTTCATTCGACATAAAATTGCTCAATTGGCGAGCTCTGAAATGGTCTGTCACTCTGTCCTTGTCCCTGAAACATTTAACGACAGCATAGGGAGGGAAGGGAAAGAAATGATAAGGAAACATAAAGGAGCATCGAAATCTATGTAACAAACAGCTGGGAAAGCGAGGAGAGAAGCGGAGGGCTAAATGATTTGAACACCATCTCAATCCTTTAGTGAAAAGGAATCTCTGACTGCAAAAATAAAACAAAAAAATCCACTGCCCAAACCAGGCTTCCTTCACATCCTGATGCGCTCCAAACATGCATTGAAACCAGAGCCGAACACCTTCTGTGTCTCCTTCCTGCTAAAAGGCAACAATATTAGCAAAATAATACATTGTGCATTTTAATTATTAAGGTTGCAGCCAGAAGCTTCAATCGGTTGGCAAGCTATGGAAAACTGTACGATCTGAGGGGAAGGACTCCTGCAAAGATTACATAGAATGTACAGCACTGAAACAGGCCAATCGGCCCTACAGGTCTATGCCGGTCTTTATGCTCCACACGAACCTCCTTCCACCCTATTTAATCTCACCCTATCTACATATCCTTCTATTCCCCTCTCCCTGGAACAAGTTCCACATTCTAACCACTCTGAGTAAAGAAGTTTCTCCTAAATTCTTATTGTATCTATTAGTGACTATCTTATATTTATGGCCCCTAGTTTTGGTCTCCCCCACAAGTGAAAATATCTTCTCTACATCTACCCCGTTGATCCCCTTCATAATTTTAAAAACCTCTATCAGGCCGCCCCTCAGTCTTCTCTTTTCTAGAGAAAAGAGCCCCAGTCTGTTCAGTCTTTCCTGATCGTTAGAACCTCTCAGTTCTGGTATCAGCCTCGTAAATCTTTTTTGCACCTTCTCCAATGCTTCTATATCTTTTTTGTAATATGAAGACCAGAACTGTGCAGACTACCGTAAGATGTGTTAACCTCAGCTTCATTGGAGCTCTTTTAGTTAACTGGTTTTGGACGCAAACTTATTTCAAACTATTGCAGTGCTACGGCCCAAACATCCAACGTAAAAAGGGAAGTACACAATAAAAAAACACTTTTGCATGGCTGTTCGCCAGTTTTGGCTAAAACTAGCCTGGGAATTTTAAACAAGGAGGTAGCAGTAAGGAAAATCAAACAGTGATGCTGCATGATGAATGGGGATAGGGTTTTCAAGAAAGAACTTGTATTTATATAGAGCCTTTCACGACCTCAGGACGCTCCAAAGTGCTTTACAGCCAATGAAGCACTTTTAGAAGTTGTTGTCGCTGTTGTAATGTAGGAAATGTGGCAGCCAATTTGCACACAGCAAGCTCCCACAAACAGCAATGAGGTAATGACTAGATAATCATTTTTGCTGATGTTGGTTGAAGAATAAATATGGGCCAGGACACCATGAGAACGTTCCTGCTCTTCTTTGAATAGTGCCATGGGATCTTTTACATTCACCTAAGAGGGCTTAACCCTTGCTTTAACATCTGATCTGAAAGGCAGCACCTCTGACAGTGCAGCACTCCCTCAGTACTGCACTGAAGTGTCAGCCTAGATTATTGGCTCAAGTCTCTGGAGGAGGACTTGAACCCACAATCTTCTGACTCAGAGGCGAGACACTGAGCCAAGGCTGACACTTAAATATTGTGTATCAAACAAGAGTAAGGAACAATCTCAATGCCTTTAGCACACAAACCATGGGTGACTGGTGTTGTTTTCAGGTTTCTGAAATAGAATCACTGAGCACAGAAGGAGGCCATTTCTTTTTAAGTATCTATCCAATTCCCTTTTGAAAGTTAATATTGAATTCACTTCTACCACCCTTTCAGACAGTGCATTCCAGATATTAACACTTTTTTTTTTTAACTCAGCTACCGTCACCATCTTGTTATGCCTGAACCATTTTGACCCACATTAATTTCCTAAACCAGGCAGCCTTCATTTTTTAAAACGTATTATTGGCAAAATTCAGTAAAGACCCAAGGACCACCACGGTCAGAAATAAGTAGGAGAGAAGATGAGGTCATTCAGAACCTGGTGATTGGGAGACAACAGCCTTAGTTTTGATGAGTCTGAAGGATGGAAAAGATTTCTATAGTTTTGATGTCCTGGGAAAGTATGGGGGGGATTTTAACCCCCAAGAACACGAGGGTTGGGAGCGGGTGGGGGTAAAAAGTTTTGATTTTTGGAGCGGGAGCCCCACCCGGCTCCAACACGCCCACTTCCGGGTTTAATGGAGTTTGGATGCCGGGGAGAAAGCTACTTGGGGATTTCCTAATTGGATATGGGCGGGTACCTATTGGTGCAATTAAGGTCCTTAAGAGACTTTAATGAGTTATTTTTAAATTGTTTTTAACTTGGCTCCAAATTTTACTTCAGCAGCGTGGGTTGCCCGGAGCTCGGGAAACTGACCAGGGAAACAGAGGCGAGTTTGGGCAGCAGTTCATGTGGGTATATAAACTTGTCATTGTCCGATCTGAATAAAACCTCAATTATTGTTGGCGAGTTGGCCCTCGGGACGCAATAATGGGCAAGAAGTGGAAGTGGTCCAAATCACAAAATTCTATGTGGCATTATATAAAAAAAGGAAACTTAACAACATAACATTTTGTCAAACACACGTGCGCATACACTTGGTGAATTACAATTTCTTCAACTAGCGCTTCCTACCGCTTCGATATAGTGTATCCCACGTGGCTTCAGCAGAGCTAGAAGCAGGTTTCTCAGCTCCCTGCTCTGATTGCTGAGGTGCTTTTGGCCAGCCGGAGACAAGGCAGCATGTCGGGTACTGGCTGAGGTTGGGGGCGGGGGTAGGGGGAGGCAATTGGTGAGAAGTGAGAGCGCTTTGAGTAGAGTCCCCACTTCTATGTCCCCTGTCGCCATTACCCGTCTTCTGGGCCAGTGCCACATCACTCTTACCACACTGCTGCAGAGCAGATTGGTGAAGATCAGTGATGCGTTGCAAGGCCACGGATAAGGTATCTGTCCATCCTGTTTAAGTTGGCATCCAAAGTCTGCACGGCTGTGGTCATGGCCGGCATGGACTCATTTCAGAGCCTTGCTTGAAGCTCCATGGAGGTAGACTTTCTCTTCATGGCAGACATTCTCGCAATTCCCTGCGCCACCAATGGACTAGCGATCGAGTTGGACTCCTCCATCCTCCCTGCTATTGTGGAGAGTGTGCATGGAACATCTGTCAGTATCTGGCTAAGTTGATGATGCACCACTAGCATTCTCCTTCTCAACAATAGCCCCTGGGGTTCAGCATCTGAACAGAGCTTGGCGAGCATTGCCCCGCCCCACCCTGACGCAGACTCTCCACAGCTGTCCCTGCCACCAGTGTCTGCTCCTGTGCACTTGTGAGGTGTGAATCAGCAGGTGAAAACCCAACTAACCGTCTAACCGGACCCACCGAAGTGCAAGTATCTGTGCTGTGACTGTGCACCCTCAGAAGGAATGAGCTCCTCTGAGAAATCGTCCTCATGGATGACCTGCAACACTTGCTGTACACGTGAAGGCCCTGGAAGACAAAAGAAAGAAAAATGATTTAGTGATGGCAAAGTCACAATCTTGACAATCGTCATACTCAGTCTTCTCATCATTCAGTCATTTATGAAATGAAGTCAGCATATGTGTGTCTGAGATATTTGTAATTCTGTCACCAGCTATCTGCGAGCTCCCTGTCTCTCCAGCTCCGACTGAGAGAGACGCAGATGTGCCACTTATCTCCAGGGTGTCCTCCTCTGCATCTGTGAGCTAGACTATTTGAGGTGGCCCACCTCCAGTCCTGTCCCTCTCTCTTGTGTTTTGCGCTCTCTCCTACAAGTGGTTAAAAACAGACCCGTGAGTGAGCGGAGGTGAGGTATTCACCCGATGGATGCAGTGTATTCGGTGAGTGTGACTATGAGACACATGCATCACGTTGCACTAGGATTGGGGTGAGTGTCAACGGTGGATGGATAAATGGGGAGGTGATGAAGTGCATAGAAAGTGAAGGCTTGGATGCTGCTGAAAGTTGTGTGGGTGGGGAGGGATGTGATGGAGAATACTTAGCAAGACAGAGTTAAAGGGGGCTTAAAGCACAGGATGTAGTTGAATCAGCAAATGTACTCACTTTTCCTTACCTGGTTAGGTCATTAAATCATTTTCTGCATTGCATCCATGACCTGGGCACAACGTTCCTGCTGCTCAGCTCCTCAGCTACCCCCCCAACCACGCCTCCTTAGTGAGAGCAGCAGGTTTCTTCCTCCCATACCTGGGGAAAAGTCTGTCCCTCCTCCTGACTGCACCCAGCAGTAATTCCAGCGAGGCATCATTAAATCTGGGTGCTGCCCTTGCTCTATGTCCACCATCCATCCTGAACACCTCCAGTTTTCATTTGTGCACTGTCCCTTTAAATACAGCTGAAATCACGTTATGCGGATGCGCAACACGCCCGCTACGCAGCTTGGAGACGCGAAACCCAGAAGTCAAAATTAATTGGTGCAATTGAGTTGAGATCGCAGGTTCCGACTGCTCCGGGTTTTGTCCACGCAATTCCCACCGCCCCACTCCCTCCGCATGGAGGCCACTTTCAGATTAATATCGCAGCCTATGAGTTACCAAAGGAGACTATGTGGTCAACACAATGATGATGCAGTAGAAGGATCACTGAGTGCATATTCAGCTTCGGAACAAGAAAGGATAATTCAAAAGAGGATTAAATATAGTAATATTCAGAGGATATGCTATTGTAGTATTCAGAGGATTGACTAGGGGTACGGTAGCGTGGTGTTTATGTTACTGGACTAATATCCAGAGGCATGGCCTAATGATCCTGTGTGGCACGACCACCGTGCAAAATGGGATTGATTCAGAACAGATCGAACAGCGCTGTGGGTCATCAGCAGCAGCAGAATTATAAAACACCACAATCTGTAACCTCATGGCCCAGCATATCCCCCACTTTACCATTACCATTAAGGCAGGGGATGAACCCTGGTTCAATGAGAAGTGTAGAAGAGCATGCCAGGAGCAGCACCAGGTGTACCTAAAAATAAAGTGCCAGCCTGGGGAAGCTGCAACACAGGACTACATGCATGCTAAACAGCGGAACCAGCATGCTACAATTAGGGATGGCCATTAAATGCTGGCTTTGCCAGGGATGCCCACATCCCATGGATGAATTTTAAAAAACTATATTGTATTCAGAGGCATATCTATAGTAATATTCAGATGACTGACTATAACGGTAGCATAGTGGTTATGTTACTGGACTTGTAATTCAGAGGCCTGGACTAATGATCCAGTGACATGAGTTCATAATCCCCACCACAGCAGCTGGTGAAATTAAATTCAGTTAATTAATTAAACCTGGAATAAAAAGCTAATATCAATAATGGTGACCATAATCCTACTGGATTGTCGTAAAAACCCATCTGGTTCACTAATATCCTTTAGGGAAGGAAATATGCTGTCCTTACCCGGTCTGGCCTATACGTGACTCCAGACCCACAGCAATATGGTTGAATTATAACTGCCCTCTTTTTTTTTTTGTTTGTTTATGGGATGTGGGCATCGCTGGCAAGGCCAGCATTTATTGCCCATCCCTAATTGCCCTTGAGAAGGTGGTGGTGAGCCACCTTCTTGAACCGCTGCAGTCCGTGTGGTGAAGGTACTCCCACGGTGCTGTTAGGGAGGGAGTTCCAGGATTTTGACCCAGCGACGATGAAGGATCGGCGATATATTTCCAAGTCAGGATGGTGTGACTTGGAGGGGAACTTGGAGGTGGTGGTGTTTCCATGCGCCTGCTGCCCTCGTCCTTCTAGGTGGAAGAGATCGCGGGTTTGGGAGGTGCTGCCAAAGAAGCCTTGGCGAGTTGCTGCAGTGCATCTTGTAGATGGTACACACTGCAGCCACGGTACGCCGGTGGTGGAGGGAGTGAATGTTTAAGGTGGTGGATGGGGTGCCAATCAAGCGGGCTAATTTGTTCTGGATGGTGTCGAGCTTCTTGACTGTTGTTGGAGCTGCACTCATCCAGGCAAGTGGAGAGTATTCCATCACACTCCTTACTTGTGCCTTGTAGATGGTGGAAAGGCTTTGGGGAGTCAGGAGGTGAGACACTCGCTGCAGAATACCTAGCCTCTGACCTGCTCTTGTTGCCACAGTATTTATGTGGCTGGTCCAGTTAATGGTGACCCCCAGGATGTTGATGGTGGGGGATTCGGCGATGGTAATGCCGGTGAATGTCAAGGGGCGGTGGTTAGACTCTCGCTTGTTTGAGATAGTCATTGCCTGGCACTTCTGTGGCGCAGATGTTACCTGCCACTTATCAGCCCAAGCCTGAACGTCGTCCAGGTCTTGTTGCAAGCGGGCATGGACTACTACATTATCTGAGGAGTTGTGAATGGCGCTGAACACTGTGCAGTCATCAGTGAACATCCCCATTTCTGACCTTATGTTGGAGGGAAGGTCATTGATGAAGCAGCTGAAGATGGTTGGGCCTAGGACACTGCCCTGAGGAACTCCTGCAGCGATGTCCTGGGGCTGTGATGATTGACCTTCAATCACCACAACCATCTTCCTTTGTGCTAGGTGTGACTCCAGCCAGTGGAGAGATTTCCCCCCGATTCCCATTGACTTCAATTTTACTAGGGCTCCTTGATGCCACACCCGGTCAAATGCTGCCTTGATGTCAAGGGCAGTCACTCTCACCTCACCTCTGGAATTCAGCTCTTTTGTCCATGTTTGGACCAAGGCTGTAATGAGGTCAGGAGCTGAGTGGTCCTGGTGGAACCCAAACTGGGCATCAGTGAGCAGGTTATTGGTGAGTAACTGCCGCTTGATAGCACTGTCGATGGCACCTTCCATCACTTTGCTGATGATTGAGAGTAGACTGATGGGGCGGTAATTGGCCGGATTGGATTTGTCCTGTTTTTTGTGGACAGGACATACCTGGGCAGTTTTCCACATTGTCAGATAAATGCCAGTGTTGTAGCTGTACTGGAACAGCTTGGCTAGAGGCGCGGCTAGTTCTGGATCACAAGTCTTCAGCACGATAGCCGGGATGTTGTCGGGGCCCATAGCCTTTGCTGTATCCAGTGCGCTCAGCCGTTTCTTGATATCACGTGGAGTGAATTGAATTGGCTGAAGACTGGCTTCTGTGATGGTGGGGAACACAGGAAGAGGCCGATATGGATCATCCACTCAACACTTCTGGCTGAAGATGGTTGCAAACGCTTCAGCCTTGTCTTTTGGGCTCCACCATCATTGAGAATGGGAATATTCATGGAGCCTCCTCCTCCCGTTAGTTGTTTAATTGTCCACCACCATTCACGACTGGATGTGGCAGGACTGCAGAGCTTTGATCTGATCCGTTGATTGTGGGATCGCTTAGCCCTGTCTATAGCATGCTGCTTCCACTGTTTAGCATGCATGTAGTCCTGTGTTGCAGCTTCCCCAGGTTGGCACTTCATTTTTAGGTTCACCTGGTGTTGCTCCTGGCATGCTCTTCTACACTCCTTATTGAACCAGGGTTGGTCCCCTGGCTTGATGGTAATGGTAGAGTGAGGGATATGCCGGGCCATGAGGTTACAGATTGTGGTGGAATACAATTCTGCTGCTGCTGATGGCCCACTGCACCTCATGGATGCCCAGTTTTGAGCTGCTAGATCTGTTCTGAATCTATCCCATTTAGCACGGTGGTAGTGCCACACAACACGATGGATGGTGTCCTCAGTATGAAGACGGGACTTTGTCTCCACAATGACTGTGCGGTGGTCACAGCCACCAATACTGTCATGGAGAGTTGGGAGAGCTGGCCCACAGACTAGTCAAGCGACACCCTAACATAGTGATACTCACAGAATCATACATTTCAGCCAATGTCGCAGACTCCTTCATCACTATCCTTGGGTATGTTCTGTCCCGCCAGCAAGACAGACCCACCAGAGGTGGCGGCACACTGGTATACAGTTGGGAAGGAGTGGCCCTGGGAGTCCTCAACATTGACTCTGGACCCCATGATGTCTCATGGCATCAGGTCAAACATGTGCAAGGAAACCTCATGCTGATTACCACCTACCGCCCTCCCTCAGCTGATGAATTGGTACTCCTTCATGTTGAACACCACTTGGAAGATGCACAGAGGGCACGGAATGTACTCTGGGTGGGGGCCTTCAATGTCCATCACCAAAAGTCGCTCAGTAGCACCACTACTGACTGAGCTGGTCAAGTCTTGAAGGACACAGCAGCCAGACTGGCCCTGCAGCAGGTGGTGAGAGAACCAACATGAGGAAAAAACCTACTTGACCTCGTCCTCACCAATCTACCTGTCGCAGATGCATCTGTCCATGACAGTATTGGTAGCAGTGACCACCGCACAGTCATTGTGGAGGCGAAGTCCATCTTCACACTGAGGACACCCTCCATCATGTTGTGTGGCACTACCACCGTGCTAAATGGGATAGATTCAGAACAGATCTAGCAGCTCAAAACTGGGCATCCATGAGGCGCAGTGGGCCATCAGCAGCAGCAGAATTGTATTCCACCACAATCTGTAACCACATGGCCCAGCATATCCCTCACTCTACCATTACCATCAAGCCAGGGGACTAACCCTGGTTCAATGAGGAGTGTAGAAGAGCATGCCAGGAGCAGCACCAGGTGTACCTAAAAATGAAGTGCCAACCTGGGGAAGCTACAACATGCTTGATAAACAGCGGAAACAGCGGACAGAGCTATGCGATCCCACAACCAACGGATCAGATCAAAGCTCTGCAGTCCTGCCACATCCAGTCGTGAATGGTGGTGGGCAATTAAACAACTAACGGGAGAAGGAGGCTCCATGAATATCCCCATCCTCAATGATGGCAGAGCCCAGCACCTGAGTGCAAAAGACAAGACTGAAGCGTTTGCAACCATCTTCAGGCAGAAGTGCCGAGTGGATGATCCATCTTGGCCTCCTCCTGTGTTCCCCACCATCACACATGCCAGTCTTCAGCCAATTCGATTCACTCCACGTGATATCAAGAAACAGCTGAGCGCACTGGATACAGCAAAGGCTATGGGCCCTGACAACATCCCGGCTATCGTGCTGAAGACTTGTGCTACAGAAACAGCCATGCCTCTAGCCAAGCAGGAAGGTTGGGATTAGAATAGGGTCATTAAGGAATAGACAGGATAATAACACAGGTAACGATAGAGAGATGGCAGAAATATTAAATAATTATTTTGCTTCAGTATTTACCAGGAAGATAGAACAGGTGGACATGACATTGGATGATGAGATTAGTAATGAGATAAGTGCAATTAAAATAAAAAGAGGGGATATATTAAACAAACTAATCAAACGCAAAGAGGATAAAACCCCTGGTCCGGATGGATTGCATCCACGCAGTTTAAAAGAATCTAGGGAAGAGATAGCAGAGGCATTACTACGCATATTTAATAATTCGTTAGAAAAAGGTGCAGTGCCAGAGGACTGGCGGATAGCTAACGTAATACCTATATTCAAAAAGGAGGATAGAACATGTCCAGGGAATTATAGGCCAGTCAGCTTAACATCAGTGGTAGGAAAAATAATGGAATCCCTGCTAAAGGAGAAAATAGAAGAACATCTAGAAACCAAAAATATAATAATGAATAGTCAGCATGGATTTCAAAAGGGAAAGTCTTGCTTGACCAAGCTCATTGAATTTTTTGAAGAGGTAACAGAGAGAGTAGACAATAGTCATGCAGTAGATGTAATATATCTAGATTTTCAAAAGGCCTTCAATAAGGTACCCATAACAGACTGATGAGCACGGTCAGAGAATGAGTCAGGGGACAAGTAGCAGAATGGATTGCTAGCTGGCTTCAAGACAGAAAGCAGAGAGTAGGAGTAAAGGGTAGCTATTCAGAGTGGCAGAAGGTGGTAGTGTTCCACAAGGATCAGTGCTGGGACCATTGCTGTTCACAATTTACATTAACGATTTAGACTTTGGAATCAAAAACACAATTTCTAAATTTGCGGATGATACCAAATTGGGGGGATAGTCAATACTGAGGAGGATTGCAACAAATTACAGGAGGACATTAATAAACTTGCAGAATGGGCATATAATTGGAAAATGAAGTTCAACACAAATAAATCTGAGGTATTACATTTTGGTAGGAAGAATAGGAATGTCACTTATTACTTGGAGGGTGCGAGTCTAGTTGGGGTAGAGGAACAAAGGGATCTCGGTGTCCAAATACACAAATCACTAAAAGTTGCGACACAGGTTAGCAAGGCCATAAAGAAAGCAAACCAAGCACTAGGGTTTATTTCTAGAAGTATAGAATTGAAAAGTAGGGAAGTTATGCTAAACCTGTATCGAACCTTGGTTAGATCACACTTGGAGTACTGTGTACAGTTCTGGTCGCCATATTATAAAAAGGATATAGAAGCACTGGAGAGGGTGCAGAGAAGATTTACAAGGATGATACCAGAAATGCGAGGGTATACATATCAGGAAAGCATGAACAGGTTGGGTCTCTTTTCTCTTGAAAAAAGAAGGCTGAGGGGTGACCGAATAGAATTCTTTAAAATTATGAAAGGTTTTGATAGAGTGGATACAGAGAGAATGTTTCCACTTGTGGAGAAGAGCAAAAGTAGAGGCCATCAATATAAGATAGACACCAAGAAATTCAATAGGGAGTTCAGAAGAAACTTCTTTACCCAAAGAGTGGTGAGAATGTGGAACTCGCTACCACAGGGAGTGGTTGAAGCGAATAGCATAGATGCATTTAAGGGGAGGCTAGACAAGCATATGAGGGAAAAGGGAATAAAGGGTTATGCTGATAGATTTAGATGAGGAAAGACGGGAGGAGGCTCGAGTGGAGCATAAATGCCAGCATGGACTGATTGGGCCAAATGGTCTGTTTCTGTGCCGTATATCCTGTGTAATCTCATGTAACATCCACAACACTGGCATCTACCCGAGAATGTGGAAAACTGCTCAGGTATGTCCTGTCCACAAAAAGCAGGACAAATCCAATCCGGCCAATTAATGCCCTATCAGTCTACTCTCAATCATCAGCAAAGTACTGGAAGGTTTCGCTGACAGTGCTATCAAGCACCACTTACTCATCAATAACCAGCTCACCGATGCTCAGTTTGGGTTCCGCCAGGACCACTCGGCTCCAGACCTCATTATAGCCTTGGTCCAAACATGGACAAAAGAGCTGAATTCTAGAGGTGAGATGAGAGTGACTACCCTTGACATCAAGGTAGCATTTGACCAAGTGTGGCACCAAGCAGCCTTAGTAAAATGAAGTCAATGGGAATTGGGGGAAAACTCTCCACTGGCTGGTACAAAGGAAGATGGTTGTGGTGGTTTAAGACCAATCATCTCAGCCCCTGGACATCGCTGCAGGAGTTCCTCAGGGCAGTGTCCTTGGCCCAACCATCTTCAGCTGCTTCATCAATGACCTTCCCTCCATCATAAGGTCAGAAGTGGGGATGTTCGCTGATGATTGCACCGTGTTCAGTTCCACTCGCAACTCCTCAGATAATGAAGTAGTCCATGCCCGCATGCAGCAAGGCCTGGACAACATTCAGGCTTGGGCTGATAAGTGGCAAGTAACATTTATGCCACACAAGTGCCAGGCAATGACCATCTCCAACAAGAGAGAATCTAGCCACCTTCCCTTGACATTCAACGGGATTACCATCGCTGAATCCCCCACTATCAACAGGTGCATGGGAACACCAACACCAACAAGTTCCCCTCCAAGTCACATACCATCCTAGCTTGGAAATATATCGCCGTTCCTTCATTGTCGCTGGGTCAAAATCCTGGAACTCCCTCCCTAACAGCACTATGGGAGTACCTTCACCACACGGACTGCAGCGGTTCACTAATGTGTCTCACCACCACCTTCTCAAGGGCAATTAGGGATGACTATTAAATGCTGGCCTTGCCAGTGCCGCCCACAACCCATGAGCGAATAAAAAAAAACTACAGTAGTATTCAGTGGCGTATCTATAGTAATATTCAGAGGATTGACTATAGTAATATTCAGAGGATTGACTATAGTAATATTCAGAAGATTGATATCGTAATATTCAGAGGTTGTCTACAGTACTATTCAGAGGATTGACTATAGTAATATTCAGAGGATTGATTAAAGTCGTGTCCAGAGGATCGACTATAGTAGAATTGGCCAAATCGAGAGAGAGGGAGACAGCACAGAGAGAGGTTTCCATAGTGATACTCTGGAAGTTAGATGCATGAGAAGGATCACATATCATACAACAAGCTTTTTCTTGTTTCCTGTGCAGGAGCATAAGAGAGAGAGAGAAAAGCTCCCAGAGATTTAACTTATGGACGGACTTGGGGCTTTACAGAGAGTTAAGAGTTGTTGGGATAAAGCAGTGAAACCCAGTGCCCCACCAAGATTTCCAAAATTTTTGTGAAACAAGAATTAGAACAAAGAGCTGAAGGGTGGCAAAAGTTATATGCCTGATGCAAAATGGGTAAAGGGATAAGTCAGACAACTGCAGACCAGTTAGCTTCATGTCACCAATACGAATGATTCTAGGGTAATGTTACTGAAAACTTAGAAGTGCATGGGTTAATCAGGGACAGCCAACACAGGTTTGTAAAGGGCAGCTGACACTTGTCTAATTTAATTGAATTTTGTGAGGAAGTTACTGAATGTATAGATAAAGGGAACGCCGTGCATGTGGTATATTTGAACTGTCAAAAAGCTTTTGATAAAGTGCCACATGAGAGACTTTTTAAGATTAGAGGGTTGGCTGGAAGATAGAAAGCAGAGGGTAGGAGTAAATGGATGTCTCTTGGACTGTATATAACTAAATGCATGCCTCAGAGATTTATGTTGGGACCTTTTCTGTGTATAACTGATTTGGACATATAGAGAATAAGATTAAAATTAAATAATAATACCAACTTAGGGGAGATAAACACTGAATGTGGATCAATCTGAAGTTCTGGATAAAACATTAAAAGAGATAATTGAGGGGAAGGCAGCTAATTTTAGGATCGCGCCGGACCTTTATCCAAGCTCTCATCATAAGAACATAAGAACATAAGAAATAAGAGCAGGAGTAGGCCATTTGGCCCTTCAAGCCTGCTCCGCCATTCAGCAAAATCATGGCTGATCTTCTACCTCATCTCCACTTTACTGAACTATCCCCATATCCCTTGATTCCCTTAATATTCAAAAAGCTATCGATCTCTGTCTTGAATATACTCAACGACTGAGCCTCCACAGCCCTCTGGGGTAGAGAATTCCAAAGATTCACCACCCTCTGGGTGAAGAAATTTCTCCTCATCTAAATGACCGACCTCTTATTCTGAGACTGTGACCCCTGGTTCTAGACTCCCCAGCCAGTGGAAACATCCTCCCAGCATCTACCCTATTAAGCCTTGTAAGAATTTTGTATGTTTCAATTAGATCACCTCTGATTCGTCTAAACTCTAGAGAATATAGGCCTAGTCTACTCAATCTGTCCTCATAGGACAATCCCCCCATCCTAGGAACCAGTCTGGTGAACCTTCGTTGCACTCCCTCTATGGCAAGTATATCCTTCCGTAGGTAAGGAGACCAAAACTGTACACAATACTCCAGGTGTGGTTGTTCTTGGTTTGCAAACCAAGCTTACTACACAACCAACTTTGAGAATGTTGTCTATTTCTACAAGAAAGTGTCAAAGGCTGTACTTTGAAAGCTCACATTAAGCAACCTATATAAAAAAATGAAAATAGACTTTCAATTAACCTGAAAGAAGATTTATGTCACTCTGGTCTTAATTCAAAGCTGGTCTCTTGTGATGTATCTAATAAACCAAATACTCTTCCTCACAGAACATAACACAGATATAAATTGAAGTCTTCTTACTGCAACACCTAAGTAGGTGTACCTGAGGGAAGATTTCTTGTTCCTATTCCTCAGCAATGACCTAGTCAATAGCATCAAAGGTGATTGTTGATGGTGTCAAATTCGATGGAGATGTTGACTCCTGAAGTAAGGTTGAACACAATGTTGTTCATTCAACTGTTTTCTAAAGTGTATCAAAATCTCTTCAATTAGCAAGCCCATGCAAACTTCATTGGGGCACTGTAGGTGGCAAGGAGTTGGTAAAAGGGTGGGGGTGCTCAAGAAAAATTGGTCCTACTTACGGTTACTAGAAATGTAATCTGTATTTCTGTCCTTCAGGTTAAATAATTTGGGGGTTAGACCAATTCAAATTGTCATGGACTTTGGGAAGGAATCAGGTCCAAATGGCTTTCTCTTGTTTCATATTTAACTTCAATAGTACTGAGGGAGTGCTGTACTGTCAGAGGTGCTGTCTTTCGGCTAAGACATTAAACTGAGGCCTCGTCTGCCCTCTTGAGTAGAGGTAAAAGATCCCATGGCACTACTTCAAAAAAGAGCAGAGAAGTTCTGCCCAGTTTTCAATATTTATCCCTCAACCAACATCACTAAAACAGATGATCTGGTCATTATCACATTATTGTTTGTGGGACCTTGCTGTGTGCAAATTGGCAGCCGCATTTCCTACATTACAACAGTGACTACACTTCAAAAAGTACTTAATTGGTGGTAAAATGCCCTGAGAACATCTAGAAACCAAAAACATAGTAATGAATAGTCAGCATGGATGTCAAAAGGGAAAGTCTTGCTTGACCAACCTCATTGACTTTTTTGAAGAGGTAACAGAGAGAGTAGACAATGGTAATGCAGTAGATGTAATTTATCTCAATTTTCAAAAGGCCTTCAATAAGGTACCCCATAATAGACTGATGAACAAGGTCAGAGAATGCGGAGTCAGGGGACAAGTAGCAGAATGGATAGCTAGCTGGCTTCAAGACAGAAAGCAGAGAGTAGGGGTAAAGGGTAACTATTCAGAGTGGCAGAAGGTGGGTAGTGGTGTTCCACAAGGATCAGTGCTGGGACCACTGTTGTTCACAATTCATATAAACAATTTAGACTTTGGAATCAAAAACACAATTTCTAAATTTGCGGATTACACCAAATTGAGGGGGGATAGTCAATACTGAGGAGGATTGCAACAAATTACAGGAGGACATTAATAAACTTGCAGAATGGGCATATAATTGGCAAATGAAGTTCAACACAGATAAATGTGAGGTATCACATTTTGGTAGGAAGAATAGGGAGATCACTTATTACTTGGAGGGTGCGAGTCTAGGTGGGGTAGAGGAACAAAGGGATCTCGGAGTACAAAAACACAAATCACTAAAAGTTGTGACACAGGTTAGCAAGGCCATAAAAAAAGCAAACCAAGCACTAGGGTTTATTTCTAGAGGTATAGAATTGAAAAGTAGGGAAGTTATGCTAAACCTGTATCGAACCTTGGTTAGATCACACTTAGAGTATTGCGTACAGTTCCAGTCACCATATTATAAAAAGGATATAGAGGCACTGGAGAGGATGCAGAGAAGATTTACAAGGATGATACCAGAAATGCAAGGGTATACATATCAGGAAAGGATGAACAGGCTGGGTCTCTTTTCTCTTGAAAAAAGAAGGCTGAGGGTTGGGCCGAATGGCCTGTTTCTGTGCCGTATATCCTATGTAATCCTATGTCCGGAGGTTGTGAAGGGCGCTATATAAATGCAAGTATTTTCTTTTTTTTTACAAATTTCCTCTGTGTATTCCACAGAAAATCTCCATCATTGGGGTATTTTTCCCCACAGTGAGTTTTTTTTAACTAACTTTGTTCAAATATTTTTATTCAAAAACAATAATACCTGTACAACTCATCAATTACATAGTAAATCCATTACATCCCCACAGTGAGTTTTCACTTTGCACAACGAATAATGGCTAGCTCTGTGTGTAAGTTACTAAATCTGTTTAAAGGCAGCCTGTCTGGGTGAAGATGGTTGGGAAGACTAGAGTTAACATTGTCCTTCTGCAAACAAGGTTAATGTGAATCCGAATGGCAGACAGCCACTGTATATATTACAATAAATCACAGCTGACTTGCGTGGATCTTCCTTTTCACTGTAAGTAGGCTGTGGCCCAGGGGGCCTCGGTTGGCTGCTGCTTCCATTCCCGAGTTGGTCCCGCCCTGCGCTGCTCTCATTGGCTCGGGACAGGGTTCGGGCCACGGAGAAGACGGCTGGAATAGGCAGTGGGCTTTGAGTGCAGACCGGGGAGAGAAGGGCTGCAGGCTGCAAATAGTCCTACTCAGGGCAGCGAGGAACAACCTCACTCGGGATAGACAGAGAAAGGAGCCAGGGGCAAACCTGACCCGGGGGAAAAAGAGCCCGCCAGAGAGAAAGGAGTCAGAGACCCCAGGGGAGAGGGGACAGGGTCCAGCCTGACCCCAGGGGAGAGGGGACAGGGTCCAGCCTGACCCCAGGGGAGAGGGGACAGAGTCCAGCTTGACCCCAGGGGAGAGGGGACAGAGTCCAGCCTGACCCCAGGGGAGAGGGGACAAGGTTTATTCTGACCCAGGGGAGAGGGGACAAGGTTTATTCTGACCCCGGGGAGAGGAGTGTTGCTTGGAGCAGGCGGGACCGGGCTAAGTGGAGTGTCGGAGGGCGGCGGATGGTGCAGCGGAGCGGGTTTGCGGGCTGATTGCGGAGCGGTGCTGGGGAGGCGAGGTCAGTGCGGACCCAGACCCTTCACTGTCGGTGTGCGGGAGCGGCTCTCGGGCAGGTGGAGCCGGAGTCTGTCGGTGTTTGGAGCCGGTCTCCGGACCAGAGCCCGTTACTCGCCGGTTACCTGAGCCCCAAGCCCGGAGATGGGAGCCGGCAGCTCGGCGCAGGACTCTGCCCGCCCCAGCCCAGCCGAGAGCCCGAGTGAGGAGGACAAAAGCCGGCAGGAGGCGAGCGGCCAGGAGAGGCAGCACACGGAGGAGGAAGACAGCAAGGTGAGTGGTTTGGGTTGGGTTGGGGGGGGGGGGGGGGGGGGAAAGAGAGGTGGTGGGGGGGGGGGGGGGGGGGGGGGGAAAGAGAGGTGGTGGGGGGGGGGGGGGGGGGGGGGGGAAAGAGAGGTGGTTGGGGGGGGGGGGGGAAGAGAGGTGGTTTGGGGGGGGGGGGGGGAGAGAGGTGGTTGGGGGGGGGGGGGGGGGGAAGAGAGGTGGTTTGGGGGGGGGGGGGGGGAAGAAGAGAGGTGGTTTGGGGGGGGGGGGGAAAGAGAGGTGGTTTGGGGGGGGGGGGGGAAAGAGAGGTGGTTTGGGGGGGGGGGGGAAAGAGAGGTGGTTTGGGGGGGGGGGGAAAGAGAGGTGGTTTGGGGGGGGGGGAAGAGAGGTGGTTTGGGGGGGGGGGGGAAAGAGAGGTGGTTTGGGGGGGGGGGGGGAAAGAGAGGTGGTTTGGGGGGGGGGGAAGAGAGGTGGTTTTGGGGGGGGGGGAAGAGAGGTGGTTTGGGGGGGGGGGAAGAGAGGTGGTTGGGGGGGGGGGGAAGAGAGGTGGTTGGGGGGGGGGGGGGAGAGAGGTGGTTGGGGGGGGGGGAAGAGAGGTGGTTTTGGGGGGGGGGGGAAGAGAGGTGGTTTGGGGGGGGGAAGAGAGGTGGTTTTGGGGGGGGGGGGGAAGAGAGGTGGTTTTGGGGGGGGGAAGAGAGGTGGTTTTGGGGGGGGAAGAGAGGTGGTTTTGGGGGGGGGGAAGAGAGGTGGTTTTGGGGGGGGGGAAGAGAGGTGGTTTTGGGGGGGGGGGGAGAGAGGTGGTTTTGGGGGGGGGGGGAAGAGAGGCGGTTTGGGGGGGGAAAGAGGCGGTTTGGGGGGGGAAAGAGAGGCGGTTTGGGGGGGGAAAGAGAGGCGGTTTGGGGGGGGAAAGAGAGGCGGTTTGGGGGGAAAGAGGCGGTTTGGGGGGGGGGAGAAAGGGAGGCGGTCTGGGGGGGGGAAGAGGCGGTTTGGGGGGGGGGGGGAGGCGGTCTTGGGGGTGGGTGGACGAGGGACGGTCTGGGGGAGGGGGAATGAGAGGAGGTCTGGGGTGGGGGGGTGGAGATTTCTGTAGGGTGGGGCTCACGGTATGAGGTGGTCTGCGGGTGTTTGGGGAACTGGCCTTAAACTGGGTCCGGCCACGCTAGCCCTGGTTGGACTGGGTCTGTATTCTCCGGCTACAGGCACGGATCAAACTAGAAGCCCCACACCCACCTTCTCGTTACTGATACCGGGCCACTGTGACCGGTGGGCACCGGAGGGACTGGAGTTCATCATCTCCCTCCGATCTCTCTCCCTCCCCCTCCGATCTCTCTCCCTCCCCCGATCTCGTTAACGGTAAATTTTAATACTGAGCCTCTTGGTGGCGGTTGTTTTTGGCAGAAGGTATTGGGACTGGGAATATTAATTGTTGCTAAAACTGACGAGTAATTTTGCACCCTTTCTCTTTTATGTTGGGGGAATCTATGCATGTGAAATATTATTTTGAATGATGTATTGGACAAGAGTACATTGGACCAAATCTCCTGAGACTCCAATCATAACATTCCAAGCGGTGGGACTGATTAGCAAGTCTCTTCTATTCCAAAGATTGGACTGAACTGAAAGTGAACTTACTGCAATAATTATAGGAGCAGGTCTGGACTTTA
The DNA here is from genome assembly GCA_030390025.1 of Squalus acanthias. Taxonomy (NCBI): domain Eukaryota; kingdom Metazoa; phylum Chordata; class Chondrichthyes; order Squaliformes; family Squalidae; genus Squalus; species Squalus acanthias. Next base: position 88,773,457 of record CM059436.1, on the reverse strand, counting down.
GTTCCGTTTTATCGTTTAGTTCAGTTGTAATAGGATAGACTCTGTTTTTGCCACACACCAAGTGTGTCTCAGCTTTTGACTTTCATTGTATTTACTGTCCTTCCCTTCAGGACAGGCTTTTTGTTAGAAATTGCTCACATTTTGGTGTTGGGTCATTCATCAGGACAGTGCAGTGGTGGTCGGGCACTGAGGAGAAAATTTACCCAAGTCCCTGCTCTGGCCAATGAGGGGAGACTTTATTAAAGAGACAACTGCAGTCACAGAAAGGGGAGTTTAATTGGTGTTCAGACAGGCTGTAAGGATAGAATTACAAAGGATCTGTTGCCATATTTGGAGTGCATTCTAGAGCAAGGAGACATGTGAATGAGAGGGTGAGATCTGTAGGCAATTTGAAGAGGTTTGTAGTCACAAAGCTATAATAGCTAGGAGTAGGTGCTGTCAGCAAACTTGGATATACAGCTCTCCATTTCTTTATCTAAGTGTTTATAAATATAGTGAAAAGCTGAGGCCCCAGCACAGATCCCTGGGGTTCACCACGAGTCACATCCTGCCAATTGGAGTACGTACCCATTACTACTCTGTCTCCTACCTCCTAACCAATGTCATATAAATGTTGGCATAGGCCTGTTGGGCCGAATGGCCTGTTTCTGTTCTGTAAAGTCTATGTAATAATGAGACACTTATAAGTAACATTACAGTAAGTCAAAATGGTGAGGGGTCCTCCATCTATTTCCTTAATCAGTATGTTGTACCTGCAACAAGGAAGGGATAATGCGGCCTAAGTCTGGTACTGGGTAGTGAATTGAGTGATCTTGTACTGACTCTCTGGGGAAATGGTGAGCGTAACCTAATTCACATTCCAAATGCAAAAGAGGAGACCACAGTAAAGGTATGGGACTGAAAATTAGCCAATTTCAGTGCGTGGAAGGGCACCTATCTCGCATTAATTGGCTCGGAAAAAATAGTAGATTAAACAGTGGGCCAGTAGTGGAAATATTTAAATACCAGGTGGATAAATTACAGGTTAAATATATCCTGATTTTACCCAGTGGTGAGAATGTGGCACTCTATCAGATGGAGTAGTTGAGGCGAATAGCATCGATACATTTAAGGGGAAGCTAGATAAACACATGAGGGAGAAAGAAATAGAAGGATATGCCAGTAGTGTTACATGAAGTAAGGTAGGCTTGTGTGGAGCATAAACACCACACAGTTGGGCTGAAAAGTCTGTTTCTGTGCTGTAAATTCTATGACTGGGAGTAAAGGGGGTGTAAAGCAAGGGTTGCATTGGATAAATAGAGATTAGAGTAAAAATATGATTTTAAAAAGAGGGGCATGTGATGAGTATGGGGGGAGATAATGTAGAAGAAACTCACTTGGTGATTGAGACAATGGCAGAGATGCTGAAGTAGCTTGTTCCAATTTTTATAGAGAAATGTAAAAGTGGGACTGCCGGAGTACCCAAGGGAGGGGCGGGGAGTGGGACTAGGGGTTCCCGAGGGAGGGGCGGGGAGTGGGACTAGGGGTTCCCGAGGGAGGGGCGGGGAGTGGGACTGCAGGGGTTCCCGAGGGAGGGGCGGGGAGTGGGACTAGGGGTTCCCGAGGGAGGGGTGGGGAGTGGGACTAGGGGTTCCCGAGGGAGGGGTGGGGAGTGGGACTGCCGGAGTACCCGAGGGAGGGGCGGGGAGTGGGACTAGGGGTTCCCGAGGGAGGGGCGGGGAGTGGGACTAGGATTACCCGAGGGAGGGGCGGGGAGTGGGACTGGGGATTCCCGAGGGAGGGGCGGGGAGTGGGACTAGGGGTTCCCAAGGGAGGGGTGGGGAGTGGGACTGCAGGGGTTCCCGAGGGAGGGGCGGGGAGTGGGACTGCAGGGGTTCCCGAGGGAGGGGCGGGGAGTGGGACTAGGGGTTCCCGAGGGAGGGGCGGGGAGTGGGACTGCAGGGGTTCCCGAGGGAGGGGCGGAGAGTGGGATTAGGGGTTCCCGACGGAGGGGCAGGGAGTGGGACTGCAGGGGTTCCCGACGGAGGGGCAGGGAGTGGGACTAGGGTTTCCCGAGGGTGGGGCGGGGAGTGGGACTAGGGTTTCCCGAGGGTGGGGCGGGGAGTGGGACTAGGGGTTCCCGAGGGAGGGGCGGGGAGTGGGACTAGGGTTTCCCGAGGGTGGGGCGGGGAGTGGGACTAGGGGTACCCGAGGGTGGGGCGGGGAGTGGGACTAGGGGTTCCCGAGGGAGGGGCGGGGAGTGGGACTAGGGTTTCCTGAGGGTGGGGCGGGGAGTGGGACTAGGGGTTCCCGAGGGAGGGGCGGGGAGTGGGACTAGGGGTTCCTGAGGGTGGGGCGGGGAGTGGGACTGCAGGGGTTCCCGAGGGTGGGGCGGGGAGTGGGACTAGGATTACCCGAGGGAGGGGCGGGGAGTGGGACTGGGGATTCCCGAGGGAGGGGCGGGGAGTGGCAGTGGGACTGGGGGTTCCCGGGGGAGGGGTGGGGAGTGGGACGAGGAGTACCCGAGGGTGGGGCGGGGAGTGGGACTAGGGGTTCCCGAGGGTGGGGCGGGGAGTGGGGACTAGGGGTACCCGAGGGTGGGGCGGGGAGTGGGACTAGGGGTTCCCGAGGGTGGGGCGGGGAGTGGGACTAGGAGTACCCGAGGGTGGGGCGGGGAGTGGGACTAGGAGTACCCGAGGGTGGGGCGGGGAGTGGGACTAGGGGTTCCCGAGGGTGGGGCGGGGAGTGGGACTAGGAGTACCCGAGGGTGGGGCGGGGAGTGGGACTAGGAGTACCCGAGGGTGGGGCGGGGAGTGGGACTGCAGGGGTTCCTGAGGGAGGGGCGGGGAGTGGGACTAGGAGTGCCCGAGGGAGGGTCGGGGAGTGGGACTAGAGGTTCCCGATGGAGGGGCGGGGAGTGGGACTACAGGAGTACCCGAGGGAGGGGCGGGGAGTGGGACTGCAGGAGTACCTGAGGGTGGGGCGGGGAGTGGGACTAGGAGTACCCGAGGGTGGGGCGGGGAGTGGGACTGCAGGGGTTCCTGAGGGAGGGGCGGGGAGTGGGACTAGGAGTGCCCGAGGGAGGGTCGGGGAGTGGGACTAGAGGTTCCCGATGGAGGGGCGGGGAGTGGGACTACAGGATTACCCGAGGGAGGGGCGGGGAGTGGGACTACAGGAGTACCCGAGGGAGGGGCGGGGAGTGGGACTGGGGATTCCCGAGGGAGGGGCGGGGAGTGAGACTAGGAGTACCCGAGGGTGGGGCGGGGAGTGGGACTGCAGGGGTTCCTGAGGGAGGAGCGGGGAGTGGGACTACAGGAGTACCCGAGGGAGGGGCGGGGAGTGGGACTACAGGAGTACCTGAAGAGGGTGTGTAATTTACAAAAGATTACTATATTTTAAGACAGTTAAGGTGAATAAGGATAGAAAGTCACCAGGCTCAGATGGTATGCATCCCAGAATACTGAAGATTGTGGGGCGAGAAAGCAGAGACTCTAATTATTTTACCAAACCTTGGAATCAGGAACTGTGCCAGAGGACTCGAGGGTGGAAGAGCTACTTTTCAAGAAAAGGGGAAAATGATGAATCAGGAAATTATAGGCCAGTTAGTTTTACCTGGGTCAAGATGACCTTTCATCATAACTGGAAGATGCTAGAGAACCCTTGTATCTCGATTAGATCAGCCCTCAATCTTGTAAGTTCAAGGGAATACAACCTTCCTTTATAATTTAACCCTTTAGCCTTGGTATCACTCTGCTGAATCTGCGCTGCACCCCCTCCAAGGCCAATAAATCCTTCCTGAGGTGTGGTGCCCAAAGCTGAATGCAGTGCTCCAGATAGGGTCTGACCAAGGTTCTATACAACTGAAGGACGACTACCTCCCCATTGAATTCCAATCCCCTTGAGAAAAGCTCACTTAGACTTTTTGATTGCTTCTTGTACCTGTGCACTAGCTTCTAGTGATTTCTGTACCTGGACACCCAAATCCCTTTGTTCCTTCAGTTTGCTGATACTAAGTTAGGGGGCATGTCAAACTCGGAGATTGCAGTAGAACATGGATCGGTTACAGAGTGGGGCGATGCAGAGAGATGAAAAGTGGTGTATCTTGGGGGATTTAAAAAAAATCGTTTATGGGATGTGGGCGTCGCTGGCAAGGCCAGCATTTATTGCCCATCCCTAGTTGCCCTTGAGAAGGAGGTGGTGAGCCACCTTCTTGAACCGCTGCAGTCCGTGTGGTGAAGGTACTCCCACAGTGCTGTTAGGTAGAGAGATCCAGGATTTTGACCCAACGACGATATACTTCCAAGTCAGAATGGTGTGTGACTTGGAGGGGAACTTGGAGGTGGTGGTGTTCCCATGCGCCTGCTGCCCTTGTCCTTCTAGGTGGAAGAGGTGCTGCCGAAGAAGCCTTGGCGAGTTGCTGCAGTGCATCTTGTAGATGGTACACACTGCAGCCATGGTACGCCGGTGGTGGAGGGAGTGAATGCTTAAGTTGGTGGATGGGGTGCCAATCAAGCGGGCTGCTTTGTCCTGGATGGTGTCGAGCTTCTTGAGTGTTGGAGCTGCACTCATCCAGGTAAGTGGAGAGTATTCCATCACACTCCTTACTTATGCCTTGTAGATGGTGAAAAGGCTTTTGGGAGTTGGGAGGTGAGACACTCGCCGCAGAATACCTAGCCTCTGACCTTCTCTTGATGCCACAGTATTTATGTGGCTAGACCAGTTAAGTTTCTGGTCAATGGTGACCCCCCAGGATGTTGATGGTGGGGGATTCGGCGATGGTAATGCCGTTGAATGTCAAGGGGTGGTGGTTAGACTCTCGCTTGTTGGAGATAGTCATTGCCTGGCACTTGTTTGACGCGAATGTTACCTGCCACTTATCAGCCCAAGCCTGAATGTCGTCCAAGTCTTATTGCATGCGGGCATGGACTGCTTCATTATCTGCGGAGTTGTGAATGGCACTGAACACTGTGCAGTCATCAGCGAACATCCCCATTTCTGACCTTATGTTGGAAGGAAAGTCACTGATGAAGCAGCTGAAGATGGTTGGGCCTAGGACACTGCCTTGAGGAACTCCTGCAGCGATGTCCTGGGGCTATGATGATTGACCTTCAACCACCACAACCATCTTCCTTTGTGATAGGCATGACTCCAGCCAGTGGAGAGTTTTCCCCCCGATTCCCATTGACTTCAGTTTTGCTAGGGCTCTTTGATGCCACACTCGGTCAAATGCTGCCTTGATATCAAGGGCAGTCACTCTCACCTCACTTCTGGAATTCAGCTCCTTTGTCCATGTTTGGACCAAGGCTGTAATGAGGGGGTTGGGGTGGGTGGTGGTGGGGCAAAGGATAGTAGAATTGGAGGACTCTTAACCGAGTGAAGGATTCGAGAACTCAGGGCAACTTCATCGAGATCTAAAGTTGGCAGTTCAGGTGCAAAAGGCCTAAAGGTAAATTGGATTTTGGATTTTATACATTTGAGGTTGGGGGCTGGGGGAGACTTTCATTTATAGAGGCACTTATCCTGTCTATGGGATGTCCCAAAACACCTTCCTTACTTTTTGAAGTTTAGTCCCTATTGTTTTGTAGGCAAATTTAACAGCCCACTTTTGAACAGCAAGATCCCACAACAGCAAATTCAATGATTTGCATTTATTATTTGGACCCTATCGTATCTCAGAGCTTCATGGACAATTAATTATTTTGAAGCACAGCTTATGTGGACAAATGTGGCAGCTATTTTGTGCACAGCAAGGTGTCTCAAACGTTGGCCAAATGATCAGTTAATTGGTGTTTGGTGGTGGTGATAAAAGGAGGAATGTTGTCTAGGACACTGAGAACTCACTGAATCCTCTTTGATGAGTGCCACTTGGTTTAATGTTGCATCCAAAGAACAGAGCACCCTCAGTACTGTCAGCCTAGGTTATGTGGGGCTTGAACCCACCACCTTCTGACTCTGAGGTGACAGTGCTCCGATACTGACTCCGCCGTATGAAGATAGCTCTACAAGCTGGATGTCACTGAATTTCTCCACCCCGCTCCCTTTCAGTTCAATGTAAGAGTAAATAGATAGAAACTACACGGAAGTGGTGTGGTGACCATCCCCACCCCCACTATGGCTTATTAAAGAGTATTCCAGGTTTTAAAAAAAAATCTGTGACCTTGTTTGCAGTTCTTGTTCCTATGGAAATTGGGACAAAAGGGTGCGGTGGGAGTTGTTAGTTTAGTTTAACTATGTCCAGCGATACATCACTAGTAACTATGGTCTCCTGTGGAGAAGCCTGGGGCCCAAGGTTGCACTATCTAATGAATAGGGTGAGGGCCATTTCTCCCCTTTCAACAATAACAACTTGTATTTATATAGCGCCTTTAATATAATATATCCCAAGGTGCTTCACAGGAGCGTTATTAGATAAAATTTGACACTGAGCCACATAAGGAGATATTAGCACAGATGACCAAAAGCTTGGACAAAGGTAGGTTTCAAAGAGCGTCTTAAAGGAGGAGAGGGCGGTTTTGGGAGGGAATTCCAGAGCTTAGGTTTTGAGCGACTAAAGGCATAGCTGCCAGTGGAGGGGTGAAGAAAATCAGGGACTTGCAAGAGCCCAGGATTGGCGGAGGCCAGAATTTCTTGTCCTATATTCCCATATTTTCAGAGTCATGGGACCATCCTAATGGGGTAGCGTAGTGTTACTGGGAAATGCCTGTACTGTCCCTTCATGTACTTTTCATTACCGACCTTTGCCTCCTTCACGATACCTGTACCATGTTTGAACGGTAACATCTTGGTATGTGAGAGACAATCCATTTCATTGTGCCTCAGTGGCTGGAGTATTAATCCTGGTCTTTTAATGGGGAGGCCTGCTTTCAATATGGCTAGTGGTGTATTGTTGATGTCAGACTGGGGTTCTTTTCTCTAGAAAAGAGAAGACCTGCGAGGTGACCTGATCGAGGTCTTTAAAATTATGAAGGGGTTTGATGGGGTAGATGTAGAGAAGATGTTTCCACTTGTGGAGGAATCCAAAACTAGAGGCCGCTAAATATAAGATGGTCACTAATAAATCCAATGAGGAATTCAGGAGAAACTTCTTTACCCAGAGAGTGGTGAGAAGGTGGAACTCGCTACCACAGGGAGTGGTTGAGACGAATAGCACAGATGCATTTAAGGGGAAGCTAGATAAACACATGACGAAGAAAGGAATAGAAGGATATGTTGATGGGGTGAGATGAAGTAAGGTGGGAGGAGGCTCATGTGGAGCATAAACACCAGCATAGACCTGTTGGGCCGAATAGTCTGTTCCTGTGCTGTAAAAATTCTATATATTAAAAGACTTCATGGCTGTCCTGTAAGTGGACCAATAAAGTGTCGAATTTATACTTCAACCGCCTCCCCCCCCCCCCCCCCCCCCCCAACCCAACCAGGAGTTTGGAGTTGAGTCAAACTGTTGAAGCAGAGTAGGGGGGCGTCATTCTATACCCCCAGTCATGTCATAGGTGTCAGGGGAGGGCCTGATTCCGAGAATGGCCACAATTTAAAAATAAAACTAACTATTCACAGCACTGAAATTCTTTCCTGTGGATGCACACATTCTCATGACTTTTCCCTTTTTTTCCCCCTCTCGCTCCCCTGAAAGTGGGGAGAGGAAGGAAGAAATTAAAACACCCACTTCTCTTTGTGGTTGTGCTCATCTTTAAGTTAGTGGGAATTACAGTAACTATCGCCACTTTGTGTTTGAGATACAAATCCGTGCAGTTTGCAGTACAACAGTTGGTGTATCTTGGAATCTGTAGACGGTTCTTTACTTGGATTCTGTAAGCAAACAAACAGTGTTGAATATATGGAGCTGAGTCTAATAACCCTCTTAAAGCACAGTTAACATAGAGTGGTTGAAGTCGATAGCATTGATGCATTTAAGGAGAGGCTTGATGTATACGTGCGGGAGAAGGGAATAGAGGGCTATGGGGAGAAGAGGTAATTAGAGTGGGAGGAGGCTTGTGTGAAGTATAAACACTGGCATAGACCAAATGGCCTGTTTCTGTGCTGCAGATTCTATGTAATATGCATCTAACTGAGCAAATAGCTCTAAAAGCATGGACAGCTGATGCTCCCATGTGGCTGTAACATGGGGGCATTGGGGATGGTCCATAGTTGGGTGCTTTGCCTTTTTGGTCACTCTGCAATCTCTTCGGCTCAGTACAATTTTTATTTAAAGCTGATGACCTATTTTGAAAAGGCTCTCCATTTAATTTAGCCAGGCGTAGTGTTTAGTCTATCATCAAATACTCAATATTTATATAGTAGATCTTTGATCATAAGATCCTTTTTTTCCAGACCTTTTTAGTTGTCTGCCAATGTTACCGTACAGAAGATGCCTAAATACAGCTGGGCCTTGAATCGTCTACTACAGTAAGATGATGATCTGATCTTCATACGTCTCTCGCACACATACTGTCAATCTTCCCAATGAAGCGGCAATCAGTTCTGTGTATGACTTAAAACTCGATTGTATTCCTGGAGTGGTACATCTCAAAATTTCTTCTGTACAGTTCCCCTGGTAAAATGACAAATTGAATTTCTTAATGATTATGCCTTATTTGTGGTTGAATTAGAATTTTGGGGTTTGCGCTGATTTGAGTTAAAATCTGCTTCCTACCCACACCCCCACACACTTTGGATGCTGGGACAATTGGAGCTTTTGAGGAAGAGAGAGATTTTTGTTTGGTAAGAATATTGAGATAAGGCAGGTAAATGGAGTTGAGGTACAGATCAGCCATGATCTAATTGAACGGCAGCACAGGCTCGAGGGGCTGAAAGGCCTCCTGTTCCTGTGTTCCTTTCCCACAACCTTTGTCTTCAGTGATGCTGAGACTGTTTGTTTTTTTTCCTACTCGTGTCCAATCTCATTACATTGACCTCTGCCATTTTATTAAAAATAAGCATCTGCCTTAGTTAATATTCCTACAGTAAAAACATCTCGTTTGCCTGAAGTATGGAGTTCAGAGGTTCCAATGTCCAGTATACTTTTTAATATTCATTGGGCTTCCAGTAAAAAAAAATCTCCCCCCCTCCCCCCTAACATCAAATTACATTTGAACTAAATCCACATGCAAGTCAGTCTCGGAGAGTATCTTCAAAAAATGAAACAAATTTTAGTCTCCTCCATTCGGCCAAAATTCTAGTAGTTAAATTCGGCCTTCTGTTGTTCTCCAGGGAATTTGAAACATTTTTGGACTGAATGTTCCTTTATCAAATTTGCCAGTTTTTAATGATGTAATTTTCTACTGTTTAACCGGGGTGACTAACTTTCTTACTCAACTGTAAGTCTCATTCCCACACACACCCAGGAGTGCGAAGCATTCTGGATTAGCTGTGATTTTGTGTATTTAATAAAATTGTTCCGGTCTCTTAATGTGTTCACCCCAGTCACAACCTTCTGGAAATTGTGCAGTTTTCCCATCTGTAGCTGCACCAGTTTCAATTGTTTCTCTGTCCTTTCTTATCTCTTCCCTTCTCCCGCTTGAACTCTGTGTTCCTCTGACTCTTGTGCATCCCCCTCTCCCTTCACCCGACCATCAGTGGCCGTGCTCTCCGCTACCTAGGCCTGCAATCTGGAATTTGCTCCCTAAACCTCTCCACCTCTCTCTCTCTCTCTCTCTCTCTCTCTCTCTCTCTCCTTTGACCCTCCTTAAAACCCATCTTGGGAGCCCCCGCTGCATAATCTGATCTACTCCCCATCCCCAGCCCGGACCTCACCTTAAGTGTTGATCTTTGTGCGTGAGTCTCGGTGCTGACATTGGTTCACTTGCATGTTCCAGCAGGTGTCACTGGGTAACTCTCGAGATGGGATCCTGGCTCCTGTCCCATTGTGGCCAATGGCAGCTGTTAACCCAAAAGCTGAGCTCAACTAACTCGGTTCAGACCAAGGGCTGAACCTGGGGCCATTCTTTTCTGTGTGCCTTGGTGCCACACTAGACAAAAATGTACTCACTCGGCCATTCGGGGAGTCCTTCAGACACTCTAGTCAAATGCACCGGTGTACTAAACTGTAGTGAAAACCTTCCTGAAATCTGCGCTTCTTCCTAACACTTGGCCATTTAGGAATGTAAACACTGGTTTGTGGCTTCTAAACAACTCCTTGCTTTTTTTTGGACTGGTTTTTCCATCTTGTAGTGACCGTTTTTGCACTGTTTATCCGGTCTGTATACTGTCCTGTAGCATTTACAACTTGGCAGGATATTTGGATTCACTTGCTATGACCCTAGAAAACCCCATTTACTTGGCTGACACTTTGTAACTGTTTGCGAACCAGACACTGGGGACTTCAATTGCTGGGGCTTGCAACTGCTTTTCATTATATTCAAAGTTTAGATTGGGATGGGAATTTGCCCAAAGTTTGGCGTGCTACCATGTGAAACTTTTTTTTTAATCAAACTGTTCCTGCATTGAGAGTGTCTTGTGTGGTGTTGGATTTCCAATCTGTAACCAGCAAATCTAGCTACAGTTCTGGCACGGATTCTCATTTGGAAACCCTCGTACAGTGCTGTTGGGATCAGTCAGGTTGGGGCCTTTTGGAGGTTGCCCTGGATACTAGGTTTGTGACCGTAGCGAAACATGGTCTTCTGAGCGTTGGGGTTGGGAGGGCGGTCGGACAGCAGTGCTACTTTGGGGCTGCCTCTTGCCAAGCAATGGTACTTGCCAGCGTCCAGTGCTGTGGGATTGGAAGGTGTCTCTGAGCGTTGGTGGTTAACGGGCCTCGAATAATGCTGCACGCAGTTTTTGAGTTTTGTTATGGTGGTGATCCTACGAACCTTCAAGTGAAGCCGACTCTAAGCAGCAGGAGCCTCGAAACAGATTCCTGTGGGAATCCTGGAGGTCACCTTTGGAATTCTCTATCCCAGAGGGCCGTGGATACTCAACCATTGAGTATATGCAAGTTTGAGATCGATGGATTCTTGGGCACTAAGGGAATCAAGGGTTATGGGGATAAGTGGAGTTGATGTAGAAATTCAGCCATGATCTTATTAAATGGCGGAGCAGGCTCGAGGGGTAGTATAGCCTACTCTTGCTCCTATTTCTTTTATGTTCAGGAGACCCTCTTACTTCTCGCGCTGGTTAGTTCTGATGCTGGTGCACAGCTCATGTGCCCTCTGGCACCAGACAGTGGGTCTTGGTTTTGAGAGAGAGACTGTTTCATTTGGATAGTGGCAGGTATAAAGAATAAAAGGAAGACTTGGATTTATATAGTGCCTTCCACGACCTCCAGGCATCTCAAAGTGCTTTACAAACAATTTGAAGTGTCGTCACTGTTGTAATGTAGGAAACGTGGCAGCCAATTTGCGCACTGCAAGGTCCCACAAACGGCAATGTGATAATGACCAGATACTCTCTGTTAGTGATGTTGGTTGAAGGATAAATATTGGCCAGGACACTGGGGAGAACTCCCCTGCTCTTTTTCGAAATAGTGCCATGGGATCTTTTCCGTTCACCTGAGAGGGCAGACTTGGTTTAATGTCTCATCCAAAAGACGGCACCTCCGACAGTATCTCGGTTTAATAACTGGGGAACTTGGGAGAAAATTAGTCATTAAATCTCATCCTAGTAAAGTCTGATCGATTAATAGTTGGGGAAATTGTAGTTTCAAGACCATTAAATTGAGGTTGGGAAATTCAAGTCAGCCTGGGTTTGTTGAACATCAAATGCCATGAAGAGCAGAAGGAGCTCGGAATAATTAAAATCTGGTGGTTCCAATGAAGGTTTGCGTAGGAAGACTTGAATAGATTGAGGGTGGTTATGTCCCGAGTGGCAGTGGCCTCACGGATTCCCACGGGAATCTGTTTTGATTCGAATCTGTTGCTCCTGCTGCTTAGAGTTGGCTTCACTTGACATTCCATTTACAATACCCTCAAGTTTCTCGATGCCAAAAGTGAAATTGAGAACACTGCAATAAAGCAGCTGTGCCCTGGAGTTCTGTGAATGCTGGTAGTAAATAAATGAATGAGGCAGAGGGAAAGAAAGAAATGCTGACAGAAAAGGAGGATTGAAGAGCAGCATGGAATATTTATATCTAGTCTATTACACATGGGCAGTCCAGGCCAAGTGTGCACTTCAGGTGAATCGGTGTTGGAGGGCAGGGATAATTGGACAAATACATTGTGTGCAGATCTAATTCCGTCGCTGTTTTAAAGTCTCACATTCTGTCCTGGTCTCCATTATAAATTCCTATGTCAACATTTATAATGGAAACTGCCCATGTAAACTCGTCATGCTGCAATTACAGCCTCCCACCAGTGGAGGAGCAAGCTACACTGTCAAGTTTACATTGGCAGTTTCCATTATAAATGTGGATATAAAAATGTATAATGTTCATAGGGCATGCAGTGTGCTAATTGGCTCAAAAGTTAGGATTGACTAAAACAAAAATCAGCCCATGAAACAACACTTAAAGGGTGTCAGAGGTGAGAGTGCTACCAACTGAGCCATGCTGAGTCAGAAGGTTGTGGGTTCGAGCCCCACCTCAAAGACTTGAGCACATAATCTAGGCTGACATTCCAGTGTAGTACTGTAGGAGCGCTGCACTGTTGAAGGTGCCGTCTTTCGGATGAGACGTTAAACCGAGGCTCCGTCAGCTCTCTCGGGTGGATGTAAAAGTTCCAGTGGCACTATTTCATAGAAGAGCAGGGGCGTTATCCCTGGTGTCCTGGCCAATATTCATCCCTCAACCACTAAAACAGGTTATCTTCTTGCTGTTTGCGGGATCTTGCTGTGTGCCTATTAGCTCCAGAATTTCCCTACATTGCAACAGTGAATGCACCTTGAAAGCACTTCATTGGCTGTGAAGCACTTTGGGCCATCCTGAGGTTCAAAGGTGCTATATCAATGTATGTTTGTTTGCTCTCTTTCGCTCGCTCACTCTCTTGTCCTTTTTTTCCCCTACTGATTGCACTGAGCTATGCTTTGCTGCACTGTTTAGTTCTTTTTATCTGCTGATCATTCTCCCAATAAGGCAGAAAGAAGATTTGAGTCTTGACCTCGAAGAAATTTTCCACGACTGTTTTAAATTTAATACTGGCTGCAAGGGGCAACTAAAAATACCCGCATGCAAGATTGGCCATGTGAAGCTTTAGAGGTGGTGTTTGGGGTCAGTGGAGTGTTACGGTGTCAGTACCCTGTTTCAGTGTGCACTTCACATCCCTAATGGTCCTTCTGCCTTTAAAACCTGTACTGGAGTTGGATCTTCTGATTCTCCACTGGTCAAGCTGATGGATGCCACACACGGGTGTATTCTGTTCTACATCAGCAAGTAGAGCTACTGGTGTGCACGTGCTGTAGAGAATGAGACAAGAATACCCTCTGGAAAGGGACTCATTTACAGAGTATTGCTCGGTAATGACCTCTGGTGTAAACCCACCAATTCTCAACTGGGGTTTATTGCTGCAGTGACCAGGTTTTAACTCCCTTTTGATGTTTCTGTAACTGAGCATAAGAACAAGAGAATCATCGAATCTTACAGCACAGAAGGAGGCCATTCGGCCCATCGCACCTGTGCTGGCTCTTTGAAAGAGCTCTCCAATTTAGTCCCACACCCCAGCTGTTTCCCCATAACCCTGCAAATTAGTCTCTCCAAGTACATGTTCAATTGCCTTTTGAAAGTTCCCATGGGATCTGCTTCCACCATCCTTTCCGAGTGCGTTCCAGATCTTAACAACCCTCTGTGGAAAAAGTTTCTCCTCTAGTTCTTTTGCCAACTATTTTAAATCTGTTTCCTTTGGTTACTGACCCAGTTTCCAGAGGAAACAGTTTCTCCCTACTTGCTCTATTGAAACCCCTCATAATTTTGAATACTTCTATTAGATTTCCCTTCTCTGTTCTAAGAACAATCCCAGCTTCTCCAATCTCTCCATATAACTGAAGCCCCTCATTCCCTGGTATACAGGTAAACCTCCTCGACACCCTCTCCAAGGCCTTGACATCCTTCCTAAAGTGTGGTGCCCAGAATTGTGTACACTACTCTGGCTGAGGCCTAACCAGTGATTTGTAAAGGTTTAGCATAACCTTGTTTTTATTCATGTGTATCAAAAGGAACCGTTAGTGTGTATCTCCGAACTAATGCTTTAAGATTGGAAATCCAAATTTTGGAAATGGACTCTTGGTAATAGAGAGATGAACAAGTAGAAAATCCCACCATTACACCGGCATGGGCTAGACTGGCCGAATGGCCTCCTTCTGTGCTGTAACCATTCTATGATTACAATTAGTGTTGGGAAATTTCAGAATTTACCTTTTTGTTTATCCAGGGTTTAATATAATTTATTTGCCAAGTTGTGTGACAACCAACCCAGAACAACAAGAAAAACGGTCCAACAGGCTGAGTGAAGTGCAGTGTTGGTTGACGACCTTTACGCTTTGGTTTGTCAGAGGTCAAGAAATGAGCAGCAGCAGTGAGCTGTGTGTGGAACACTGCTTTACTTTCTAATGATACATGTGCAAATGTAACCTGGTCATCAGATTAGTTGTCTCACACAGCACACTTAATTTGTTTTTGTAATTGTAAGAGCCCAGCATTTAGTTGGGTTCAACGTAATGACTTAATTCAGTCTGCATTAGTGTAGCTCTGTTCTGAACTCGAGTCACATGGATTCCACTCCGCGTGACACAATGACAGTCGCATGCTTTCAATTTAAATCTATGGTGTCGGTGAAAAGGCTTACAATCTCTGTTCCGGAAGATAGTTGGACCATTGGGTCAAGTTCAATCCTCACTTCTGGCAATCTAGCTCTTGGAGCTGGTTGTGTCTTCTGAGTTCTCTGCATTTTTCTATTGGGAGTTTGTTACTAAATTAATGTCACAATTTTGCTAGATCTCTCTGATTTGAACTTTTTTTTTGATTTAGCTTATCTCTTGCACAGATTTCCTTTTTGTTCCTAAACTAGTTTGCCCGTATCCTAACTTGCACCAAATCCCATTCGCCCATCACTCCTGTGCTCGCTGACCTCCATTGGCTCCCACTCTGGCAATGCCTCGATTTTAAAATACTCATCCTAGTTTCCTAATCCCTCCATGGCCTCGCCCCTTCCTATCTCTGTAACCACCTCCAGCCCTACAACCCTCCAAGATCTCTGCGCTTCTCCAATTCTGGCCTCTTGTGCACCCCTGATTTTCATTGCTCCACCATTGGCGGCCGTGGCTTCAGCTGCCAAGGCCCTAAGCTCTGGAATTCTCTCCCCAATCCTCTCCGCCTCTCTACCTCTCCTCCTTTAAGACACTCCTTAAAGCCAAGCTTTTGGTCATCTGTCCTACTATCTCTTTGTGGCTCGGTGTCAAATTTTGTTTTGTAGCGCTCCTGTGAAGCGCCTTGGGGCGTTTTACTACGTTAAAGGCGCTATGTAAATACAAGCTGTTGTTGCTTCTCCTATTGAGCCTCTTGGACGTCTGAGTTTAAACGTCTAACCGTCTGAATCTGTCCTTGGTCTGTCTTTCTTGGCCTTCCTTAGTGGCTAGGTGGAACAGGCTCAAGGGCCTGAATGATCTACTCCTGTTCCTATGTCTGAATGAGCTAAAGTATAAGTTCTCTTTGTACCTGAATATCAGTGATTCAAGGGAAATTTGGCATGAGTGTCACTCTTAGCTCTGTGGTAGCACTCTGACACCTCTGACTCAGGAGGTCATGGGTTCAAGTCCCATTCCAGAACTTGAGTCCACAATCTAGACTGACACTCCAGTACTGAGGGAGTGCTGCACTCTCTAATGTGGCATTGAACTAATTTCTGACCAGTTCAGGTGGATATGAAAGATCCCACGGCACTTTTCGAGGAATAAGGCATTCTGTGTCCTGGCTAATATTTATGCCTCATCCGACATCGCGCTTTATTTCTCGCCTGCTGTTTTTGGGGCCTTGCTGTGCAAAAGGTGACTACACTTCAAAACTCGTTTATTCAAAGGGATTTTGGGACATCCTAATGTGCCAAGTTCTACATAAATGTAAGTTTCACTTATTTCCTAAACTCCTGATTTCAAAATTGATGGACATAGATTTGGGAAGTGACAGCAAATTCAAGGACTTTGGAGAGGAAAGGGAGGTTGGAGATGGGGCAGTAGTTTGCAAGGACAGAGGGGTCAAGGGTGGGTTTTTTTGAGGAGAGGGGTGATGACAGCAGATTTGAGGGAGAGGAGGACAGTACCTGAGGAGAGAGAACCGTTAACAATATCAGCTAACATGGGAGCCAGGAAGGGAAGTTGGGTGGTCAGCAGTTTAGTGGGAATAGGGTCGACTGAACAGGAGGTGGGTCTCGTGGACAAGACGAGCTTTGAGAGGGCATGAGGGGAGATAGGAGAGAAACTAGAGAATAGAAGTGAATTCAGGGCTAGGGCAGGGAGGAACCTTGGGGGAAGCTTGACCCGGTGGGCTAGGGCAAGGGAGTGAAATGGCAGAGGCAGCTGAATGGATGGTCTCAATCTTAGTAACCTGCTCCAGCCCTACATCCCACCGAGATCTCTGCAGTCCTCCAATTCTGGTCTCTTGCGCATCCCCTATTTTAATTGCTCAACCATTGGCGGCCGTGTTTTCAGCTGCCTAGGCCCTAAACTCTGGAATCCTCCGCCTCTCTAACTCTCTTTCTCCTTTAAGACTCTCCTTAAAACCTACCTCTTGGACCAAGCTTTTGGTCATCTGTCAAATATCTCCTTGTGTGGCTCGGTGTCAAATTTTGTTTGACGCTCCTGTGAAGTGCCTTGGGACATTTTACTACGCTAAAGGTGCTATATAAATGCAAGTTGTTGTTGTTGGATAGATCCAACTTGCAATTTTGTCAGTATGGGAGGCCTTTGAACTAGGATTTGTCTAGTTTTACCATCCGCTGGCCACTATTGGGCTGTTTTTGCAGGAAGTACTTCCTTATAAGGAATGGCTGTCTAATAACCTAGGGCAAGGTAGGCTCAACAGTTTCTTGGGAAGTCTGTTGATCACAAATGCAGGAACGGCCAGTTTTATAGCCTGCCCGAGGTTTTGGCCATCTGGTTTTAAAGCTCTACATATTAAGACAGAGGCCCTGTTCTGTTAAGAATGTCAAATATCTACAAAATGGAGTTTTAATCCTGCTGTAGCTTGGACTCCCTCCTACTTTTCCTACCATAATATGTACCGCTTGTGATGAAGCCCTCCATCCCATTAGCCTTTCTAGTTTGCTGTTGCACCCATAAACTAGATTTTAATACATGTACCTAGAGCCCTAAATCCCCTTGTTTAACTAACCATCCCGTTTCCCCCACTTGGACCATATCCTTGTATCCAAAGTGCACTAGCTCTCATTTTCATGTTAAACTGCATCTGCCACTGTTCTGCCCACTTAATTTCTTCCTGAACTGTTCGAGTTTCTTTTTACAGCTCACTATTCCTTCTTGCTTGGTATATCTTGTAAATTTAAATATCTTAAATCTAGGTCACTTGGAAATGGTGAGAAATTGGAGGCCCCAGAACTGGTCTCTCTACCCCATTTGTTGCTCCTTGCTAATCCAAGAATTTCCCTTCCATCCCAACTGTGTTCCATAGAATCATAGAAGATAGGAGCAGGCCATTCGGCCCCTCGAGCCTGCTCCGCCATTCAATGCGATCATGGCTGATCATCCAAATTCAGTACCCTGTCCCTGCTTTCTCCCCATATCCCTTGATCCCTTTAACCTTAAGAAATATATCCAACTCCTTCTTGAATCTATTTAATGAATTGGCCTCTACTGCCTTCTGTGGCAGAGAATTCCACAGGTTCACCACTCTCTGGGTGAAGAAATTCCTCCTCATTTCTGTCCTAAATGGCTTACCCCTTATCCTTAGACTGTGACCCCTGGTTCTGGACTCCCCAACCATCGGGAACATCCTTCCTGCATCTAGTTTGTCCTGTCCTGTCAGAATTTTATAAGTTTCAATGAGATCCCCTCTCATTCTTCTAAACTCCAGCGAGTATAAGCCCAATCGACCCAATCTCTCTTCATACGTTATTCCTGCCATCCCAGGTATCAGCCTTGTGAATCTTCGCTGAACTCCTTCCATGGCAAGAACATCCTTCCTCAGATAAGGTGACCAAAACTGCACACAGTACTCAAGGTGTGGTCTCACCAAGGCCCTGCACAACTGCAGCAAGACATCCTTGTTCCTGTACTCAAACCCTCTCGCTATGAAGGACAACATACCATTTGCCTTCTTAACTGCCTGCTGCACCTGCATGCTTACCTTCAGCGACTGGTGCACAAGGGCACCTAGGTCTCGTTGCACTTCCCCTTCTCCCAATCTATTGCCATTCAGATAATCTGCCGTTCTGTTTTTGACACCAAAGTGGATAACCTCGCATTTATCCACGTTATATTGCATCTGCCACGCTTCTGCCCAATCACCCAACCTGTCCAAATCATCCTGGAGTTTCTCAGCATCCTCCTCGCAGCACACACGCCCACCCAGTTTTGTGTCGTCTGCAAACTTGGAGATATTACATCTAGTTCCCTTGTCTAGATCATTAATATATATTGTGAATAGCTGGGGTCCAAGGACCGATCCCTGCGGTACCCTACTAGTCACTGCCTGCCACTCGGAAAAAGACCAGTTTATTCCAACTCTTTGCTTTCTGTCTGCCAACCAGTTCTCTATCCAAGTCAATACCTTGCCCCCAATCCCATGCGCCTTAACTTTACACGCTAATCTCTTATGCGGGACCTTATCAAAAGCCTTTTGGAAGTCCAAATACACCACATCCACTGGTTCTCCCTTATCTATTTTACCAGTTACATCCTCAAAAAATTCCAGTCGATTAGTCAAGCATGATTTACCTTTTGTAAATCCATGTTGACTTTGTCCGATCCTGTCACGGTTTTCCAAGTGCTCTGCTATTACATCTTTTATAATGGACTCTAGCATTTTCCCCACTACCGATGTCAGGCTTACCGGTCTGTAATTCCCCGCTTTCTCTCTACCACCCTTTTTGAATAGTGGGGTAACATTAGCTACCCTCCAATCCATGGGTACAGTTCCAGATTCCATCGAATGTTGGAAGATGATCAGCAATGCATCTACTATTTCTAGGGCCACTTCCTTAAGTACCCTAGGATGTAGATTATCAGGCCCTGGGGATTTATCGGCCTTCAATCCCTTCAATTTCCCTAACACCATTTCCCTACAAATACTGATTTCTTTCAGTTCCTCCCTTTCATCAGACCCTATGTTCCCCAACATCTCTGGGAGGTTATTTGTGTCCTCCTTTGTGAAGACAGAACCAAAATATGTATTTAATTGGTCTGACATTTCTTTGTTCCCCATTATAAGTTCCCCTGATTCTGACTGCAAGGGACCTGCGCTTGATTTCACTAATCTTTTTCTCTTCACATATCTATAAAAGCTTTTACAGTCAGTTTTTATGTTCCCTGTATGCTTACTCTCTTATTCTATTTTCCCCTTCTTAATTAATCCCTTTGTCCTCCTTTGTTGAATCTTAAACTGCTCCCAATCCTCAGGGTTACTGCTTTTTCTGGCTAATTTATATGCCCTCTCCCTTCCAATGTAGAGTCTTGCCAAATGCCTCAGAAAATCCATGTATATCCCATCCTTCAGTGTGGCCTGCTCCCTTTGGTTGAAGATGTGCTGCTTTAGGAAACATCCCTGAATGGATTCAGTTATTCCCTTACCTACTTGTAATGCTAGTTCTCTCAGTCGATTCAGCTCAAGACCTCCCATTATTACCCTATCTCCTCTTACAGCCCCCCATTTACATGTGCTTGTGTTCCTACGTTGTCATCAGTAAGGTGGTTCATTAAATCCTCCTGCTAGTGTTCTCCATACTTTTCTGTTTCAGTTCTACCCACAGTGACTCATTTGGATCCCTCCTTTTTACTGCCATATTACAGCTGCCTACACCCTCTCCTCTCCACACCACCACCCCCCACCGCCACTTCTCCACCCTTTGCAAAACTCTCGTACCCTGGTCTACTTGACCCCCCAATCTTCAGGTTGCTTTCTTGCCTATCCTACTACATTGTACCCGTCGAACTGGTATTTTGTTTCTAGTTTCTCTAACATTTGCTGGACTTGTACAAAAGTTTCCATCTCCACTCTCGCTCCGCACCCCACCGTAGCTATCTACATTACAACAGTGACCATACTTCAAAAAGTATTTCATTGGCTGTGAAGCGCTTTGGGATGTCCTGAGGTCATGAAAGGTGCAAGGCTTTCTTTTGAAGTTCTGTCTTCAAGTGCGGCTCGTATATTCACCTCTCGTTCTTTGCAGCCTTTCCTGTTTACAGCTCTGCTCAAATTGCTGCCTTGTAGTTAGTGCACTTGTGCCTAATGCTGAGCCAATCTTGTTTGCTTAATTACATTGACTAGAGTGTAAGTATTTTCAAAGGGTTTTTTTTAAACTTCGAAGTGTTTGTTGACCATGTGCTGGTTGAGAGGGCGAGTCAAACTCTCTCGCTCAATGCAAAAAGAAAATACTGCAGATGCTGGAAATCTGAAATAAAAACAGAAAATGCTGGAGATACTCAGCAGGTCAGGCAGCATCTGTGAAGAGAGAAACAGACCTGAAACGTTAACTCTGTTTCTCTCTCCACAGATGCTGCCTGACCTGCTGAGTATCTCCAGCATTTTCTGTTTTTTATTTCTCTCGCTCTATAGATGGACAGTGGGAGGTGGAATCTGACCCCACCTGGTTTCTGGCTAGTTTTCAATATCAATAAGGTCCTTGCGCTGCAATTAAATTTCAGCCATCCATGCAAGTCACTTGACGTGAACGTTGAGTTCCCTTTGACCTGTACAAACCTATCCAGACATCGGGCAAAGACCCTTGGCCCAAAAAGCTGAGGTTGTAGCTTGGTAATGTTTACACGTTCAGGTGTTGGTGCCAGTGCTGTGGGATCCACTCTGTGATGATGGGGAGTTATCTATGGGGGCGGGTCATTCCCAGAAAATGTTAATTCTCTCCTGGCCCCCGACTCCCAAAAAGAAAGTGCTAGGATTGGAAAAAAACGTGTCCGTTAGTCTACCCAAAGAGAGACTTGCATTTCTATTGCACCTTTCACAACCTCAGGACATCACGATGCGCTTTACAGCCAATGAAGTACTTTTTTTGGAAGTGTAACCAATTTGTGCACAGCAAGGTCCCACAAACGCCAACGTGATGATGACGACTAGATCATCTGTTTTAGTGATGTTGGTTGAGGGATAAATTTTGGGCAGGACACCGGGGAGAACTCCCCTGCTCTTATTCGAAATAGTGCCATGGGATCTTTTTTATATCCACCTGAAGGCAGACGGGGCTTCGGTTTAACGTCTCATCTGAAAAACGGCACCTCTGACAGTGCAGCACTCCCTCAGTACTGCACTGGAGTGTCAGCCTAGATTTTGTGCTGGAGTGGGACTTTAACCCACAACCTTCTGACTCCGAGGCGAGAGTGCTATAACTGAGCCACGGCTGACACACGAGATGCTAACGAGGGGTGTTGTGGGTCTGTTTTGAGAGCTGCTATTCTGGGATTATTGGTTTAAATCTCGTGTTCAGTCCGGGCAATCTGAGCGCTTTGACATCTCCATGGAGCAATGCTGTTCAGCAATGATTCGAATGACTACTGGGAAAATCTGTACCCAAGGACCGAGTGTTGAATATTTGGCATCTCTCTGTGCCTCACAACACAGCAGGGCTTTTACTCTGAGATGACCCCCCAAGCCTCGCCTTGAATGAGTCACTTAGCTGCTCTCATCTCCAGATTATGAGCTTTTAAGTGAAGTGCCAAACATGCCAGTCGAGGGACTGCGAGCGTGGAGCTTTTTTAAAGGGTGTTTGTGATGTCTGTGATTTTGAAAGCAGCCTGGCAGGAAGCTATCGTTCTACACTGGGCTGTGTGCATTCAACTGCGCTTTGTTTAAAAAAAACATGAAGGCTGACAGAGCAATGAGGAATGTATGGGTCATCTCATCACCATCAATCTGCAAAACGTCTGTGTAAAATACTTCACTAATTAAAATATCTCTCGGTTGATGTTTGCTGTTGTCCTTGCTGGTCCTGCTGCACAAACAGGACACCATATCTATTGAGTGTGAAATTCTCCTCCTCATGTTCAAATCCGTCCATGGCCTCGTCCCTCCCTGTCTCTGTACCCTCCTCCAGCCCTACAACCCTCTAAGATCTCTGCGCTTCTCCAATCCTGGCTTCTTGCGCATCTCCTGTCTGATTACGCTCCTGTGAAGCGCCTTGAGACATTTTCCTACATTAAAGGTGCTATATAAATGCACGTTGTTGTTGAAGTGGGCGCAGTACTACATAAAGGGGCATTGCTTTGGCTCCCGGTCCACCACCAACTCAATGTATAATTCTCATCCTCGTGTTTCAATCCCTCCATATCCTCGCCCCTCCCTATCTCGTGACCTCCTCTAGGCCCTGCACAAAACTCTCAATTACTCCGACCCTTGCCTCTTGTAAGAGGCCGTGCCTTCAACCGTGTAGACCCCCCCCCCCCCCAACTCTGCATGTCTGTGTGTCTGTCAAATAGACACTGTCCTCGGATCAGCCTCCAGTTTGGGCTTTTGCTAAAAATACTACTATGGTTACAACCTTGTTTGAGATTTTTTTGGGGGGGGGGGCGCATGGTGGGGGGTTCTAAAAATTTGCATCAAATCAGGTGCTCTGTTTATGTTGCATTAATTACAACCACTGCAAATCTTTGCCTGTAAGTCAAAGTGTGAGGAAAAGGAACTATAGGTACGGTAGGAACAGTTATCCAGATAAGGGTTCTGTGTACATATG
Organism: Squalus acanthias; assembly: GCA_030390025.1. Taxonomy (NCBI): domain Eukaryota; kingdom Metazoa; phylum Chordata; class Chondrichthyes; order Squaliformes; family Squalidae; genus Squalus; species Squalus acanthias. The sequence continues at coordinate 88,750,709 of CM059436.1, read as the reverse complement.
CACGTAGCATAAGAAATAAAACAAGTGAATTAGAGCACAAATTCGGCTCAAAGGGCAAGATGTAGTGCCATTAGAGAGATCTGGCTACAATCTGGGCATGATTGGGAGCTAAATATTCCAGACTCTAGGATCTTTAGAAAGGATTGGGAAAGGAGAGGGAGCAGCAATATTGATAAGACAATTCTCACAGTAGAAAGAAGGGATTTAATTAAGGGTGAGCAGGCAGTGGGTAGAGCTGAGGGACAGCAAAGGATGCAAGACTCTGGTGGGAGTTGTCGACAAACCTCCTGATAGTGGAGAGGGATGTATAAATAGGGAAGCGTATAGCAGAAACAATGTGGATATAATGGGAGATTTTAATTTTCTCTCAGCCTGGGAGAAGCAGAATAGCTTAAGTAGTAAAGGCAATGAATTTCTAGAATGACCATTTTTCTAGCACAATTTAGAACAGACTAGAGAAGAAGCCATACTGACTGTGATGAGAAATGGACCAGAATTACCTAACGATCTGACGGTAAGGGAGCATCTTGAAAATAGTGACCATAATATGATTGAATTTGATATTGGGTTTGAGGGGCAGCTGCGAGAGTCACAACCACGGTTTTCAATTTAAGTTAGGCAAACTTCGAAGGGATGAGAAATACATTGATCGCAGCAAACGGGGCTGAACGGTTAATGGGTAAACCTATAGACAAACAGTGGGAAATATTCAAAGAGGTATTTGGTGCAATACAAAACCAAAAGGCAAAAGCTTCACCATGGCCAACAAACGAGGTAAGAGACCGCATCAAGCTAAGAGAAAAGACTTGCACAGATGCAAGGAAAATTGGAAATTCAGCAGACTGGGAGACCTAGAAACCGCAACAAAGGGATCTAAAGGAAGTAATGAGGGGCAAAAAGGAGTATTTTGGGGGGGGGGGGAAACTTATCAAAACTAACAGTAAAAGTTTGAATAAATATATTGAGTGGTAAAGGGTAATGTGGGCCCATTAAAGACACATGCAGGCGAGACTATAATGGATAATAAGGAAATGGCAGACTTGTTAAATTAGAACTTTGTATCCATTTTACAGTGGAGGAAGAGGTCTACATACCAACAGTACAAGGGAACCTATACATAAATTAAGGGGAGGAATTTAGTGTATATAATATAAGTGTTTAAAAAATGGTAATTGAGAAAATAATGAGACGGCTTCCACCGTAGGCTACTAAAAGAAGCAGGTGGGGAAATTCCAGATTACTTAGTCATAGTTTTCCAATAGATTCAGAAATCGTACCCTTGGGTTGGAAAATTGCAAATGTAACTCCATTATTTAAGAAGGGAGGGAGAGAGAAACCAAGTAACTACAGGCCTGTCGGTTTAACATCAATTGTGAGGAAGTTACTGGAATCTGTCCTCCAAGAGACAGTGACTGAGCATTTGGACAAATATGAGCGGATCAGTGTCCACAGGGATTTGCATGTCTGATTAAAGTAGTTGAATTTTTTTGAGGAGGTCACTAGCATGGTGGTTAGGGGCGTGTCTATGAATGTTGTCTATATGGACTTCCAGAAGGCGTTTAAGGTTCCACAAGAGATTATTAGCAAAAATGAGAGCGCATTGAACTGGAGGAAACCTTGTGATGTGGGTTGTCAATTGGTTGGGAGATAGGAAACAGAGTAGGGATAAAGGGTTTTCAATAGGTTTTTATTAAGGGATATGGATCAAAGGCAGGTAAATGGAGTTGAGGTATGGATCAGCCATGATCTAATTGAATGGTGGAGTAGGCTCGAGGGGCTGAATGGCCTACCCCGTTCCTATATTGCTGCCCCTTCCAGTTATTGTCCTGAATACTACTTTTAAATTTGTGTCCCCTTTCCTCCTCTGACCTACCCACCTTTGCATTCTCTACCGCTTCCTGATGGGTGACCAGACACCTGGCTAAGTGTGACACAGGTGGCCAGCTGAGTGCATTGCATCGCATCTGACGAGTTAGAGCCCCGCAGTCCTGACCGAGCAGTATTTAAGATAACTGAACATCAGAGTCACATGAGCCTGTATCATTGTGTAGCAAAGTAGTGCAGCTGCCTCTCACCCACCCCCCGCGCCAGGTGCCAGTAATGTGGAATTGGCTCCTGTAAGTAGGCTCTTGCTTTTAGAGAGCAGAATGTTCTAGGACCGCAGTATGCTAGTTTGGTCACTAATTACTAATTAGCTCAGCAGTGACGGTGGGTTTGAATGAATTCACTCCACTGCTGTCGGTTCTCTACCAGCCCGGCCGCTTCAGTCATCTGTATCCCTTTCTGTGACAAGTCACACTTGACACTGTCTATCCAACGCTCCCTTGGCCTTCCTCGACTTCTTGTTCCATGTACCTCCGTGTGCAAGGCCATGGAACGGTCACTGGGTAGCAGTTGGGAGCTCGAGCTCTTACTTCCCCGTGGGCCTGAGAGATACTAACTTAGCAGAGACCACACCTCCTGATCTTTCCGGTACATCAGCCGGTGCTTTTATTCACTAGACTGTTTTGGGAAGCCAAGCACATCGCTTGCTTTTAGAATTCATGGCCTTATCCGCGCCTCCAAGATTTGGGACACGGTGCCTAATGGAGCAAGTCAGAGGATCACATCACATCATACTTCAGGTTGGAGGGAGCGTCCACTGGAGAACCAAGCGAGTTATTAGCATCGTCACTGGATACTGCGGTGCTTGCAGTTTATGTTAATCAGAGAAGATAAATCCTGGGTCATGATTCCCTTTTATCATCTGAGGGATGGTGCCCAGATGCTTCATTTCCACAGTAAATTGAAACCGCTAAAGTCTTGATGCAGAATCCCAACGGGATCCGAGTCCCAACAAAATCACATGGGATAGCCTTTAATTATCTTTTGTTATGGGTTTGTTGGAGACTCTCCAATTTGAATTTGAATTTAAATTAGATGGATATGTTGATTGAGCTTAGATGAAGTAGGGTGGGAGGAGGCTCGTGTGGAGCATAAACACCGGCACAGACCAGATGGGCCGAATGGCTTGTTTCTGTGCTGTGAATTCTATGTAAAGAAGCAGAGCAACTGTCACAGAGAATTGGGGGTTGTGTTTCACACTATCTAACTGACCCTTGAGTTGGTCTGAAGTTTTCTCCTGAATTTGAATTCAATATTTTAAAGAGCTGGGGTTAGTAAAAGTGATCATGAAACTGTCGGATTGTTGCAAGAACCCAACTGGTTCACTAATGTCCTTTTTTAGGGAAGGAAACCTGCCGTCCTTACCCAGTCTGGCCTGTATGTGACTCCAGTCCCACACCAACGTATCTGACTCTTAACTGCCCTCTGAAGTGGCCTAGCAAGCCACTAGGTTGTATCAAACCGCTCAGAGAAGACCCATCACCACCTTCTCTGCAACTAGGGATGGGCAATAAATGCCAGCCTTGCCAGTAACGGCCACGAGAATGAATATTTAAAAAAAAAAATTGGTGTTCTGATGTAGGATTTATCCACCAAGGTAACAACACCAAGAACAATCCTTTCCAAAACTCCAAGCCCACAAAATTCAAAGAGGACAAACTATGGAGTTAAATCTGTGGAGGTACTGGAGAAGCTGGGGTTGTTCTCCTTCGAGAGAAGGTTAAGAGGAGATTTGATGGAGGTGTTCAAAATCATGAAGGATTTTGATAGAGTAAATAAAGGAGAAACCATTCCCAGTGGCAGAGACACAGATTTAAAGTGATTGGCAAAAGAACCAGAGGCGACTTGGTTTTTATTTACGCAGCGAGTTATGATCTGGAATGCACGGCTGAAAAGGTGGTGGAAGCAGATTCAACAGTAACTTTCAAAAGGGAATTGGATAAATACTTGAGAAGGAACAAATTGCAGGGCTATGGAGACAGAGCTGGGGAGTGGGAATAATTGGATCGCTCTTTCAAAGAGCAGGCACAGGCACGATGGGCCAAATGGCCTCCTCCTGTGCTGTATCATTCTATGATAAATTGGATTTACTGGACTTCGCGAACAGGCTCGCCAGTATTCTGGAAACACACGGTACATGGGCTGCCGTTTGGACTCCCCTGGGTTAGGATGCCTTTTCTTTTCACCTCCTAATGTTGGCTTGAGTCCAGCCTAAGTGGATGAGATTAATGTTTTATGTGGCTGCGTTTATCATCTTGGAAAAAGGTTGAAATGGACTAGGCGTAGGCACTGGGAAAGCTCTTTTACCCAAAGAGCAATCGACTCCTAGAAGAAGCTGCTGGGAGCACAGTTTGTCCGCCCTGTGCTACGGCTGCTCTTCGGTTGGGGCTGACCACTCTAATCCCATTCCCCTACCATCTCCCCCATACTTTTTATATGCTTCCTTTCCAACACTTGGGTGTCAGCCAATGTTCCCTCTAAATTGTCTTTGTTCTGCGCAGCCTGTTTATTTCAATGCGTGGTCCCTTTAAATTTCTGCGCATGTGCAGTATTTCAAATGGCAAAGTTGTGAGCCGCCTACACATACCTTACAGATTACTGCGCACTCGCACAGCTTAGAGGGAACATTGATGTCAGCCATGGCTCAGTGGCAGCACTCTCACCTCTGAGTCAGAACGTCATGGGTTCAAGTACCTAGAGTACTGAGGGAGTGTTGCATTCAGGTGCTGTCTTTCGGATGAAACGTTAAACCGAGGCCCCGTCTGCCCTCTCGGGTGGACGTAAAAGATCCCACGGCACTATTTTGAAGAAGAGCAGGGGAGTTATCCCCGGTGTCCTGGCCAATATTTATCCCTCAATCAACATCACTAAAACAGATGATCTGGTCATTATCACATTGCTGTTAGTGGGAGCTTGCTGTGCACAAATTGGCTGCCGCATTTCTGACAGTAAAACAGTGACTACACTCAAAAGTACTTCATTGGCTGTAAAGTACTTTGGGACGTCCTGAGGGTTGTGAAAGGCGCTATAGAAATGCAAGTCTTTTACTTGTCCAATTCCTTTTTAAATAATGTTAGAGTCTCTGCCTCAACATGCCCTGTTGTAATAACCCCCTCTGAAAAAATGTCTTCTAACTTCTCTATTTCATTCCTACAGTGATAATCCTCAGTCTGTGATTCCTTTGTTGGCAATTTTTACCAACCAGTGGGAACGATCATTCATTCATCTTCTCAAAACCTTTCGTGATCTGGAATGCCTCCATTAGATACTCAACCTTTTCTGTTCCAATGCAGAGTACCACCTTACTTCCTGCTATCCCCCCTATTCACTACACCTTTGCTGCCTATTAACTTCCCCACTTAATGTCGGTGTCCATTTTCACTCCTCTGTGAAGTACCTTGTGACCTCTTTCTGAGACTGAGACTTCCAAATTAGTGATTCAGTTCATGTTGGACCCTTACAACCAGCAGATAAAGAAAACTTTCATCCCTTTAGTCTTGGCTGAATTTGAAACCATGGCCTATAAGTGGCAGACAGGTGGGTAACTCGCTGCACCCACCCCAAGGTTTCCTGGACAGAATACACCACACAAGATCAAAGGACGTCTCTCCCACACGGCAGACAATTCTGTTGATCAGTTTTATTGTTGAAGCGTGTGAACTGCAGCCCAATAGTATTAGTTATCTGCAAGCTTCAACATTTTAAAAACATGAGGGGAATTGCTGATGCATTGCATTTGTCACGTATACGCAATAAATAACACTGGGGAAACGAGCTTCCCTGAAACCAATCACTGTCTCTAGACAGACTTGCATAGTGTCTTTCTCCCAAAGCCCAAAAGAATTCTTTCCAAAAAATGCAGAAAACTACAGTTGATTTTAAAACCTATTTTATATCGAAAGGTGTACAAAAAATATATAATGCAGCAATGTTGTTCTGTCAGACCTGACTGAGCTCTGCTTGTGTTACTTTTCTTATCATTGTACACAGAATTCTTTTTAAATGGCTAATGATTTTGCTGGAATAAAACAGCAACAGATACAAATGGCAAAAAAAACCAAACCAGAACAGCTAAACGGTAACAGTTAGCAGAATGTGGAATTCATTAGACCTGTTGCTCTTGTAGGAGAGTTTACACTGTTTTCAAAAAGGCTACAGCCTACAAGTGAGTCGAGAGGGATCCTCTTCTCTGCTGATAACTTTGCAGGAAATTGAGATGACAGCACGGTGCTAATTTCTGAAAGTAAGCTTCTAACTCTGAACTGAACTGGTATATTCCTGTTTTAAAAATATTCTCCCTTGCCCCTCACAACTATTGCTTTCCTGCTCTCGAACATATGAAACAGGAATGAAGATTTCCAGAATTGGACCAACGCAATGTGCTGAATATTTACAAAAGCAAAATACTGCGGATGCTGGAAATCTGAAATAAAAACAGAAAATGCTGGAAATACTCAGGACAGGCAGCATCTGCGAGAGAGAAACAGTTAACGTTTCAGGTTGCTGACTCTTCGTCAGAACTGGGAAAAGTTAGAGATGTAACAAGTGCAGCGGCAGGGAAGGGGAGGGGAGGAGAGGAATGAACAAAAGGGAAGGTCTGTGATGGGGTGAAAGGCAGGAGAGATTGAAATAGCAAAAGGGATGATGGTGTGAGGCAAAAGGAGATGGTAATGGGACAAGTAAAGGAACAAAAGACTGGTCTAGAGGAGGTGTAAATGGGAATGGCAGAATCATCATCAACAGCTGCCGTCCGGAAAAAATGGGGCAGAGGTTATGGTCTGAAATTGTTGAACTCAATGTTGAGTCCGGAAGGCTGTAAAGTGCCTAATTGAAAGCTCAAGGTAAGCTTGTGGAACAGCACCTCATCTTTCGATTAGGCACTTTACAGCCTTCTGTTTTTATTGGTGCTGAATATTTTTTTCAATTTGATTTTGCCCTTTCTAATTTAATGTCGTTTAGGTATTGCTGTGCAGAGTGTCATGTTTCAGGTTATAGTTACAAAGTTTAGCTCTTCGGAGATATAAGGAAGAAAGACTTGCATTTATATAGCGCCTTTCAAGATCTCCGGATGTCTCAAAGCGTTTCACAGCCAAAGAAGTATTTTTGAAGTGTAGTCACTGCTGCCTTCAGCTGTCTCGGCCCTAAGCTCTGGAATTCCCTCCCTACACCTCTCCGCTTCTCTCTGCTCCTTTAAAAAGCTACCTCACCTGTCCTAACTTCTTCCCCTTTGGCTCGGTATCAAATTTTGCCAGATTTACGCTCCTGTGAAGTGCCTTGGGGCGTTTTCCTGTGTTAAAATCGCTATATAAATGCAAGATGTTGATTTGTGGTGGTGTGGAGAGCTGGTTACTCTGAGGGTGACTGCCAAATGTAGTGCTGATGCAACATCCCCGCCGACACCTGGGAATCCCTGGCCCAAGACCGCACAAAGTGGAGGAGAAGCATCCAGGAAGGCGCTGAACACCTCGAGAGTCTCTGCCGGGAGCAAGCGCAAACCGTGGAAGGAGCGCACGTCAACCCAAGAACCCCACCCACCATCTGCCCCACCTGTGACAGACTGTAGGTCCCGCATTGGACTCCTCAGTCACCTGACAACTCATATTTTTAATGTGGAAGCAAGTCATCCTCGGTTCCGAGGGACTGGAGAAGAAAAGAAGTTTCATCTCTCTTTTTCCAGCCCCTACAAAGGTGTGTCTCGTGAACACTGTAAATCTAAAGATAAAATGCAAATGTCTTCTTGCCCACTGACTGCTGGAGCAGTCGAAGATAGACCTGTCTAAGTATTGTATTCAAGCTCAATACCCATTTCATCTCCAACCGTACTTGGCCGTCTGAATTGGGCTTTGTGCAGTTAAAAAAAAGAAATACTTGCATTTATATAGCGCCTTTCACGACCTCAGGATGTCCCAAAGCGCTTTACAACCAATTAAGTACTTTTGAAGTGTAGTCACTGTTGTATTGTAGGAAACACGGTAGCCAATTTGCGCACAGCAAGCTCCCACAAACAGCAATGTGATGATGACCAGATAATCCGTTTTAATGATGATTGAGGGATAAATGTTGACCAGGACACCGGGGATAACACCCCTGCTCCTCTTTGAAATAGTGTCATGGGATCTTTTACGTCTACCTGAGAAAGCAAACTGCACGGTGCTCTAACCCTACCCTTGGTTTAAAATCTCACCCGAAACACAGTACATCCAACAGTGCAGCACTCCCTCAGTACTGCACTGGAGTGTCAGGCTAGATTTTTGTGCTCAAGTCTCTAGAGTGGGACTTCGAACCCACAATCTTCTGATTCAGAGGCGAGGGTGCTACCAACTGAGCCAAGGCTGACACTGTCATGATGCAGTCTAAGGAGGGAGAGCAAATGTGATAGTTGGGTTTATAACTAGGGGAGAGTCTACAATGGGTGTGACAAGGGTCATGGTATGACTGGTTTTGGACTCGCACTGCAAATACTATCTAAACAGATGGAAGGGAAACAAGTGTTTACAGAGAAAATACTTTGAACCTTTTAAGGATGTGATCAAACTAGTGACTGTCAACTGTGGGGTGATGTTTTAATCAGGCACCAAGATGTCAGTGTGCTTGAGGTTAAACATTGTATTCAGCTTACTATTTCAGAGTTTGTTCACCAAGTGGAGTATCAACTAATGTAATTACTGCAGAATGCTGTGCTGGGTGTTCGAGTTTACCTCACAGAAGCTGAGAAGGGGTGGCTCGGGCTTTAAGTGCGGTGCTGTCTCAGTGCATGTTCCCTCTGCAAAAGCAGGAGCAGGAAGGCTGAGCTGGTTCTCTTGAGCGACACAGTTGGTTTGGCAAGTTTGAGGATTTTGTCTGAGCCTCTATTGTGCAGGGCGGAGAGTTTGACTGTACAATGCTCTAACCCTACCCTCGGTTCTGTGCTCCTGTCTAGTGAGGATGGGGAATGAGGATCCTGAATGTGATTTCTCTCGATTGCCATCAAGTCCCCTGTGGTCACCTTTCCAGGTTTATCCTGTTTTATTAGTGGGATTTATTTTGATGATTTGCTCGAGTCTCGCTACTTTTATTTTTTTTTTAAATTGTCACATTTGTCCTAGCAGTCTGGGGACTTCATCGATTATGATACAAACACCAGAATTTAAGGAATCCAGAACATAAAACTTTTGATTATTAGAAAACTTTAAAAAGAAACCCTCTACACAGATAACCCATATTGGTTTTTTGTATATCAAATATAATCTACACTACCGCCACTGGTGAGAGGGTGTAATTACAGCGTGACAAGTTTAGAGAGACAGTTTCTATTATAAATAATATAGTAATTTAGAAGAGATATAAATAAAATCTGACTTTAAAATGGGGATTGAATGAGGTCTGCATGTCCTGGCACAATGAACCCACATCCTTGACATCCTTTAAATGTGTTTCAGTCCAGTTGTACAGTAGAATGTATTTCTCAGTTAGATTCAGCTGGGGGCTTTCCATACAGCAGTTTTCCAAGTTTCCCCATGCCAATATAAGCTGCACATTGGACTAAAATTACTTTAATGCAAGACCTTATTATTAACGTTGGACTTTATTCAGAAATGGGATGCCTTTGAACTTGCTGTACTGGTTGTTTCAACAACAACTTGCATTTATGTAGCACCTTTTGATGAAGTAAAACATCCCAAGGCACTTCACAGCGCTATCAGATGAAGTTTGAGATAAGGAGACATTGGGACCGTTGACCAAAAGCTTGGTCAAAGAGGTAGCTTTTAAGCAGCATCTTAAAGGAGGAGAGAGGGTTGTAGGACGTCACAGAGATGTGGAGGGGTGAGGCTATGGAGGGATTTAACTAATGAGTAGATAGTAAGCTAGTCAAAGAATTTGACATTCTCCTGTAATGTCCAGCCACACTCTTTGCCTAATGTGTCCAGTCGTGGCTTTGGTCAGATGTGCTACCTACAGTATTAAATCTCTACTCCGCACTGTTTTAAGCCACAATTGGAATATTGAGTGTACCCCATCGTAGGAAGGATGTTCGAGCCATGGAAATGGAACTGTGAAGATTCATAAGAAAGATGCTAGCAATGAGAGGGTAGAGTTAGGAAGAAAGAAAAAAGTTGCAGTTTTTCAACCTATTGGGACAGAAAAGGTTTAAATGGGGTGGGGGGGGAGGTGGTGGTCTCAGGGGTTCAAAAAGTTTTGAGGACCAATAGTGGTGGCAAATGCTAAGGGGGGTATAGGCTGGGGATTATCGTTAGAAAAACAAATAGGGTAGTTGAAATTTCTAGAGTTATTAGAGCAGGCAATGCTTTGCCATGAGAGGCTATTGAGACAGAGACAAATATCATTTAAAATGGATTTGGATAAGAAGTTGAAAAGAAAATAAAGATGCTGGGGAATGGGATTAAAAAGAAAGACTTGCATTTATATAGCGCCTTTCACGACCTCGGGATGTCCCAAAGTGCTTCAGCCTTACTTTTGAAGTGTTGTAATGTGGGAAATGCAGCAGCCAATTAGCACACAGCAAGATCCCACAAACAGCAATGAGATGATTACCAGATAATTTGTTTGAGTGATGTTGGTTGAGGGATAAATGTTGGCCAGGACACCAGGGAGAGCTCCCTGCTCTTCTTTTGAAATAGTGCATGGGATCTTTTACATCAACCTGAGAGGGCAGACTGTTTAACGTCTCATCAGAAAGGCGGCACTTCCTCAGTACTGCACTGAAGTGTCAGCCTAGATTATGTGCTAAAGTCTTGAGTGAGATTTGAACCCACAACCTTCTGACTCTGGCAAGAGTGCTGCCAGCGGCTCTAGTTGAGCTGGGATCGATGAGCCGAATGGCTGGTTCCTACGATTGTATATATGAATTTCCTATCTTAACTCTACTTAATGCAGATCATTATACAGATTTACATCTTCGTACTTTTAATTTCAAGATCATGCTTAATCGTTCATACTCCACAGCTGACACTGGGCTTTGCAGCCCTTCACCCCTCCAGTATGATTTGGACAGGTTGGGTGATTGGGCAGATGCAGTATAATGTGGATAAATGCGAGGTTATCCACTTTGGTGGCAAAAACAGGAAGACAGATTATTATCTGAATGGCAATAGATTGGGAAAAGGGGAAGTGCAACGAGATCTGGGAGTCCTTGTGCACCAGTCACTGAAGGTAAGCATACAGGTGCAGCAGGCGGTTAAGAAGGCAAATGGTAGGATGCCTTCATAGCGAGAGGATTTGAGTACAGGAGCAAGGATGTCTTGCTGCAGTTGTACAGGGTCTTGGTGAGACCACACCTTGAGTATTGTGTGCAGTTTTGGTCGCCTTATCTGAGGAAGGATGTTCTTGCCATGGAGGGAGTGCAGCGAAGATTTACCAGACTGATACCTGGGATGGCAGGAATGACGTATGAAGAGAGATTGGGTCGATTAGGCTTATATTCGCTAGAGTTTAGAAGAATGAGAGGAGATCTCATTGAAACTTATAAAATTCTAACAGGACTAGATAGACTAGATGCAGAAAGGATGTTCCCGATGGCGGGGGAGTCCAGAACCAGAGGTCACAGTCTAAGGATAAGGGGTAAGCCATTTAGGACTGAGAGATGAGGAGGAATTTCTTCACCCAGAGAGTGGTGAACCTGTGGAATTCTCTACCACAGAAGGCAGTTGAGGCCAATTCATTAAATATATTCAAGAAGGAGTTAGATATATTTCTTAAAGCTAAAGGTATCAAGGGATATGGGGACAAAGCAGGGACAGGATACTGAATTTGGATGATCAGCCATGATCTCATTAAATGGCGGAGCAGGCTCGAGGGGCCGAATAGCCTACTCCTGCTCCTATCTTCTATGTTTCTATACCCATCCTGGCCTCCCAGCTCTCCCTGTAGGCTGATTTTATCCTTTTATTAATGCTGGGTTTACCTTTTTTCGAATTTGAAGCCTGGTGGTCTTTGGCAGGTAGGGTGGGCTGAAGTTCGTTCACCGGCTTGTGGGCAGAGAGCCGTGGTGGGCAGGGGCAGCCGACTCCAAGTGCCAGCCCATTGACACAGGTTAAAAATGAGGAGCCCTTGAGCAGATCTCCATGTTGGTGGAATCGCCAGTGCTTGCCACATTTATATTTAACCCTGTGCCGATTTCCCACAGAACCACTGATATTTAAGAGCACAGGAGGAGGCCATTCGGTTCATCGAGCCTGTGGCAATTCTTTGCAAGAGCAAACCAATCCCACTGTAGTGTAGTGGTCATTACTGGACCAGTAATCCAGAGGACTGGACTAATAATTCACATGAACAGGAGTTGAAATCCCACTGACAGTTTGAGAATTTGAATTTGGTTTTAAAAATCTGGTATCCGTAAAAGTGACCATAAAACTGTCGGTAGTAAAAACCCAACTGATTCACTAACGTGCTTTTAGGGAAGGAAACTTGCCATCCGTACCTGGTCTGGCCCATATGACTCCAGTCCCATACCAACTCTTAACTGCCCTCTTAAGTGGCTAGCAAGCCACTCTCTGTATCCAGGGCAACTAGGGATAGGCAATAAATGCTGGCCTTGCCAGCAACGCCCACATTCAATGACTAAGATTATTCAAATATTTATCCAGTCTGTCCTCAAAGATGCAATGATTTCTACCTCAACCACTCAAGTAAGAGATTTACCATCCCTCTGTCTTTCTCTCTTATCAAATAAAAACTGACGTTCAGCGTATGTGTCACAGTGCGGGAGAGTAGATGTCTGTGTGCCTTTGAGGCAGTTTGCGAATGGTGAATTTGCCAATCTTATCAATAATCAGGAGTCCGAATGTCTGGATATCCCTGCATTTAAAAGGAAATTCTTTCACTTGTTGGATTCAGGCACTCAAAGTCTAATGGCCCTTGAGGGTTTTGCTAGCTGTCTATCTTAAAACCCACGTAAACAACGGGCATTACCACACTCTCCAGACTGCTGATTGTGTGTCCTTGCGTTCAGAGTGGCTGGATGTTCGAACCTCGACTCCGGCAGCTGCTGCCCTGCCCCTCCTGTCCTGAGTCCTGGGCGCGCTCTACAAAGGGGCTTCTGTTAATAGAAACACTTCAAAGAGATCACCCTCTTCTGGGGAGGGAGAGAGAGAGAGAGAGAGACCTGAGCTGCGAGGATTAAAGCCGCACGCTTAATTAAAACCGTACTGCCGGGTTTTAATTGCACTGCTTGAACAATAGTGCAAGGTTACTGAGGCAAACACACATGTTGATTCTTGCAAAGGAAATCATGTGCAGTGTTCAAATTAGTATTGCCACGCCCGTGGGTAAATAAGGCCCAAATTGTGTAGCTCCATCTGTTTGGTTTAGAAGCTTCTATCTAGTTAATATTGCATTGATATCTTAAATTGAAGATATAAATTCAGTGGGAATACATTAAGCAGTAAGAGCTTGTGTAACCTGAGCTAAGTTTTAGTTCTGTTGTTTTAAGTCTGATTCAGTGAACCAGTTCCTGGTGATTATGGTGTTCTGGTTGGGATTCTGTTGGGGGACTTGTTGTAGCCTCAACTTTACCTGGATTTCCTGAGCCTACCATTGTTCTGCAGAAATCTGACCATTCGGCCCATTGTGCATCTGCCATCTCTTTGAAAGAGCTATCCAATTAATCCCGCTCTTTAGAAACTTAAGAACAGGAGCAGGCTATCAGCCCCTCCGCCTGCTCTGCTGTTCAATTAGATCCTGGATGATCTGTACCTCAACTCCATTTAGCCGCCTTGGTTCCTTATCTCTTGATACCCTTACCTGACAACAATTCCACAGTCTTTTGGGGGAGAGTGTTCCAGATTTCCACTACCCTTTGTATAAAAAGGTGTTTCCTGATTTCCCCCCTCATTCTAATTTTAAGATTATGCTCCCTTGCTCTTGATTTCCCCACCAGAGGAAATAGTTTCTCTATTTACTCTATCAAATCCTTTAACATTTTAAACACCTCGATCAGATCACCCCCCATTCTTCTATACTCAAGGCAATAGAAGCCAGGTTAATGCAACCTGTCCAAATTTAACCCTCTAAACCCCGGAGTCATTTTCTCCCCTGCAAATTATTATTTTCTAGTACATATCCAGTTTCCTTTTTTGAAAGTTATTTAATCCGCTTCCACCGCCCTTTCAAGCAGTGCATTTCAGATCATTAACTCGCTGCATAAAAAAAATTCTCATCTCCCCTCTGGTTCTTTTGCCAAATATCTTAAATCTATGTCCTCTGGTTACCGACCCTCCTGCCAGTGGAAACCGTTTCTCCTCACTTACTTTATCAAAACCCCCATCGTTGAGATGCTGTAATCCCGAGAATCCGATTTAAATGAAAATGGGTATAAAAGGGCCAAGAGTCTTGAACGTAGAATCTGATGTTTAAATGCGTTGGTGTCCTTGAAAAAGATTCATTCTGTGCATCTCTTTACAAACATACGCAAAATGATGACGGGAAAAGACTCTCTGCTTCATCTAGCCTGTCCCCCACAATTGTGATACTTTGTGCATCACAATATGTAAGACTCCACACCCCACCCAAAACCATGTGATCTCCTGCGAAAGGCGAAACACCAGATTAAAACCCAGGCCAATTTGGAGGGGGAAAACATCTGGGAAATTCCTCTCCGACCCCCTTAGGCGATCAAAACTAGTCCAGGAGATCACTCCGGCCCTGGTAATTCTATACAGTGCCCACGGCGATCAAAACTAGTCCAGGAGATCACTCCGGCCCTGGTAATTCTATACAGTGCCCACGGCGATCAAAACTAGTCCAGGAGATCACTCCGGCCCTGGTAATTCTATATAGTGCCCACCTTTTGTACAAGGTGATCTCCGCCCCAGCCAGAAACCGGTCCAGCTCTCAAGGAGGGAAGGTGTGCATGCATTTAACGTGCTAAACTAAAATGAGCTTTCCCCTGTTTCAACAGTCTGTTCAGAAGAATGGCCAGATTTCAGGAATCCATGGGAAATCCGAAGACCAAGAGGCACTCAATGGAAAATCGGAGCAGCTAAATGGGCTCCAGGAGGAGGGCGTTCCCGGAGAAGGTGAGCAAGTTGGATTTTGTTTTTGGGGACGACGACCGATATATCAATAAAACTAGAAAATTGGAAGTCGCTGGGTGGGGCAGTGGGCGAGACCTTTCCCCTCTGGGTCCTGGGGTCAAGTCTAGCACAGACTGCTTGGATGAAAGTCTCCTCGGTCTCCTGGCTGCGAGGGTCATGTGTGAAATGAGTTGGGCTGTCTCGAGCCAGTTCCCAGGGAGTATGGGCCCCACAACATAAAACTAATTGGCAATATCTAATATTGGATGTTGTTGGTGGGGGAAAATGCCATACAGGTGCAGGAGGGGGCAATCTTGAGGTTGGGTCTGAGGCACATTGTTGAGGCAGCTTTACTCTGTATCCAACCTGTGCTGGACCTGCTCTGGGAGTGTTTGATGCTGACACTGCGTACCTGAAATGGGAAGACATCCATTCCCTGACACTAACATCTCTTTCTTGAGCATGGACAATTTAAAACAAAACTGTGATATTAAGATTTACAGAAAAAACTTTTAATACTGAACATCTACAATCTTCAAAAAACCTTGATCTCAGTATTCAGGAAACTGTCCTCTTTGGTTACTTTTCACTTTAAAAAAAATTGCTGAATATTTGGACTATTCGCTGACTAAAGCCTAGACATTTATTTGCCTGCTTTTCAGACAAGTCAACACTCTTTCTTTTGTGAGTGTATGTTTATTTTTGCTGGCAGCCTTGCATTTTAGTCCAGTGGTCATTGTCAAGTCTACTGGTTTGTGGTTCTCGCTATCAGACTGAATGATGGAATGTGACTCTCTCAGCACGGATTCAAATCCCATGTAATGAACTCACTGTATCTTTACTGTTTTTCTGTCGTACTGAGACCGTGCGGAGTGGGCTCGAGGGGCCGTATGGCCTCCTCCTGCTCCTAATTCTTGCGTGCTAGTGATGACGGTGGTCTCCTATTGTGTTGATCTCATGCAGGAGGCTGTAGCCAGTAAGTAAACACATCGAGGCTGGCTGGGAAGGCCATTAAGTGTTGGCGAATGCCAGCAAATTTACTTAACTGTTACAGCCAGCGAAACCAGCTTCAGTAGCTGTGGACCATTGGGCCCAGTAAGTGTGATATGAGGGCAGGTTTTGGGTGACTGTACCGTGAATAGAATTGAAGAAATCTTTTGCAAGAGTGGACACGTGACAGACTGTTGTGGTGATAGGTTTGTAATTATGTGCTTATTAGTCTTTTTTTTGTGTCCGCTTTGGTTCAGTGGGTAGCCCTCTCGCCTTTGAGTCAGAAGGTCGTGGTTTCAAGCCCTGCTGCAGAGACTTGAGCGCAAAATTTAGGCCAACACTGAGGGAGTGCTGCACTGTCGGAGGTGCCGTCTTTCAGATGAGACGGTAAACTGAGGCCCCGTCTGCCCCCTAAGATGGACGTAAAAGATCCCGTGGCACTATTTGAAGAGCGGGGGATTGTCCTGGCCAATATTGATCCTTCAACCAACCTCACTAAAACAGATTATCCAGTCATTATCTCATCGCTGTTTGTGGGAGCTTGCTGTGCACAAATCGGCTGCTGCATTTCCTACAAATACAGCAGTGACTACATTTCAAAAGTACTGAATTGGCTGTAAAGCGCTTTGGAACTTTGAGGTCGTGAAAGGCGCTATATAAATGCAAGTTCGTTCTTTTTTCCTGCATTATTTTTGACTGACTAAAGACATACTGAAACTTGTGTAATGCTCGTTCAGTATTTCATGTCTATTTAAGTAGCTGAATTGGAGCGTGCTCCTTTGTTAGGGCCTATGGCAGAGATATTACCCATGCGCCCACATCAGTGAATGGTTAACAGCCAGAGTGACCTCCTGTGACATTCTCCACCCCCCCCCCCCCCCCCCCCGGGTCTTTATATTGCCGCTTTCCTCCACTGTGTCCCATAGACTCATTGGAGGTGTAGTCTGCAGATCACCTAATAGTGGAGGAAGAAATATGTAGGCAAATCTATGAAATGAGTAAAAGATAATAATAATAATGGGAGATTTCAACTACCCCAAAATAAACTGGCAAGAAGAGGTAAGGAAGAGGGAAAGAGGAATGGAGTTTTTAACAGTGTGTTCAAGACAACTTTCTTACCCAATACGTAAGAAGCCTAACGAGAGAGGAATCGCTGCTGGACCTAGTAATGGGAAATGAACCAGAGCAGCTAAGAGAAGTGTAGGGGAACACCTAGGCAATAGCGATCACAACATAAGGTTTAAAATAATGATTGACAAAGGCACAAGTAAGACAAAAACCAAAGTAATAGATTGAAAAAAGCTAATTTTGAGGGGATGAGAATAGAACTGGGGAAGGTAAACTGGATTTTGACAGACAAAGAATTAGAACCATGGGGAAATATTTAAAAAGCTTATCAATAGAGTTAAGAAGAAAAATATTCTGCTAAAAATAAAGAACAAACAAACCAATAATGAAATGGATGAATAAAGAGCTATGGTAAAATTGAAACTAAGAAAAAGGCATCCTTTAAGTACATAGACAATAAAGGAAAGGATGGCAAAAGATATTAAAAAGTTAGGAAAGAAGTAAAAAAAAAAAATTAGGAACGCAAAGAGAAACTAGAAAATTAAATTATCGAGGAATATAAAAAGAAATAAAGTATTCTACAGCCACAGAAAAAACCCAAAAAAACCAGGATAGAGATCGGGCCACTGAAGGATGCACAAGATAAACTCACGGGTAATGACAGTGAAATGGCAGAAATATTGTAGTTACTTTGCCTTAGTATTTAACCGGGTGGACATGATGTTTGAAGAAGATATAATGACATTTAAGATAGAAAGGGGGAGATAATTGATAACCTAATCAAAATTAGAGAGGATAAAACCGGATAGATTGGATCTGCGCCTATTAGAACATAGGAACAGGAGTAGGGCATTTAGCCCCTCAAGCCTGTTCCGCCGTTCAGTGAGATCATGGCTGATCTGCAACCTAACTCCATATACCCACCTTTGGCCCATACCCCTTTAATACCTTTGGTTCACAAAAAAATCTCAGTCTCAGATTTAAAATTACAATTGAGCCAGCATCAATTGCTGTTTGCAGAAGAGAGTTCCAAGCTTCTGCCACCCTTTGTGTGTAGAAGTGTTTCCTAATTTCACTCCTGAAAGGTCTGGCTCTAATTTTTAGGCTATGCCCCCTAGTCCTAGACTCACCAACCAGTGGAAATAGTTTCTCTCTATCTACCCTATCTGTTCCCCTTAATATCTTGAAAAGTTTGATCAAATCACCCCATAACCTTCTAAATTCCAGGGAATACAACCCCAGTTTGTGTAATCTCTCCTTGTAATATAACCCTTGGAGTCCAGATATCATTCAGGTAAACCTACGCTGCACTCCCTCCAAGGCCGATATATCCTTCCTAAAATGTGGTGCCCAGAACTGCTCATAGTACTCCAGGTGTGGTCTAACCAGGACTTTGTATAGATGAAGTATGACTTCTACTAAAAGTTAGGGAAGCGATAGCAGAGACACTATTGCATATATAGAAAAATTCATTAGAAAAGGGAATAGTGCCAGAGGACTGGCGGACAGCTAATGTGATTCCTATATTTAAAAAGGGAGATCGACCAGGTCCAGGGAACTATAGACAGTTAGCTTAGCGACAGCGGTAGGAAAGATAATGGAATCTTTACTCAAAGATGTAATAGAAAAACATCTAGAACCTGAAAATATAATAGTCAGCATGGATTTCAAAAGGGAAGGTAATGCTTGACCAACTTTATTGAATTCTTTGAAGAAGTAACAGAAAGATAGACAAGGGTAATGCAGTAGATATAATATATTTGGATTTTCAGAAGGCCTTTGATAAGGTACCGCATGTAGACTTATGACTAAGGTCAGAGCATGTGGAGTCAGGAGACAAGTAACAGAATGGATAGCAAGCTGGCTACTGAGCAGAAAACAGTGAGTAAGGATTTAAGGGTGGTTACTCAGATTGGCAAAAGGTTGTTCACCACTAATATGAACGATTTGGGCTCTGAAATCCAAAGTACAATTTCAAAATTTGCAGATGTCCCCAAATTGAGTGGTATAGATAATAATGAGGAAGACTAACCAAATACAAGACAACATTAATAAACTTGCAGAATGGGAGTGTAATTGGAAAATTAGTTCCAATATAGATAAGTGTGAGGTGGTGCATTTTGGTAGGAAGACTAAGGAGGCCACATACTCCTTGGAAAATAAGTATCTAAATGGGGCAGAGGAGCAAAGGGATCTAGGGGTACAGATACACAAATCAGTAAAAGTAGCGACACAGGTTAACAAGGCCATTTTAAAAAAATAAAAAAAAAAAATAAAGCACTGGGGTTCATATCTAGAGGGATTGAATTGAAAATCTAAGTTATGTTAAACTTGTATCAAACCTTGGTTAGACCACACTTGAGTACTCTGCACAGTGCAAGTCTCCATATTATAAAAAAGGTATAGAGGCACTGGAAAAGGTCCTAAAATGATTTACAAGGATGATACCAGAACTGAGAGGTTATAACTCAGGAAAGATTGAACAAGCTCGGGCTGTTTTCTCTAGAAAAGAGAAGGCTGAGGTGTGACCTGATGGAGGTTTTTAAGATTATGAAAGTGTTTGATAAGGTAGACATGGAGAAGATGTTTCCACTTGTGGGATAGACCAAAACTAGGGGCTATAAATATAAGTCACTAATAAATCCAATAGGGAATTTGGGAGAAACTTCTTTACCCAGAGAGTGGTTAGAATGTGGAACTCACTACCACAAGGAGTAGTGGAGGCGAATAGCATAGTTTCATTTCAGGGGAAGTTAGATAAACATGAGTGAGAAAGGAATAGATGGATATGTTCATAGAATCATAGAAATTTACAGCACAGAAGGAGGCCTGTCGTGCCTGTGCTTGCTCTTTGAAAGAGCAGTCGTGCTCAGTCCTTCACCCCCTGGCTTTTTGTCCATAACCCTGTCAGTTCCTCATCCTCAAGAACCCGTCCAACTCCCTTTAAAATTATTTATGGAATCGGCTGCCACCACCTTTTTCCGGTAGAAAGTTCCAGATCCTGACAACTGAGTGAAAACATTTCTCCTCCTCCTCTCCCCTCTAGATCTTTTGCCAAGGATTTTAAATCTATGACCTTTGGTTATTGATTCACTCACCAGAGGGAATAGTTTTCTCTCTCTATTCTGTCAAAACCTCTCATCATCTTGAAAACCTCTATTAAGTCACCTCTTAACCTGCTCTGTCCCAAGGAAAACAGTCCTAACTTTTCCAACCTCTCCTCATAACTGAAGTCCCACATCCCTGGTAACATCCTGGTAAACCTCCTCTGTACCCTTTCTAAGGCCTTTACATCTTCCCTGAAGTGTGGTGCCCAGAATTGTCCACAATACTCCAGCTGAGGCCTAACCAGTGATTTATAAAGTTCTAGCATGATCTCTTTGCTTTTATATTCTATGCCTCTATTTATTAAACCCAAGTAACCCATATGGTTTTTTAACCACCTTATCAACTTGCCTAAGGATTTGTGTATATGGACACCTCGTCTCTCCTCATCTACACTTTTCACATGTTGTTTGATCCAGATGAAGTAGGGAGGGAGGAAGCTCATGTGGAGCATGGACCTATTGGGCTGAATGGTCTGTTTCTGGGCTGCACATTCTATGTAACTGGGGGTAAACTGAAGCCACTAATTCTGCACTTGGCCACAGCATGGGAGGAGGGTGGGGTTTCCATACTGAGAGCAGGGGCAAATGACTATGTTGGGTGTCCTCTTTCGCTTCAGTTAATGCATTCTGTGGGCCTCGATTCTTGGAAGCTGAGGTGTTTGTGTGTCTTCTGTGCTTGGTGTAGTAAAGGTGACGATTCCCTTGGGTGGCTCAGCTTCCTTGGTGAGTCACAGATAATCTGATGGCCGATTGCCAAGTCCTTGGGTGATGGAGTTGTGCTTTCGGCTGCATGGAGATCGACTAGCGTTAGCGAGTAAAGTTGACAGCAGAAGCACCTGTAGTAGGCTGGCCGAGGAACATTAGAACAGGAGCAGGCCATTCAGCACCTCGAGCCTGCTCCGCCATTCAATTAGATCATGGCTGATCCGTACCATAACCCCATTTACCCACCTAGGTCCCATAACCCTTAATACCCTTGCCTAACAAAAATCTATCAATTTCAGTTTTGAAATTTTCAATTGACCCCCAGCCTCAACAGCTTTTTGGGGAAGAGAGTTCCAGACTCCACTACCCTTTTTGTGTGAAGTGCTTTCTGGCATCACCACTGAGCGGCCTTGTTCTGGACTCTCCCAACAGAGGAAATAGTTTCTATCTTACCTATCAACTCCTTTTAATCATCTTAAACACCTCAATTAGATCACTCTTTAATCTTTTAAACTCAAGGGAAAGCAAACCTAGTCTATGCAACCTGTCGTCATAATTAACCCCTTTTAGCCCCGGTATCATTCTGGTGAATCTGCACTGCACCCACTCCAAGGCCAATATATCCTTCCTGAGGTGCGGTGCCCAGAAACCAACGCAGTAGCTGACCTCTGAGCCGGCCTTCAACCAGTTCTACAGCTTCAGCTGGTCTGAGGGCTCGGTACGTTTATCCAGCGAGTAGCTGAGGCAATGTCGGCCAGTGAGGTGGAGGGTTCAATACCCGGTTGGGGCTGAGCGGGAGGGTTAGTGCTTCATGTGGCCTTGGATGGGGAATAGGAAAGATTAAGCCATGGACCCTGCTGTTTGGAGTGGGTGGCGCTCACATGCAAAATAGACACTAGGGTAAGGAACAGGGATGCGGGGGTTAGTCGTGTAGATCTGTTGCTTCCTAGAGGGCAGAAAATTACCGATTAAAACGTGAAATATTTTGAGACCGTTTTGACTGTAACTGGCCCACTTCAGTTCTCTGCAATTATTATCTCGAGAGCAAAATTCTAGGAATTCTCTTTTCTGGGAAGTGTCCAGTGGGAAAGGCTAAGTTTTGCTCTGTGTACGTAGACTTTGAACAGCTGGTGTCTTGTGATTGGGCTGGTCACCCTGGGAAGATCCCCAAACAGATCACGTGACTCGATGTCACTTTTTTCTTTCCCCTCCCTCTCCGCCTGCCAAAGATGCAGGAATGTGGCTTGAATCCCCCCTGAGATTTCTCTCTCATTAGAGCAGTCTGCCAGTCGACAGCTGGGAGGGGAGGGGGAAGCATATCTATCGCACTGCAGGAGACTGTTGAAATGTGCATTCAGTTTGCCTCCCTTCTGAATCCAGGCTGGGGATGGTGAGGGAACACGAATCAATTGGTTTTTAATTAACTGGACCAGATAACGTTAACCTGAGTGCTCAGCAGTCCGCTGTGCTCTCTCGCATAAGTCTCCGTGATATAAAGCGTGTTTTCTTTCACACTTGGAACAGTAAAACACTGGAGAATGCCAGGTGCTATAGCAGCCACAGGTATGGTCACTTGTAAACCCAGCTGTGTTTTTTTTAACTCTTAGTTCCTTTAACATTTGTATGTCTTTGTCAGTCTGTATTCTCTCTGGCATTGTTCTGGGAAGGTTCAATGGGGAGGGTGTGGCTAGGTCAGTTTGCTTGGGTTTTGTTAGACTCGCACTGCTCCTTTTTGTGATAAGTTGCTAGCAGTGATTTGTTCATTCCAGAGCATGAATAAAATAGAAACTTGAGGTGAAATAATGCAGCATTCTAAATGTTGCATAGGACGATTGAATTTAGAGATTTTAAACTGCAATTGTTGGGATATTGGGAATACAACCTGAAAAAACACCGGTCACTCCAGATGAAGTTGGTGTTTTAAGTCGTAATCCTTAAGAACAGGTCAGTTTAATGTGTTAAATTTGATGAATTTATTACACTGCACCAGTCGGGTCATCATCCCTACTGGGTTGTCAGGAATTAATTAATCTCTTGGACACTGCTGTGAGCAGCACCTGGGAGAAAAATCATAGGGGCATTGAAAATGGTGGGTTTCTTTTTTCATTTTCTTTGAGCCTTTCCGTTTGAGTTGTAAAAATATTGGGGGTGGAGCGGGGGCAATAAAGGCTGTTTGACCGTCTAGAATCATCCAATCTTGTAACGAAGGGAAGGCGGGGGAGCCACGAGGATGGGCATGTTGGGCAACCAATGGTGGGAGGGGCTCGCTTGCTCCCTTCTTCGCTCACTCGCTCCCTCTTTCCTTCACTCGCTCCCTCCTGCCCACCCTACCTTCTTTCTCCCCCTTCCTCAAGAATTTTAAAAAAAAACGTTGTGCCATTTCTGGGCCAAGTGGTGACTGACCGTTAGTTTGTAGTAAGATGCCGCTCTATAACTCCTCACAAATCTCAGTAACACTGATTGTTTAAAAAAAATGATTGTGCAGAACTAAATATCCAGCAGTGAGGAGATACTGAACATGACCAGGTTCAAGTTGGGAAAATAGATTGGGTCTAACCATTCGGGCCTTTTAAACCGTTAGAGGAATGGAAGCTGATGATGATCTAACACTGTCTCTGAGTTTGAAGGCTCCGAACCCTACAGGAGAGCAGGACAATGTGCTTGGGGTGGAGTGAATGCCTGAAACCTGCAAGTGTCTGTCATTTCAACAGAATGCAGCCTTGGGTGGAGTGTGGAATCTGCAGCTGTCACACTGGGACTGATGTTTGCTCAAAGATCTTTCTACCAGTTCAGTGATTAATTGCAGCTGCCTTGACTTTGTGTAATCCATATAATCGATACCTCGCTGCAAATAACCCTTGCAACATAATGAAAGTTGGGTCGATGTGTTTTTAAACAAAATCCTACATTGGTAGCTGCTGAATTTTTTGTGTTTTTTTTGTCTTGTCATTGAATTGGAACTCTGCTCACACCTTGAGCTGAAGATTGCAGTTTGATCTAGCTCTGATATGATCCAATATATCCAACAGTTGACTTCTAACAGAAGCCCCTCCAGCCTGTTCTGCCAAGGTTGTATATAATACAGGCGGTTCAGATCTACACTTGCAGGACTGGGGGAAGCAGAGACCATGTCAACATTTAAGAATGGGTTAGATAGGTGGTTGAAGGAAAGGGGAATAAAGAGATACGGGAACAGGACAGGATTAAGATACTGATCATACAATAGTACAGCACAGAAGGAGGCCATTCGGCCCATCAAGTCTGCGCTGGCTCTTTCAAAGAGCAATCCAGTTAGTCCCACTCCCCCACTCTTTCCCCATATCCCTGCAATTTTTTCTCCTTCAAATATTTCAAGAAAATTCTCCTGAACACACTTCATAGTGTCAGCTGTGGCTCAGCTGGTAGCGCACTCACCTCTGAGTCAGAAGGTTGTGGGTTCAAGTCCCACTCCAGGGACTTGAGCACATAAAGCTAGGCTGGTACTTCAGTGCAGTGCCGGGGGAGTGCTGCACTGTAGGAGGTGCCGTCTTTCGGATGAGACGTTAAACCGAGGCCCCACCTGCCCCCTCAGGTGGATGTAAAAGATCCCATGGCACTATTTCGAAGAGGAGCAGGGGAGTTATCTCCAGTGTCCTGGCCAATACTTATCCCTCAATCAACATAACAAAAACAGTTTATCTGGTCATTATCACATTGCTGTTTGTGGGACCTTGCTGTGTGCAAATAGGCTGCTGCGTTTCCCACATTACAACAGTGACTACACTCCAAAAGTACTTCATTGACTGTAAAGCGCTTTGAGACGTCCGGT
Organism: Squalus acanthias; assembly: GCA_030390025.1. Taxonomy (NCBI): domain Eukaryota; kingdom Metazoa; phylum Chordata; class Chondrichthyes; order Squaliformes; family Squalidae; genus Squalus; species Squalus acanthias. The sequence continues at coordinate 88,726,137 of CM059436.1, read as the reverse complement.
GGTCGTGAAAGGCGCTGTATAAATGTAAGTGTCTCTAAGTCTCGCTCTCGGTTGTCTTGCTAATAAATTCTTCCTCTTCCCCTTCTCTGCCCTTAACACAATCATTGCCCCTTTCAATATTGGGGTAGATAAAGTCTCCCATTATCACTACTCTATAGTTCTTGCACCTCTTGGTAATTTGGGATAAATCTGCTCCTCTATCTCCTTCCCACTATTTAGTGTCATCATAAAATACACCAAGTAGTGTAATAGCTCCTTTATTGTTTCTCAACTTCAACCAAATAGATTCTGTCTGGATCCCTCAAGGACATTCTCTCTTTCTAGCATGTGGCGGATAAACATTGAGGCGGACTGGTTGGACTGAAAGGCCCACTTCTGTGTTGTGATGTCCGTGTCATTCTACTTGAAGCGGTTGTTTTTTTTAATCAGCACCTGGTGCTGCAGAATTCACCCTAATCGTATTGGACAGGTCGAAGATCAGCTGCACATTCCACACACTCCACTAATGACGGACACTTGCAGGTTTCGGGCATGTTCAGCTCAAAGAAAGTGTGTATTTATAGAGGGTGGATTGAAGTGTTTTGCAGGCAAATGTGGCAGCTAATTTGCATGCAGTGAGTTACCATAGAGCAAATCAATGAATGACCTGTTGATCTGTTTTAGTGATGTTGGTTGAGGGATAAATATTGAGCACAACACTGGGGAGAACTCCCCTGCTATTCTTCGAATGGTGCCATGGGATCTTTTACGTCCATCTGAGAGGGCAGACGGGGCATTGATTTAACGTCTTCTCTGAAAGACGGCACCTCCGACAGTGCAGCACTCCCTCAGCACTGCACTGGAGTGTTAGCCTAGATTATGTGCTCAAGTCTCTGGAGTGGGATTTGAAACCTACAACCTTTTGACTTGGAGAGTGCTACCCACTGAGCCAAGGTTGACGCTGACCAGGATGTCTATTTGGTTCTCCCCGGTGTCCTAAAACAGATCATTGGGTCATTATCACATTGCTGTTTGTGGGACCTTGCTGTGTGCAAATTGGCTGCTGAGGTTCCTACCTTACAACAGTGACTATACTTCAAAAGTACTTCATTGGCTGTAAAACGCTTTGGGATGTCCTGAGGTTGTGAAAGGTGCTATAGAAATGCAAGTTCTTTCTTGCTCCAGTGCATGCTGGCTGGAAAGTTAGTTTGAAACCACTCCTTCATTTTATACAATATACAGTTCCTAGCACAAGTAAACTTCAGCCAGAGAGGATAAAACTAATGTCTAAAGTCGGGGTGTTTGGAGAGCTGTGCTCAGATCCTGGATCTCCTTGCATTGCCTGTCCTTGTTTACTTCAGTTGTTGGTGCCATTAACTCTACATCGAGGTCCGTTGGCAAGTAGTCCATTCATTTCTGACTTATTTTGCCTTTTTTCTGTCTTTCTCTCCTCCTGTTGTACTCTGTAATAATCTGGATTGCCCGTTGTGATCGTCTACTCTATGGAAGCTGAGGTAATGTCTAATATCTCTGCCAATCTCCCACTCACCATTACAGACTTGACTCCCTCATCTCTCAGTGGCCCTATCCCAGTCTTGACCAGCCTCTTGCCTTCAGAAAGCCTTTTTCAGGCCCTTTTTTCCTTATTGAAATATTTCTGTCTCCAGTTTAAATACTTCCCATTGCTGATCTATGGTTTTGTTTTCCAAATTTCCCCTCCATTTAATCAGCTTGACGTCAGATTGCTGAGTTGGTTTAGGTGCTGCTATAAATCAATGAGGCTGACTGAGCAATAATTTGGGATTCGTCTTGTGGTTAAGGCCACTGATTTACAATGAATAAATAAGTTAAATTCCATTTCTATTGCGTGGGGTTTTTGGGATTGAAATCTCCAATTTTGTCCATAAATCCATGAATTGGGTTTAAAAGTTTGCGTCATGCTTTAACCTCCTGACTTTGCCCTGTGCATATCATTGCTGAATGACCTCGTTAAGAAGCCACTTCTCAGTGTAAACACAATCAAGACATCTTGTACTTGTCCAATTGGCATAAGATTGTGTTTTGTAATGACTAGTTTGCCTGCCAAGCATTTGTTGAGGAGAAAATTCCGTTGCTATTCCTCTTGTGAATGCCATTATGACAATTTATTCCCGCTCTCCTTGAAACTGTTCATGACCTTTTTAGCTTGGTTGCTGTAGATCTCTTCCTTCATTATATTACTGGTCATTAGTTCTTGGGCACTGAGTGTAGCAAAGTGATTGCCCTGTGGTGGCACTTGCTTAGGTGACCATGTATGCCTTTTAATAGGCTTTATGACTGTGACACAGTTAAACTATCCCTTCTCGACCTGTCTGTAGCCTTTGACACGGTTGACAACTCCATCCTCCTCCAATGTCTCGCCACCATCATCCAGCTGGATGGGACTGCACGTGCCTGGTTCCATTCTTATCTATCTAATCATAGCCAGAAAATCACCTGCAATGGATTCTCTTCCTGCACCCGTGTAATTACCTCTGGGGTCCCCCAAGGATCTATCCTTGGTCCGCTCCTAGTTCTCATCTATATGCTGCCCCTTGGCGACATAACCCGAAAACTCGGTGTCAATTTCCACATGTACGCTGACGACACCCAGTTCTACCTCACCACCACTTCTCTCGATTCCCTCCACGGTCTCTAAATTGTCAGACTGCTTATTTGACATCCAATACTGGCTGAGCAGAAATTTTCTCCAATTAAATATTGGAAAGACTGAAGCCATTGTCTTTGGTCCCCGCCACAAACTCCATTTTCTAGCCACCAACTCCATCCCTCTCCCCAGCATCTGTCTGAGGTTGAACCAGACTGTTCGCAACCTTGATGTCCTGTTTGACCCTGAAATGAGCTTCTGACCACAGATCCGCAGCATAGCTAACACCGCCTAGTTCCACCTCCATAACATCGCCCGACTCCACCCCTGCCTCAACTCATCTACTGCTGAAATCCTCATCCATGCCTTTGTTACCTCTAGACTTGACTATTCCAACACACTCCTGGCTGGCCCCCACATTCTACCCTACGTAAACTTGAGGTCATCCAAAACTCAGCTGCCCGTGTCCTAACTCGCATCAAGTCCCGTTCGCCCATCACCCCTGTGCTCGCTGACCTCCATTGGCTCCCGGTTAAGCAAAGCCTCGATTTCAAAATTCTCATCCTTGTTTTCAAATCTCTCCATGGCCTCGTCCCTCCCTATCTCTGTAATCTTCTCCAGCCCCACAACCCCCCCCCCCCCCCCCCCCCGAGATAGCTGCGCTTCTCAAATTCTGCCCTCTTGAGCATCCTTGATTATAATCACTCAACCATCGGTGGCCGTGCCTTCAGCTGCCTAGGCCCTAAACTCTGGAACTCACTCCCTAAACCTGTCTGCCTCTCTACCTCTCTCTCTTCCTTTAATGCGCTCCTTAAAACCTACCTCTTTGACCAAGCTTTTGGTCTCCTGTCCTAATTTTTTCTTATGTGGCTTGGCATTAAATTTTTGTCTTAACACTTCTGTGAAGCGCCTTGGGACGTTTTACTACTTTAAAGGCGCTATATAAATACGTTGTTTATGGGTAGTAAAACCCACACCAGTAATGTATGACTCTTCAGTTGGCTAGCCATGGATACTGAAAATGTATCCTGTCCCATCTTCTGTCTGATGTCCTTCAGGCAGTCTGGTTTCATTCAGTGCATGTCGTGCTGGGCCCATTCTTTTAATTATTTGCTCAGGGAGGGGAGGTTTTTTAAAAATTAATTCTCTGGATGCGGGCATCAATGGCAAGGCCGGCATTTCTTGCCCTAAGAAGATAGTGGTGGGCTTTTCTTTGTAGGGGTCTGATAGAACAGAATGGCTTGCTCGGCCACTTCAGAGGGAAGTTAAGAGTCAACTACCTTGGTGAGGGACTGGAGTCCCATATAGGCCAGACTGGGTGAGGACGGCAAGTTTCCTTTCCTAAAAAGAAATTCGTGAGCCAGTTGGGTGTTTAGGACAATCCGACAGCTTCATGGTGACTTTTACTGATGCCAGCTTTTTACTTTGATTTTTTTTTTCTTGACTATCCCGATGTGTTTTGGTGCTCACTAATGCATCACTCGAATATTTACTCTTGTTGCCAAGCTACCAGCTGCGCTATGCTGGTTTAGTTCGTTGAAGTTAATATTTGGGGTGATTCCTCACGCATGCAGGCTGCTGCCTCCTTTGTCCAGTACCGAACATCAAACTGAGACAGGTTTGCAGCTTGTTGTTGTCACGATGCCATTAGTGTAGGACATGGCTCCTTCGATCATCCAGTGTGTGAAATGTCTGCACTGAGCCATCTCCACACTCTCCTCTCCCATTCCGGACAGCTGGTGATGGTGACCGTCTGAGTGCAGTCACTGGATGTCTCGGAGCACTATTGCACCTCCTGGTATGACCAGCACCATGTTGGCCACATTCTCTCTCTCCATCCTTGGCATCCCATGTGCTTGGTGCTGTTCCATTGCAGCCACTGGGCTGCTGGTCTCTTCTACCACAAGACCATGAATAATTATCGATGAGGCAGGCTATTTGTCCCATCTTGATTTATCAGCTCAAAGAGGTCCTCTCCTGTTGTAGCATCCATCTCATTGTTTCTTAAGTGACTCCAGAGTTTTACCTCCCATACTCTATCTGGGAGTTTATTCCACATATTTTATTTACATGGAGATTTACCAGAATGGTACCAGGGATGAGGGACTTCAGTTATGTGGCGAGACTAGAGAAGCTGGGACTATTCTCCTTTTAGAGCAGAGAAGGTTAAGAGGAGATGTAATAGAGGTGTTCAAAATCATGAGGGGGTTTTGATAGAGTACATGGGGGAAGAAACTGTTTCCACTGGCAGGAGAGTCGGTAACCAGAGGACACAGATTCAAGATAATTACCAAAAATTCCAGGATGGAAATTGGAATTTTTTTTACGCAGCGAGTTATGATCTGGATTGCACTGCCTGAAAAGGTGGTGGAAGCAGATTCAATAGTCCCTTTGAAAAGGAAATTGGTTATATACTTGAAAATAAAAATTTGCAGGGTTATGGGGGAAGAGTGGGGGAGTGGGACTAATTGGGTAGCTCTTTCAAAGAGCCAGAACAGACACGATGGACCGAATGGCCTCCTCTGTGCTGTATGATTCTATGTTGATCACCCTCTTGTGTGAAGAATTTTCTAATATCAGTCCTAAAATGTCCTTTTTTCTAGTTTGAACCTGTGTCCCCTTATTCTATTCCCGCAGTTTAATAACTTTTTCTATACCTTAAGCATCTTGTATCCTTCTATAAGATCATCTCAGTCATTTCCTTTCCTGGCTGAAAAGTTTAAGTCTCTCCAGTCTTTCCTCATAACTCAGAACCCTGACACTAGGGGATCTGCCTCGTGGCTCTTCTGCGCACTGCTCCTAATGATTGAATGTCTCTCGTTTCTTGGCAATTAGAACTGCATGCAGTGCTCAAGATGCAGTCTTGCCAGAGCAATATAGTTTGATCAGTACCTCCTCTGACTTGTATTCTATTGTTTTGATCCTTGTAGTTCAACATCCTATTGCTTTTGTTGTTTGCTGCTCTGCATTGGTTGGACATGTTCAGCATTGAGCTTACCAAGACTCTTAGATGGCTTTTTATGCAGTGCTCTAGCAGTCACTGATTGTTGCAGCTCCCAGCTGCCCTCAATTGGTTTAGTCCATCAGCAGAGGACAGTTGCCCACCAGCTGGTTGGTTGTTCACCAACGCTTGGAGCCACAGAGGGCAAGAGGTACCTTCCAATGACCAAAGCTGTTGGGTCACTGTGATATCAGAGTACAATTCCACTCTCTGATTTCACAGATCTTTCTCTGGTGTCGAGCAGATACATCAATGTCCCAGAGAGTGACTTATCTCCTCATTTACCTGCACTTTTCAGATGCTTATTGTGTACATTTTGTTCCATCTGTAAAGGGTTAATTGGCAAAGTGTTAGCTGCTTCTGAGTGTGTGTTCACACATCTTTCTCGAGGCAGGGAGGGAAAAATCTTCTTTGATTATAAGTACCAAGAGGCCTATGGAACCTGTTGAAGGCATTGGCTTTTTACTATAAACCACTTTCTGTTCTGTGATCAGTTAAACTTGGTGCTTGATTTATGTTATCCAGCCATTTTGAAGACCTGTATTGTCTTTTCACTTTCTCTTTCTCCAACCCACTTTTTTTTCAACGATAAGGTGCAGCTCAGTGAGCCTCCTCTCCAAACTGGCTATTAATCGACCTGGTCAATCTTTGCTGACCTTACTTCCTCCCACCCATCACCAACAAGGAAAGCACGGCACTCAAAATTGTATGTAAATATTCCACTGTTGCTTTAAAAAATTGCTGTTTTCAAGGTGTAATGCCAAAGATCTGAGAGATTTGTTCATCATGAAGGACCTCCCACAGATTTTATTGATCTGGGATCATTTTGCTCTTTTGCTGTAATATTGTCAGTCCCGTGCACTTAGCCTGAGCTCTTGTCAAAAATCACCTTGATCAACCAACACCCCAAGTTCTCTAATCGTTCAATGTCGCCATCTACTGTTGCAGAGTGCCTGTTTCTCGAGAGAGAGTGATCTGCCCAAATTAAAACCTGCAGCACGGAGAAAGGGAATGATTGATGGACACCTAGCTCAGAGTGGAGTACGTATGGCCTGCGTTCGTTAAAGCACTTTGTAAATCTTGCAGAGTGGAGCAGTTAAGGAATCGGCTGATGTCTTGTAGAATGAAACATAGCTTTTTAAAAGCCAACATAGTTTTCCTTTGTCCCCGTCTGTCCTCTCTTCCCTCCCCCCTCGTTCATTCTATGCTGAGGTACAGATCATGGGAGCCACTCGTCCAAGTGCCCAGTCTTCATCTGGAAGCTCATAAGAATTGTGGTCTGCTTCTCCTAGTTCTACCACCCCCCCCCCCCCACACAAGCTGTTCCTTGATCAACTAACAGCATACGTTTGCACAGGAGGCTCACTGAACTACATCTTGTTGAGGAAAAAAAATGTGGGTTGGCAAAGGAGAGAAAGGAAAATACAATCCAGGTCTTCAAAATTGCTGAATAACATAAATCAGGCACCAAGTTTAACTGATTACCAAGTCTCGCTCACCTATCGCCCCTGTGCTCGCTGACCTACATTGGCTCCCAGTCCGGCAAATTCTCATCCTTGTGTTCAAATCCCTCCATGGCCTCACTCCTCCCTGTCTCTAACCTCCTCCAGCCCTACAACCCTTCGAGATCTCTGTGCTCCTCCAATTCTGGCCTTTTGTCCATCCCCGATTTTTAATCACTCGAACATAGGGCCCTAAGCTCTGAGATTCCCTCCCTAAACACCTCCACCTCGCTCCTCTTGGTCACCTGTCCTAATATGGATCAGCGCTGTGGGATGTTTTACTATGTTAAAAGTGCTATATAAATACAAGTTGTTGATCACAGAACAGAAAGTGGTTTTGAGGGGCTGAAAATAGAACATGGGGTGGGGGGGGCGGAATGGGCAACAATATTGGCAAACAACGATATAGAACAGCAATGGGAAACATTTAAAACGGTGTTCAATAGAGTGCAGGAAAAATATATTCCACTAAAAGGAAAGAACAAAGTAAACACTAATGAGACTCCATGGATGGATAAAGCCATAAGGGAACAATTGAGGGTAAGGAAAGAAGGTACATAGACAGCAGGGGAGTGCATGATAAGGGAGAATACAAAAAGATTAGGAGGGAAGTTTAAAAAAAAACCAATTAGGAAGGCAAAGAGGAACTATGAAATTAAATTATCAAGGAACATAAAACAAAATAGTAAAATATTTTATAGGCACATCAATTTAAAAAAAGTAAGGTTGGGATGGAAATAGGACCATTAAGGGATAGACAGGATAATACCACAGGTAACAATAGAGATGGCAGAAATATTAAATAATTGTTTCGCTTCAGTATTTACCAGGGAGATAGAACAAGTGGACATGACTTTGGATGATGAAATGAGTAATGAGATAAGTGCATTTAAATTTTAAAAAGGGGATACAGGTTGAGCATCCCAAATCTGGAGATCCGGAATGATCCGGACTCCGGGACGATTGGTGGCAGGGGTCCGGAATCCATAAAATGTTCCGGAATCCGGACACCCTGAGGGAGGCTTACCAAAAACCAGAAATAGCGCAACCTGGGCCCAGGCATTTCCGGACTCGGCACGTGTTTCTGATGTCCGAAGTCCGGAAATATCGCAACCTGGGCTCGGGCGTTTCCGAACTTCAGACATCAGAAACACGTGCTGAAGTCTGGAAAAACCTGAAAACCGGCTCGGCCTCGGTCCCGAGGTTGCCGGATTCAGGACGCTCAACCTGTGTATTAAATAAACTAATCAAACTCAGAGGATAAAACCCCTGGTCCGGATGGATTGCATCCACGCATTTTAAAAGAATCTAGGGAAGAGATAGCAGGGGCATTACTACACATATTTAATAATTCTTTAGAAAAAGGTGTAGTGCCAGAGGACTCGTGGATAGCTAATGTAATACCTATATTCAAGAAGAGGAATAGAACATGTCCAGGGAACTATAGACCAGTCAGCTTAACATCGGTGGTAGGAAAAATAATGGAATCCCTACTAAAGGAGAAAATAGAAGAACATCTAGAAACCAAAAATATAATAAATAGTCATCATGGACTTCAAAAGGGAAAGTCATGCTTGACCAACCTTATTGAATTTTTTGAAGAGGTAACAGAGTAGACAATGGTTATGCAGTAGCTGTAATTTATCTGGATTTTCAAAAGGCCTTCAATAAGATTTTTTTTATTCGTTTATGGGATGTGGGCGTCGCTGGCAAGGCCAGCATTTATTGCCCATCCCTAATTGCCTTTGAGAAAGTGGTGGTGAGCCGCCTTCTTGAACCGCTGCAGTCCGTGTGGTGAAGGTACTCCCACAGTGCTGTTAGGTAGAGAGTTCCAGGATTTTGACCCAGCGACGATGAAGGATCGGCGATATATTTCCAAGTCAGGATGGTGTGTGACTTGGAGGTGGTGGTGTTCCCATGCGCCTGCTGCCCTTGTCCTTCTAGGTGGAAGAGGTTGTGGGTTTGGGAGGTGCTGCCGAAGAAGCCATGGCAAGTTGCTGCAGTGCATCTTGTAGATGGTACACACTGCAGCCATGGTACGGTGGTAGTGGAGGGAGTGAATGTTTAAGGTGGTAGATGGGGTGCCAATCAAGAGGGCTGCTTTATCCTGGATGGTGTCGAGCTTCTTGTGTTGTTGGAGCTGCACTCATCCAGGCAAGTGGAGAGTATTCCATCACACTCCTTACTTGTACATGTAGATGGTGGAAAGGCTTTGGGGAGGCAGGAGGTGAGACACTTGCCACAGAATACCTAGCCTCTGACCTGCTCTTGTTGCCACAGTATTTATGTGGCTGGTCCAGTTAGGTTTCTGGTAAATGGTGACCCCCAGGATGTTGATGGTGGGGGATTCGGCAATGGTAATGCCGTTGAATGTCAAGGGGCGGTGGTTAGACCCTCGCTTGTTGGAGATAGATATTGCCCGGCACTTCTGTGGTGCGAATGCTACCTGCCACTTATCAACCCAAGCCTGAGCGTCGTCCAGGTCTTGTTGCATGCGGGCATGGACTGCTTCATTATCTGAGGAGTTGTGAATGGTGCTGAACACTGTGCAGTCATCAGCGAACATCCCCATTTCTGACCTTATGTTGGAGGGAAGGTCATTGATGAAGCAGCTGAAGATGGTTGGGCCTAGGACACTGCCCTGAGGAGCTCCTGCAGCTATGTCCTGGGGCTGTGATGATTGACTTTCAACCACCACAACCATCTTCCTTTGTGATAGGCATGACTCTAGCCAGTGGAGAGTTCCCCCCCCCCCACCCCCGATTCCCATTGATTTCAGTTTTACTAGGGCTCTTTGATGCCACACCCGGTCAAATGCTGCCTTGATGTCAAGGGCAGTCACTCTCATCTCTGGAATTCAGCTCCTTTGTCCATGTTTGGACCAAGACTGTAATGAGGTCAGGAGCCGAGTGGTCTTGGCGGAACCCAAACTGGGCATCAGTGAGCAGGTTATTGGTGAGTAAGTGCCGCTTGATAGCACTGTTGGATGACACCTTCCATCACTCTGCTGATGATTGAGAGTAGACTGATGGGGCGGTAATTGGCCGGATTGGATCTATCTTGCTTTTTGTGGACAGGATATACCTGGGCAGTTTTCCACATTGTCGGATAGATGCCAGTGTTGTAGCTGTACTGGAACAGCTTGGCTAGAGGCGCAGCTAGTTCTGGAGCACAAGTCTGCAGCACAATCGCCGGGATGTTGTCGGGGCCCATAGCCTTTGCTGTATCCAGTGCGCTCAGCCGGTTCTTAATATCATGTGGAGTGAATCGAATTGGCTGAAGACTGGCTTCTGTGATGGTGGGGACCTCAGGAGTAGGCCAATATGGATTATCCACTCGGCACTTCTGGCTGAAGATGGTTGCAAACACTTCAGTCTTGTCTTTTGCACTCACTTGCTGGGCTCTGCCATCATTGAGGATGGGGATATTCATGAAGCCTCCTCCTCCTGTTGTTTAATGGTCCACCACCATTCACGACTGGATGTGGCAGGACTGCAGAGCTTTGATCTGATCCGTTGATTGTGGGATTGCTTAACCCTGTCTATAGCATGATGCTTCTGCTTTTTAGCATGCATGTAGTCCTATGTTGCAGCTTCCCCAGGTTGGCACTTCATTTTTAGGTATGCCTGGTGCTACTCCTGGCATGCTCTTCTACACTCCTTATTGAACCAGGGTTAGTCCCCTGGCTTGATGGTAATGGTAGAGTGAGGGATATGCCGGGCCATGAAGTTACAGATTGTGGTGGAATACAATTCTGCTGTTGCTGATGGCCCACAGCGCCTCATGGATGCCCAGTTTTGAGCTGCTAGATCTGTTCTGAATCTATCCCATTTAGCACGGTGGTAGTGCCACACAACACTATGAATGGTGTCCTCAGTGTGAAGACGGGAGTTCGTCTCCGCAATGACTGTGCGGTGATCCCTGCTACCAATACTGTCATGGACAGATGTATCTGCGACAGGTAGATTGGTGAGGATGAGGTCAAGTAGGTTTTTCCCCTCGTGTTGGTTCTCTCACCACCTGTCGCAGGCCCAGACTGGCAGCTATGTCCTTCAGAACTCGGCCAGCTCAGTCCATAGTGGTGCTACCGAGTCACTCTTGGTGATGGACATTGTAGTCCCCCACCCAGAGTATATTCTGTGCCCTTGCTACTCTCAGTGCTTCTTCCGTGGAGGAGTACTGAGAGAGGGCGGTAATCAGCAGGAGGTTTCCTTGCCCATGCTTGACCTGAAGCCATAAGACTTCATTGGGTCCGGAGTCAATGTTGAGGCCTCCTAAGGCCACTCCTTCCCGACTGTATACCACTGTACCGCCACCCCTGGTGGGTCTGTCCTGCCCAGGGATGGTGATGGAGGAGTTTGGGACATTGGCTGAAAGGTCTGATTCTGTGTGTATGATTATGTCAGGCTGTTGCTTGACTAGTCTGTGGGACAGCTCTCCCAATTTTGGCACAAGTCCCCAGATGTTGGTGAGGAGGACTTTGCAGGGTCGACTGGGCTGGGTGTGCCGTTGTCGTGTCCGTAGCCGGTGCTGAGGTCGATGCCGGGTGGTCCATCCGGTTTCATATTGTGATAAGTGACCTCCCTATTCTTCCTACCAAAATGTAATACCTCACATTTATCGGTGTTGAACTTCATTTGCCAATTATATGCCCATTCTGCAAGTTTATTAATGTCCTCCTGTAATTTGTTGCAGTCCTCCTCAGTATTGACTAACCCCCACTCCTCAATTTGGTGTCATCACAAATTTAGAAATTGTGTTTTTGGTTTCAAAGTCTAAAGCGTTAATGTAAATTGCGAACAGAAGTCCCAGCACTGATCCTTGTGGAACACTCCACCCACCTTCTGCCACTGTGAATAGCTACCCTTTACCCCTACTCTCTGCTTAGTGTCCTGAAGCCAGCTAGCTATCCATTCTGCTACTTGTCCCCTGACTCCGCATTCTCTGACCTTGTTCATCAGTCTATTATGGGAACAGTAGCATAGTGGTAATGTCACTGGGCTAGTAATCCAGAGGCCTGGACTAATGAGCCAGAGACGCGCGTTCAAATTCCACCACGGCAGCTGGGGAGTTTAAATTCAGTTAATTAAATAAAACCGGAATAAAAAGCTAGTATCAGTAATGGTGACCATGAAACTATCAGATTGTCGTAAAAACCCATCTGGTTCACTAATGTCCTTTAGGGAAGGAAATCTGCCGTCCTTACCTGGTCTGGCCTATGTGACTCCAGACCCAAAGCAATGTGGTTGACTCTTAACTGCCCTCTGAAATGGCCTAACAAGCCACTCAGTTAGATGAGGAAAGACGGGAGGAGGCTCGTGTGGTGCATAAATGCCGGCATGGACTGCTTGGGCTGAATGGCCTGTTTCTGTGCCTGTAATCCTATGTAATGTAATAGTAAAGGGCTAATACCTTCAGTGGGTTCTTTTTGAGGTATAATCAAAGATTCTTCCCTCCCTGCCCCTGAGTCAACCCTTTACAAAAGAGTTAAATAAAAGGATGGGATAGATAGAAGCAGACTCTCTTTTTCAGTAGTTGAGGGGTCAAGAACGAGGAGCCATGGATGCAAGATTAAATGTTAAAGATTCAGAACAAAGGGCAGGAGAAACGCCTTTAGAGAGTTGAGTCTGTAGAATTCACTTCCAAAGTTAGAGGTTGAGGAAGAAACTAGGTCAACATTCAAGATTAGTGCTAGGTGGTTGAAGGGATATGGGGACAGGGTGGGTAAATGTGATTAAAAGTATTTCTTCGCGTGGAGGGTAAACTCCAACACAGATTAGTAGGGCTGAATGGCCTGTTTCCGTGTTGGAACTTTGTTGTATTTCTGTGTAAAAGTTGGTTGTTCTGAGATACTTGCCCTTATCCGTGACTTGCCTCCCAATCATTTTGAGGTCAGCCAACGTGGCTTTGGAGGACTGTCTCAATGCTGCTGCCAGGAGCCCTGTTTTCGGCCTCCATGTCGGGGCTGCAAGTCTGGATGGTTCCTGGCTCTGCCTTCGGATCGGGGTAAGTCGGCATTCACCAATTCCCAGCTTGGTCCCCTTCCTGCCTAATCCCGTTCGACGCCGACCAGTTGGCCAAACCTAGCTTCGCAACTGGGAATTGGGAAGGCTCAAATAATATGAAGAGGTTTTCGATGGGGATGTGACGGACCCCGCTTGAAATGTGCTGCCCTCCCCAAGTCACGTCAGACTGTTAAAAGTGCCCGGTTTTGGAGGGTAGATTAAAGGGTTAACTCGGGGCAGGGAGGGAAGAATCTTTGGGTGTGGGGACTGATACTTATTTTATAAATAAACCGGGTGAGGAGTGGGTCTCGATTGCATGCCAATTCGGGAAGCCCACCATGGCACATCACTGAAATCCTGGTGTGAGCCTCAACAACAACTTGTATTTATATAGCGCCTTTAACGTAGTAAAACGTCCCAAGGTGCTTCACAGCAGTGTTGTCAAACAAAATTTGACACTGAGCCACATGAGATATTGAGGCAGATGGAGGTAGGTTTTAAGGACCCTCTTAAAGGAGGAAAGAGAGGTGGAGAGGTTTAGGGAGGGAATTCCAGAGTTTAGGGCCTTGGCAGCTGAAGGCACGGCCGCCAGTGGTGGAGCAATTAAAATCGGGGATGCACAAGTGGCCAGAATTGGAGGAGCGCAGCTATTCCAGAGGATTGTAGGGCTGGAGGAGGTTACAGAGATGAAGAGGGACGAGGCCATGGAGGGATTTGAAAACCAGGATGAGAATTTTTAAATCTTGTTAACTGGGAGCTTAATGTAGGTCAGTGAGCACAGGGGTGATGAGTGAACAGCACAGGGGTGATGAGTGAACAGGACTTGGTGCGAGTTAGGACACGGGCAGCAGAGTTTTGGATGACCTCGAGTTTACGGAGGGTAGAGTGTGGGAGGCCGGCCAGGAGTGCATTGGAATAGTCAAGTCTAGAGGTAACAAAGGCATGGATGAGGGTTTCAGCAGCAGATGAGCTGAGGCAGGGGTGGAGTCGGGCGATGGTTATGGAGGTGGAAATAGGCAGTCTTAGTGATGGTGTGGATATGTGGTCGGAAGTTCATCGGGGGGTCAAATACAACACCAAGGTTGCGAACAGTCTGGTTCGGCCTCAGACAGTTGTCGGGGAGAGGGTGGAGTTGGTGGCTAGGGAATGGAGTTTGTGGTGGGGACCAAAGACATTGGCTGCGGTCTTCCCAATATTTAATTGGAGGAAATTTTTGCTCATCCCAGGACTGGATGTCTGATGAGCAGTCTTGACAATTTAGAGACAGTGGAGGGATCGAGAGAAGTGGTTTTGAGGTAGAGCTGGGTGTCGTTGGTGTACATGTGGAGAATGACACGGGTTTTCTGATGATGTGGCTGAGAGGTAGCATGTAGATGAGAAATAGGAGGGGGCCAAGGATAGAGGTAACGGTGCAGGAATGGGAAGAGAAGCCATTGCAGGTGATTCTCTGGCTATGACTGGATAGATAGGAATGGAACCAGGTAAGTGCAGTCCCACCCAGCTGGACGATGGTGGAGAGGCGTTGGAGGATGGTGTGCTCAAACGTGTCAAAGACTGCAGACAGGACGAGGAGGGATAGTTTACTACTGTCAGTCACATTGGATGTCATTAGTGACTTTGGAGCTGTTTCAGTACTGTGGCAGGGGCGGAAACCTGATTGGAGGGATTCAAAGATTGAGTTCCAGGAAAGATGGGCACGGATTTGGGAAGCGACAGCACTTTCAAAGACTTGAGAGGAAAGGGAGATTAGGGATGGGGTGGTTGTTTGCAAGAACAGAAGGATTAAGGGTTGTTTTTTGAGGAGAGGGGTGATGATGGCAGATTTGAGGGAGAGGGGGACAGTACCTGAGGGGAGAGAACCGTTAACTATCAGCTAACATGGGGGCCAGGAAGGGAATTTGGGTGGTCAGCAGGTTGATGGGAATAGGGTTGAGGGAGAAGGAGGTGGGTGTCATGGGCAAGTTGATCTCGGAGAGGGCATGAGGGGAGATGGGAGAGAAACTAGAGAAAGATGCGAGTTCAGGGCTAGGGTGGGGGGAAATCTTGGAGGAAGTTTGTCCTGGTGGGCTACAGGAAGGGAGGAAAGCGGCAGAGGCAGCTGATTGGATGGTCTCAGTCTTAGTGACAAAGAAGTCCATGAGCTCCTCGCACTTGTTCAAAATTTCCCCTTCAAGCCTCGCTGAGTGAGATCTGGGGAGAATGGCCGTTAACATGCACTTGAGAGGAACTGCCAGTGATGGGTGCTGTCTTTGTCAAGGCCCTGTGTGATGCTTTTAAAACAAACATTAATTAGCGTAGGATCTGGTGTCAGAAGGTAAGCTCTATGCGTGGCGTGTGAGCAAACAATCTGCCCTCCCATTGAAAGAGTTTTGGTTAATTTTACAGTTGGGTGCTACACTTTTATTAAGTGTTTCATTTGAATTTCTCTCCACAGTCGTGTGGACGAACACTTTGGACAATAAAGCAGGCAGTGCTGACTTGTGCAAACATGCAATTTCCCCTTCAAGCACCTTCACTGGATATATATTATAGTGTCCGCAGTGGCTCAGTGTAGCACTCTCGCCTGAGTCAGAAGGTCGTGGGTTCAAGCCCCACTCCAGAGACTTCAGCACATAATCTAGGCTGACACGCCAGTACAGTACTGAGCTAGTGCTGCGCTTCGAGGTGCCGTCTTTCAGATGAGACGTTAAACCGCGTCCCCGCCTGCCGCCTTCGGTGGGCGTAAAAGATCCATAGCCCTATTTCAAAGAAGAGTGGGGGAATTCTCCCCAGTGACTTGGCCAACATTTATCCCTCAACCAACATCGCTAAAAAACATTATCTGATCATTATCACATTGCTGTTTGAGGGAGCTTGCTGTGTGCAAATTGTCTGCAGAGTTTCCCTACATTACAATCAGTGACCACACTTCAAAAGTAAAGCTGTAAAGCACTTTGGGACATCCGGAGGTCGTGAAAGACACTATGTAAATGCAAGTCTGTTTTTTCCTTTCTGGATTGGGAAGGGGTTAAATCCTCCACTTCACGAAGTGGGGTGAAATAAAAAACTTGCCTTTGGATCACTGAGTTGCTGCAGGCACAGAATCCATTTCTTCAGCACAGGTCTTTTTCAACGTCGTTCCTCGAGTCGGGAGTGTGTGAATGATATGAAATCTGAGGAACACATTTAACAGGCATTTCTCTCTGTGTCCTGACTGTACCGAGCAGTTGGATCCCAACCCCTCGCTACAATTGAACCGAACCCGAGTGAATCGTCCCAGTCTCTTGTGTGGGATTAGAGGGATTTCTCTGCCCCAAAATAGATCTAAACCTCAGCACCTATGACTGGGTACCCCAGTGTCAGACTTGTAACGTGGGTCCCTTAGGTGAAAGTCGACAAAAGCTTTATGAAAAATTGCTTGAGAAAAGAAGCCTTTCCTTCCCGTGCAGAGGTTAAGTGTGCATGTCTCTTTAAATTACCCGAACTGGGGGAGGATAAGGTACTTGGTGCTGCTTTAAAATTGTCCCTCTCCTTCGCTCCCTCCCCCTCCTCCCGACCAAAACAAAGACAGTAACAAAGGTCACCTTTCAGAATGCATTCTTTTTAGAGTTGTAAATGAATTCAAGGTCCACGTTTTGGTCCTCTCTGTAACCTAACCCATGACCTTGATTGTGACTACATCAAAGAGACCATTTTAGCACAGCTTGGCAGTTAATGGCTTGGGAAAGACTGCAATGCAGAGCCTGCGAGCTGAACTGGGAGCGGAGAGCTGGTGCGCAGAGTTTGTGTGCCCCTGAAGAGAACCTTGTGATGACTTGAATTGCTGCAGCGTGTTGCTCACTGTTGCAGTGCTCGTCAGACGAGCTTGTGATCGTAGCCGGGGAGATCACTGAAGGTGAGCAGGATTCCAACTCAGCCTTTTGCCATTACTAAACTGTGACGGTGGTTTTAAAATTTGAATCGGGTTTGTAAGAATGTTTCAGTCCAGGATTAAAATTGGCATCTCCGTATGAGAGGGTCTGAAGAGGCTGGCAGGTAGGAAGGAACTGAGGCCTGTTCTATTTCTGGAGGCGTTGTCTTAATTTGGCACCTGACTTTTTGGTCCAAAATGCATTGTGCCCTTTGCAGAAGCAGGAGATGTATAACTGTAGGATTCAAGTGCTGACTGTATTCACTCAGGGTGGAGTGTCTCAATTATACTTGTGGAAGGGGGGCCCAGCCCAAAAAGGTGTCTATAGCTGCTCCTACGCCCACTAGGTGTGGATCTGTTAAATCGGCAAAGCTAACATCGATCTTGTGCTTCCTGCACTTCTCTTGTGTGTATTCTCCCAAAGTTTGCTCTCTCCTGCACTCACTCCCCCTTAAGTTCTGGATCTCCACTGTGAGATCTATTGCTGTTTTTGTGTGTGTGTTTATCTCATTGCTGTATATGTGTATATATTTATATATGTCTGTGTGTTTACTTCTCTGACTTGTACCGTCTGCACTGCCCGTTGCCTCTCCCATTGCTCCCAAATTGCAGGCAGTGTTTTCTCTTTCTCCCCCACCCTGCCCCCCTCTGAGTTTCTCAGACCCTGGGGTACACACTGCTTCACCCACTACTTTCAGAACCTGATCACATCCTCTGTGTTTCCTCTCCCTCGGGAGCACTAGGTCCCCTTCATGTGGTGGACTGTGACTCTCTCGCATTCTCTCCCTGACTGGCTCACCTGCTCCCCACTCTCGCTCTCCATTCCCATATTCATGGTGCAGCACTCCCTGCACCAGGATTGCCAGCACTGGCCCAGGCTAGGCTTTTTTGTTTGCTTGCAACATTTTCAGAGTAACACAGATTTGCACTGTAACTTTAATGTGCAAATTGACTCAATGTTGGATTGACATTTTTGCTATCTCCTGAGCCAGATGTTTAGGTTAAATGCTAATTAGATAATGTGTCTTTTGTAAGAGTAAAATTGATGTATTTACATATGCAGTAAACATTATTCAATGTCATCTATGTAAGTGAACATCAGGCAACAGGAAGCTGTGTGTCCCGTCAAGCCTGTTCCTTCTGTTGAAAATAGAAAAGACTACAACACTGCTCAATCCCACATTATTAATGAGTCTTGTAATGTCGCTGAGTGATGCTAACATTTGGCGCAGCTAACAGCAGAAATTACGTGCAGGCTAAGGTACACCCATAGCTTGCACATGTTGAAATCCATTCATAGCCTTGCACCTCCATATCTCTAAGTTTCTCCAACCCCACTCCCTTTGCCCCACCATTGGTGGCCGTGCCTTCAACCGTTTAGGCCCTAAGCTTTGGAATTCTCTCAACAAAACCACCTCTTTGACAGTTTTTAGTTACCGTTCCTAATATCTCCTTTGGCATGTCATGCATTTATTGTCTGATTACACCTTTTGTGCAGTGCCTTGGGATGTTTCTTTACGTTAAAGGCGCTATATAAATGCAAGTTGTTGTTGGACTGTGGGTGTCCTGTGGACATTAGATTGGCCTTCTGTATAATACAAGTCCAGCAATGCCTGTAAATCACTGGTACTCTTGAGGGGCTATTGTGGTTTGCTAGCAATGACTGTAACTTGTATTTATATAGTTCTTTGAAGTAACAGAGAGGGTTGATGAGGGTAGTGCAGGTGATGTGCATATGGATTTTCAAAAGGCGTTTGGCAAAGTACCACATAATAGACTTGTTAGCAAAATTAAAGCCCATGGGATTAAAGGAACGGTAACAACATGGATAGAAAATTGGCTAAAGGACTGCAAGCAGAGAGTAGTGGCGAAGGGTTGTTTTTCAGATTGGAGGGAGGTATAGAGTGGTGTTCCACAGGGTCAGTATTAGGACCACTGCTCTGATACATATTAATGACCTGGACTTTGGTATACAGGGCATAATTTCAAAGTTTGCAGATGATGGCACAAAACTTGGAAATGCAGTAAACAGTGAAGAGAATAGTAACTGACTTCAGGAGACTTCACATAGACAGACTGGTGAAATCAGCAGACACATGGCAGATGAAATTTAACGCAGAGAAGTGTGAAGTGATGCATTTTGGTAGGAAGAGTGAGGAGAGGTAATATGAACTAAATGATACAATTTTAAAGGGGGTGCAGGAACTGGGAGTACTGGGGTGTATGTGCACAAATCTTTGAAGCTGACAGGGTAAGTTGAGAAGGCTGTTAAAGCATATGGGATCATTGGCTTTATTAATAGAGGAATAGAGAACAAAAGCAAGGAAGCTAAACCTTTATAAAACACAGGTTAGGCCTCAGCTGGAGTATTGTGTTGAATTCTGGGCATCACACTTTAGGAAGGATATCAAGGCCTTGGAGAGGGTGCAGAAGAGATTTACTAGAATGGTACCAGGGATGAGGGACTTCAGTTATGTGGAGAAGCTGGGGTTGTTCTTGGAGCAGGGAAGGCTTAAGAGGAGATTTGACAGAGATGTTCAAAATCATGAAGGGTTTTGATAGAGTAAATAAGGAGAAACTATTTCCAGTGGCAAAAGGATCAGTAACCAGAGGACACAGATTTAAGGTGATTGGCAAAAGAACCAGAGACGACGTGAAGAAACATTTTGTTACACAGCGAGTTGTGATCTGAAAGGGTGGTGGAAGCAGATTCAAGAGTAACTTTCAAAAGAGAATTGGATATATACTTGAAGGGGGAAAAAATGATAGGGCTATGGGGAAAGAGCAGGGAAGTGGGATTAATTGGATAGCTTTACCAAAAAGTCGGCACAGCTTGATGGGTCGCATGGCCTCCTTCTGTGCTGTATAGTGCCTTTAATGTAGCAAAACATCCCAAGGAGACTGAAGCAGGAGTTTGAAGATTGGGTGATATGTAGCAAGGCAAAGGGGTTTTGAGATTGAGTGTATGCTCTTAATGACTAAAGGATCTGTCCCTGGTAGAGTGGAGGGAAGTGGGACCAGCGTTAGATGAGCGGAGGTCGAGGAAGTATATAGGGCTTGATGGTGAGGTGGGGAAGAGGAAAGAGTCCAAGGAAGGACTTGAAGAGGACAAGGATTTTGAATCACTGCACTGGGTGTTAGGGTGCTAATGGAGGTGGGCAAGGATTGGAGTAATAGTGGAGCAGGACTTTGTGTGAGATAGGCTGGGGTGGTGGGATTCTGGATGAGTAAGAATATGAAGGAGCTGGAGAGACCAGCAGTTAACAGTGAGGCTATTCCACACCTATAGGGTCAGCGAGAAAACTTTTGAACCTATAGTGTTAGTAGAACCCAACATGCCTGGGAGAGAGAAATCCAGGACTGTTGCTTTCTCATTGGGTCCCTGTTGGGGTGCCCTAGTGGAAAGTTGACATCAATGAATCTTCAAAATGTGTTGACTTGCTGGAAATGGCCAAATAATTTGTAATCCAAGTGAAACTTTCTGTGCCACATAAGCAAGGATTAGGAAGAAGTGCAGCTACAGTGGCGATTACATTTTAGATCTATAATTGAACAGAATGCTTGAAAATGCTGACTACTTGTTTCATCTTTGTTTTTAGTTTTGTTAAACGCAAGTCTGGTTCTGCGTCGAGAGACTTACTTTTGAGTGTTTCTGTTGCAGTTGGGCAAGGTGAGCCGCCAAGCATTTCCCGAGAAGAAGAGCTGGAGGAAATGGAGCTTGACCAGAAGGAGACTCCTGTCGAGACCAAAGACGAGGAGCAGAAAGATGCCCAGGAAGACGGAGATCCGCCCGCAGAAATTGGCGAGCAGCCCGAGGAGGCACAAGCTGGTGAGGTCGGCTTTAAGAAGGTCTTCAAGTTCGTGGGTTTTAAGTTCACGATGAAGAAAGAGAAGTCGGTGAAGTCGGAGCCTGTGCAGCTGCTGACCATGAAAAAGGATGAAAATGGTGTGGCTGGTGAGGCGGATGGTGAATCCAAGCAAGAAGTGGAAGGAAGCAAAAATGGCGAAGAGAGTCCAGTCACTGACGAGGCCGAGGGAAGTCCACCTGAAGTCCTTTCCCCTGAAAAAGTGGAAGAATGCACTGGCCAGGCAGAAACAAAACCAGCTGCTGAGGAGCCATCGGTGCCTGTGGAGTCCGCGGTCAGTCCAATAGAAAGCCCTGCTGTGGATTCTCCTCTGAAGAGATTTTTTAAACAAGGCTTTTTTTCAGGATTGCGAAGGAAGCCGAGTTTCAAGAAGGCCAAAGATGAGCCGCTCGAGGAGAAGACTGAGGCAAATGGAGAGCAGAAAGGAAATGGGGAACAGGTCAATGCCACTGGAGATGTTAACGGCGAGAAGCTTGACCATACAGCTAAAGCGCAACCTCCAACTGTAGAACTGGCTTCCGCTTCACAAGAAGCTGCTGAAATCCTGGATGTTCAGACAGCGCAAGAAAATAGAGAGAGAGAAGATGACTTTGAAGACCTCACGGCAGAGCTAGCCAGCGTTACAGAGGCGAGAGAGGCACTGACTGTGGACGAAGGTGAGAAGACAGAAGTAAAAGAGAATGGTGTCCCTTCAGAACAGGATAAAGCACGAGGTCCTGCGTTGAAGTCGGCTGCCACAGAATTAGAGACAGATCAGGCGAACCGGCTGACCATGAGGGTTGAGCAAAGCGCATTGTCCGAGGGGCAAGCGAGATCAGAATCCGCTGAAGCCCCAACAGAGCCTCCAGCCGAACAGACAGAAGTAGCCCAGGAGCAAGCTTTAGTCAAGGCCTCGGAACCTATTATAGGTGAGGCTGAGCTCTTGTCTTCACAAGAAAAGGCCAAATTGCAAGGCAGCCCGCTGAGAAAACTTTTCACGGGCAGTAGTATCAAAAAGGTGTCTGGTAAAAAAACTAAAGACAAGAAAGGGGAAAACAAATTAGGCGATGCTAATGAAGATGCGAGGATGCAATCTTCAACCGAATCCGAAGACAGTCCTGAAGGCCAGAAGCCAGAGAGTCCTTTAACTTCTCCGGAAGAAATGGGCGAGACGGTAGAAACCGATTTGGCGCATCCAGAAATGGAGGGGGTAAATGGTGCTGCCGACGGAGAGAAAAGGAAGGAAAGCATCACTGCATGGGCTTCGTTTAAGAAGTTAGTGACACCGAAAAAACGTCCAAAAATACCGTCGGAGAGCGACAAAGAAGACGAGCAGACCGATAAAGCGAAGAGTGCAACAATCTCTTCCATGGAGAGTGCGGTCTCGGTCGAGAAGCAAGAACCACCTAAATCAAATGCTGAGGAGGAAAAATTGGAACGAAGCATTGAGGATCCTAAAAAGAAAGTTGACGCCTCGGTGTCCTGGGAAGCGCTAATCTGTGTGGGATCTTCGAAGAAGAGGGCGAGAAAACTGTCCGATTCGGAGCTCCAAAAACCAAATGAAGAGGTCCAAAAGCCGATGGCGGAAAGTGGTCAAGCGCAAGACCAAGTTGAGGAATTAAAGTCCAGCAGCCCCCAAGATACTGATCAGGAACAAGGTGAAACATCTCCAGAATGTGTCGAGAGTCCTGTGGAAGGTGAAGCGTCTGATGCGGCTGTCTCCACGTGGGAATCTTTTAAGAGATTGGTGACCCCTCGGCGCAAGTCCAAGCTCGAAGAACGTGCAGATGAATCTGTAACCTCCACCGAAGCTGTTCTTCCCGAGACCGAACCTGCTAAGGAGGAGTCATGGGTTTCTCTCAGAAAACTGATGCCAGGCCGAAGAAAGAAGAAGTCGGATGCTAAACCTGAGCAACTTCAGGCCGAGTGTACTGGAAAAGAGACCAAATGGAGCGAGTTTGGAGCGAACAAGAGTGATGAAGAGTCTGATACGCCAGCAGTGGTTCCACTCTCTGAATATGATGCTGTAGAAGAAGAGAGAGCGAATAAGGAGCAGCAGATAACAGTAGGAACTGATGCAGTCCACATGGCTGATCAGGTCATGGATGGAGGTCTAATCAAGTCTGAAGCTCCACCTCAAATTGGAGAACAGAGTGTTGAGCAATCTTGTACAGTGGAACGTGGACCTTTAGAAGCCATCAAAAGCAGCGTTGATGAAAGATCTCCATCGTGGATATCGGCAGCAGTTTCAGACGTAATTGAGAAGGGGGCTGAAGATGAGAGAGTAGGAATAGCTGAAGAGACTGTGGCAGCAAATGAACTTGTAATGGAACAAATGGTGCTTAGTGAGACAACCGTATCAGCGGAAGTGACTAGTGAAATGTGCCCCGATGAGATCGCTGAAGAGGCGCAAGAGATTATCTCTGAGGTAGTAACAGCACTGGAGTACCCAGCAGAGGAGTCCTTTACAGAAGAGACAACTGAAATGGTTTCGGCAGTCTCACAGTTGACCGAGACCCCGGTGACGACTGCAGAGGGCACCCCTATACGGGAGGACGAGGCCCTGGTAACCAGACAAACCCAGGAGGTGCTGCAGGAGGCTGCTGAAAAGGTGAAGCTATCGACTAGTCCAATCGTGTCCTTTCGCGAAATAGTGTCTGTACCAGAAATGCAAGGTGGCATTTGTGAGCAGGGGCCAGAAATTTCCATGGAAAAAACCCAACGTAAAGTGGTCAAGACCTCCTGTGAAACGGAGATGCCAGAGTCGGCATGGAAAGAAGCTGAAAAATCAGACGCTGCGTCCAAGGCCTCGGAAGTAGTTGAAGCGACTATCCATGTGGCACCTGTAGAAAGTGAAGATGTGCAGCAAGAGCTTGGTGAAATGATTGAGCAGACAACTACTGAAATGCAAGAAGTTGCAGTCCTCCAGAGGATTGAGACCAAAACCATTCCTCCAACAGAGAGTGCTGCTTCCGCTTGCCTAGCAGCCACAGCTGAAGTTATGCAGGTGGTGGAAGTTGATGCAGCGCACGTGGGCAAACTTGACATTGCGCGAGAAGAAAAGTTTGAAGGGCCTGTGGGGATGATGCACAAGACCGATGTGGAAATTGTAGCGGAAGAAATTGTGACAGCGGAGATTGTACGCAAGGCTGAAACTAGGATGTCCGAAGCCGTGGTAGAGAAGGTGGGGACAGAAAAAGCGGAGATTGTATGTGAAGCTACCTTGGAAGCTAGTCAAGTAGAGGATTTGGCAAAGCCAGAGGCTACATGTGAACAGCCTGTTGAAGCTACTCAAGCAAGCTGTATGGAAAAGGTTCAGACAGAATGTGAGGAGACCATTGAAGCTACTCCTGTAGAGGTTGCTGAGAAGATGGGAGCAGAGCAAATTGCTGAACGCAGAGAGACCACTGAAGTAATTCCAAAAGAAATTGCTGAGAAGGTTGAAGCAATATTTGAACAGACGGGTGAAGCAATTCCAGAAGTTGCTCATCAGGTGGGAGTGGGAGAGGTTGAGGTAGTTTTTGAAGAGAACATTGAAAATGCTCAAGAGATTGTTGAAGAGGTGGGAGCAGGAAAGGCAGTGGCTTTAAGCAGAGAGACTGTAGTAAGTGTCGAGAAAGTTGAGGCAGTATGTGAACAGAGTGCTCAAATCACTGCGGCGAAGGTGGAAGTGAATGTGACTGAGGTTGTGAGTAGTGAAGAGACCATTGAAATCACTCCAGTAGTGGGAGTGACTGAGGTTGTATGTAGTGAAGAGACCATCGAAATCACTCCCGTAGTGGGAGTGACTGAGGCTGTATGTAGTGAAGAGACCATCGAAATCACTCCAGTAGTGGGAGTGACTGAGGTTGTATGTAGTGAAGAGACCATCGAAATCACTCCCGTAGTTGGAGTGACTGAGGCTGTATGTAGTGAAGAGACCATCAAAATCATTCCAGCGGTGGAAGTGACGGAGGCTGCACGTAGTGAAGCGACAATAGATGTCATTCCAGTTGTGGATGTGACGGAGGCTGCACGTAGTGAAGAGACAATAGACGTCAGTCCAGTTGTGGAAGTGACGGAGGTTGTACATAGTGAAGAGACCATCAACATCACTCCAGCAGTGAAAGTAGCGGAAGCTGCACGTAGTGAAGAGACCATCAAAATCATTCCAGTGGTGGAAGTGACAAAGGCTGCACGTAGTGAAGAGACAATAGACGTCAGTCCAGTTGTGGAAGTGACGGAGGTTGTACATAGTGAAGAGACCATCAACATCACTCCAGCAGTGAAAGTAGCGGAAGCTGCACGTAGTGAAGAGACCATCAAAATCATTCCAGTGGTGGAAGTGACAAAGGCTGCACGTAGTGAAGAGACAATAGACGTCAGTCCAGTTGTGGAAGTGACGGAGGCTGTACATCGTGAAGAGACCATCAAAATCACTCCAGCGGTGGAAGTGACGAAGGCTGCACGTAGTGAAGAGACCATCAAAATCACTCCAGTGGTGGTGGGAGTGGAAGAGAGTAGGTCTGTGCATGAAGTAAAAAGTGATCTTGAAATTACAAAGCAGGAAGAGATTGAAAGAATTGAAGAGGATGTACAAAAGATGGCAACCGACAATGATAAAATAGCACAAGAGCAGTTCACTGCAGTAGAGATTGTGCAACATATGGTTGAACCCAAAGAGCATGTGGAAGCTGTTGCTGAGGATATGGAAACTGTGTTGAGTGAGGCAGTGGTCACTAAAACCCTTACAAGAACTGAGCAGAGAACAATGGGACAAGTAGTTGAAACATTGATTCCAGCAACTGAAATTATAGAGCAACAGCCAAGTATTGAAGGACTATGCAAAGAAACAATTGAAACCTCCATAACTGAGATTACAATAATTGAGGTTGTAAAGAAGATGGAAACAGAAATAGTTGATGCCGTTTGTGATGACAAACTTGAAGTCATGCAACCAGCGCAGCTTGAAGGAATCAAAGAGGAAACCCAAATTGAGCTCAGACAAGAAAATGGTGTGGTTGAGATACAGAAGACTGAAACTGAAGTGAACCGACCTATAACTAAAGAGAAGATGGATCCCACGTTGGCCATAGATCAATTTGAAATCTCACCAGGAGAACAGGTTGAAAAAACAGAGGTCATGGAGACTGCAGAAACTGAGGCAGTTGAGTCTGCAACCAAACAAATTGAAACAAAAATAACTTGTGTTGCTCATGAGCCACAGAGCGCAGCAACTGAAGATGTCAAAGGTACACATGAAGGTGCAAGTCTTGAGCAAGCAACAGAAGTGGTTGAGCTTGTAGAAAAAGTGGGGTGTAAGCTGGCTACTGTGGAAAAGGACAAACCAGCACCAGATGAAGAGGTTGAATTCATCAACAAGGCTTCACACAAAGATGGTGAAATAGTCCAGGATGACCAATTGAATGCAACAGATAAAGATGGACAAGATGTGGCTGTACCTAAACCGTTCAAAGACACTGAAAGGGCTGCTGAGGCACAAAAAGAGGATGATGTGAAGTTATCCAATGGAGCGACTGATAAACACTTAATCAAGTTGCCTGCAGAGTTGGCCTCCACTGAAACTTCAGTTGAAGGATGTAAAGAAGAATCTAAACTTGAAGTAGCTCCTGAATCAATGTGTCTAACTTTGGAAAGTGAACATGAAGTAAAATTACACTCTGCTTCTATTGATGAATTTCAAACTGTACAAAATGAGACGGTGACCCCGATTGTGGATCTTTCTACAGCTGAGAGTTCAGAGTCCCATGAAGTGGTTTTCCTTGTGACTGCAGCTGCTGTGGAAGAGCATGTTATTGCAGAGACTGTAGCATCTGTGGTGACAGAGATTCCAGAGTTAAGTGCTGTAGATCAGGTTCTCCAACCAACTAAGCCTGATGACTGTGTTATACAAGGACCGGTGGTAGAAACTGTAACTGCCATTGTAGAGGCTGCAATAGAAATGGCTACTGGTTGCTCATCAGACACTCCTGATATGGTCCATGAAATAGGCTCCACTCTTGATGTGCAAAAGCAGCAGAGCTGCAGAGCTGAGCAGCTTGAAGGTGGGTTGGCTGAACACAAAATCAAAGAAATTGTTAAACAGAAACTAGAGTCTTTGGAAATAGAGACTGAAGTAAAAGTTGGTCAAACAAGGACATTCAAACAGCAAAGCACGATAGTTGCTCCGGGTCTAATTCAGGATGTTGTGATGCTAACCAAGAAAACGGAGGGGCAAGTAGATATTGTTCCTTCTCAACAGGAGCAAGACGATGACAAAATGCATAAAGACAATGAAGAAATGATACCAGGGCCACCAAAGGTCACAACTGCAGGAAGAGGTAATGAAGTAGTTGACCAAAGAGTTCAAACTCCAGGGAGCCAGGACACTAAAGCAATAGAGCAAAAGGTGTTGACGCAGCCAACCACGATGGTGTTTGAGGCAACCGTTGAGGGTGATCAGGAATCAGTTGAGACTGAAGCTGTTGCATCAGTGGAAACCAAGGGAGAAAGGGAATCTCTGTCTGACCACATTTCTGAAGAGTCTGCAATATTGCCTGACGGATCCAAAGTGACCAAAGCAGAATGTTGCCAATCATTAGAGAAGCCTGAAAAAACACTCCCATCTGTAGAACTGACCGAGAGAAAAGATCAACTTGTAAAAACCCAGCCACTGGCTGAAGAACAAACGTCACTACAAGACGTCAAAGCCAGGATGATCTCATCTACTGAAGAGAGCCTAACACAAGGACTTGCAAAAGAGAAGCTGGAAGATGTGGTGGAAATCATTGTTCACAAAGATGATAAAGAGACAGACCAAAACCAGACAATTGAAGCAGTTGAAAAGCAAGAAATGGAGACTGGGCACCAAATGGGTCAATCCTCTACTTTAGAATGTGCAAAGGGCGCCGCTGAGAAGACACCATCCTGAGGCAAGTGAAGCCCTTGCATTGTATTGTGGGTAACGGTCCTTGAAGGTTTACCTTTGTACTTGTCAGGTTGGTTTTTGCCCACATGATTTTCTTTCATTTTTCTCGCAGTGTTGCTCTGGTTTAATAGAATTTCAAATTACTAGAATAAAGCCAATTTAAGCTCTAGTTTCAGGTTTCCTGTCTAATTTTTAAATTCAGTATCTGAACTAAACAGAATTTGAAAGAGACTGACCAGTAAATTGCCTAAACAGTGAGATTTAAAATTTAAACAGTTTTAGCATTTTTTTCTCTTTCATATTCCAATTGGAACATCTTACTTCATAATCAATTAACTACTTTTTATGTGTAGTTACTGTTATGTAGGCAATTAAAACAGCCAATTTTTGCACAGCACAATTCCAGAAACACACACAGATGAATGACCACTTGATCTGTTTTGGTAATGTTGGTTGAGGGATAAATATTGGTCAGGACACCAGCGAGAACTCCCCTACTCTTCTTCGAATAGTGCAATGGGATCTTTTACACCCACCCGAGAGGGGAAAACAAGGTCTCTGCTTAACGTCACCTCAGACAGTGCAGCACTCCCTCCGTACTGCACTGGAGTGTCAGCCTGGATTATGTGCTCAAGTCTCTGGAGTGGGGCTTGAACCTATGACCTTCTGACTCTGAGCAGAGTGCTACCATTGAAACCAGTTGACACTTGCCGTTTTTAAAAACTTCCTTAACTTAATTAATTCTGAGCACAGGAGACTACTTAGTGGTGTGAAAGTCACTTAAACTGCACATTCTGTCAACCTTATGCCAACTGAGGCCCATTGAGTTTGGTTTGGTGTAGATGTTTTTGCAGTGATGCATAGACAGGAGAATGTAGATACTAATTTAAAAACAAAGGTTACTCTGGTATCTAACTTCTTTTGTCATTACTGCCCTCATGTTCCTTTCAACCTCCAAATCGGGAGGGGACTTGCTGTCAATTGCTGTGGAGCTATGGGGAAGTGTCGTGACCTGTATCACATGGTACAAGCTTAAGCTCTTTATAAGATGTTCTTTCAACTGGACCTTAAGGTCTTTCCCTGGCTGCTGAAATCTTAACTGCTGATGAACGCTAGAAAATTATTTTGATTTTTGATGCAGTTCACTGGTGTTTTGATTCATAATTTGTTCTGTAGTGAATTTTTGAGAAGCTCTTGAGTAATTAATACTATCTATGGCACTTTGGAATTGTCCTCAGCCTCCAATCTGTAGCTTCGCATTGAATGCTGCAAGGCCTTTTTATTTCATTCACGGGATCAACAATCTAGGCTGATACTCTGATGCAGTACAGAGGGAGTGCTGCACTGTCTGAGGTACCGTCTTTCGGATGAGAGGTTAGACTGAGGCCTCGCCTGCCTAACTCCTTTCCTACTTCCGTCTTGAATTCATACTGTTCCCAAATGTCAAGGTTCTTTTTCTGCAAAAGGTCTGCCTCAAACATAAACATGGTCTTAAAACAAGCCTCATCAAAACATGGTCTGACCCGGAATTGGAATTCATTGTCATAAACTGAGTAACAGCAGCTATTCTTGTGAAATACTAATTGTGTATGTGTGTGTGCTTGCAGATCTCCAAACAAACATTTGTGAAAAATAGAATGTGAAGTCGGAGAGGCTATAGGAGTATCACACAACTCTACTGTGACAAGACCAAGTACCACTGTTATGTTAGTCCTGTTGATTGACAATCCCGAATCAGTTCGAGAGCTTTAACTACTGTTATAGTTATGTAATCTAATGGTTTCTTGCTTTTAGCCTGATGCCCTGATGATAAATGTAATGTCTATTGTTGAACCAATGCCCTTTCCCCACTGTCTTCAGGCTCTGTGTGGAAGGGAGACAGCGGCTGAAAGTTCTGGGAAGGGTTGGGGTATTTGTTCACCTGAACTAGTGAGAAGGTTCTCCGTGTATCATATTGCTTCTTTGTATGAAATTTAATTCTAAAAATATCCTGAATATAATAGTGTCCTTTTCTTAAGGTTATCAGTCTGGTTAGAGGAGAATCGAATTAAGGAATAATTGAGTCCGCTCTAGCTGTCCAGGGCCTGGTTCTTGATGCTTGCCAAAGGTATTCCAGAGGTGACAACTTGAACCTATAACAGTCTAGAGTGAAAGCGGTCCATACAAATTTGTAAATTCTCACCACGGCAGCTACTACAGGCTACACCTGATAGCATTTCAGAATTTAATTTGCCCGACTGAAGCTGTCTTTACCTTGGATACAGAATGAAATGGACCTCATCAAGGTGACTAAAATATTGAAGTGCGCTCCAAAAGACACTGGCAAAGCTGATCTCCATTCTGAGGAATGACTTGAGATTAAAATACCTTCTTAGGGAGAGTAAGGATAATTTTAGTGCATTGTTCAGAGTTGATGAACCATGCAAGTGCGGCTAAGCTGAGATCCCGGTTGTACCAGGACTGTCGCCAGTGCTCCTGAGGATGAAAGGCAACCGCCATTGGCCAATTGCTTTCGACTGTCAGAAACTGGGGTCAGAATGTTAAAACTGAAGTGTCATTAGCGGAGGCCAAGCTCACCAGGAAACTTGTTTATCAGCGTGAAATGAAGATGCATTAAATTGGGTTACTAGTCGAGCTTTGTTTGGATTTCCATAACAACCTCCAAGATGTGCCTTGGTATTGCATACAATTAATGCTCAACACATCATTGTAATGTTCCTGTTTTGACGTTTCCTTTTGGTCTATTTGTGACTCTTCATCTCTTCTCCCTCCCCGCCCCCACCCCCGGACATGCTGCTTACTAAATTATAGCATTAAAGCCATGTTGGAGCTGATCGTTCAGGTTAGATAGACCTGTCCAGCCCACTTCCCTCCCCCTCTCCATTAATAAACCAACACCGTAGCCTGTAACACAGCGTCACTGTACAGTTTCCGTCTTGTGTTAATGTGGTAGTTTACAGTAAGTGGTCGGGTTAATAAACTGTAACTACTGTACACTGATTTACTGCATGTCATTAACTAGAGCAGGATCTACGACCCAGAGTCTAAGGCTGCTCTCATTAACACTGCTGTGCTTTTATAACTGAATGTGAAAGTGACATTTGTACAAATTGTATTACCTGTGTACCTAAAGCCATATTGGAATACTTAAAACAAAACTTCTACAAATAAAGTAATAGCATTAACTTCCTTGTGTTTTTTTGTAGTTTCCCTACTGTGCATAGGATGGGTTTATGCTGTGTGAGGTTGACTACTAATGATTGCCATGAAGATGGAAAACCAGTCAACTGCTCTGATGAATTTCATTAGAAACTTGCAACACAGGAGGCTGTTTGGGCCATCGTGCCTGTGCCGGCTTTATCCCACTCCCCTGCAAGTTTTTCCTTTTTCAAGTATTTATCCAATTCCCTTTTGAAAGTTACTGTAGAATCTGCTTCCACCACCCTTTCAGGTAGTGCATTCCAGATTATAACTCACTGCATGAAAACATTTCTCCTCATCTCAACACTCTCTTCCCCCCCACCCCCCACTTTAAAGCAATTGGCAAAAAATTACTTTAAAGTTGCACACTGAAAAGGATTGCATTTGACAAAGGAAACATGTCCAAAGATTTCTTAGATTTTTCCTGCACACTCCCCACCCCCTCCAACTATTGGTGGCCAGCCTTCAGCTGCCTCAGCACTGTTCTAACTTCTTCCCTAGGACCAAGTCCCCTCTATTTCTCTCTCCACCTTTTTTAAAACCTTCTTACAACCTATTTTTTGACCAGCTTTCAGACCTCTTTTCTCCTAGCTCTCCCATCATGGCTTGGCACCCATTCCTTTTTGTTTTCCTCTCCCTCTAAGGCAGAGTCGTGGGGGATGATTATATAATTGCAAATAATTGCCCCCCACGTTTCCCTTTTATCTCTTGTTTATTCCCCCTTGATCTTGGTCTTTAAATACAGTCTACGTCTCCCTGTGACTCCTGCCCCAAATGCAGTTGAGTTTATAGCTCAGCGGTAGCACTTTCTCCTGAGCCCAATGCACATAATTTAGGCTGAGGCTACAGTGCAGCACTGTATTGTAGGAGGTGCTGTCTTTCAGATGAGAACCAAGGCCCCATCTGCTTGTTTGGATGGGTGTAAAAGATCCCACACGGCACCATTTGAAGAGGAGCAGGGGAGTTCTCTCGCTGTCCTGGCCAATATTCCTCTCAACCAACACACATTAACTGGTCATTCATTTCACTGCAGTTTGTGGGACCTTGCTGTGTACAAATTGGCTGCTGTATTTGACAAACAGAACAAGGCCTACATAAATAGTAATTACCCTTCAAAAGTAATTAATTGGCTGTGATGGACTTTGGGATGTCCTACGGTGTTGCATTAATGCGAGTTTGTTCATCCTTCCCTCTGGTGCAGCCTCTACAGCCTGTGATCCTCCACTCATCCACAGCTTGTTCTTCTGGACTTCTGCTCATTCGTGCTCTGGGCATCACCTGGTGTCGTCATCTCCATTGGATATGTCCGGGTGAATGTACCTGAGCTGGTGGTTGAACACGGGTGACTGACCCTGAGGTGCATGGGAAGTCTGGGCCATGTATCCCTGACGCAGCTTCAAGTGGCATCAAGGAAGATGAGATACAATACTGTCACTGCAACAACCCTTCAAATATAGAGAATGAGCCACATGGTATTGTGGTTCTGTCTGCTTGATGCCAATGAGTAACTGTGAGCTGGGGCTAGGTCTCCGAGTTCACCATCCCTTGCTCCTGTGCTATCTCAGCCAATGTTCTGGAGGGTGGCCCCCTCAAACTCAACCAACCAAAGTCATGAGTTATGGAGCCCTCCCACCTATTACGTGCAGTCTTGTCCTGCATACGAAGAAGTGAGAAGTTAAATTTATCAGGAGGATCAAAAAGTAATACTTGAGTGCCACGGTGGGTGTGATAGATGTACATGCAGCAACATTGAGATGGAACAATTTTTTGGGAATGAATCCTTTTAAACAAGAGTTAAGAGTTAGTGTAAGTAACATGTCAAGTGTGCCTTGCTACAGAATGCTCATAAAGAAAAAAACCTTGCATTTATTTAGTGCCTTTCACAGCCAATGAAGTACTTTTGAAGTGTAGTCACTGTTGTAATGTAGGAAATGTGACAGCCAATTGTGCACAGCAAGCTCCTACAAATAGCAATGGGATAATGACCGGATAATCTATTTTTGTTATGTTGATTGAGGGATAAATATTGGCCAGGACACCAGGGATAACTCCCCTGCTCTTCAAAATAGTGAGGTCGCACAACACCAGGTTATAGTCCAACAGTTTTATTTTAAATCACAAGCTTTCGGAGTTAAAACTCCTTCGTCGGGTGAAGTGCCATGGGATCTTTTACATCCACCTGAACGAGCAAACGGGGCCTTGGTTTACTGTCTCATCCGACAGTGCAGCACTCCTTCAGCGCAGCACTCGAGTGTCAGCCTAGATTTTTGTGCACAAGTCTCTGGAATGGGACTATGCACAGTATATAGTAGGCCATTCAACCCCTCGAGCCTGTTCTGCCATTCAATTAGATGATCTTAGTTCAAATAAGGTTAATCCTACCTTGGCTGACCTGTTGAGGCCTGTAAATATTCTCCTTTGCCTCTGCACATTGACCTGGGTTACCAAGTGCTCTCCAACAAGACTTCTACAGAAGCATCAGGAATATATTTTGAGCATGTGATACTGCACCACCTCTCTCCAACAATTATTTTGACAGTCACTTTTATAAGTTCAAGTAAAAGGATTGCAGCTTCCCTTTAAGACAGCAGTCCTTGATATTACATTTCCCTGTGCTATTACAGTTCCCTTTAAGGGGAAGCTAGATAACTACATGAGGGAGAAAAGAATATGTTGATAGGGTTAAAGAGTGGCAGGAGGCTTATGTGAAGCATAAACACCAACATAGACCAGTTGGGCTTAATGGCCTATTTCTGTGCTGTAAAATTCTATAATTTATAAATTGTACTTTAGATGTCTGCAACGCTTGCACATGGGCTTGATGCTCCACCATATCCTTAACCTGAACGTATTTATCCAATTCCCTTTTGAAAGTTACTATTGAATCTGCATCCACCACCCTTTCAGGCAGTGCATTCCAGATCACAATTTGCTGCATAGAAAAATGTTTCCTCATGTTGCCTCTGGTTCTACCAAATCTCCCCTTAACCTTCTCTGGTCTAAGGAGAACCCCAGCTTCTCTAGTCTCTCCACACAACTCAAGTCGTGCATCCCTGGTAATAAATCTCTTCTACACCCTCTCCAAAGACTTGACATCCTTCCTAAAGTATGGTGCCCAGAATTAAACACAATACTCCAGCTGTGTTTTATAAAGGTTTAGCATAATTTCCTTGCTTTTGTACTCTATGCCTCTATTAATAAAAGAGAAGCATATGGGATCCTTAGCTTCAACAGCCTTCTCAACTTGTCCTGCCACCTTCAAAGATTTGTGAATATACATTCCCAAGTCTCCCTGTTCCTGCACCCCTTTAAAATTGTGCTATTTAGTTTATATTGCCTCTTATTCTTCCTACAAAAATGTATCACTTCACATCTCTGCATTAAATTTGATCTGCCAAATCTATTTTCTACATGGTTTCTCAGTGCCTAGTATGTGAGGTGTCTGTGAATCTGAGAAGCTCGAGATTGCAGTTGTTGTCGACCTCAGTGAGCAGGGGTTTCAGATGGTCCAGTTGCAGTCTGTGCCACATTTGCAGCAATTGAACAAAGGTGGCAGAAAGGTGCACGTCATCCTGAGACTGATCTCATCCATAGCCAGTAGTTCATGCATGCTTGTTCTTAGGCAACAACCGATCATGCCCACTAATCTGTGTGACAGCAAAACCAATCATATTAGTGAAGCCCTATCAATGGCTCTCTCCATGCAAACTCCAACCCTGTTGATAAGGACAAGACAGTGGGACTCAGACCTGCAGGCAGCAGTCTGAGAATTCATGCAGCAGATGACTGCAATTGCCTCTATCGCTTCCATGTGCTCCATGGTGGACTGGTGTTTGATTCCACACAGCAGACGTGGGTTGTGTACACCTCCACATTAGTTGCTAGACACATTCGCCAATGATTCCAGTAATCTTTGATGCTCTGAAAACATTCTGCAGAAAGTAGGGCCCCAAATCCCTGTCAACTGAGGATGAACCTGAGTTGTCCCCTCTGGCCAGAAGGTTACTGGTCCCTACTCACTTATTAGTCACTTCAGACTCAAAATCCCTCAAGGTGAATATAGCTGTGGTGCTGCTTTGCAGGGTTAGATTGAGGGACTACATATGCATGCAGATGAAAGGTTCCTGTAGGCACTTGACCTCCTAATCATCTACATGTGGCACATCTAGAGCAAGAGAAAGGAACAAGTGTTACATTGACCAGTACTTTATCAGTGTTTAATAACCTGTGCAAGACTCTATACTCAACTCACCTTTTTGTGTGTGCATGGGTGTGGTGGTAGAGTTTTAGATTGCATCTGTCATGGGTACACATTGGTTAAAGAACAAACTTCTAATCCAGTTCCATATTCTACCATGGATTCTTGCAGCTTCAGTTTTATTAAAAGTCTTGCATGTGGAGATTTGTCAAAAGCCTTTATTAAAAAAAAGTGTTCCAGTATCTGCATTATTTCAAATGCCTTTAAAGAAGTCAAGGAGGATTGTCAAGCAGGACATTGCCCAGCTCTTTCTTATTAAGTCATTACCAGGCACGTATACATCCAGCCTACCCCAGAGAATGGTGTTCATTATTTTACTTCTAATTGTTGGGCTATGGGGTGTTTAATTGCCTTGTTCTGTTTGGTCAACCTTTTAAGGATTTGTTGCTTCACTGCATATATGGCGTGCCCTATAGGAATCTTTGCTTCACCATGCCTCTCGCATGCTCAATGATGGCTCTTGTGGATGCATGCATTTATATTAAAATAAAAACTGAAAATGCTGGAAACACTCAGCATAGCAGGTAGCATCTGTGGAGAGAGAAACAGAGTTAACGTTTCAGGTTGATGAATGAGAACTCAAGGACTTTAGAAATGAACAGCTTTTAAGCAAGTTCAGAGCCAGGGGAAAGTGGGGGTGGGGGGGCAGGGAAAGAACAAGAGGTCTTGATAGGAGTGATTAAATGACAAAAGGAATGATAGTGCAAGGTCAATATGGTGATAAGTACATAAACAAAAGATGGGTCCAGATGAGGTATAAATGGTTACAGCAGAGTGGGAGGAAAGCATGGAAAATCTGGCAAAGAGGATGGCTGCACCAGAGCCACTGGGAGAAATTACAGAGGGAGCAAGTTATTTAAGTTATTCAATGGGAGATTTTATGTATACAAATGTAAGTACTACACATAGGAAGAAAAAAGACACACATGTACTCCATGAATGGTTTTGAGATAGTTAAGGATGAAGGTGAAAGAGACTAGAGAGGATTCCAAGTTGACTCGACACTCAACATATCCAACCAATGCAGAGCAGCAACCAACAAAGCCAATAGGATGTTGAGCACAAGTCAGACGAGGTACTGATCAAACTTTATATTGCTCTAGTCAGATTGCACCTTGAATGCAGAGTCCAGTTCGATGGGGTGGGGTAGCATCTCTCTGGATAGATGAATCAAGATGGGCCTCCTCTATAATTATCTGGTGATCTTGTAATACCATTGCAGCCATTACTCACTTCATGGCAGGTAAAAGTACCACAGGTGGAAGAGTTGTAATCGGTACAATATACAGCAGAAAGATTTCAGTGAGACAGTACAACAATGTTTCCAGTTCCTACCAAGCTCGTTTTATTCAAGTCTTTGGTATTGGCAGCGTTATATTACACATTGTACAGTTATTAACTAACAAAGTTTTTGATTTAACAGTAAAGTTGTGGCATGGAATCAAGACAAATACAGATGTGATGTGTATTCAGTTTGTGTATTTAGGACTAAACACAAATGCTAAATCATATAGAAAAAAATGTAAGGCTGAAGCTTAGCCCCATGACTTAGTCAACAAGGCATACACGACTCTTTTTTAATTAATCTGTATGTATGCTTTGTCAAATAAGCCCCCAGCTACACAGGTGAACTGGCTGGCTTCCGAGCAGCAACTTAAAAAAAGTTACATAAAAAAGGCAACACTGTACAATGCATTTGAAATCTCGACAATGCTGATAAGGAGCGCTATTGCAGGTAATGTCACAAAAAACAATGCTCTTAACCTCTGCAATTTGAAATTCAAGTAAACTTCGGCTTCGCTATTATCAACATATTTTAAATCACGATCAGAAAATCTTGAGCGCGCCATTTTGGGCCAAAAGAAAATGTTTATGCCCTCAATTAAACTGGCCAATCCTCAATTTGTTTTGGTCAAAGATACTACAGTGTATTACTTATTGTTAACTAGAATGAAGGAATGTACTCTCCTCACCTGGGACTCATTTTAC
This sequence comes from Squalus acanthias, assembly GCA_030390025.1. Lineage (NCBI taxonomy): Eukaryota > Metazoa > Chordata > Chondrichthyes > Squaliformes > Squalidae > Squalus > Squalus acanthias. The sequence continues at coordinate 88,688,935 of CM059436.1, read as the reverse complement.
AAGACTGAACTACATTATATTTTCCCTTTTGAAACATGCTTCACAAAATACTGATTTTTTAAAAACCTACACTTTATTTGAACCATAATTAATGCAAATAATAGGTTTGACACTGAACAACATGTTTATGCTTTATTAAGTATTTTAAGGCAGTTGAATTTTTTTATTTCAAATATTAATCCTACCATAATAAGTCTATATAAAACTTGTAACAACAGAGCAATTTACACACATTATTATCTGGAATTTCATCATTGTGTTTAGGAATTTAAGTTTGCAAGTAATACCTTAGTATATCTCTGGGGGCTTACTGAACAAAAAAAGTGGTTAAATAACTATATAGAGACACACAAAACTACAAATAATAAGCAATAAAACAAAATACCTTGGGGTTTCATGCATCTTGTAACACTAGCATTTATAAGTAACAGTTCCAAATGTACCAGTCTTGTGTACCCTTTCATAACCAATTGGTAAAATTAGTCATTTTGTTGTAAGTATCATGCTTACTAATTCTATATACTTCAGAAAGTGTTTTTAGTGCATGTCTACAATAAGGGCACTCTAACACTATTGGTACTAACTAATCTGACTAGTACGGTACTGAATGAAGTTAGCTTCTTGTGTACTAATCAGCAAAAATAAAAACAGGCTAATTGGAAAAAGTCAATCATCAGGAGCACATTTCTCAGTTTGCTCAACTTCAGTGTGACAGGGCATCAAAAAAAATGCTGTCACTTTTGTTCCAATCTAGATCAATGTTTTGCATACGCTACTTTGTGGGGAAAAATAAATTTCTACACAGCTTATACAATACCTACAGGACAAGTGTTAACATTTTTGGTACGTGTGCACACTTAGTCAGTAAATATATTGAACAATAAATCAAATTTGACAGTTGCTTTTTGCAGCATAGACCCCCTTTTTCCCCCTTCAGACAGCAATGATAATTTTTTGCAGATTACGAGTCTACGATACAATTAATCTGGAATATGATGAAAGGATGGATTTTCTCTTTATGGATTGCTGTTCTTCAGCTTAGGTTTTTTGCCCAGTATTTATTAAGAACTCTAAAAATGTATAAAGACATACAACACAGAATAAATAATGCATCTACTACTTCTGTAAAACAAGTTAAAGTTACAAATACTACTACTGTATTTTGAAGTCAGCATGCATAGATGTTCTTTTAAGCTCCCCACCGCCCCCCCACCCCCCCACCGTTGAAAGCAGATTACACAGACAGGTCAAAGAGCAAATTGTAAATAAGTGAGGTAAAAGTGATATTCAGATTTACACTGAACACATTTAAAAACAGGGTTATACAAGGAAATAGGGAAGAATGTGGAGCACCAGAGCACAACTTTGTTCTATCACACTGGAAAACGGGTCTCGAATATCTAAGAAACAAAATTTCCATTTCCATATGTGAGCAATTTGTATTTAATACCATATCGAACAAGTTCTATCTAGGAAATACTTTTCATATATATGATTCACTCATTAGAAGGGCATTCTAGTTGACACAGGAGTCGCTGCAATATCTTTGAAATAAAAACATTTTTGGTATTTCACCATCCCAGGTTCATGCATTTTTCTTTGCCAATAACATTGACTGAGTTGTTCAACTTTTGAGAGAGTTAGTCATATGATGACTTAACCCTGGGTATGCCAACATTTTGGATTCATTATTGGTTAAGCAATGCCATAATAGCCTGTCTGCATATTGTTTATGATTCGTCATTTGTGGCAATATACTACCAACAAGTGGGGTGTACTCAGTGATCAGCTGATAATTAGTGAAGCATAAGAACATTTACCAACAGCTCTTGCATCTCTTTTGAGGAACAGGAGTTTTTACTTAATCACAGAATGTCAACTGCTGCACCGTAACCCCTTGAAACTGTCAGTCATCAATGCTTTATTCAAACTGGGTACCTTTTAGTTTGAGTACACATCCAATGGGCTCAACAGGAGTTTGTTCACTTCTTTGAGACTGGAGTTGGTTTAGAGAGGCTGAGTGGAAAATAGCTCAGTGAGGCATATACATATCATGATGTGATAACTTCTATGTCTTTGGGACACCGTGATTTAATTTCCTACTCAACCCACTTTATAAGGGAGGTACTCATCAGGCAACACCAGTACAAGTAAAGAAAGAACAATGCACATCAGTTTCCTTCAGTGACAGCGTGAACACTACTAACCTGGTCCCAAAGCAGCTCATGATCGACAGGGGCTAGTCTGAACTTGAGTGCAAACACTGACTGATACAATTATGCCACCTGAATTTTCATCTTAAAAGTAACAAGATCCTTGGATAATGAATAATGACCGCTTTTGCCAGAAAAGAAAGCCCAGAACTAATTTAGAAAATAAACTTTAACATCCTCATATCTAATGACTATTAATTTTGAATTGTACATTATAAGAAACACATTGAAAAGTTGAGTAAATGAAGAGTTTTCATTCCACTAAAACGGCCTGACCATCCTCCACATTGTGCACCGTCTCTGACAGTGACTGGCTTGCTTCCGTCACTTCACAAGCCTCTGAAGAGCCTTCCCCTTGCACTGTTGGTTGGCCTTCCATCAAAACAAACGCATCAGAGTTCTGGTTTTGGCATGAATGCCGAACAGCTTCACTAGCAGTTGAGAAGCTTTTATCACACAGATTGCACTTGTATGATTGGTTTGACTGGTTTGTTGCTAGGTACACTGGATCCATTAGTGACTGGCTAGTTTCTTCCGAGGAACCTTCAGTGAGCATTGCTTGCTTATTATCCACCATCATAAAGGTATCAGAGTTCTGGTTAAGGCACACATGCCTGGCAGCCTGGTTGGCCCTGCAGAATGTTTTATCACAGGTACTACACTTGTAAGGTTTGCCTGTGTGAATATACATATGCTCTCGCCAGTGACTTTTCTGGATGAATTTACGTCCACAGATGGAGCATTCGTACTTTCGCCTTTTTACCTCCCTATCTTGATCCCCTAGCTCCAAGTTGTCAATGTCTGCAATGTCTGATGGGGGTGGTGTTTCTGCTTGAAGTTGGCCATCTGCCATTGGCGAATCATTCTTCTGTTGTAGCTCACCATCGCTAATTACTTCTGCTTCAGGTATTTCCTCAGGATCTTTCGCAGGTTTCCCAGGCTCTACCATTTGGCCCAGCATATTCATTCCTGCTTGGTTGGTAACTTGAAGTGACATTCCTGTATGGAGCTGCAGGTGCTCGCGCAGGCTGCTTCGTAGAGTGAACCTTCTGCCACAAAGATGACAGACATAAAACTTTGGAAAACCACTATTCCTTTTCATAATACTGGGCTTAACATGAGCTATTGCATGTATTCCGGGCTGCCCATCTAACATGGGGATATTCTCGCATCGTTCTTCAGCTGTTGGGGGACCAGCTGGAGAAATCAAGCCTTGTAGTGTGCCTAAAGGTGCCACAGATGACTGCCCAATATGCTGAGAAGGCTGGAGAATCTGTGCACCCTGAGGATGCTGCTGGCTACCTTCTGCACCTCGTTCTTGCTCCATCCGAGAAGGATGAGTATTAGACCTGGGCTCTCGCCCAGACTTTTCTCCTGCTGCTGATAACCTACTCTGAGGTGCGGTTTGATTATCTGCAATCTGGATGCCATAGAGTGAAGACGTCCACGCGAAAACTTGATCGGGACGAGGAATGGCTCCATGGCTGGCTAAGCTGGCTTCTTGAACTAGTGGGTATGCATGCAGGAACTTAATTCCCTGCTCAAGACGGACAGGATCAATAATCTGGGGAGCCATCTTCCCAGTGTACATTAAATGCAGGAGGTAGCTAAAGATATCTGGCTGAATATCCGTTGGTTTCAGTCGGACACAGTCACTGTGAAAAAATATTAAAATGTTTACAAATACTAAACAATCCTATAGTTTTCTGAAGGTTTGCTTATGAAGTCTAATGTGCATCAGGATGTCAATATATAGCAGAACTCTATTATCCATTAAAATGAAGGAGATAATGGAAATTGGTGGATAATCAAGAGCTCCTAATATTGGTCTTACACATATACACCAATGTACAAGGCAATGGCCTTAGCAACAGTACTGTGTGCAGTTCCAGACACCATTAAAAAAGACACATTAAAGCCAGAGAGTACAGCGTAGATTCACCAGTATGATACCAGAGATGAGCAACTTGAGCTATGTGGAGAGACTCAAGATACTGAGGCTATTTCTACAAGAACAGAAAAAACTAAGAGGAGATTTAATAGAGGTTTTTAAAATTATGAAGAGGTTTAGTAGAGTGCATATGGAGAGATTAGTTCCTCTGATTGGGGAGCCACGACGAGGGGTCATCAATTTAAAATGGTCACAAAGAGAGGGGTTCGGACAAATTTCTTTGCTCAGAAAGTAACTAGAGCACTGAATGCTTTGCCACAAGGAGTGGCTGAGGCAGAGAGCAATGCATCTTTTAAGGGAAAATTTGATAAATACTTGAAGCAGAGGAAGATATAAAGCTACAGGGAGAGCATAACACAATGAAATTGTAGTTGGATTGCTCTAGGAAAAATCTGATGGGCTAAATGGTCTTGTGTGCTGTAAATGTCTATGATTCTAAATTCTCAGTTTTCTGACTCAGCGGCATAAAATAGAACAAAAAAAATCAAGTGTAACAAAAGTTACTTTAAAGTTTAACAAAGCAAAGCACAGTTGGAGAGAGAGATTTTTAATCACTTGGGGAAAGTGTTCTATGGGCAGAGCTCACCCTTCATCCTGCAGGTGAGAGGGAAGCAGTCAATTGTCTGATAACTTGGTGCCATCAATGTCAAAATGTCTTAAAAGAACATTGTATCTGTGCCTTTTTCATGTTTTAGAACATTCCTGTTCTGGGAAAACCCATTGGGGTATAGAAGATGGAAAAAGTAAAGTAAAATCACAACAGGCACAATATTCTTAATTGTTTTAGTTTAAAATCTTGAGTCAAAGCATTACCTGGTTTGATGGATAAAAAGCATTTTGAAGTAATTGGAGAAAGAGGCAAGGACTGCTTTATGTGCCTTGAAATAGACATCACCTATAGCCACTGTGCAGTCACACAGGAAGCCAAACTCTCGCTGGGCATTGAGTTGTTGTAGCAGGATTAGACCATGGTTAGCCAGTTCCATATTTAGACCCTAGGAGGTACAAGAAAGGAGGCTACATTAAACACAAGACACGGAACAACTGAACTGAGAACCCAAAACTGCAACACAGCCTTGTACTCATTTTGGATGTACTTTAAAGTTTCACATTCCTCTACAACTTACCAAGATGAATGTGTTATATATCAGCTGGATATCCCAAGTCTAAAAAGTTTTTTTTTTTTTTTTTTTTTTTTTTTACAGCAATTAACTCTTTTACACATGAATACTCAGAATTCAACGACTTGCATTTATAGTGCTTTTAACAGAGAAGAACTACCCAAGGCAACATATAAGAGAAAGCAGAGTTTTAAAATGGAGAAAAACAATTACCTACCTTGATGGAATATTCCTTATTCTTCAAGGAAAAGGACTTTTACTATTATTATTAATAATAAATAATAATAATAATTCAGTGGCAATAAACGCAAATTTGAATATAAAGAAAAAAACATTGGAAATAGCAGTGTTGGTCACTAGCAGTGGATGGATCTCGAAGAGAATACTAAAGACCAATCTCTTCAAATTATGCACTTTGATTAGCTGGTCAATTCCAGTGACCATTGTTTAGCACAGTTATTGATCATTGCGCCAGTATAAATCAGCCATGATCTAACTGAATGGCAGAACAGGCTCGAAGGGCTGAATGGCCTACTCCTATTATGAAGTTACAGGATGCAGTTTTCCAACCTCTGACAGTTTTAATGTTGGCAGAATCTTGTGTGTCTAACTCTGGTAGAATGGTGTGGATTTTGCAAAGAGATTCACTGACAGCCAAGGGCCACTCAACATCCTGTGCAGTTTGTATTAGGAGGCAAGTGATGCATGGTCTAATACTAAACTGACATCTGTGATGTGTATACGTATTCAGGTACAAAGAATACATTAATTAAATGGAGATAAACAAAAAGATGGTAAAATGGAGAGCATGAAATCAAAAAATGTGAGATTATATGACTGAATTAATGGGAAAACAAAAAAATTAGATCGTTTTGAGCCATTTTCCCACACTGGACGGAATTGCCAGAATTAATTTGAACACTGGCCTCTCTTGTATACACAGTACCAATCAATTCTTACTGTAGCAGCGCAGTGTTTTTATGCACTTAGTGTAAATAATGCAGCACTAATAGATCTTCAATGGCATGGCCACAGGCAGTCTGGGAAGCAGAGTTAATTTTCTGATGTTTATTGTGATTCCGTTGCAGCTTAGAAGTGCCTTTAATTAAGCCATATCTCCGGTAACTGATGAGGGTAAATATTATACATATTGGTACTTTACCGGTACTGAAAGCTACAGGGATCATAAATATACTTAACAAAATATACTTTACCTACCATTTTACAAAGCTTTACTTAAGATGCAAGTAATTTTGTTCTTCCCTCCCCAAAACCTTTTCTCATTATAAAATATGTATATTTTGTTCCAACGTCCAGGGTGAATTTGCAGTATTTGCTGAAGCTGTAAGTGCTTTAGATGTTTATTCTTCCCTCCTTGAAACCTTCCTTCTTTTTCTTAGTTAATTACGTGATTGTAAGAATCTATTTACTCCCCCTTATTTCTCATAATAGAGTTGTAGTTCGTACTGAATCAGAGTAGCAATTACCAGCCAGGTATTCTATAGTCTCCAATAACCAGCACCTTGAACAGGCGGCCCTTTACTGTGATCCGGCTTTGGCTGTGACTGACTCCAGCCATAATGGCCAAACTCATTGACAAAGTGCGTCATAAACTTTCCCCGCTACAAACATCATGTCCCCTCAGCAAAACTATCCTCATCCCAAATAACACCATTAGCTTGGATTTTTTTTATTTATTGGCTTTAATTTACATTGTATAAAACGTGAATAAAGTGAACTCTCCACAACCACTATTCACACTTCACAAGTGTATGTTTTCTGACTGGTTTGTCACAGTACACTCTGGGTATCGTAATGAAAACTGCAATTCCCAACTGCATGCCTATCTCATACACACAATTACTCCCAGACCTTTTCTATTTGGCTGTTGTGATGGACTGTGGATATTGTACTTCTGCAGGAACAGGATGAAAAGTACAACACACACCCACACAATAGCCAAAATCTTAGCATCCGGGTTCAAGTGAAATTTTGAACTCAAGAAACTAGCTCCAGATACAAGGGCAGGAATTTCTAATATTTAATAACTAATTTAATGTGTAAATTTAGTGATTTTTTCCAGAAGTGTAATTTTTTGTACGCTCAGTTATTTCTAGCTGTACGCTCTTACCCAAGTGAAGAAAAATAGCGGATGAAAACAGTGTGAAGAAATTATTTGAGCAATGTGACTGATTTTGTGCTATTTCCTGATTAGTAAATGATTGATTTGTAAAAAAAAAATTCAGTGTTCATTTTTCTGTTGGGTACACATTCTCTGATACATCTTCCTACTCTTTGATTTGTTGACATTTAGCCAATCAGATATTTGATTGTTAACTTAACAGATAATTAGTTATTTGAGCCAATTGAGTTTTTCACCCCATGTCCTAGTGGCACTCTGAAGGTGTGACACAATGGATGTGCGAAGGTTGCAAGAATTACACACACACACACACACACACACTAAATTAACACAGGAAGTGAAATCAACACTAAGGAAACTACTTTAGGCAAAGGAAAAAAAGGGAAATGTTGAAAAAAACTAAACCAAATATAAAACAAAACGTTTACAGTACGATGTCATCAGAGTGACTGCTGGGGAGTACAGAAATACTTTGCTATGAACTATATGCCAACAACTGGTGAAAACTAACAGGTTCTTGTTGTTGAATAAAACACTTCGAACTTGCACTGGAAAGAAATGGAGCAAGTGTAAACTACAAACTATAAATGCAGCAAACTATAAAGTCAACTGCAATTGTTTTAAAAAGCAGAAGTTACAGTTTACAATTTTGTAGATGAATACTCGTTACACTCATAATATGCCTGTCTGTTCTATCTTGCTGTATTTTAAATGGGTCACCACCTCTGTTAAAATAGCACACACAGGAATGCTGTTCAAACGCATTAAACATTCATCTGAAAATATCACCAACAGTAATTTCTAGACTATGAATCGGAAAACATACTAAGGATGGCAGGAAGTTATATTAATACCTCTCTCCTAAAATTGTGGGGGAAAAATCTATGAAATCATTGGTGAATCTCACTGGGTTTCCACGGACTTCAGGCACTCTGTGCAGCAAATGCAGCCCTTAAAAACATACACCCAGCCCCATTATCCACCCCCAATTTTTAAGCTCAAAACATCTAAGCTGTTAAATAATTGAAAGCAAAAAACTGCAGGTGCTGGAAATCTGAAACAAAAACAGAAAATACTGGAAACACTTAACAGATTAGTCAGCATCTGTGGAGGGAAGAGACCAGATAATGTTTCAGGTGTGGACCCTTCCAAAGATTTCAAGCATTTTCTGTTTTTGTTTGAAATAAATAACTGAGTTAGATCCTGCGTTTACAATAATGGCTATACAAGACTCCATGTGCATACTGGGAATTTTCCAATTGCGGGCCTTTAGGTATGCATAGCATAGTTACAGAAGTCAGATTTAAAAGGAAAATGACATTAAAATTCTGAGGTAAACAAACAGGTCAGTAACCTGGGACTCAGTGGCAGTTGGGGTGGGGGTGGGGGGGGTCAGAGAGTACTTGGGCAGAATGAAGGCACAGCAGGGCTAGGGTTGGCACCACTTGGAGGGGGTGTGGAGAAGAGAAGAAGTGTGGATGCAAGAGCAACTGGGACAGGATGGGATTGTTTTAGGGCATCTCAGACTGGAGATTAATTCAGTCAATCAAGTGGGGCAGGAGAAGGAAGAGTACCTGGGGCAACTGGAGATGAGGTGCTGGGGCCTATGAGCTCTTGTGGGGAAGGGGGTGGTTGGCAAGCATTCTAGAGAGGCCTCGTGGGGGGTAGCGGTCTCAGATCTGGGAGCACTTGTAGGGGAAGGACTGGGATTACTGTTGCACTATAGCAGAAGCAGCATAAAAAAAATAATGCTTCATAAATTGACCTGTCTCACCATGTTGACAAACTAGCAGTAGAAGCGGAAAAGGTAGAAGCAGTGGAAGGGGTGAAAATTGATAGACAGGATGTACTAGAAAGGCTGGGTATGCTTAGAGTGGAGAAGTCTCCTGGTCCAGATGGCTTCCATCCCAGGTTGCTAAGGGAAGTGGGGGAGGAGATAGCGGAAGGGCTTGCCATAATTTTCCAATCTTCCCTAGATGCGGGGGAGGTGCCTGAGGATTGGAAAGTGGCAAATGTGACACCGTTGTTCAAGAAAGACTGTAAGGACAATCGTAGTAACTACAGGCTGGTCAGTTTAACATCAGTGGTGGGTAAAGTTTTAGAAACAATAATCAAGAAAAAATTAAACGGGCACTTGGAGAGGTTTAAGCTAATTAAGGAGAGCCAACACAGATTTGTAAAAAGCAGATCGTGTTTGACTAATCTAATTGAATTTTTTGATGAAGTAACAGGGAGGATTGATGAAGGGAATGCAATGGATGTTGTCTACATGGATTTTAGGAAGGCGTTTGACAAAGTACCACATAGAAGGCTGGTTAACAAAATTGAGGCTCATGGAATAGGTGGGTCAGTGGCAGCTTGGATAAGGAATTGGCTTAAGGACAGAAAACAGCAAGTTGTGGTAAATGGCTGTTTTTCAGACTGGAGGATAGTAGACAGTGGTGTTCCCCAAGTGTCAGTGCTGGGGCCACTGCTTTTTTTGATGTATATAAAAATGACTTGGATATTGGAATAGAGAGTAGAATTTCTAAATTTGCCGATGACACCAAACTTGAGGGTGTGGCAAACAGTGAAGATGATACCAATCAACTGCAACAGGACATAGTTAGGCTAGCAGAATGGGCAGACAAGTGGCAGATGAAATTTAATACGGAGAAGTGTGAGGTGATGCATTTTGGCAGAAGGAACAGAGAGAGGCAATATACACTTAATGGCATAGTTTTAAAGAGTGTGCAGGGACAGAGGGACCTGGGAGTTAATGTGCATAGGTCCCTGAAGGTAGCAGGACATATTGAGAGAGTGGTTAGCAAAGCATATGGGATCTTGGGCTTCATAAATAGAGGTATTGAGTACAAAAGCAGAGAAGTTATGCTGAACCTTTATAAAGTGCTGGTTAGGCCACAACTGGAGTATTGCGTCCAGTTCTGGTCACCACACTTTAGGAAGGATGTGAAAGCCCTTGAAAGGGTGCAGAGGAGATTTACCAGAATGGTTTTCGGGGATGGGAGATCTTAGCTACAAGGACAGGTTGGAGAAGCTGGATTTGTTTTCATTAGAGCAAAGGAGGTTGAGGGGTGATTTGATAGAGGTGTACAAGATTATGACAGGTTTGGATAGGCTAGACAGAGAAAGGCTGTTCCCACTAGTTGATGGTACAAGGACTAGGGGACACCGGAGACCATCAATGTTTTCAAGGGGAGACTGGATAGGCACTTGAGGGAAATAAACTTGCAGGGCTATGGGGATAGAGCGGGGGAATGGGACTGACTGGATTCCTCTAGAGAGCCGGCGCGGACTCGATGGGCCGAATGGCCTCCTTCGGTGCCGTTATGACTCTATGTCATCAAGCTAAACCTGCAAAATAATATGCATACAATTATAAAATATAGCCACTTATGGAATGCCATTCATACTAAATCAATGCAAATATTCCCAATTTCCTGAGAAAGGAGATAGACGAGCAAATTTGCAGGCAAATTGCAGAAAGATGCAAGAACTAGAGTAGTGATAATGGGGGACTTTAACTATCCTAATGTGTACTGGGAAAATAACAGTGTAACGGGCAATGAGAGGTCAGAATTCCTGAAATGCATACAAGAGAACTTCTTGATCACTATGTTTCCAGCCAATGAGGAACAGTGCAGGATCTAGTTCTGGGGAATGAAGTGGGACAATGGAGCATGTTTCAGAGGGAGAGCTTTTGGGATTACAATATCATTAGATTTAGAGTAGTTATGGAAAAGGACAAGGAAAAATCAAATGTGAAGAAACTAAATAGGAGGAGGGCTAATTTTAGTGAGTTGAAAAGGGTTCTGGCCCAAGTGGATTGGAATCAAAGACTGGCAGGTAAAACAGTAAATGAGCAATGGGACGCCTGCAAAGAGGAGATAGTTCGGGTATAGACTAGACACATTCCCACAAGGGGGAAAGGATGGACATCCAAAGCTAGAGCTCCCTGGATGACTAAATATATAGAGATTAAAATGAAACAGAAAAAGGAAGCTTATGATAAATGTCAGGTCCATAATACAGTAGAGAACAAAGCCGAATACAGAATGTACAGAGAACTGAAAAAGGAAATAAGAGGGGCAAAGAGAGTGTATGAGAATAGATTAGCAGATAACATAAAAGGCAACCCAAAAGTCTTTTTATAAACATATAAACTGTAAAAAAGTAGTCAAAGGAAGAGTGGGGCTGATTAGGGGCCAAAAAGATCTTCTCGTGGAAGCAGAGGGCATGGCTGAGGTAATAAATGAGTACTTTGCATCAGTCTTCACAAAATAAAAGGATGCTGCCAATGTCACAGTAAAGGAGGAGGTAGTGGAGAAATTGGATAGGATAAAAATAAGATAGAGGAGGTACTTAAAAGGTTGGCAGCACTCAAAGTAGAAGTCACCAGGTCCAGATGGGATGCATCCTAGGTTGCCAAGGACGTTATGCTAAACCTTTATAAAACACTGGTTAGACCCCAACTGGAAATTGCAAAGGCACTGACCAGAATCTTCCAATCCTCCTTAGATATGGAAGTGGTGCCAGAGGACTGGAGGATTGCAATGTTACATCCCTGTTCAAAAAAGGGGAGAGGGATAAACTCAGCAACCACAGGTCAGTCAGCCAGACGGTGGTGGTGGGGAAACTTTGAGACAATAATCTGGGTCAAAAATAATTGGCACTTAAAAAAAAAAAATGGGTTAATAAATGAAAACCAGCATAAGAACATAAGAAATAGGAGCAGGAGTAGGCCAATCGGCCCCTCGAGCCTGCTCCGCCATTCAATAAGATCATGGCTGATCTGATCCTAACCGCCAATCTACTATCTACTATCACAGAACCATCTCCTGCATCTAACAGAATTGCACACACGAAATAGGAGCAGAATCAGGCTACACGGTCCCTGGGCCCGCTCCACTACCCACAGGGCCATGACCGATCCGAACCTAGACTCATGTCCAAATTCCTGCCCGCTCCCCGTAACCCTTAATGCCCTTTACTTCTAGGAAACTGTCTATTCTGTTTTAAATTTATTTAATGATGTAGCTTCTACAGCTTTTTGTGGCAGCATATTCCATGGACCTACCACCCTCTGAGTGAAGTAGTTCCTCCTCATCTCAGTTTTGAAAGAGCAGCCCCTTATTCTAAGACTATATCCCCTAGTTCTAGTCTCACCCGTCATCGGGAACATCCTCCCCACATCCACCCGATCCAACCCCTTCACAATCTTATATGTTTCAATAAGATCGCCTCTCATTCTTCTGAACTCCAATGAGTAGAGTCCCAATCTACACAACCTCTCCTCATATGACCACCCCCTCATCCCCGGGATTAACCGAGTGAACCTTTTTTGCACTGCCTCGAGAGCAAGGATGTCTTTCCTTAAGTAAGGACACCAAAACTGTATGCAGTATTCCAGGTGCGGTCTCACCAATACCTTGTACAACTGAAGCAATACCTCCCTATTTTTATATTCTATCCCCCTAGCAATGAAAGCCAACATTCCATTTGCCTTCTTAATCACTTGCTGCACCTGCATACTAACCTTTTGAGTTTCGTGCACCAGGACCCCCAGATCCCTTTGCACTTCAGTACTCTCCAGTTTCTTGCCATTAAGATAATAAATTGCTCTAGGATTTTTCCTGCCAAAGTGCATCACCTCACACTTTCCAGTGTTGTATTCCATCTGCCAAATCTCTGCCCACTTACTTAGCCTGTCTATGTCCCCTTGCAGGTTTTTTATGTCCTCCTCACTCACTACTTTCCCTCCCATCTTAGTATCATCTGCAAATTTTGATATGTTACACTTGGTCCCTTCCTCCAAATCGTTAATATAGATTGTAAAGAGTTGGGGACCCAGCACTGACCCCTGTGGAACACCACTAGTTACTGATTGCCAGTCTGAGAATGAACCATTTATCCCAACTCTTTGCTTTCTGTTAGATAGCCAATCCTCTATCCATGCCAGAATATTACCCCCAATCCCGTGATTTTTTACCTTAAGCAATAATCTTTTGTGTGGCACCTTGTCAAATGCCTTTTGGAAGTCTAAATACACTACGTCTACTGGTTCCCTTTTATCCACTCTATATGTTACTTCCTCAAAGAACTCCAGCAAATTTGTCAAACATGACTTCCCCTTCGTAAAACCATGCTGACTTTGTCCTATTAAATTATGATTATCCAAATGTCCGGTTACTGTTTCCTTAATAATGGACTCCAAAATTTTACCTACCACAGATGTTAGGCTAACCGGTCTATAGTTACCAGCCTTCTGTCTACTGCCCTTTTTAAATAAGGGTGTTACATTAGCAGTTTTCCAGTCTGCCGGGACCTTAGCGGAATCCAGGGAGTTTTGAAAAATTATTACCAATGCATCTACAATCCCTACCGCCACTTCCTTCAAGACTCTAGGATGTAAGCCATCAGGTCCTGGTGATTTATCCGCCTTGAGTCCCATTATTTTACCGAGTACCACTTCCTTAGTGATTTTGATCGTGTTTAGCATGGATGTTAAAGGCTAATTGTGTTTGACTAACTTGATTGAGTTCTTTGAATAAGTAACGGAGAGGGTTGATTAAGGCAGTGTGGTTAATGTGTATATGGACTTTCAAAAGGCGTTTGATGAAGTACCACATAAAACACTTGTTAGCAAAATTGAAGCCCATGGGATTAAAGGGGCCGTCGCTGCATGGATACAAAATTGGCTAAGAGAGAGAAAGCAGAGAGTAGTGGTGTACGATTATTTTTCAGACTGGAGGGAAGTGTACAGTGGTGTCTCCCAGGGGTCGATATTAGGACCACTCCTTTTTTTGGCATATATTAATGACCTGGACTTGGGTATACAGGGCATAATTTCAAAGTCTGCAGATGACACGAAACTCAAATGTAGTAAATGGTGAGGAGGATAGTAACATACTTCAGGAGGACATAGACAGACTGCTGAAATGGGAAGACACATGGTCGATGAAATTTAAAGCAGAGAACTGTGAAGTGATTCATTCTGGTAGGAAGAATGAGGAGCGGCAATATAAAATAAATGGTACAATTTTAAAGGGGGTGCAGGAACAGAGAGACCTAGGGATGTACGTACACAAATCTTTGAAGGTAGCAGGACAAGTTGAGAAGGCTGTTAAAAAAGCATACGGGATCCTTGGCTTTATAAACAGAGGAATAGAGTACAAAAACAAGGAAGTTATGCTAATCCTTTATAAAACACTGGTTAGGCCCCAACTGGAGTATAGTGGCCAATTCTGTGCACCACACTTTAGGAAGGAGGTCAAGGCCTTGGAGAGGGTGCAGAGGAGATGTACTAGAATGATACCAGGGATGCAGGACTTCACTTATGTGGAGAGACTAGAGAAGCTGGGATTGTTCTCCTTAGAGCAGAGAAAGTTAAGGGGAGATTTAATAGAGGTGTTCTAAATCATGAAGGGTTTTGATGGAGTGAATAAGGAAAAACTGTTTGCAGTGGCAGGAGGGTCAGTAACCAAAGGACACAGATTTAAGGTAATTGGCAAATAAAAGGGAAAACATTTTAAGTAACGAATTGTTATGATCTGGAATACACTGCCTGAAAGGGTGGTGGAAGCAGATTCAATAGTAACTTTCAAAAGGGAATTGGATAAATACTTGAAGGGGAAAAAATTGCAGGGGTATAGGGAAAGAGCAGGGGTGTGGGACTAATTGGATAGTTCTTTCAAAGACACGGCATGAATGGCCTCCTTTTGTGCTGTATCATTCTATGATTTCCCAGTTGTGCTGTACTCCCTCCAATGCCAGGAGTGCCCACTGTAGTACAGTGCTCCTGGTGAGGCTGGATCAGTGCTTTGTGCAGGTTCATAATCACTTCCTGGGCCTTATGCGCTACTTTTGCTAGACACCCAAGATCTTATTTGCTTTCTTTACTGCTTCCACACACTGTGCTGATGGCTCTCCAGATATTGGAAGAGTCAAATTTTGGATAGAGTTGGGTGTTAAAGTTAAGAGTAGTTAAGAGTAAAACAATTTGCATTTATATAATGCTCACATACAAAGGGGAAGTGGGTAGCGCAGTGGATTAAGCACTGGCTTCTCACACTGGGAGCTAGGTTCAAATCCAGCCCCAGTCTTACTGGAAGTCTGCAGATTGTGACGGTCCAATGTGAAATGAAATTGTCCAGTCTCAATCCAGTTCCTGGTAGGCAGGGGCCTACAGCCTGAAACAGAACCCAATTTGGCAGTGCCACAGGATAACTGTCGCCCAGTGTCAGCATAAGTAAGAGGAGTAGGCCATATGGCCCTTCGACCCATTCAATAAGATCATGGCTGATCATCGACCTCAACTCCACTTTCCCACCCGATCTCCATATCCCTTGATTCCCCTAGAGTCCAAAAATCTATCTATCTCAGCCTTAAATATACTCAAAGATTCAGCATTCACAGCCCTCTGGGGCAGAGAATTCCAAAGATTCACAACCCTCTGAGTGAAGAAATTCCTCCTCATCTCAGTCTTAAATGGCCTACCCCTTATCCTGAGACTATGCCCCCTAGTTCTAGACACTCCAGCCAGGGGAAACAACCTCTCCGCATCTACCCTATCAATCCCCTTCAAAATCTTGTATGTTTCAATGAGATCACCTCTCATTCTTCTAAACTCCAGAGAGTATAGGCCTATTCTACACAATCTCTCATCATGGGACAGCCCTCTCATCCCAGGAATCAATCTAATGAACCTTCGTTGGACCGCCTCTAAGGCAAGTATATCCTTCCTTAGATAAGGAGACCAAAACCGTGCCCAGTACTCCAGGTGTGGTCTCACCAAGGTCCTATACAATTGTAGCAAGACTTAGTTACTCTTATACTCCAACCCCCTTGCAATAAAGGCCAACATGCCATTTGCCTTCCTTATTGCTTGCTGTACCTGCATGCTAGCTTTGTGTTTCTTGCACGAGGACACACAAATCTCTCTGAACAGCAACATTTGAAAGTTTCTCACCATTTAAAAAATATTCAGTTTTTCGATTCTTCCTACCAAAGTGAATAACCTCACATTTCCCTACATTATACTCCATCTGCCACCTTACTTCCCACTCACTTAGTCTATCTATATCCCTTTGCAGACTCTGTGTTCTCCTCACAGCTTACTGTCCCACTTAGCTTTGTATCATCAGCAAACTTGGATACATTACACTCAGTCCTTTCATCTAGGTCATTAATATAGATAGTAATATTAATATAGATCTGATGCAACAGAGTTTGGGGCTGGGGGTTGTTGTTGGGGCAGAGTAGAGGGAGGTTTACTG
This sequence comes from Squalus acanthias, assembly GCA_030390025.1. Lineage (NCBI taxonomy): Eukaryota > Metazoa > Chordata > Chondrichthyes > Squaliformes > Squalidae > Squalus > Squalus acanthias. Next base: position 88,672,232 of record CM059436.1, on the reverse strand, counting down.
TACATCTGATTGTGCTATACCTGATCTGGGAGTGCTTGCTGCTGACACTAAATGAGTGAAATCGGAAGAATTACATTCCCCTACGCTAATGTGCCACATCTCAATGAGCACAAAAAGGTCATGTAAAGGAACATTTTCAAATGCTTTACACTGAGAAGTAGACACCAAGCAGGAGAGGAGTTAAGGGTGGGGGAAAATCAAAAGCACGGCTGAAGAGATAATTTAGGAAAGTTGAGAAGGCAGGAGAGGTAGTAAAGTAAAGTGGTTTTGGGAGAGAATTCCAGAGTGCTGGGCGGGGGCATAGTGGAACAAGGGGAGTAGGGAATAATCAGCTAATCCAGAGTCAGAGGTTTAAGGTGTGATTGAGGCTGTGCAGAGATTTGCTAGGGCACAAGGAGAACTAGCAAGGAAGGAAGCAATGGGTACACAGGACGGAGTAAGTAGGCAACAACTCAGGCTGCAGAGTTGTGGACTACCTGAAGTTTGTGAAGAAGGAAGCTGAAGAGGATGGCAAGAGGAACATTTGAGAAATCAACTCTCAAGATGGAGAAGGTGTGGATTAGAGTTTCAGCAGAAGAGATAAGGGTGTTAAGTGAGCAAAGATCCAGAAGTGGAAGCAAAATAACAACAGAAAACGCTGGAAAAACTCAGCAGGCCAGGTAGCATCCGTGGAGAGAGAAACAGAGTTAACGTTTCAGGTCGAAGACCTTTCGTCAGAACTGGAAAAAAACCAGGAAATGGAATAGATTTTAAAGCAAGTTTAGGGCTGGGAAAAGGGGGAGGGGATGAAAGAACAAAAGGAAAGGTCAGTGATAGGATAGAAAGCAGGAGAGATTAAGAGACATTGAGAGATATTCAAGGCAAGAGGAGGTGGAAATGAGACGAGTTTTGGACCAAAGGATGGCTCTAGATGAAGTGTGAATTGCGCTGGCAGAATGAAGGACAGCTGCCATGTGGGAGGGAAGAAAAAAAAGGCCAAACAAAAGTGTGGATAAAAAAATATATATATATGTGATAGGGGCCGGGGTTATGATCTGAAATTGTTGAACTCTATGTTGAGTCCAGAGGGCTGTAGAGTGCCTAATCGAAAGATGAGGTGCTGTTCCTCGAGCTTACACTGAGCTTCCGTGGAACAATGCAAGAGGCCGAGGACGGTGAGTCCTACTCGGGTCCCCTCCCTCACCTCTTTTTCCGGTACATTGATGACTGTATTGGTGCCGTCTCCTGCTCTCGCCCTGAACTAGAAAATTTCATTCACTATGCTTCCAATTTATACCCTTCCCTCACCTTCACATGGTCCATCACCGACTCTTCCCTTCCCTTCCTCGACTTCTCCGTCTCCATCTCTGGGGATAGGTTATTGACAAACATTCACTACAAGCCCACTGACTCCCACAGCTACCTGGACTACACTTCTTCCCACCCCACCTCCTGTAAGGACTCTCTTCCATTCTCCCAGTTTCTCCATCTCCGCTGCATCTGCTCTGACGATACCACCTTCCATACCAGTGCTTCTGACATGTCTTCCTTTTTCCTCAACCGAGGATTCCCCTCTACTGTGGGTGACACGGCCCTTGACCGTGTCCGTTCTATCTCCCGCACATCTGCCCTCACCCCTGCCCCTCCCTCCCGGAACCATGATAGAGTTCCCCTTGTCCTCACCCTTCACCCCACCAGCCTCCACATTCAACGGATCATCCTCCGCCATTTCCAGCGTGATCCCACCACCAAACGCATCTTCCCCTCACCTCCCCTTTCAGCATTCCGCAGGGACCGCTCCCTCCGCGACACCCTAGTCCACTCCTCTACCACCCCCAGCACCCCTTCCCCTTCGCCCGGCACCTTCCCGTGCAAGCGCAGGAGATGCAACACATGCCCTTATACCTCCCCCCTTCCCACTGTCCAGGGCCCCAAACACCCCTTCCAGGTGAAACAACGATTTACTTGTACTTCCTGCAATTTAGTATACTGTATTCGCTGCTCACGATGTGGTCTCCTCTACATTGGGGAGACCAAACGCAGATCGGGTGACCGCTTTGCAGAACACCTCCGTTCAGTCCGTAAGAGGGACCCCGAGCTCTTTAATTCACCGCTCCATTCCCACTCAGACCTCACCGTCCTCGGCCTCTTGCATCGTTCCACGGAAGCTCAGCGTAAGCTCGAGGAACAGCACCTCATCTTTCGATTAGGCACTCTACAGCCCTCTGGACTCAACAGAGTTCAACAATTTCAGATCATAACCCCAGCCCCTATCACATACATACATACATATATATAATTATACATACATACATACATATATTATTTTTTTTAATCCACACTTTTGTTTGGCCTTTTTTTTTCTTCCCTCCCACATGGCAGCTGTCGTTCATTCTGCCAGCGCAATTCACACTTCATCTAGAGCCATCCTTTGTTCCTCAACCTGTCCCATTTCCACCTCCTCTTGCCTTGAATATCTCTTAATGTGTCTCAATGTCTCTTGATCTCTCCTGCTTTCTATCCTATCACTGACCTTCCCTTTTGTTCTTTCATCCCCTCCCCCTTTTCCCAGCCCTAAACTTGCTTTAAAATCTATTCCATTTCCTGCTTTTTCCCAGTTCTGATGAAAGGTCTTCGACCTGAAACGTTAACTCTGTTTCTCTCTCCACAGATGCTGCCTGGCCTGCTGAGTTTTTCCAGCGTTTTCTGTTGTTATTTCGGATTTCCAGCATCTGCAGTATTTTGCTATCGTAGAAGTGGAAGCAGTCTGGGTGACAGACTGGACGTGGGGTCAAAAACTAAAGTCATGTAGCAATGGGTTTTGCCTGGGCAGGCAACCAAGGAGGCTGGTACCAGAGGTTTCCAGGTACGGACAAGAGCCAATAAAGGATGGCACAATCTCGTTGGTGTTGAACCCAGGGAAATTTTGACTCATCCAGGATTTGATGAGGCAGTCAGATAAAGTCATTGGCATATTTGGAACGCTTACTCCCTGCTTATGGATGATATCGCTGAGGGGTAGCACGTAAAAGTATCTGACATGAAAGAAGAAGTTCTTACAAACACCTTTAGCAATGTCAAAGGCCTGGGAGTTTTATTTGAGGTCAGAGGAGATGACCAGAATGTCAATGAAGGACTATGGGTCTACATATCAAAACTAAGGTATTAGCTATTGGTTGGACTTACGAGAAAAAGGAAGAAACTTGGTTATCCCATCGAAGGGCATAGAGGAAGTTAAAACGCAGCACTTAAGCACAATACTGCAAGAGAAATATTAAGTCAGTAGTGAAGTGAGGTTTGAGAACTCAGTTGGGATGCAAACATGCTGGCACAAAACACACATTTTTCAAGTATTTGTATGTTTTTACCAAAATTCAAAAACATTTGTAACAAGATAAGAGAATAAATATTGTATCAAGAATATCAAAATGGTGATCAAATTAAAAAAACATGGATTTTTTTCAGGGTGAAGCAGGAAATTAATTGAATTGACTTGAACCAAGGAAGAAAGAAATGCCCTAAACTGCATATATATAATCTTTAGCAATAAAAATACAGTCCAGTAACATGGGACCTTTCCAGTTGTAACTTGAAAGAATTATTTTCTCTATCCAATTTTTGTCTGTGATCAACACTAAACAAACGACGCACTGGGAGCATGTCACAGTGAAGGAACATGATGAATCAAATTTATTACATCAGGAATAAGGCTGGAACCTCTAACAAGTCTGACTTTAAAACATTTCAAAAGGTGTATTGGATAAAGCAGGGAAATGCTTAGAAAAAGCAACAATTTTTCCATTACCAAAATAGTGCAACATTTCCCTTTCATTACATCTTAATATCTTAGCTTGGTTATTAAACAAATGTTGACTACCCTTCTTGCAATAATTGGTAAGTTATTACTTTAAATGTTACAAAAAGGCTCTTCTCCCTTAGGCAGTACATGAAAACAGCTAGTTGAGAGTATATTATTGCCTGCAACATATAATCAAGTAATTCTGTAAATTCTATAAAGTGGAGCTACTTAAAATACATGTAATTTATAAAGCCTTTAGGAATTGTGCTTGCTGCCTGTATCTCACATTCCCAGACAGCAATTGTATATGACACATACAATCTACTATCCCGTTTGTGTTTTAATTTTACGTCTCTTGCCACTCTAAGATCCGCAAATGTGTCATGTTCCAGTTCCATGCCCATCTCTTCCGAAACTCCAGTTGGCTTCCGCCCTTCTCATACCTACAAAACAGCCCTAACCGAAGTTACGAATAACATCTTTGTAACTGTGGCGCATTATCCCTTCTCACCCCTTCTGCAATGCTCAATACAGTTGACCACGGCACCTCCTCTAACACCTCTCCTCTTTCATGCAGCTCTATGCGACTACCCTTGCATGGTTCCATTCCCACCTATGCAAATAAAGCAAAGCATCTCCAAGCAATGGCTCCTCTTCCCTCCACCAAGGATCTATCCTCAACCCCCTTACCCTTGGCAATATCATCAGCAACCATGAAGTTAGCTTTCACACGTACGTTGAAGATGCACAGCTCTACCCTCCCTGACCTCTCATCCCACCGCCATGCTGGCAGACTCCTCCTCCAATATCAATTCTTGAATGAGTCCTAACTTTCTCCAGCTGAACATCAGAAGACCAAAGTCATTACCTTCAGCCTACACCACAAACTCTGCTCCCTTGCCACTCACTGCATCCTCCTCTCCAGTCATTCTCTAAGGCTATTCGCAATCATGACATCCTTTTTATCCCCAAGCCGAGCTTTAAACCTTACATCCGATCACCGACTGCTTACTTCCACCATCACAACATTGCCCACCTCACCTCATCCTCCACCATCCCCCACCGTTGAAATCTTCATCATGCCTTTGTTACATCTGATCTCCCACCCTCTACCCTCCATAAACTCTAACTTGTCCAAATCTCTGTTGCATGTATACTGTTCCATACCAAGCCTTGTTCACCCATCACCCACATCCTCACTTAAATACTCTGGCTCCCTGTCCCCAAGAGAAAACAATTCAAAATCCTCGTCTTCATCCATACATCCCTTTATGGCCTTGCTCCACCGTAGTTCTGCAATGTCTTCCAGCCCTATAGCCCCTCCCAAATGCTTTGGCCCTCTGATTCTAGCTTTCTCTGCACCCTTTCCTCCCACCATCTACATCAAAGCTTTAAACTGCCGGTACAACTCTGTAGTACTCCCATCCTAAACCTTTCCACTGCAACACCCATTTCATTGACTAAGCTTTCAGTCACCTTCCCTTCCTGGGTCGGTCTCTGTTTTCTTCAAGACTATTTCATAAAATTTTACAACACAGAAGGAGCCCATTCACCCCATCGTGTTTGTGCCAGTTCAGTGAAAGAGCTATCCAATTAGCTCTGTTTCCTTTACCTATTTCCCTTTTAAAAACTATATGGACTCTGCTAACACCACTTTTTCCATGTACCAATAAACGTCTGGGTAAAAAAGAAATTCTCACCCCTCTCTTCATTCTGTTGGTGATTAACTTAAATTTATACTGTCCCATACTAAATTTGGTCAACAAGGGAAGTGAGAGATAGTACAAAACTAAAAGAAAGAGCTTATACGAAAGCAAAGAACAGTAGAGATCCCGCAGACTGGGAGAAATATAAATAATAGCAAAGGAATACAAAAGGCCAACAGTAAAGAGGGTCAAAGTGCAGAAAAATATTAAACAGGCAAAGTTGAAGGCACTTTATCTAAATGCACGTAGCATTCGCAACAAGGTGGATGAATTAATGGCACTAATAGAAGTGAATGGGTATGATGTAATTGCCATTACAGAGACATGATTGCAGGGTAACCAAAGCTGGGAACTGAGTGTTCCAGTGTACTCAACATTTAGGAAGGACAGACAAAAAGGAAAAGGAGGTGGCGTAGCGCTGTTAATAAGGGATGAGATCGGTACGGTAGAAATAAAAGATCTTGGCTTGGCAGATGTAGAACTGGAATCAGTTTGGGTGGAGCTAAGAAACAGCAAAGGGCAGAAAACATTGGTGGGAGTTGTGTATAGGCCACCAAACAGTAATGGTAATGTAGGGCACAGTATCAATCAAGAGATTAGAAGTACATGTAACAAGGGCAATACGGTAATCATGGGAGACTTTAATCTACATATTGACTGGGCAAATCAAATTACCACCAATGGTGTGCAGGACGAATTCTTGGAAAGCATGCAAGATGATTTCCTGGATCAGTATGTGGAGGAACCAACCATGGAATAGGCTATTCTGGATCTGGTACTGTGTAATGAGAAAGGGCTAATCAATAATCTTGTGGTAAAGGTGCCTTTAGGGACAAGTGACCATAATATGATTAAATTTTACATTAAGTTTGAGCGTGATGTAGTCCAATCTGAAACTAAGGTCTTCAATCTAAACAGAGGAAACTACAAGGGTATGAGGGACAAGTTGGCCATGGTAGATTGGGAAACTACACTAAAAAGGTATGAAGGTGGACATACAATGGCTAACATTCAAGGAAATAATGCATAATTTGCAACAAACATATATTCCTCTAGGGCATAAAAACCCAAAAAGGAAAAGTGATCCAACCATGGCTAACAAAAGAAATTAAAGCTAGTATTAAGTCAAAGGAGGAAGCTTATAAAGTTGCCTGAAAAAGCGGTCAGCCTGAGGATTGGGATCTTTTTAGAAATCAGCAAAGGGGGACCAAGAAATTGATAAAGAAAGGGAAAATGGAATATGAGCACAAACTAACGAAAAATATAAAAACGGATTGTAAAAGTTTCTATAGGTATGTGAAAAGGAAAAGACTGGCGAAGGTAAATGTAGGTCCTTTACAGTCAGAGACGGGAGAATTTATAATGGGGAATGAGGAAACGGCAGAGAAATTAAATAAATACTTTGTTTCTGTCTTCACGGAGGAAGACACAAAAAACCTCCCAGAAATACGAGAAAACCAAGGGTGTGATGAGAATGAGGAACTTAAAGAAATTATTATTAGTAAAAAGCAGTACTAGCAAAATTAATGGGACTAAAAGTCAATAAATCCCAAGGACCGGATGACCTAAATCCTAGGGTTTTGAAAGAGGTGGCCATTGGGATAGTGGACGCATTGGTTGTCATCTTCCAAAATTCTATAGATTCTGGAACAATTCCTGCAGATTGGAGGATAGCAAATGTAACCCCGCTATTTAAGAAAGGAGGGAGAGAGAAAACGGGGAACTACAGACCTGTTAGCCTCACATCAGTAGTTGGGAAAATGCTGGAATCTATTATAAAGGATGCAGTAACTGGGCACTTAGAAACTAATAGTAAGATTGGGCAGAGTCAACATGGATTTATGAAAGGGAAATCCTGTTTGACAAACCTATTGGAGTTCTTTGAGGATGTAACTGGTGGAGTAGACAAAGGGGAACCGGTAGATGTGGTGTATCTGGATTTTCAGAAGGCTTTCGATAAGGTCACACACAAGAGGTTGGTGAACAAAATTAGGGCACATGGAATTGGGGGTAATATACTAGCATGGATTGAGAATTGGTTAACAGACAGAAAACAAAGAGTAGGGATAAACGGGTCTTTTTCAGGATGGCAGGCTGTGACTAGTGGGATCGGTGCTTGGGCCCCAGCTATTCACAATCTATATCAATGATTTGGATGAGGGGACTAAATGTAACATTTCCAAATTTGCTGATGATACAAAGCTAGGTGGCAGTGTCAGTTGCGAAGAGGATGTGAAGAGGCTTCAAGGGGATCTCGACAGGCTCAGTGAGTGGGCGAGAACATGGCAGATGGAATATAATGTGGATAAATGTGAAGTTAACCACTTTGGTAGAAAAAACAGAAAGCAGAGTATTTCCTAAATAGTGAAAGATTGGGGAATGCAGATGCTCAAAGGGTCCTGGGTGTCCTTGTACATGAGTCACTGAAAGTGAATGTGCAGGTGCAGCAAGCCATTAGGAAGGCAAATGGTATGCTGGCCTTCATTACAAGAGGATTTGAGTACAGGAGTAAAGAAGTCTTACTCCAATTATATAGGGCCTTGGTGAGACCACACCTGGAATACGGTGTACAATTTTGGTCTCCTTACCTAAGGAAGGATATATTTGCCATCGAGGGAGTGCAACGAAGGTTCACGAGATTGATTCCTGGGATGGCGGGACTGTCGTATGAGAAGAGATTGAGTAAACTAGGCCTGTATTCTCTTGAATGCAGAAGAATGAGAGGGGATCTCATTGAAGCATACAAAATTATTACAGGGCTTGATAGGATGGATGCTGGAAGAATGTTTCCCTTGGCTGGGGAGTCTAGAACCAGGGGCCACAGCCTCAAGATAAAGGGTAGGCCATTCAGGACTGAGATGAGATGAAATTTCTTCACACAGAGGGTGGTGTATCTTTGGAATTCTCTACCCCAGAGGGCTGTGGAGGCTCAGTCATTGGGTATATTCAAAACAGAAGTCAATAGATTTCTGACTAGTAAGGGCATCAAGGGATATGGCGATAGGGCCGGTGAATGGAGTTGAGGCAGAAGATCAGCCATGATCTCATTGAATGGCGGAGCAGGCTCGAAGGGCCGAATGGCCTACTCCTGCTCCTATTTCTTATGTTCTTATGATAAGAGCTGCAAAAAGGGATACAAAGAAAGCAGTACGAGCTGCAAAAAGGGATTACAAGAAAAAGCTTGCGCGGGATATCAAGGACAACACTGAAGGTATTTACAAATATATTAAGAGAAAGAGGGTGGCTAAGAATAATGTGGGCCCCTTTATGACAGACACAGGTAATATCATTGGAAATCAAAAAATGGCAGACTTACTAAATAGCTACTTTGTATCGGTCTTCAGTAGAGGATGATAATAAATACCAGAGATACAAGGAAAACTAAAATAAAACAAGGGGAGGAACTAACTAGATTCAATACAAGTAAAAAAAATGGTAATGGATTAACTAATATGAGTGTAAAGATAAGACAAATAGCCAGTACCCGATGGTTTCCACCCCACCCCGGGGTATTAAAAGTAAGTGAGGAAATTGTTGATGCATCAGTCATGATCTTCCAAAACTCTCACAATTCAAGAATTGTCCCCTTGGATTGGAATACTGTCAATGTCACTCCATTATTTAAGAAGGGTAGGAGAGTTAAACTAGGAAATTATAGGCCTATTAGTCGAACATCAGTTGTGGGGAATTTACTAGAATCTGTTATTAGTGACTGAGCATTTGGACAATATGAGCTATCAGAGAGCATTAGTATGGATTTTAAACACCCGTAAGATAAAGGTCCTCTACCAACCTGTCCCCGCCACACAGTATTTCCCCCCGATTATCAAAATCCACGACAAGGCCTTGGACAACGTGGACCACTTTCCATACCGCGGGAGCCTACTGTCAACAAGGGCAGACGTCGATGACAAAGTCCAAAACCACCTTCAGTGTGCCAGTGGAGCCTTCGGTCGCCTGAGGAAGAGAGCGTTTGAAGACCAGGACCTCAAACCATGCACTAAACTTATGGTCTACAGAGCAGCAGTGATACCCGCCCTGCTGTATGCCTCAGAGACATGGACCATGTACAGCAGGCACCTCAAAGCACTGGAGAGGTACCACCAACGCTGCCTCCACAAGATCCTGCAAATCCATTGGCAGGATAGACGCACCAACGTCAGTGTTCTCGCTCAGGCCAACATCCCCAGCATCGAAGCTTTGACCACGCTCGAGCAGCTTCGATGGACGGGTCACATCGTCCGCATGCCCGATACGAGACTCCCAAAACAAGCACTCTACTCGGAGCTCCGACACGGCAAGAGAGCCCCCAGGTGGGCAGAGGAAACGCTTCACGGACACCCTCAAAGGCTCCTTGAAAAAGTGCAACATCCGCACTGACACCTGGGAATCCCTGGCCCAAGACCACACAAAGTGGAGATGCATCCGGGAAGGCGCCGAACACCTCGAGTCTCTTCGCCGGGAGCAAGCGGAAGCCAAGCACAAGCAGCGCAAGTCAACCCAAGCACCCCACCCACCCGCCCCTTCAACCACCGTCTGCCCCACCTGTGACAGAGACTGTAGGTCCCGCATTGGACTCATCAGTCACCTGAGAACTCATTTTTAATGTGGAAGCAAGACATCCTCGATTCCGAGGGACTGCCTAAGAGAGAAAGAAGAGGAGTATGGATTTGTAAATGGCAAGTCATAGCTAGTGAACCCAGTTGAATTTTTTGAGGAGTTAACAAACACGGATGTTATTTATATGGACTTCCAGAAGGCATTCGACAAGGTTCCACTTAAGAAACTGATAACAAAAATGAGAGTGCATGTAATTAGAGGCAACCTATTGACTTGGATAAGAGATAGGAGACAGAGAGTGTGGATAATGGGTATGTACTTAAATTGGCAGGATGTGACTAGTGGTGTTCCCCAGGGATCTGTACTGCAGTCTCAGCTTTTCACTATATTTATAAATGACTTGGATGAAGGAAGAGAGAGCTGTATATCTAAGTTTGCTGATGACACTAAGTGGCACAGTAAATAGTGTAGATGTGAACAGAAAGTTCCAACAGGACATTGATAGATTAAGTGAGTGGACAAAAATGTGGTAGATAGAGTCCAATGTAGGAAAATGTGAGGTCATCCACTTTGGACCGAAGAAAGATAGATCAGAGTATTTTCTAAATGACGAGTAGCTGGGAACGGTGGATGAGCAGAGAGATTTAGGGGTCCAAGTACAGAAATCACTAAAAGCTAGTGGACAGGTGTAAAAAAAAAAAATTTTTTTAAAGGCTAATGGAATGTTGGCCTTTATCTCAAGAGGGCTGGAATACAAATGGGTGGAAGTTATGTTACAGCTGTACAGAACTCTGGTCAGACTCTATCTGGAGTAACTGCGTTCAGTTCTGGGCACCGCACCTCAGGAAGGATATATTGGCCTTGGAGGGGGTGCAGCGCAGATTCACCAGAATGATACCGGGGCTAAAATGGGTAAATTATGAGGACAGGTTGCATAGACTAGTTCCGTTGAGTATAGAAGATTAAGGAGCAATCAAATTGAGGTGATTAAGGTGATCAAAGGATTTGATAGGGTAGATAGAGAGAAACTATTTCCTCTAAGCACATAAGAAATAGGAGCAGGAGTAGACCAATCGGCCCCTCGAGCCTGCTCCGCCATTCAATGAGATCATGGCTGATCTGATCCAACCTCAACTCTAAAGAACACAAGTAGGAGCAGGACCAGGCCACTCGGCCCCTGGGCCCGCTCCGCCACCCACAGGGCCTTGACCGATCCAAACTCAAACTCATGTACAATTTCCAGCCCGCTCCCCGTAACCCCTGATTCCCTTTACTTCTAGGAAACGGTCTATTTCTGTTTTAAATTTATTTAATGAAGTAGCTTCCACAGCTTCCTGGGGTAGCAAATTCCACAGACCCACTACCCTGAGTGAAAAAGTTTCTCCTCATCTCAGTTTTGAAAGAGCAGCCCCTTATTCTAAGATTACGTCCCCTAGTTCTAGTTTCACCCATCATTGGGAACATCCTCACCGCGTCCACCCGATCAAGCCCCTTCACAATCTTATATGTTTCAATAAGATCGCCTCTCATTCTTCTGAACTCCAATGAGTAGAGTCCCAATCTACTCAACCTCTCCTCGTATGTCCACCCCCTCATCCCCGGAATTAACCGAGTGAACCTTCTTTGTACTGCCTCGAGAGCAAGTATGTCTTTTCTTAAGTATGGACACCAAAACTGTATGCAGTACTCCAGGTGCGGTCTCACCAATACCCTATACAACTGCAGCAATACCTCCCTGTTTTTAATATTCTATCCCCCTAGCAATAAAAGCCAACATTCCATTGGCTTTCTTGATCACCTGCTGCACCTGCATACTAACTTTTTGATTTTCTTGCACCAAGACCCCCAAATCCCTTTGTACTGCAGTACTTTCCAGTTTCTTGCCATTAAGATAATAACTTGCTCTCTGATTTTTCCTGCCAAAGTGCATAACCTCACATTTTCCAATATTGTATTGCATCTGCCAAATCTCTGCCCACTCACCCAGCCTGTCTATATCCCCCTGTAGGTTTTTTATGTCCTCCTCACTCTCTACTTTCCCTCCCATCTTTGTATCATCTGCAAACTTTGATATGTTACACTTGGTCCCCTCCTCCAAATCGTTAATATAGATTGTAAAGAGTTGGGGACCCCAGCACCGACCCCTGCGGAACACCACTGGCTACTGGTTGCCAGTCCGAGAATGAACCATTTATCCCAACTCTCTGCTTCCTGTTAGATAACCAATCCTCCACCCATGCCAGAATATTACCCCCAATCCAGTGATTTTTTATCTTGTGTAATAATCTTTTATGTGGCACCTTGTCGAATGCCTTCTGGAAGTCTAAATACACTACATCCACTGGTTCCCCTTTATCCACCCTGGTGGGGGAATCCAGAACAAGGGGGCATAAGCTTAAAATTAGAGCTAGGCCTTTCAGGGGTGATGTCAGGAAGCACTTCTTCACACAAAGGGTAGTGGAAATCTGGAACACTCCCCCCCAAAAAGCTGTTCAGACTAGGTCAATTGAAAATTTCAAAACTGAGGTTGATAAGATTTATGTTAGGCAAGGGTATTAAGGGTTACGGAACCAAGGCGGCTAGATGGAATTAAGATACAGATCAGCCATGATCTAACAGAATGGCAGAATAGGCTTGAGGGGCTGAATGGCCTACTTCTGTTCATATGTCCTTTAATTACTGACTTGCCAACCAATGGAAATAGTTCCCCCACCCCCACTTTATTTTAGCAAAACCTCTGATTATTTTGAGAACTTCTATTCAGCCTCTTTTTAACCTTCTTTGTTAGAAATAAGAGCCCAAATTTCTCTTGAAATAAAAACAGAAAATGTTGAAATACACATATTTAGGATACACACCTAAAATGTCATGACCGGTCTTCTCGCTTTACAGATGCTGACTGACCTACTGTGTTTTCCAGCATTTTAAGTTTTTATTTCTGTTTTCCAGCATTTGTACTCTTTCCTTTTATTTTCCCAGTTTCTTTAGTCTCTCCTCATAACTAAAGTCTCTCATCCCTGGTATCATCTTAGAGAACCTCTTGTGCACTGCTTCCATGACCTTGACATCTATTCTAAAGGTGCCCAAAACTGGACACAACAGTCTAACTGTGGCCTGACTTAGGATTTGTATAGATTAATCAACTTGTCCTCCCACTTTTAAAGATTTGCGTATCTGAACCCCTAAGTCTCTCTGCTCATCTACTTCTTTTCAAGTTTCACTATTTAGTAGCATTTCATCTCCTTATTCATCTTCCTAAAATGGATTTGTGAAGCATCTTGGGACACATATTTATACAGTGCCTTTATTATAAATCAAAGTTATTGTTTGTATATCTCATCTTCACATAGAACAGCTATCTAGTGCTTAGCCTCTGTTTATGCTAACAAAAGCAGTGACATTGGTAAGCATAGCAACATGTAATGTTAGTGTGAAGACAATGGACAGAATTTTGCAGCACAATTATGTTCACACATTTTGTGGTACTAACTGTGTGGTACACCGTGTTTTGTATTCTCTTTCTTGCCACTCCATCCATTGCAGCACAAGAGGCCATTCAGCCCATGTCAGTGCTAGCCCTTCAACTACTACCGTCTACTCTAATTCAATTCCCCCACCCTTTCCCAATATTATTTTATATTCTTCCTGTTCAAATACTTATCTAATTCCCTTTTAAGTGATATTATAGTATCTGTCTCAACAGTCACTTGTGGTAAAGCGTTCCAAATTTCAATAACCCTCTGTATGAAAAAAAAAATCTAATTTCCCTCTGCATTTTTGTACTGATCATCGTCCGTGTATGGAACATTGTTAACAGACAGTCAATCAGTGCACACTATTTATCCTCTCAATCTTTAAAAGCTCTATTATACATCCACCCCCCCCAATTAACCTTTTCTTTTCCACTGGAAAGAGCCCCAATTTTTCCAAGCCATTCTTCAGAATGATAACCCCCTTATTCTTGGCATTATTCTAATGAAGCTTCTTTGTACCCTTTTCATGGCTCTAATATGTCTCCCAATTTGGGCACCCAGAATGCACATAATACTCCAAACCAATCTCCTGTATAAATTCAACATTACTTCCTTGCTTCTATATATTAAAAAAAACAGAATTCCATTGGCCTTTTCTACCCACGTTTGAAGATCTTTGCATTTACGCCTCTAGATCTCTGTTCCTCACTCTGATAAGAATCTGACTTCATTATCCCCCAAAATACACTACTTCACATTTCTTACCACTGAACAGCATCTGCCACCTGACTGCCCAGCCTGCTAACCTGTTATGTCCTCCTGCATTCTTCCACAGTTTGCCATGTCCTTGTGTCTACGACCAAGTCATTTACATAAACAGAAGTTAAGATTAACCAGCACAGATCCTTAGGGTACAGCACTACCCACATACCACCAATCCAAAAAGCATCCCTTCAGGCCACCTTTTCGCTTTCTGTCCCTTAGCCATCCCTCTACCCATGCCGCTATATTTCCTTCAATACTATGCATCTTAACCATCTCATACGTAGTATCATATCAAACACTTGCTGAAAATCCATATATACACAACACCCATCACGTTCCCTTTATCTATACACTGTTATTTTATCAAAAGATTCAATAAAATTAGTCAAGCCCTTTACAAATCCATGCTGACTGGTCCTGGTTAGCCGATGCATTTCTATGTGTTCACTAATTTCATCCCTGATTATGGAGACTAGCTGTTTCGGCATGATATTTGCAGCAAGACACTAAAGAACTATTAAATCCAATATCATGAGAGATTTTTATTTCCTTGGCGCTTACAGGCTACGAGTCACAAATTTTCAAGTTATATAGTGTCATTTTTATTTTTTAAAGGTTAATTTAAGTGATTTTTTCCCCAACTCATTGTCACTGCAGTGTTAGGCCATGCCCTTCCTAGCATCTGCCAAAATTCTAGTATGAACTGATATTTATTTGGGCTTTGTGGTATAGAACAAAGCAGCCACTTGGGGGCATTGGCACACTGAGAATAGAATTATATGACCAAAGATTAAGGACAATTAGGTTAAGTCACTGTGGCATGGCAGGAAGATAACTAATTAGATTTTTGTGGTGCATCACCGGGAATTGTATTATAACATTCTTGAAGACTTCTGAAACCCATAGAGGCAACAGTTTACAGCACTTCAGCCATTATCTACAGCCAACATTTGTATAAATTACAATGCACACATATTCCACTCTTGGGAGTCTTCCGTGTGAATGCTTAAAAAGTTATACAATAACACATACAAATAGTTTATCCATTTTTCTATTAACCCATCTCAGCCAGTAGGAAAAGAACAAAAAAAATTACAACTTACACAGCTAACAACAATAATGTTCAAAAAGCACAGAATGCTAAAAAGAGTTTATTTTACCACACCGCCTGCCCAGATATTGGTGAAACACAATAAACAAGCTGGTGTTGTTGCCTCCCAAGGCCAGGGACACTACCAAAAGTACATTTATATTGCAGAACTGTTTCCTAAAAATGTTCTGCAACAGTGCCTCAGGGCGATTTCTACAGCAACCAGAGCACCAAGTGCACATATGCACTTGTGTTCACACAGCTATTTAAAGTTACAATTTAGATGTATCTGCTTTTCCAAAACGACTAGGGTAAAACCACTTTGCTGGTCTCTAAATGCAGGATGAGATATTCAGCCCGTTAGCTGTAAAAATGTAAGACTGCCTCCTATAGCAAGTCTGATTCTGCTTACTTTGACACTGGGGCTGTTCACATGGGCCTGGAATTACTATTACTGCCTTCTTGCTGAACCAGACTGTTCGCAACCTTGGTGTCGCATTTGACCCAGGGATGAGCTTCTGACCACATATCCATGCCATACTAAGACCACCTATTTCCACCTCCGTAACATCGCTCGACTCCACCCGCCTCAGCTCATCTGCTGCTGAAACCCTCATCCATGCCTTTGTTACCTCTAGACTTGACTATTCCAACGCACTCCTGGCCGGCCTCCCATCTTCCACCCTCCGTAAACTTAAAGTGGAAGCAGAGTCTTTGAATATTTTTAAGGCAGGGGTAGATAGATTCTTGGTAAGCAAGAGGGTGAAAAGTTATCGGGGGTAGGCGGGAATGTGGAGTAATCAGATCAGCCATGATCTTATTGAATGGCGGCGCAGGCTCGAAGGGCCGAGTGGCCTACTTCTGCTAATTCGTATGTTCGTATGTCCTCCAAAAAACTCTGCTGCCCGTATCCTAATTCGCACCAAGTCCCGTTCACCCATCACCCCTGTGCTCACTGACCTATATTGGCTCCCAGTTAAGCACGCCTCAATTTTAAAATTCTCATCCTTGTTTTCAAATCCCTCTACAGCCTCGCTCCTCCCTATCTCTGTAACCTCCTCCAGCCCCACAACCAATGTTCCCGTTAACCTGCGCAGCAATTTGGAGGTCCAGCGCAGGCCGCTCAACGGCTTTACAATTGAAATAACCATGCATGTGCGAGAAATTGAATGGGCCGTGCACCCCCAAAAATTTAGCGGGAACATTGCCCACAACCCTTGGATATCTGCGCTCCTCCAATTCTGGCCTCTTGCACATCCCTGATTTAATCACTCCACCATTGGCGGCTGTGCCCTCAGCTGTCAAGGCCCTAGCTCTGCAATTCCCTCCCTAAACCTTTTCGCCTCACTACCTTCTCTTTCCTCCTTTAAGACGCTCCTTAAAACCTACCCTTTGACCAATCTGCCCTAATATCTCATGTGGCTCGGTGTCAAATTTTGTTTAACAAAATGTGAAGCATCTTTGGACGTTTTACTACATTAAAGGCACTATATAAATGCAAGCTTTTGCTGTTCTTGTTCTTTACTTTACTGAGCTGTCAATGATGGGTGACGTGGCAAACGCGAACTAAACCTCTAGTTATTCTTCCCTCCCCAACCAGACTCCTACCAATGGATTCAAAAATAAAAATGTGCAATCCCAATTTCAGCAACTAACCCCCAACAAACAGAAGCGTAATCCTAACATGCACATCTGCCACCACCCCCCAACTTTAGCACAAACTTCAGTCACATCAGAGGAAGGTTTCCTCTGCTCGCTATGTGCAACAAAATCATAAGCCCATTGATTGAAAACGCATTTAAGAATTTGATACATATAGTACAGATAAAACCTCTCCCATCACCCCAGAATCCCATGTTATTTGACAAACTCACACAAACCATTTAATTGGTCATTTGAGGCTCCATTTCAGACCCACTTTCAAAGTCACTAATTTCTTGCTGGTTTTCTGGATGTCGGCGCCAATTGGTGAATTTGCTGTTAATTACAATAGCAACTTGCAACTGTTCAAATATAGGATCAGGAGTAGGCCATTCATCCCCTCGAGTCTGATCCGCAATTCAATTAGATCATGGCTGATCTGTACCTCAACTCCATTTACTCTCCATTGATCCATATCCCTTGATACCCTTATCTATCAAAAATCTATCAATCTCAGCCTTGAAAATTTCAATTGACCCAGCATCCACAGCCTTTCGGAGGAGAGACTCCTACTACCCTTTATATGAAAAAGTGCTTCCTGATTTCACTCCTGAAAGGCCTAGCTCTAAGTTTAAGGTGTCCCCTTGTTCTGGATTCCCCACCACAGGAAATATGTGACGTGCTATGTTGCCATACAGAGTCAAGCCAGATATGCTTAATGTACCTCATGACACCTCTGAAATCACCAACTCCCCAGCCCCTCATTTTCTTTCCCTCCTCTTCTGAAGCTAGTGACTCGTGCTACATCATGAGCACAGGGAGCCCTCCAGTGCCTTACCCAAGTGGCCATTCTTCATATGTAAGCCTAGACAGTGAATATTACCAGAACATTCAACCATTGAGGATATCACAACCACTCCTGTTCACACATTTCCCAGCAGGGGTTACTGAAACTCTACTGGTATTTCTGCTTCCTAGCACAATGACGTTGAGGGTAATTGCAATGCCCTGCTGCCTTTGGTAAGATTAATCAATTTAGCACAGAACAGCAATCAAGCCAGGGACCCCAACTAACAGTTATGGTTTGACACCGCTGTAGAAAATGCAACTACACCCTGAGCCACTCCAAGGAAGCCTCATTGCTAACATTTACAAGTAGTTGCCATAATGGGGACCTTCAAATTGAAACTACATTCCTGTCCCCCATCACACACAGAAATACTCCACCGAAACACACCATAATGTAATCCCTACCATGAGGTGTACCATTTTCAATGGACCAGTCCTAATCTCAGATTTTCTTTCATTCTAGCTCTTTAATAAAAGTTTCGGGGTGAATTTCTGGGTCCATTTAGCAACATCAACACAGGGGAAATAAAACACCTTTTTTGGATACCTAGTGTCAGATTCAAGCACAAGACACAGTAGAACTCTATCGCTATGCTGCTTCAACTAAACTTCAGAAGACTCAGCCCGACTGCACCAGAAGATTTTTTTTCTCATTCCCCATACCAGACTTCCTTCTAGCCAATTTGTGTTGGATATTGGGCAGTCTTTTGCTTTGAAATCATTCATTAGGAACTAGATGTGAGCTCAGAACAAAAGGCTTCTCATAATGCCTAAACTCATTTTACATAGGACTCCTTTTACCAGCAGACAGGAGACTTTCACTCTGAGTCTGGCATTAATTCAAACCTAGGTTTCACAGATGAAAGGACAAAGTTTCAGCCCTAACACCACACCCCCAAAGCTCTGGCTCTTCAAAAGATCATTCTTTTCACCAAAAATATGCAAAAATGAATCGTTGCAGAATACCCCTCATAGAAGTGGATCTGAACTCTGAATGAAGAGTTATACCAATTTCACTTTTCAAAAAAAACTACAGCACACCCATAACTCACATATCTCCCATTTTTCCTGCCCCCAAAGCAGAGTGAAATTGGCTGGTTGAAGGAGGCTCAGTAAGTACAATGTTAGCAGCACATCCTGCATGATGACACACGCAGCTGCCCCCTGCTGTTGTACTTATAACCGCAGCAGGCCTGACAATTTAAGATGAAGAATTCCATTTCAGTACGAATTTTAAGACTGCTTAATTATGTTTCAAATTAGCTTGTGGTTACTGTAATAGTGACTTTGGCACTATTTATTAAAGTGTGTTCTTTTGATATACAATTTATTAGGTCTTTAAGCTATACCACAATCTGCCAGTTAAAATCACAACAGAATAAAAAGTGGAAAGGGCGTATTCTGATTCCGACCTGGGGGCCGAGACCATCTGTCAGCTCCTCGAGTTAGCTGGCGGGTTCTGATTGGGGTCACGCGGCAGATGAGAAGTCTGAGATCCTTGACACCTGGATAGAGGTAGGTTTCTGCTGGAAAGTGTGTTAAGACCTATAGTATAGGTTAGATACATTAACAGTATACAAGGGCATTTTAAGGATCATTTTTAGTGAAGTGTGACAGCCTTAGGACTCGTCATTCAAAATGAACAGAACCAGGGCCAGCTGGTTAACTCTAGAAATATCCTTAAATAAAATGCTTACTATAATGCAACACTTTATACACAAACAGCTTTATCATGCCATTTTCCCAAGTCAACACACAGAAGTGTAACAGGAGAGTGAACGCTTAGTGTAGTCAGCTGTGATTATTAGTGGAATACCCACTTTATTTCACTCCTGAAAAAAGTGGTAACTCAAATGATAAATCCACACATGGAATAAACCGTGTTTATTTTAGTATTTGTTTTTAGTTTCTCAAGTGCAGGCAGCAATTTATCACCATCCCATAACGTCATGTGCAAGGCTTACACAGTAATTGAATAAGGCAAATTCCATTTCTATGGCATGGGTATCCAGAACTTTTATTGGTGTTTTAGGGACTACTTTCTTTGATTACATCTGCTTTTTATTAATATAAAAATTAAAACCAGTGGCTTTGCCTATTATATACAAAGGGCTGCTATTCCTTATAACCATGGTAACTGATTTATGTCAAATTTTGTTTTTATTCCATGGATTTATACCATATTTATAGGATAAAATTGTGATTTTCCATGAAAAGCAGGGACCTTGGTTGTGTGAACTTCCTCTGCAGAAATGAGCGACTGCCTTTTGGTAAACTTCCTGATCAGGGTCACTAAGTACTGATTATTTAGCTTGGTGGCAATAGGAACAAAAATAAACTGAATATGAGTTAAGTACGGAAGCATGAGGCACTGTGCACTCAGAACACAGTCTGTAACCACACTGCTAAGAGGGGCTTTCCTTTCCAGCCAGTAACCATTGATTTGGAGAAGAAAAAGTGTATCAAGTCACCCAGTACTAAGAGTGAATAGAAGGTGATGGTCATAGCTGCTATATTTGTCACACGTGGGGGCGGGGGAAATTAATCTCAAAGTACCGAAGAGTACATTTACTGTTCACAATTACAGATCAATGTACTATATCAATTGTGTAACATTACAGGCTGTGTTTATGTTATATGAACCGTTTACCATTACAGGCGGTGTTTGGTCTATATTAACTGTGTAACATTACACCCATGTTAGTTCACAAGTGCGATTTAAAGCCTTAATTTTGTCAGATGTCGTCAGATTAACGGTACCAAGTTCCTGCAGACTGGGGAGAGCAAGAGTTAAAGGAAGTCGGCAAACTGCGTGGAATTCTTCTCAAACAAAAATCACCAGCGGAAAGTCGCATCTCAAACCTTACTGATCACACACAATATTTACATACATATAAATAAATAAAATAAATAAATGAAAAGAAACTTCCAGCGGATTGAAAGTTGCACACCATCGTGGTCAAAAGTTGCACACCAACGTGGTCACATTAAATAATTAAGAAGTGTGATAAAAGTCAAGAGATGAGTTTTTTAAAACCACCCCTGGTCTAGGAGGGATTTAATTTCCACTCAATTAAGAAAAATATGCACGGAGAGGGTGCGCGATCGGCGCCCGATTTTGGCCGCGGACTTTCAGCGAGTTGAGAGAGAGAAGCCCGCCGACTTGTTGGCACTGTGACTTCCTCCCCTGCTCGGCTCGGCTAATTATTCCAATAGTTCGCTGGGATGCCGCCCCGTTTGCTGGTGGCGCTGTGGCGCCGGGAGTGTCTCTCTCTCTCTCTCTGCCCGTGTGACCGGATGAGCGTCTCCCGCAGGCCGCCACTTCCGCACCTCCAGCATCGGGGCATGGAGGAGGGGGGGAGACACACAAAGAGAGACCGGCGGCCGCCCCCCAACCCTCCCCTCCTACCGGCAGCGGCAGAGCGGCCGGCTCGCCCGGTGTAGCAACGCGTGCTCCGGGAGCCCTGGGCCTGGGCGAGCGGCCCGCCTCACCGTGCAACCCAACCAGCTCGGCCGACCCCGGCGCACTCTCAACCACCGCCCACCCATCCACTCCCCCCCCCCGGTCCCGGTCCAGCCCCGCACCCTTCCTCACACCCCTCCGGTACCGACCTGCGGTCTCCTCCTCCTCCTCCAGCTCCGTGCGGCGTTTTAATTTTTTTTCCGGCCTTCTTTTTTTTCCCCTTCCCCCCCTCCCCCGCCGTCTGCGCGCACCGAGTGACCGAGCTGCTCTCCGCTCCGTGCCGCCGCCGCCTTCCTCGCAACCAAACTGCCAAACGGTTGCTGCACGTTCCGTTACGTTCGCCGTCACATGACCGGAGTGGGCTGAGAGCTCCCGGGGCGCTGAGGCGGCGCGAGGCACAGGGCAAGGCGCGCGAGGCGGTGCCGGCCGAGCGGCCTGTCTGCCTGCCTGCAGCAAATTGCAGCCACAAAAAGGAACGGACCCCGCGCCTGTGCTTTGCAACCGGTGTACCGGGACATTTTCCCCACCCCACCTCCTCTTCCTCTTCCTCGCCGGTAACACAAGAAATAAACGCAATGCAAAGCCACCGGCATGAACCATCTTCCTGCTACAATGCAATGCCATGCAACCCCTCTCTTCCCCCCCCCTCCCTTAAGTTAAATGTAACCGGGACACCTCCCCGGTTTTAAAAAACAAATAAATGCACCGGCATAACCACGTTCTTGCAACCCTCTCCACGTTAATTAAATGCACCGTTTTTATTGCAGCCCCTTTTAACTTTCGATCAAAACTTTTAAACTAGTGTTTACTCCGATGAAAAAGTTAACTTGCTCTTGAGTTCCGCCCCTTTATACATATATATTTTTTTAATTGCAAATGCAATTTTTTTTTTCAAAAGGGGAGCCCACCCGAAGGTCCGCAGCAACAATCCAAGGTCATTTGGTAGCACGCTGTCCAAATATGGTAGTGAGGCGATTACATTTTAAGCAAGGCAGGGGGAAATGAATGGGGTCAGGCAGTTACCGATGCTTAAGATTGCTGCTTTCACTGCATCCTGTATAATGTATAACACGGTAGGGGTCGGTAAAAATGCATTTTGTTTCTCTTCCCCCGTCCCTTTATTACATTAATTTATGGAGATATTTTAGGGTTGCAGGATTTTCCACGTTCTATTTCATGGTGCTTTGATGTCGCTTTCATTTATTTACAGCAAAGTAAGGTTTTCAAACGTATTAATCCGGAGCCCTTGACTGTAGGATCGCATTTGTTTTACTGTGCCTTTAAGAGAGCAGCTGCTTTTTTTTGTGCGCTCCAGCAACGCTTTGCCTCGTCCCTCCATATAAAGGGGAAGGGTAATTGCTGTCAGAGATATATATCCTCACACTCAGTGGGCTTCAGCCCTCCCTGGTTTCTGTGCTCTGGGCTTTCAAAATGCTGCTGGGAGGAGACATTTTGTGGAGAATCTCCTCTTCAGTGGCAGCAGGAATTGAGTGTGCTGACCATAGCCCTCATCTCACTGCTGATGTCACTAAGGGACTATGCACAAAATGTCTGCTTTTCAAGATGCCTTTGACCAGCAGTTTGAAAGCATATAAAGGACAGGCAGCAGGGAGCTGTTGTTAAGTGTGTAACTTATCCCCTCTGTGATGATTTAGGATAATTCACTCGTACAATTCTAATCATTTAAAAAATAAATGAGTGCATTGGGCTGCAGTGTAAAATGGCACGCGGCCGCTCACCCATGTGCCCTTTCATTCTCAACCACAGAGATATTTTTCCAGTCCTGAACTGAAACATTGCTTCCTTTGATCTGCACAAGTATTCAAAGGTCTGGGCAGTGAGGTGTAGTAGAGCAGACCTACAGCTTTTCCAATGCCATTATATTACTTGTGGCACCGCATTACTGGCACAGTGTATTCAGCAGCGAGTGAGCAGTCATACTGCCTCCTCGCAACGTTTGGTTTGGGGGGGGGGTTCTGGAGGAGCTGTTAACATGGCAAGTGCTAGCAGTAAGATTTTAAGTCACAAACTATATACCGGAGGTGCTGATTGGCAGTACAACATAAGCTACATCACAAAGGTGGCACCAGACAGGAAGCACAATATCTTCCCTTTGTTGCTCTCTTTTCACTGTCTTTCCCTTTGTCTCTTTCCTTTTATCTGTCTCCTTATTTTTCCGTTTATTTTCCTTCACAGACGCTATGGCTATAGGACATAGCCACTGTATTTCCACTGCTGAGAGTGTGCTATCCCAGCATTCATAACTGCAAATGAAAGCCTTCTATTAAAACTGTACATCCTGCAATTCTAATAGAAGCCTTTCACTACCACTAGGAATGCTGGGATAAGCCTGTCTCCAGAATAATCTCTCCACTGAAAGAAAGCAAGACAAATCCCAGGGATGACGAGTGCAATCCAAGCAGGTGTGAGGCTGCAAGCCCAAGGCAGGAGGGCAGGATGACATGAGGCTATATGCAAGTCAGGAATGTTGGTCATCCTGGCTCAGACACATGCACAGCGTGAGTTACCAACCTCCCGCACTGGCACAGCGTGAGTTACCGAGCTCCTGTATTGGCACAGCGTGAGTTACCGAGCTCCTGTATTGGCACAGCGTGAGTTACCGAGCTCCTGTACTGGCACAGCGTGAGTTACCGAGCTCCTGTACTGGCACAGCGTGAGTTACCAACCTCCCGCACTGGCACAGCGTGAGTTACCGAGCTCCTGTATTGGCACAGCGTGAGTTACCGAGCTCCTGTACTGGCACAGCGTGAGTTACCGAGCTCCTGTACTGGCACAGCGTGAGTTACCGAGCTCCTGTACTGGCACAGCGTGAGTTACTGAGCTCCTGTATTGGCACAGCGTGAGTTACCGAGCTCCTGTATTGGCACAGTGTGAGTTACCAACCTCCTGCACTGGCACAGCGTGAGTTACCGAGCTCCTGTATTGGCACAGCGTGAGTTACCGAGCTCCTGTATTGGCACAGCGTGAGTTACTGAGCTCCTGTATTGGCACAGCGTGAGTTACCGAGCTCCTGTATTGGCACAGCGTGAGTTACCGAGCTCCTGTACTGGCACAGTGTGATTCACCAACCTCCTGTACTGGCACAGCGTGAGTTACCGAGCTCCTGTACTGGCACAGCGTGAGTTACCGAGCTCCTGTACTGACACAGTGTGAGTTACCAACCTCCCACACTGGCACAGCGTGAGTTACCGAGCTCCTGTATTGGCACAGCGTGAGTTACCGAGCTCCCGCACTGGCACAGTGTGAGTTACCAACCTCCTGCACTGGCACAGTGCGATTCACCAACCTCCTGCACTGGCACAGTGTCTGATTCACCAACCTCCTGTACTGGCACAGTGTCTGATTCACCAACCTCCTGTACTGGCACAGTGCGATTCACCAACCTCCTGCACTGGCACAGTGTCTGATTCACCAACCTCCTGTACTGGCACAGTGCGATTCACCAACCTCCTGTACTGGCACAGTGTCTGATTCACCAACCTCCTGTACTGGCACAGTGTCTGATTCACCAACCTCCTGTACTAGCACAGTGTCTGATTCACCAACCTCCTGTACTGGCACAGTGTCTGATTCACCAACCTCCTGTACTGGCACAGTGTCTGATTCAGGTTGACAGGAGTTGGGGTTAAGGTTGCTCG
The DNA here is from genome assembly GCA_030390025.1 of Squalus acanthias. Taxonomy (NCBI): domain Eukaryota; kingdom Metazoa; phylum Chordata; class Chondrichthyes; order Squaliformes; family Squalidae; genus Squalus; species Squalus acanthias. The sequence continues at coordinate 88,647,248 of CM059436.1, read as the reverse complement.
CTGCCTTTACATGGATAGACGGACCTTCTCCTGTATTGGGAAGCGCTGTCAATGCCAGCATCATGCAAATCATGAGGCAAGGCAATTCTTTTCCTGGTTTGCCCAGATGTTGAATATGTTTCCGGTGTTTCTATAGCTCTACTGCTGAAGTATAACTACTATGTAATATGTAATAATACATTGTGTGTTACGTGGTATAACTCTCATGTAATATGTAATAATACACGGTATAACGATCCTGGATTATATAATAATACAATGTGTTACGCAGTATAACTCTCATGTGTTACATGGTATACCGCTCCTAGATTATATAATAATACACTGTGTGTTACATGGTATAAATCATATACCGTGTTATGCGGTATAACTCTCATGTAACATGTAATATATATATATATCATAATACACCATGTGTTATATGTGACCTCATATCCTCTCCATCACCAAGATTGCCTACTTCCACCTCCGTAACATCACCTGTCTCCTCCCCTATCTCAGCCTTTCTGCTGTTGAAACCCTCATCCATACCTTTGTTGCCTTCAGGCTTGACTATTCCAATGCTGTCCTGGTCGGCCTCCCACCTACCGCTCTCTAAACTTTGAGCTCATCCAAAACTCTGCTGCCCGTATCCTAACTCGCACCAAGTCTTGCTCATCCATCACCCCTGTGCTTGCTGACCTATATTGGCAACGTCACGATTTTAAAGTTCTCATTGTCATGTTCAAATGCCTCCATGGCCTCGCCCCTTCTTATCTCTTCAACCCTCCGAGATCTCTGCACTGCTCCAATTCTGGCCTTTTGCGCAAACCCGATTTCCTTCTCTCCACCATTGGCGGCCGTGCCTTCAGCTGCCCTAATCTCTGAAATTCCCTCCTAAAATTCCGCCTTGCCATCTCTCCTCTTTTAAGATGCTCCTTAAAACCTATCTCTTTGACCAAGCTTTTGGACACCTGTCCTAATATCTCTTTATGTGGCTCGAGTTCAAATTTTGTCTGATTACGCTCCTGTGAAGAGCCTTGGGACGTTTTACTACGTTAAAGTTGTTGTTCTTACATGTTATAACACTCCTGTACCATGTGTTACATGGTAGAACATTCCTGTATTATATCATAATACATTGGGCCAAACATTCGGCCCTTCCCGGGTGAGTACGCGCTCTGTACTCACCCGTATTGCTTCCCGAAGTGCCGGTTTCCTGCATGCACTGCGCATGCGCGGGAAACCGGAACTTCCGGTATGGTAAGGGGGCGGTTCCTAGGTGAACCGCGTGCGCGGTAGAGGCTGCGCGCACGCAGCGAACTTAGATTTTTTTCAGGTTTCTACGCGAGGGGAAGTATTAAAGAAACTACGCTGTTAAAAAGGAGGCGCAAGACCCGTTTTCAACAAGGTAAGTGGTTAATTAAGTATAATTTTAATTTTTTTTCAACAGGTTTATCTTTTTTAGATACTTTAAAGAAAGGCAAGTTTATTTTTATCACTTTTAAAAAGTATTTTAATTTTTTCAAAAATTTTAATTTTTGTTTAAAGTGGTTAATTTATTTAACTATAGTTATTTTATAAATGTGATGGGTTTTTTTTTAATTTATTTTAAGTTTAGCTGTTCTTTTGGGGCCGATTTCAATTCACAGATTTGACAGGTCTCCTGTCAAATCTATGAATGAAAGATTGTCTGCTGCCATTGGCTCTCCATGGCCCATGTGATCCCAGGGGATGCATCGCACTAACTACGCCCCTGGGACACGCAAGCACTGCGCGCCGGCAGTTGGGAGAGGCCCAGGAGCTGAAGTTTCCGTGGGCCCAAAACACAACAGCAGGCACGGTAGGTAAGAGCGCGCGCGATCCTTACCCCCGCGGCAAGCCGGAGAGGCGAATTTCTGGGCCATTGTGTATTCTATAAATACCGCTGGTAGGGGATTCTCGGTCAAGGGCACATAACCGTAAAATCTCGGCTAGGCCATTCAGGAGAGAAGTTAGGAAACACTTCTTCATGTAACGGGTGGTAGAAGTGTGGAACTCTCACCCCACAAAAAGCAATAGATGCTAGCTCAATTAATAATTTTAAATCTGAGAGCGATAGATTTTTGATAGCACGGGTATAAAAGTATATGGAGCCACGGCAGGTGGATGGAGATAAGATACAGATCAGCCATGATCTCGTTGAATGGCGGACAGACTCGAGAGGCTGAATGGCCTACTCCTGTTCTTATGTAATAATATATTGTGTGTTACATGGTATAACACAGAACTGGAATTTCTTTACAAAATTAACTTCCTCACTGCACACCAGTACAACATAACTCTGCCATGCCATGGCAATCTGGTTGATTGCTGAGTAAGCTGACCCCTTCCCAGCCATGACCAAGCTCAGAGATTTCTGGGTCAAACTGTATACCGATCCAAGAATGTAATGAGTGCTGCGAGTGCAGAGAAGAATTCCATTTCATAGCTGAAAGGAGCTGGAACAGCAACTCGGCAATCTGGAGAAGAATGACATTATTGAAGATCATGGGGCAGGCCGATTTAGATATTAATGATTGTAGTAACTCCTATACTAAGAATCTAGGCAAATATGCTGTGTGTCTTCCAAACATACTCGTACTGAGAGAATGACACATCTCACCTATAGCAGGAGCTCAATATTTTCAAAACATGATCTCAATGTTGGGCATCATCTACTAGCGTGTGCTCCTGAATCAAAGCACTTGATCATTTTTGTCTGCCCACTTGGGACTTCAGCGCTACATAAGCTTGAACTTTAGCATCTCATCTGGCACAGAAAATTGCCAAAATGCTATCCAGCAAGCACTTTCAGGGTGAGAGGTCATGTTGCCAGCCCTCCAGGATTGTCCTGGAGTCTCCAGGAATTGCAGATTAATCTCCAGGACACTGCTGGGAGCAACCCAGGAGAAAAATCATAGGGACATTAATATATATATATATATATATATATATATATATATTCTTTCAACACTTTTGTTTATTGGTTATAAAAATGTTGAAGTTGGGACAGAAAAGGCTGTTTGACTGACAATTAAGAACCATCCAATAGGGTAATGACGAGTCTATTCGCTTTTCAATTGGCCATGGGAAAGTGTTGCGCTGTGAGAATGGACATGTTGGGTGACCAATGGGGAGAGATTGGGGGCGGGGCAGTTGTAGGGAGGAGGCAATGTGATGAAAACTCCAGGATTACATCCAGCTAGAGTTGGCAACCCTAGTGAGAGGCATCCAAGGTTTCAGCAATGTGATTGGTGTATTGCACTACACTGGAGAACCACACTGAAAACAGCACTCCAAGAGACCTCCTACATTCAACAAGGAATGATACGAATTCAATAAAACCACACATAAGCTCTGTGGATGGATACATGTTCTCCAAAAAAAAAGAGATACAGTCGTGAAGAAAATGAGTACTCCCTGGAAACCCAAGTGAAATCAGGAGCTTACTAGGAACAAGAAACATGGGGTACAGTAGTATAGTGGTTATGTTACTGGACTAGTAAGCCAGACACCTGGACTAATGATCCAGAGATGTGAGTTCAAATCCCACCACGGCAGCTGGGGAATTTAAATTCAGTTAATTAAATAAATCTGGAATAAAAATCTAGTATCAATAATGGTAACCATGAACCCAACTGGTTCACTAATGTACTTTAGGGAAGGAAATCTGCCATCCTTACTTGGTCTGGCCTATATGTGACTCCAGACTCACAGCAATGTGATTGACTCTTAATTGTGCTCTGAAATGGCCTAGCAAGACTGGCAAGCGCTCCACCTCTTGCTTGGGGCGCTACTACTGAATTTCGTGGCACGTAGCGCCGCGTCATTGCAGGCCTCTTCCCCTGATTAAAGGGGAGGGGCCTGGTGCTGCGTGCACCGGGGCCCTGCCGGACCACCGGGGAGCGGGGTGCCGTGAAAACAGCCCAGCACTCAGGAGTGCCGGGCTGAGCGATTGCGGCCAGCACCCCGCATACAAAAGCGAAAGGGGCCAGGTGCTGGCAGTCGGCCAAAATTAAAATGGCCACCACGACACCTGCCCTTTAACTTGTGCCGGCGCCGCTGCCAAACCACCCTCTGATCCTGTCGCACATATCGTGTAGTGATAGGTCAGGGGGCGCAAGGGAAGTTTGCGGCCGAGGCGCAATTGGGACACTCTGCACGGCAATGACGTCATCGCTGATGGCGCGGGGTGCTACCGTCGCCGCTAACCTCCCGCTGAATTTCGCAGGAGGCATTAGCGGCACCGCACCCTGGCGCTAGGGGATTTGCGCAAACCAACCCAATTTTTCCCCCCTTCAATTTATAAAGTGTCTTTAACGTAGAAAAACATTCCAAGGCACTTCACTGAGGCATAATCAGAGCCAGGAGTGCTACCACTGAAGGAAGGCTGACACTACGGGTAATTTCCCCCCGGATTGTAGTCTCTGTGCAGTATTAGCAATATGAAGTTGCTGCTTATTTTTTTCGTACAGCAATCCAGGTATAACAGACTATAAAGTGCTTTTCCCCAACTGTGAGCAGGGTTGCTAGCACAGAACCAGCTAACAAGGGCACAGGTAGGCAGTACTGCAGCTTATCCACGCGACCTCTGCTTATTTATCCTTCCGCTTTTTTTTGTTTAATTTTACAGCCAGTCGAGGTAAGAGCAGATGGAAGCCGATCTTACTACTGCCAATATCCAAACACTATTCACTGAAGTAATCGTTTCCATCTGGAATCTTCTGTATAACAGGATGGGCTTTGACCCATTTTTCTCTGTCTTATATAGAATTATCGGGCTAGAGTTGTTTCCTGGACTAGTTTCGATCACCTAAGGGGGTCAGAGAGGAATTTCCCAGATTTTAATTTTCCCAAATTGGCCTGGGTTTTGATCTGTTTTTTTTGCCTCTCCCAGGAGATCACACGGTTTCAGGATGCACAAGGTATATTAATTGTGTTGGACAGGCTGAATGGACCAGAGGGTCTTTTCCTGTCCATCATTATTTGTGTGTTCGTATAGTTGTGTGTTTAAGCCGGTACATTCTCTATTTTATAACTGAGTCTTTGGTTTCTTTCTAGTGTCAGCCTTGCCTCAGTGGTACAACTCTCACCTCTGAGTCAGAACGTTGTGGGTTCAAGCCCCACTCCAAAGATTTGAGTGTATTAACTCAGCTGACAATTAAGTGCAGTACTGAGGGAGAGTGCTCCGACTGAACCAAGCTAGCACACTACATTACAGAAGAATTTCCTTTCGATTCTGACATCCTGGTAGCTTGTGCCCTCATTTCTAATGTGACCAACAACAACTTGCAATTATATAGTACCTTTAATGTAGAAAAAGGCGCTTCACAGGAGCGTAATCAGGCAAAAATTGACACTGAGCCAAAGAAGGAGATGTTAGGAGGGTTGACTAAAAGCTTGAAGTCGCACAACACCAGGTTATAGTCCAACAGTTTTATTTGAAATCACAAGCTTTCGGAGCGGCTGCTCCTTCGTCAGGTGAAGTGAAGAAAGGACGAAGGAGCAGCTGCTCCGAAAGCTTGTGATTTCAAATAAAACTGTTGGACTATAACCTGGTGTTGTGCGACTTCTCACTTTTGTCCACCCCAGTCCAACACCGGCATCTCCGCATCATGACTAAAAGCTTGATCAAGGAGGTAGGCTTTAAGGAGGAGAGGGAAGTGGAGAGGCAAAGAGGTTTAGGGACCCAATTCCAGAGCTTAGTGCCTAGGCGGCTGAAGGCATGTCCGCAGACTGAGAAAGCTGAGCAGTATGATAATGCTGTTGTCCTGCCCACGTTTCTCACAATCTGTTATCTCAACTTTTTCTTTCATGTAAACCAGCTCTGCCTTCCTTTGTCTGATTTGTTATGGTGCCCTGAGTTATTGAAGAGATAAATTGTACAAATTACCCTTCTGTGCAAGTCCATCTCAAAGTGCACTATCATAGAAATTTACAGCACAGAAGGAGGCCATTCGGCCCATCTTGTCCATGCCGGCCGACAAAGAGCTATCCATCCTAATCCCACTTTCCAGCACTTGATCCGTAGCCTTGTAGGGTACGGCACTTCAAGTGCATATCCAAGTACTTTTTAAATGTGATGAGGGTCTCTGCCTCTACCACCTTTTCAGGCAGTGAGTTCCAGACCCCCACCACCCTCTGGGTGAAAACATTTCTCCTCAAATCCCCTCTAAACCTCCGACCAATTACTTTAAATCTATGCCCCCTGGTTATTGACCCTTCTAAGGGAAATAGGTCCTTCCTATCCACTCTATCTAGGCCCCTCATAATTTTATACACCTCAATTAGGTCTCCCCTCAGCCTCCTCTGTTCCAAAGAAAACAACCCCAGCCTATCCAATCTTTCCTCATAGCTAAAATTCCCCAGCCCAGGCAATATCCTCGTAAATCTCCTCTGCACCCCCTCTAGTGCAATCACATCCTTCCTGTAATGTGGTGACCAGAACTGCACACAGTATTCTAGCTGCGGCCTAACTAGTGTTTTATACAGTTCAAGCATAACCTCCCTGCTCTTATATTCTATGCCTCGGCTAATAAAGGCAAGTATCCCGTATGCCTTCTTAATCATCTTATCTACCTGTTCTGCTACCTTGGAGCTGTGGACATGCACTCCAAGGTCCCTCTGATCTTCTGCACTTCTCAGTGTCCTACCATTTATAGTGTATTCCCTTGCCCTTTTAGCCCTCCCCAAATGCATTACCTCACACTCCTCCAGATTGAATTCCATTTGCCACTGTTCTGTCCACCTGACCAGTCCATTGATGTCTTCCTACAGTCTGCAGCTTTCTTATTCATTATCAACCACACAGCCAATTTTTGTATCATCTGCAAACTTCTTAATCATACTTCCTATATTCAGGTCCAAATCATTGATATATACCACAAAAAGCAAAGGACCCAGTACTGAGCCCTGCGGAACCCCACTGGAAACAGCCTTCCAGTCACAAAAACACCCTTCGAACATTACCCTTTGTTTCCTGCCTCTGAGCCAATTTTGGATCCAACTTGCCACTTTGCCTTGGATCCCATGGGCTTTTACTTTTGTGACCAGTCTGCCAACCGGGACCTTATCAAAAGCCTTGCTAAAATCCATATAGACTACATCAAACGCACTACCCTCATCGACCCTCCTTGTTAACTCCTCAAAAAATTCAAACAAGTTAGTCAGACATGACCTTCGCTTAACAAATCCATGCTGACTGTCCCTGATTAATCCGTGTCTTTCGAAATGAAGATTTATCCTGTCCCTCAGAATTTTTTCCAATAATTTCCCACCACCAAGGTTAGGCTGACTGGCCTGTAATTACTTGCTCCCTTTTTAAACAACGGTACCACGTTAGCAGTCCTCCAGTCCTCTGGCACCACACCTGTAACCAGAGAGGATTAGAAAATGATGGTCAGAGCCCCTGCTATTTCCTCTCTTACTTCTCTTAACAGTCTGGGATACATTTCATCTGGGCCTGGGGATTTATCCACTTTCAAAGATGCTAAACCCCTTAATACTTCCTCTTTCACTATGTTTATCTCATCTAATATTTCACACTCCTCCTCCCTGATTGCAATGTCTGCATCGTCACTCTCTTTTGTGAAAACAGACGCAAAGTATTAATTAAGAACCATACCCATGTCTTCCGCCTCCACACACAGGTTACCTTTATGGTCCCTAATAGGCCCTACTCTTACTTTAGTTATCCTCTTGCTCTTAATGTATTTATAAAACATCTTTGGGTTTTCCTTGATTTTACTTGCCAATATTTGTTCATGCCCTCGCTTTGCTTTCCTAATTTACTTTTTAATTTCACCCCTGCACTTTCTATACTCCTCTCAGCTTTCTGCAGTATTGTGTCCTCGGTATCTATCACAAGCTTCCCTTTTTTTCTTTATCCTACTCTGTATGTCCCTTGACATCCAGGGAGCTCTAGATTTGTTAGTCCCACCCTTTTTCGTTAAGGGAACATACTTGCTCTGAACCCTCACTATCTCCTTGAATGCCTCCCACTGCTCTGACACTGATTTACCTTCAAGTTTCTGTCTCCAGTCCACTTTGGCTAAATCACCTCTCAACTTAGTAAAATTAGCTTTTCCCCAATTGAGAGCTTTTATTCCTGGTCTATCCTTGTCCGTTTCAATAACTACCCTAAATCTAACTGAATTATGATCACGACCACCAATGTGCTCTCCCACTGATACCCTTTCCACCTGCCCAGCTTCATTCCCTAAAACTAGGCCCAGAACCGTCCCCTCTCTTGTTGGGCTTGTGCACTAATCACAAGCGTTTCTCACATCCCAGAAAATCAACTTGAAGGCCACGATTTTGTCATTGGATGCGGGTTGGGAGCGGGTCAAGTGATTTCCGGCTTCCAGTCCTGCCCCCAACTGCATCTGGCCCACGGACGTGATTTTACGTTGATTGAGCTTGTTAAGCCTGCCCTGCGGGCTTGCCGGCCAATTAAGAGGGAGCCGGTCAGATGACGTCATTTGATGACGTGTCATCTGCTGGTTTTCTTAAAGGGACCACACACAATTTTTCTTTGACAGCTGATTTCTCAGTATTTGACAGCATTGAGGTGCTTCCTTCCTCCCCCAGCCACTGCATGCCCACTCTGCCCTGTAAAGTGCTCTGAGCCATCTTTTCAATATAATGAGCACTATAGAAATGTAAATACTGCTACATAGAAACATAGAAACTAGGAGCAGGAGTAGGCCATTCGGCCCGTCGAGCCTGCTCCACCATTCAATACGATCATGGCTGATCATCCAAATCCAGTACCCTGTCCCTGCCCCCTCACACAGAATCCCCATCGAGCCTGCACCAACACATATCCCACCCTATCCCCGTAACCCCACGTATTTAATTCCCCCTAACATATCCCATCCTATCCCTGTAACCCCACATATTTAATCCCCCCCTAACACTAAGGGTCAATTTATCATAGCCAAATCACCTAACCCGCACATTTTTGGACTTCTGCTAACTCTCTATTTTGCTGGTATCTCCTGCCTTTTTTATGGTGCTCCATCACTGGAAACAAAGGGGGTCAATTTTCTAAGGCCGTGCTGTTGGCGGGGAGCTTCAGCCACTGACCATGTCTAGCAAGGAATTGTTGGTAGTGCTCTTACTTTCACAGATTATTCAGTCGATATATTTACAAGTTAATAAACTGAAAGTCTCACGATAACACTGGTTTGATCAGTAGACTTCTTTCTTCTTTCTAACTGTTGTGATGTATAAGTGTATTCTCTATTACCCAATAGGTACAGTAGTGTAGTGGTTGGGTTACTGGACTGGACGCAAGTTCAAATTCCACCACTGCAGTTTGAGAATCTGAATTCAATGTAAAAAAAAAATTGGAAATAAAAAGCTGGTATCAATAAAAGTGACCATGAAGCTGTCGGATTGTTGCAAAAACCCAACTGGTTCACTAATGTCCTTTAGGAAAGGAAACCTGCCGTCCTTACCCGGCCTGGGCCTATATGTGACTCTAGTTCCACATCAACGTGGTTGACTCTTAACTGCCCTCTAGCAAGCCACTCAAGGGCAACTTGGGATGGGCAATAAATGCCGGTCTTGCCAGAGAGGCCCAAATTGCAAGAATGACTAATAAAAAATTGTATTGTCTCACTCAAAGCCAAGTGTACTCTATATCGCCTACAGTAATTTAACCAAATGTATCATTTAAAGCTATTTCTGGAATGCACGAAAAAATACTTGAACTCTGTCCTCGATCCTTTGTAACGGGATGCTTTATCTTCTGTGGTAAATTATATATTAGTTTTATCTCTGTACCCACGGAAACTGGTAACCATGATGTGATAAACCCTCATGAGACAAGACAGGCTCTCAGGAATAATGTTGGAAAAACTGTTAATGCTGAAAAGTCACAATTAAAGAGGCCTTGAGAAAGACTAACGAGAAGATGATTAAAACATGGAAGTCTGGGCTAGTCAGAGCCCCATTGTTGAAACTGCAATAAATCGATCACAAATGTAAACTCCAGCATACCGTGGCTGCAGTGTGTACCATCTACAAGATGTACTGCAGCAACTCGCCAAGGCTTCTTCGGCAGCACCTCCCAAACCTGCGACCTCTTCCACCTAGATGGACAAAGGCAGCAGGCGCATGGGAACACCACCACCTCCAAGTTCCCCTCCAAGTCACACACCATCCTGACTTAGAAGTATATTGTCAATCCTTCATCGTCGCTGGGTCACAGTCCTGGAACTCCCTCCCTAACAGGACTGTGGGAGTACCTTCTCTACTCCCGGCAACATCCTTGTAAATCTCCTCTGTACCCTCTCTAGTGCAATTACATCTTTCCTGTAATGTGGTGACCAGAACTGCACGCAGTACTCTAGCTGAGGCCTAACTAGTGTTTTATACAGTTGAAGCATAACCCCCCTGCTCTTGTATTCTGTTGAGAGGTCGCACAACACCAGGTTACAGTCCAACAGTTTTATTTGAAATCACAAGCTTTCGGAGCTATCGATCGCCCCTTTCTCAGGTGAAGTAGTAAAGAAATACAGACTCGACAAAGCATATATAGATAGAGAACAATGCATGTGTACCTTACAATTGCAGACAACTAAATTAAATCATCCTGACTATCTGCCGAGGTGTGATAAAGTTAATCAGGTCAGCCAGGAAGGTACCACATCAAAGACATAGCAAGACTTGTATTCTGTGCCATGGCTAATAAAGGCAAGCATTCCGTATGCCTTCTTAACCACCTTATCTACCTGGTCTGCTACCTTCAGGGATCTGTGGACATGCACTCCAAGGTCGCTTTGTTCCTCTACACTACTCAGTGTCCTACCATTTAATGTGTATTCCCTTTCCTTGTTAGCCCTCCCCAAATGCATTACCTCACACTTCTCCGGATTGAATTCCATTTGCCACTGTTCTGCCCACCTGACCAATTTATTGATATCTTCCTGCAGTCTACAGCTTCCTTCTTCAGTATCAACCACACAGCCGATTTTAGTATCATCTGCAAACTTCTTAATCATACCCCCTATATTCAAGTCTAGATCATTGATATATACCACATAAAGCAACTGACCTAGTACTGAGCCCTGCGGAACCCCACTGGAAACAGCCTTCCAGTCACAAAAACACCCATCAACCATTACCCTCTGCTTCCTGTCTCCGAGCCAGTTTTGAATCCAACTTGACACTTTGCCCTGGATCCCATGGGCTTTTAACTTCGTGACCAGTCTGCCATGTGGAACCCTATCAAAAGCCTTGCTAAAGTCCATATAAACTACATCAAATGCACTACCCTCATCTACCCTCCTTGTTACCTCCTCAAAAAATTCAGTCAAGAAGACTTTTTGTTTATTAGCTTGTAAATGTACCTACCAAATAATCTGTAACTGTAAGAGCACTTTATATGGGTGTTAGCCATGGCTCAGTGGTAGCACTCTTGCTTCAGAATGTCATAGGTTCAAGTCACACTCTAGAGGCTTGAACACTTTGGGGGAGAAATTCACTATCGCCCCGTATGGGGCGCTAATTTTTAAAAGTTGGAAAAGTTAGCGCCAGGCGGCGTTTGCGCCCCAAGAAGGGAGTGGAGGGCTAAATCAAGCGCTCCACTTCCTTCTTGGAGCGCAATCGGCAGCAGGCGGGGCGGAGACTTCAGCAGCGCTGCACACTGGGCCGTGCAGCGCTGCTGCGTTCAAAGGCTCCTTCCCCCCCTTAAAGGGAAGGGCCATCGCTGCAGGCTCTGCAATAGAAAAAGTACCTACCTGGACCACCAAGGCAGCCGCGATCCCATGCGATCAGCCCGGCACTCAAGCAGAGTGCCGGGCTGGTCGATCACAGGCAAGAACACGTGAAAAATACTGGAACAAGAAAGGTAAGTTTTTTTTTTTACTTACCTCGGCCACCTCACCTTTAATTATCTCCCCAAAGCGGCCGGTCGCCCGATGCACGCCTCCTGCAGCTGTCGGTGTTGTCGACCGGCGCTGCTGCAGGGGGCGGAAGTCAATTTCGGGTCCGGGGCGATGCGCACGGCGATGACGTCACGATCTCCGGGCGAAGGAGATCAGGGTGCAATGCCGTAGCGCCGCCGCAAAACTCCTGCCGAATATGGCGGGAGTCGATGTCAGTGCCGCGCCCGGTCGCAAAGCCATTTGCGCCTCGTTAGCTCCCCCTGGGGGTGCTAACGGGAGGGGCAAAGGCACCCAATTTCGCCCCCATAAGCTAGGCTCACGCTTCAGTGCAGTACTGAGGGAGTGCTGCACTGTCAGAGGTGCCGTCTTTTGGATGAGACGTTAAACCCAGGCTCTATCTGCCCTGTAACATAAAAGATCCCAAGGCATTATTTGAAGAAGTGCAGCGGAGTTCTCCCGGTGTCCTGGCCAATATTTATCTCTCAACCAACAAGCTCATCTCTTCATAGAAGTCCAGGGGTTGAAATTCCTGGATCTGCTGGTGACCCAGCAGAGGTCACCAAATGTAAATAAATGGGGCAGGAAACCACACCAGAATGGGCTCATCTGGGAACCTACTAGGGGGGGGGGGGGGGTGAGGGTACAAGACTGGGGTAAGAAGCTGTCTAATCCTGAGCCTCAGTCTTTAACAATAAACTGTAAATTGATATATCTGCCGGGATTTACAATGGAAAGGTGAGATTATCACATTTTAGCTAGGACATCCTTGTATTTTCAATACAATGGGCTCAATTCAGCCTGCAGGTGTAATCACAGGTATCAGTCAACCTACCACGTCTAATGGTCGTCAAATATTATCATTTAAGTTGTTATAGTTGCAGCAATTAAGAGAACAGGTTGTTATATCTGTTTGGTTCGTTAGTAGTAGTAGCAAATGCATTTTGGAGATTGCTGGTTTCTAAAGGTTGGGAGCCACTGGACAGTTTTTGAAGGAACAGAAACATAGAAGCTTACTGCACAGAAGGAGGCCAGTCAGCCCATTGTGTCTGTGCCGGCTGTTTGCTAGAACAATCCAAAACTAGTCCCACTGCCCCACTCCCCTCCCCATAGCCCTGTATCTTCCTTTGCTTCAAATATTTATTAAATTTTCCCCAAATGTATCTGCATCAACCACTCCCTGTGGCAAAGGTCACATGAATGTTTGGTGACATAAATTTGCGCATGATGCAAAGACTCTCATGTTTGCTCGAACACTGTAACCACTTTTTAAAATTCTGCCTTGATCCACGCCCTATAAAAGATATGAGAAGACTCTCAGGACTGATGTATAATTTCTTTGTTCCCCTCAAAGCTTATCATTTTTATTGGCCTCTTTGTTCTTTATTGCTTTTCAACAGCAATTAATATTCAGTATGAGCTTTACTTTATGTATGTTGTTTGTGTCTGCATTATGAGGCGATATTAATTGCATTTATTTATATCAATGGCACACTGTACAGTATAAATTTGGCTTAGCCAGAATATAAATGCAAAAATTGTAGGAATATTTCAGAACCATAAGGTATATAGAAGTGCAGATCGGAACAGAGTGTTAAGCTGCAAGTTTGGTAAGTGAGGGAGTTCGGGGAGGGAGGTGTTCCTTTCTTTTTCTATCTTTGTCAGCTTCCAGGAGAGCAGGAGCTAAAAAGCTGCACAAGAGGGGACAGAGAACCAGCGGTGAGTATTTCTACATTCCAGTCATTAAAGTAAAAGTAAGGTCTCTAGTTTAGAGTAAGTAGTGTTTAAAGGAAGTAAGGTCCCTAGTGTATTTAATATTCTTTAATTTTAAAGGAGTAAATTAAGGCTAGGACATGGCAGGGCAGCTTGGCAACGTGGAGTGCTCCTCCTGTGCTATGTTGGAAGTCAGGGACACTTTAGGTGTCCAGGGCGAACACATGTGCAGGAGGTGTCTCCAGCTGCAGCTACTCGAAATCCGCATTTCGGAGCTGGAGCTGCGGCTGGAGTCACTGTGGAGCATCCGCGAACCTGAGATCTTCGTGGATAGCACATTTAACAAGGTGGTCACACCGCAGGTAAAGAGTGCACAGGCAGACAGGGAATGGGTGACCACCAGACAGAGTAAAAGAACTAGGAAGGTAGTGCAGAAGTCCCCTGGGTCCATCTCCCTCTCCGACAGATTTTCTGTTTTGGATACTGATGGGGGAGAGGGTTTCTCAGGGGAATGCAGCAAGAGCCAAGTCCGTGGCACTACGACTGGCTCAGCTGCACAGGAGGGGAGGAAAAAGAGTGGGAGAGCAATAGTGATAGGGGATTCTATCGTAAGGGGAACAGATAGATGTTTCTGTGGCCGCAGACGTGACTCCAGGATGGTATGTTGCCTCCCTGGTGCCAGGGTCAAGGATGTCACTGAACGGCTGCAGGGCATTCTGAAGGGGGAGGGCGAACAGTCAGAGGTCATGGTTCACATTGGTACCAACGACATGGGTAGAAAGAGGGATGAGGTCCTGCAACAAGAATTTAGGGAGCTAGGTAGCAGATTAAAAAGCAGGACCTCAAAGGTTGTAATCTCTGGATTACTCCCGGTGCCACGTGCTAGTGAGTATAGGAATAGAAGGATAGAGCAGATGAATGTGTGGCTAAAGAGTTGGTGCAGGAGGGAGGACTTTAGTTTCCTGGATCACTGAGTCTGCTTCTGGGGAAGGTGGGACCTGTACAAGTCGGACGGGTTGCACCTGAACCGGAACGGGACCAACATCCTTGTGGGAAGGTTTGCTAGTACTGTTGGGGGGGGTTTAAACTAACTTGCCAGGGGGATGGGATACGGAGTGGAGCTATAGTAGGGGGTGATGCACAGCCAAATATAGAGGAAAAAACAAGTCAGCCTGGAAGGCAGAGCAAATATGTAACGGCACAAAGGAGTATGTCAGGGCTGGATGGCATTTATTTTAATGCAAGGAGTCTTGCGAGTAAGACAGATGAATTGAAGGTGTTGATGAACACATGGGAGTATGATATTGTTGCTATCACAGAGACATGGTTGAGGGAGGGGCAGGACTGACAGCTCAATATTCCGGGGTATAGAATCTTGAGGCGAGACAGAGGGGGGTGTAAAAGAGGAGGGGGTGTCGCAATATTAATCAAGGAGTCAATTACTGCTGTAAGGAGGGATGATATCTTAGCAGGTTCCTCGAATGAGGCCATATGGGTAGAACTTAAAAACAAAAAGGGGGCAAGCACTTTGCTGGGAGTGTACTATAGGCCCCCAAACAGTCAGGGGGAGATAGAGGAACAGATATGTAGGCAAATCTCAGAGAAGTGTAGAAAAAATAGGGTAATAATAGTAGGGGATTTCAACTTCCCCAATATTAACTGGGATAGTCAGAGTGTGAAAGGCTTAGAGGGTGCGGAATTCTTAAAGTGCATCCAGGAGAGCTTTTTGAGCCAGCATGTAGAAAATCCTACAAGAGAGGGGGCGGTACTGGACCTAATTCTAGGGCATGTAGCCGGGCAAGTGGTAGAAGTGTCAGTAGGAGAGCATTTTGGTGACAGTGACCATAATTCGGTGAGATTTAAGGTAGTCATGGAAAAGGACAAAGATGGACCGGAGATAAAGGTTCTAAATTGGGGGAAGGCCGATTTTAATATGATAAGGCAGGATTTGGCCAAAGTCGACTGGGATCAGCTACTTGTAGGAAAATCCACATCAGAGCAGTGGGAGGCTTTCAGAAAGGAAATAGAGAGAGTACAACGGCAACATGTTCCCGTAAAGGTCAAGGGTGGGACCAACAAGCCCAGGGAACCCTGGATGTCAAGGGATATACGAGAATGGATTAGGAAAAAAAGGGAGGCTTTTGGCAGATACAAAGATACACTAAAAACAGTGGAAGCCCGAGAGGAGTATAGAAAGTGCAGGGGGGTACTTAAAAAAGAAATTAGGAGAGCGAAGAGGGGGCATGAAATAACACTGGTGGGCAAAATAAAGGAAAATCCCAAGGTGTTTTATAAGTATATTAAGGGCAAGAGGATAACCAGGGAAAGAGTAGGCCCCATTAGGGACCAAAGTGGCAATCTGTGTGTAGAGCCAGAAGATGTAGGTGGGGTTTTAAATGAATATTTTGCATCTGTGTTCACTATGGAGAAGGACGATGTAGGCATAGAAATCAGGCAGGGGGATTGTGATATACTTGAACAAATTAGTATTGAGAGGGAGGAGGTACTAGCGGTTTTAGCAGGCTTAAAAGTGGATAAATCCCCAGGCCCAGACGAGATGTATCCCAGGCTGCTGTGTGAGGCAAGGGAGGAGATTGCAGGGGCTCTGACACAAATTTTCAGAACCTTTCTGGCCACAGGGGAGGTGCCAGAGGACTGGAGAACAGCTAACGTAGTACCATTATTCAAGAAGGGTAGTAGGGATAAACCAGGGAATTACAGGCCAGTGAGCCTAACATCAGTGGTAGGGAAATTATTGGAAAAAATTCTGAGGGACAGAATTAGTCTCCACTTGGAGAGGCAAGGATTAATCAAGGATAGTCAGCATGGCTTTGTCAGGGGGAGATCATGTCTGACCAATTTGATTGAATTTTTCGAGGGGGTGACTAGGTGTGTGGATGAGCGTAGTGCAGTTGATGTGGTCTACATGGACTTCAGTAAGGCTTTTGACAAAGTCCCACATGGGAGACTGGTCAAGAAAGTAAAAGCCCATGGGATCCAGGGCAACTTGGCACATTGGATCCAAAATTGGCTTAGTGGCAGGAGGCAGAGGGTGATGGTCGAAGGTTGCTTTTGTGACTGGAAGCCTGTGTCCAGTGGTGTACCGTAGGGATCGGTGCTGGGTCCTTTGCTGTTTGTAGTGTACATTAATGATTTAGATATGAATGTAGGAGGTATGATCAGTAAATTTGCAGATGACACGAAAATTGGTGGGGTGGTAAATAGCGAGGAGGGAAGCCTCAGGCTACAGGACGATATAGACGGGTTGGTCAGATGGGCAGAACAGTGGCAAATGGAATTTAACCCTGTAAAGTGTGAGGTGATGCATTTTGGGAGGACTAACAAGGCAAGGGAATACACAATGAATGGTAGGACCCTAGGAAGGACAAAGGATCAGAGGGACCTTGGTATGCATGTACATAGATCCCTGAAGGCAGCAGGACAGGCAGATAAGGTGGTTAAAAAGGCATATGGGATACTTGCCTTCATTAGCCGAGGCATAGAATATAAGAGCAGGGAGGTTATGATGGAGCTGTACAAAATGCTAGTTAGGCCACAGCTGGAATACTGTGTGCAGTCCTGGTTGCCACACTATAGGAAGGATGTGATTGCATTGGAGAGGGTGCAGAGGAGATTCACCAGGATGTTACCTGGGCTGCAGCGCTTCAGCTATGAAGAGAGACTGGACAAGCTGGGGTTGTTTTCCTTAGAACAGAGAGGCTGAGGGGGGACCTGATTGAGGTGTACAAAATTATGAGGGGCATAGATAGGGTAGATAGAAAGGAACTTTTCCCCTTAGTAGAGGGGTCAATAACCAGGGGGCATAGTTTCAAAGTAAGGGGCAGGAGGTTTAGAGGGGATTTGAGGAAAAACTTTTTCACCCAGAGGGTGGTTGGAATCTGGAACTCACTGCCTGAAAGGGTGGTAGAGGCAGGAACCCTCACAACATTCAAGAAGCATTCAGATGAGCACTTGAAACGCCATAGCATACAAGGCTACGGACCAAGTGCTGGAAAATGGGATTAAAATAGACAGGGCTTGATGGCCGGCGCGGACACGATGGGCCGAAGGGCCTCTTTCTGTGCTGTATAACTCTATGACTCTAAGAAAGACTTGCATTTATATAGGGCATTTCATGACCACCGGACGTCCCAAAGTGCTTTACAGACAACTAAGTACTTTTTGAAGTATAGTCACTGTTGTAATGTGGAAAACGCGGTAGCTAATTTTCACACAGCAGGTTCCCACAAACAGGAATGAAATAAATGACCAGATAATCTGTTTTAGCGATGTTGGCTGAGGCATAATTGTTGGCCAGGAGACTAGGGAGAACTCCCCTGCTCTTCTTCAAAATAATGCCATGGGATCTTTTACATCCACCTAAGAGGGGAGACGGAGCCTCAGTTTCACGTCTCATCTGAAAGCCGGCACCCCCGACAGCGCTCTCTCTGTACTGTACTGGGAGTGTCAGCCTGGATTATGTGCTCAAACCTCTGGAGTGGGACTTGAACCCACAACCTCCTGACTCAGAGGCAAGAGTGCTACCACTGAGCCCCGGCTGACGCTGACATATGGAATCTTTAACTCTTACCATGTCAAGTTGTGGATCCTTACTACATTGAGAGGGATTCTTCCATTTGCATGCCCGAAGAGTGGAAGCCAAAATCCCGTGTAAAATGGGAGTAACATGTTGGGCTCCATAGAAGTTAGAATGCAGCCTTTAAAAAGCCAGTTTCTGGTTGAAGATTGTAACAGCAGGCTGAGTGAGCAGCAGGGGAGTAAGGAACAGTGCTTGGCCCAGTCAGTTGACTGCCAGCGAGCCTCACTGGAAATCAATCTTTTTCTGCCACTTTTCAAGAATGTCCACCACAGGGGCAGCTGGCACGCGCAGCCAAACGAGGCACCAGGGTATGGCACACAGGCACAGAAGAAGGTTCCACAATTTCAAAGGCCCCAAATTTAACACCCCCCACTTGGCGGAAACCAGGTTGGGGGAGGGGAGGCGGCCGTTAAAATAAGGGCAGTGACTTACCCGCACCCCGTGATCCCACTGCGGTTCCCGCCATACCCGATCTTAACCTGCTCTTTTGAGCAGGCGAGCGGGACACCTGCAGGAAGACAGCGGGGTCCTGCTTTAAATATGCAGACCTGGTCCAGATGATGTCATCATGACCACACACTTCTTTCCCCCCATTTATAAAATTTACTTTTGTGAAAACGTTATCAATATTTGTTCCACAATCAGATCTAAATCTTTTTGTCGAACACTAAAAAATATTCTCCCATAGGCAGACACCCCAGGCTCCCTGTGATCCAATTTGGGACATGGTGCTCGAAATGATCTGGGATAGCGTTAGGGTTGCCAACTCCGGCCGGATGTAATCCTGGAGGTTTCATCACGTGACCTCCTCCCCCCAACTGTCCCGCCTCCGCGCCCCCCCCATTGGTCGGTTAACATCTCCATTCTCACGGCGCATCGCTTTCCCATGCCCACTGGAAAGAGAACAGACGCTTCATTACCCGATTGGATGATGCTTGATGCAGTCAAACAGCCTTTTCTTTGCCAACTCCAACACTTTTATAACTAATAAACAAAAGTGTGGATTTTTTTAATGCCTCTATGATTTTTCTGCCAGTTTGCTCCCAGCAGTATCTGGAGATTGATCTTCAATTCCTGGAGACTCCAGGACAATCCTGAAGGGCTGACAACAACAATAACTTGTATTTATATAGCGCCTTTAACATAGTAAAACGTCCCAAGGCGCTGCACAGGAGTATTTTAAGACAAAAAATTTGACACCGATCCACATAAATTAGGGCAGGTGACCAAAAGCTTGGTCAAAGAGGTAGGTTTTAAGGAGCATCTTAAAGGAGGAAAGAGAGGTAGAGAGGCGGAGAGGTTTAGGCAGGGAATTCCAGAGCTTAGAGCCTAGGCAACAGAAGGCACGGCCACCAAAGGTTGAGCGATTATAATCAGGGATGCTCAAGAGGGCAGAATTAGACGAGCGCAGATATCTCGGGGGGGTTGTGGGGCTGAAGGAGATTACAGAGATAGGGAGGGCCGAGGCCATGGAGGGATTTGAAAACAAGGATGAGAATTTTGAAATCGAGGCGCTGCTTAACCGGGAACCAATGTAGGTCAGCGAGCACAGGGGTGATGGGCAAATGGGACTTGGTGCGAGTTAGGACACGGGCAGCTGAGCTTTGGATGACCTCAAGTTTACGTAGGGTGGAATGTGAGAGGCCAGCCAGGAGTGCATTGGAATAGTCAAGTCTAGAGGTAACAAAGGTACGGATGAGGATTTCAGCAGCGGATGAGCTGAGGCAAGGGCGGAGACGGGTGATGTTACGGAGGTGGAAGTAGGCGGTCTTTGTTATGCTGCGGATATGTGGTCGGAAGCTCATTTCAGGGTCAAATATGACACCAAGATTGCAAACAGTGTGGTTCAGCCTCAGACAGATGTTAGGGAGAGGGATGGAGTCAATGGCTAGGGAACGGAGTTCGTGGCGGGGACCGAAAACATTGGCTTCGGTCTTCCCAATATTTAATTGGAGAAAAATTTTGCTCATCCAGAACTGTATATCGGACAAGCAGTCTGGCAATTTAGATGCCATGGAGGGGTCTTGATATTGTGCTGGAGCTGAACAACAGGCCCATTTACCAGCTCTGGGTTTATACGTCGGATTTCTACTACATAGCCATGCCAATTCTGTGAATGTCTGAGGCCAGAGGCCTTTGTATCTGTCCGAATTACCACACAGATTTATTCACAGACGGAGCCTTTCACAGTAAAATACAGCCAGTTGTCATAGACAGCTCAAATCACACAGTCATTTCACATTAGATCATGAGCTAACAGTCAAACCCGTCGACTGAGTCCCTTTGAATGGCCTTTCTTTATAGGCTGCTCGAGTAATATATAGCCTCTGGGCAGGCTTATCCTCACCAGTTACAGTGTTATTCAGAATTACATGGGCCTTCCTACCTACAGAGTTTAGCATCTTGTCTCCACGTGTGTTGTGAGTCGGTTCAAAGTCATATCCAGCTGGAATATCAGAAATATCCGAACTGTATTTTCCTTGCCCCCTTTCACGTGCTGAATTGTCTGCTGAGAAGCTAATTTGTAAGGTAAGTGGACTTCAGGTACTTAACACATACAACCTGTCAAAGATCACATTTTGGTGGTGGGGGATGGGGAGTCAATGAGGGCTGACTTAGGTATAAGCTTTACCTGAATAGATTGTGACGCAGGGTAACTTGATACATGTTAAGTGTTTCTAGCACTTGGGTCAGTGTTTCTCCTCAGACATTCTAGGGTGAATTTTACAGGTGCTTTCTCCTGGCAGAGAAGCTCACCCATTGGGAGTGAATATCAGGAAATTGCGTGCTTTCCCCCCACCACCCCCCTCCACCGCCAGGATATTCTATCCAGGAGCACTCATTTGTAAAATATACCCTTATGTCTGTTAGCAATCAACAGCATGACAGGCTTCCTTCTAGATAAGCTTCAGGCAAGGTCAGGAGAGAGAACGCCGAGATCCCGTCAGGCAGTGAGCATAAGCCATTTTGAGGTTGGAGGCTTTGTTAAAAGAGCCTATCTTATAATCAACATAATGTAATACACAGAAAAGATCTATAAAATATGGATTAAAACATTCCACTTTTGTTCCAGACATTTATTTTTATTTTTTTGTTGGGTGGGAAGGGGAAGCATGAAAAACAAATCAATGCTGCATAAGTGAAGACATGTATAGAATGTACACATAAATATAAGATAGTCACTAATAAATCCAAGTAGGAATTCAGGAGAAACATCTTTACCCACAGAGCGGTGAGAATGTGGAACTTGCTACCACATGGAGTGGTTGAGGTGAAAAGCATAGATGCATTTAAGGGGAAGCTGGATAAATACGAGAGAGAAAGGAATAGAAGGGTATGTTGATTTGATTTTTTTTAATTCGTTTTTTATGGGATGTGGGCGTCGTTGGCAAGGCCAGCATTTATTGCCCATCCTTAATTGCCCTTGAGAAGGTGGTGGTGAGCCGCCTTCTTGAACCGCTGCAGTCCGTGTGGTGAAGGTACTCCCACAGTGCTGTTAGGGAGGGAGTTCCAGGATTTTGACCCAACAATAAAGAAACGGCGCTATAATTCTAAGTCAGGATGGTGTGTGACTTGGAGGGGAACGTGGAGGTGGTGGTGTTCCCATGCGCCTGCTGCCCTTGTCCTTCTAGGTGGAAGAGGTCGCGGGTTTGGGAGGTGCTGCCGAAGAAGCCTTGGCGAGTTGCTGCAGTGCATCTTGTAGATGGTACACACTGCAGCCACGGTACGCCAGTGGTGGAGGGAGTGAATGTTTAAGGTGGTGGATGGGGTGCCAATTAAGCGGGCTGCTTTGTCCTGGATGGTGTCGAGCTTCTTGAGTGTTGTTGGAGCTGCACTCATCCAGGCAAGTGGAGAGTATTCCATCACACTCCTTACTTGTGCCTTGTAGATGGTAGAAAGGATTAGGGGAGGCAGGAGGTGAGACACTTGCCGCAGAATACCTAGCCTCTGACCTGCTCTTGTTGCCACAGTATTTATGTGGCTGGTCCAGTTAAGTTTTTGGTCAATGGTGACCCCCAGGATGTTGATGGTGGGGGATTCAGCGATGGAATTGCCGTTGAATGTCAAGAGGCGGTGGTTAGACACTCGCTTGTTGGAGATAGTTATTGCCTGACACTTGTGTGGTGCGACTGTTACCTACCACTTATCAGCCCAAGCCTGAACGTCGTCCAAGTCTTGTTGCATGCGGGCATGGACTGCTTCATTATCTGAGGAGTTGTGAATGGCACTGAACACTGTGCAGTCATCAGCGAACATCCTCATTTCTGACCTTATGTTGGAGGGAAGGTCATTGATGAAGCAGCTGAAGATGGTTGGGCCTAGGACACTGCCCTGAGGAACTCCTGCAGCGATGTCCTGGGGCTGTGATGATTGACCTTCAACCACCACAACCATCTTCCTTTGTGCTAGGTATGACTCCAGCCAGTGGAGAGTTTCCCCTTGATTTCTGCTAGGGCTCCATGATGCCACACTTGGTCAAATGCTGCCTTGATGTCAAGGGCAGTCACTCTCACCTCACCTCTGGAATTTAGCTCCTCTGTCCATGTTTGGACCAAGGCTGTAATGAGGTCGGGAGCCGAGTGGTCTTGGCGGAACTCAAACTGGGCATCAGTGAGCAGGTTATTGGTGAGTAAGTGCCACTTGATAGCACTGTCGACGCCACATTCCATCACTTTGCTGATGATTGAGAGCAGACTGATGGGGCGGTAATTGGCCGGATTGGATTTGTCCTGCTTTTTGTGGACAGGACATACCTGGGCAGTTTTCCACATTGTTGGATAGATGCCAATGTTGTAGCTGTACTGGAACAGCTTGGCTAGAGGCACGGCTAGTTCTGGAGCACAAGTCTTCAGCACAACAGCCGGGATGTTGTCGGGGTCCATAGCCTTTGCTGTATCCAGTGCGCTCAACCGTTTCTTTATATCACGTGGAGTGAATCGAATTGGCTGAAGACCAGCTTCTGGTGGAGACCGATATCGATCATCCACTCGGCACTTCTGGCTGAAGATGGGTGCAAACGCTTCAGCCTTGTCTTTTGCGCTCACGTGCTGGGCTCCAACATCATTGAGGATGCGGATATTCATGGAGCCTCCTCCCATTAGTTGTTTAATGGTCCACCACCATTCACGACTGCAGAGCTTTGATCTGATCCGTTGATTGTGTGACCGCTTAGCCCTGTTTATAGCATGCTGCTTCCACTTTTTAGCATGCATGTAGTCCAGTGTTACAGCTTCCCCAGGTTGGCACCTCATTTTTAGGTACGCCTGGTGCTGCTCTTGGTATGCTCTTCTACACTCCTTATTGAACCAGGGTTGGTCCCCTGGCTTGATGGTAATGGTAGAGTGAGGGATATGCCGGGCCATGAGGTTAGATTGTGGTGGAATACAATTCTGCTGCTGCCCCACAGCGCCTCATGGATGCCCAGTTTTGAGCTGCTAGATCTATCCCATTTAGCACAGTGGTAGTGCCACACAACACGATGTGTCCTCGGTGTGAAGACGGGACTTCGTCTCCACAATGACTGTGCGGTGGTCACTCCTACCAATGCTGTCATGGACAGACACATCTGCGACAGGTAGGTTGGTGAGAACGATGTCAAGTAGGTTTTTCCCTCATGTTGGTTCTCTCACCACCTGTCGCAGGCCCAGACTCGCACTATGTCTTTCAGGACTCGGCCAGTAGTGGTGCTACTTGGTGATGGACATTGAAGTCCCCCACTCAGAGTACATTCTGTGCCCTTGCTACTCTCAGTGCTTCTTCCAAGTGGTGTTCAACATGGAGGAGTACTGATTCATCAGCTGAGGGAGGGCGGTAGGTGGTAATCAGCAGGAGGTTTCCTTGCCCATGCTTGACCTGAAGCCATGAGACTTCATGAGGTCCGGAGTCAATGTTGAGGACTCCTAGGGCCACTCCTTCCCGACTCTATACCACCCCTGGTGGGTCTGTCCTGCCAGTGAGACAGGACATACCCAGGGATCGTGATGGAGGAGTTTGGGACATTGGCTGAAAGGTATGATTCTGTGAGTATGCCTATGTTAGGTTGTTGCTTTACTAGTCTGTGGGACAGCTCTTCCAATTTTGGCACAAGTCCCCAGATGTTCGTGAGAAGGACTTTGCAGGGCCGATTGGGCTGGGTGTGCCATTGCCATGTCCGATGGTCGGTCCAGTTTTATTCTTATTATTGTGTTTCGTAATGGTTTGTTACAACTGAGTGGCTTACTAGTCCATTTCAGAGGGGCAGTTAAGAGTCAACCACATTGTTGGTATGGTAAGGACAGCAGATTTCCTTCCCTAAAGAACATTAATGAACCAGATGGGTTTTTACAACAATCCAATAGTTTCATGGTCACCATTACTGATACTAGCTTTTTATTCCAGATTTATTTAATTAACTGAATTTAAATTCCCTGCCATGGTGGGATTTGAACTCACATCTCTGGATCATTAGTCCAGGCCTCTGGATTACTGGCCCAGTAACATTACCACTATGCTACCATTTCCTTTCATTAAGGTGGGAGGAGGCTCGTGTGGAGTATAAACACTGGCATAGAGCTGTTGGACCAAATGCTTATTTATGTGCTGTAAATTCTACGTAATAACTTGCCCTGCACACATGACTCCCTCCAATTCACCCTAAAATGCTGAATCCTTAACTCCTGGGTAAATCTGTTTAGATTAGTACCTGGAGCAAAGACCCTGAAATGATGCCATGTGTTACCAGCTAAGAATGCTCAACATTTTTGTTTGAAATTCTTCTTCCTGGTGGTGCCAATAATCCATTTACCTTTAAACAGGTCAACCTCTCCGCTAAATTAGCAGACAGTGGAATTTCAGACAGATGTATTAAGCGCTTGTTCGCTAGTATCTGACAGTGTCATTTCAGAGCTTCTCTAACGCACAGCATCTCAGATACAAGAATAAAGAATGAAAGCATTGGGCATACCCTTAAGGAACCACTGTATGAACAACACAAGGGCTTCTCAAAAGGTTAGAACAGAGTTGTCCAATAGAAATCGCTGACTAGCCAAAAGTGTGGCTTCGCCGACACTGTTTTAGCATTAATTTTTAGAAAACCCCTTATACACACTCACCCGATACGGGTAAATGTGCTTCACACGTGTATATTTACTTAACAAATATCTACCACCATTCAGTAACCAAGCAAGTAAAATACTCACAAGGATCAAAAAACACTTGGACACTCTGCTTTTCATCTTACCATTTTACTAACAAATGCACAAAAAGGTTAACGCTCTCATGCATACACTGTGCGAATATGTGTGTTGGGATCACATACCCAATGGTGTCTATTACTCATTTTTTATTTACTAATCAGAAATGCAATTAGCCACATCTGGATTCCCAATTAGCCACATGTGGCTAGTGGCTAATGTATTGCACAACATTGGCCTGGAAGAGTAAACAAAGCTTAATAAGTATGTCTGGCGCTTCAGGTTTTCATAAGCTTCAGTTAGGCTTCATACTCACCTTACATATCATGCCACATTAAGGACAGACCAAAATCTGAATTTTGAACAGCTATATTGGACTCTAAATTGGACTTGTGACTCACCTGCTGTTCCACAACAATAATTCTGAAAGAGAATCAACATCTCACAGTGCAACTGCAAAGAAAACTCAGCTCCCAAAAGGAAAACCAATTAAGAGAAGTGATTCTGAATGAGATCAGCAAAAATATTTCAAACAACGATAGCTGGCATTCCACATGGCAAGCTGCTCATCTGAATCCCGACTGACCTGTTCCCGGCGGTTGAATTACTGTGTAGAGTACAACCTTCAGTAACAATCTGCCAGATTTCCCGGTCTGTTTACTAAAAGATGCCCCAATTTATCAACGTAATGAAATCTCGTCTTCAAAACCTGCCACTTCATTCCTAATCCTTGGAGATGATCCCTGGCCAGGTAGGTTCAAATCCTACACTTCCAATAGAACTGCAGCTCATAAAATTGTAGCCAGATTGTTTTCATACTAGACACTGGCACTAACATTGATTGACTGTCCACTTATCCTAGGACCACACTGTAGTCATGCTGCTAACGACAAGAGAGGAATGAGGGTGGAGAGACGAGAGAGGCTGGGATTGTCCTCCTTAGAGCAGCGAAGGTTAAGAGAGAAGGGTTTTGATAGAGTAAATAGGGAGAAACTGTTTCCACTGGCAGGAGGGTCAGTAACCAGAGGACACAGATTTAAGATAATTGGCAAAAAATCCAGTGGGGAGATGAGGAGACATTTTTTTACACAACGAATTATTATGATCTGGAACGCACTGCCTGAAAGGGTGGTGGAAGCAGATTCAATAGTAACTTTAAAAAGGGAATTGGATAAATACTTGAAGTGGGAAAAATTGCAGGGCTATGGGGAAAGAGCAGGGGAGTGGGACTAATTGGATAGCTCTTTCAAAGAGCCGGCATACGCACGATGGGCCAAATGGTCTCCTTCTGTGCTGTAAGATTTTATGGGGGAAAAATTCAGTTGGTTGCGCCTCCCGTTAGCGCCTTAAGAGGGTGCTAATGGGGCGCAAGGCAACTAGCGCCCGGGCGCGGCGATGTTTGCGCCGCTCGCGAAATTAACCAGACATTTTGCGGCGGCGTTAAACACTACTGCCACGATCTCCTGCGCCGGCAGATCGTGACGTCAGTCGAGTGCGCAACGCCCCGGTAGCGCCCCGAGCGGATATTGAGTGGCGCCCCCTGCCTTACCGCCTGCCGCTAGCAACGACAGGTTGAGGGGAGCGTTTAGCAGTCATGAAGGGACTGGGGGAGCGCTATTTAAAGGCGACCGCTTCCTGCCTTTTTTTGTTGGTGACATTTTTGAACCACGCATTCTGAGAGAGAGAGAGAGAGACTTCTGGAGAGATTCAACGCTGTGTGAAGGAGTTTTGGGTACTGAGCAGCACTTTGCAGGTTCATTTTGATTTGCCCTTCCTTGTATCGATTTAGAAGAGACTGTGGGGGCTGCACTCTGAGCTCTTTCCCTGGTACTCTCCATTGTTCTTTCCAGCAGAATTGATGCACAGGTCTCTCTAGGCTGAGATTCAAGGCTGCAATGAGCAGGATGTGGATGGAAAGCAAGATCAACCCTCCCCTTTAAGAACTGGCCGGCGCCATTGTATCTGTGTTCCATTGCTGACTGACATCACATGAGCTTCGCCAGCGCTCTGAGTTAGCGCCTTGCTCCTTGGCCTTTGCGCCTTAAGACAGATGTGTAGCGGCTGATTTAGCGCTGCAATCACCTCCAGGGGCGATAAAAGTCAAGTTTGCAGTCGGAGGCGATAATTAGCGCCAGGCGCTAATCTTTGCGCCCGGCCGATAATTGCGCCCCAAATGGGGCGATACTGAATTTCTCCCCCTCTGATTCTATGAAAGCAAAAATTCACAAGACACACAACAGTTATTTCCAGTTTGGTGCAAGACCTATCTTGTAGTCTTAAGACTGAAGGCTCACTGCTGGGCAAACTGACACATTAGCCTCAATATTAACCTTTCCACGCCGGGTGGTTAAAGACTTAAATATGGGGAACACATCCCCAACATGGCGCACATGTACCAGCTGCCTTTTTTATATCGTGGCTCCCAAATTCACTGCTGCTGCCCGGGTTTCCCAGGGGTCGGGAAACCCGGCAGTGAAAGAGAGGCAGGCCCCTGAAGGAAGCCTCTGGCTTACCCCTCCCATTCATGGCCTCCCTCTTCCTCCAGGCCTGATGGCCTCCCTCTCCCCCCAGCCCCGATGTCCTTCCTCTCCCCCCAGTCCCGATGTCCTCTCTCTCCCCCCAGTCCCGATGGCCTCTCTCCCCCCAGTCCCGATGGCCTCTCTCTCCCCCCCCCCCCCCAAGTCCCGATATCCTCTCTCTCCCCCCAGTCCCGATATCCTCTCTCTCTCCCCAGTCCCGATATCCTCTCTCTCCCCCCAGTCCCGATGGCCTCTCTCTCTCCCCAGTCCCGATATCCTCTCTCTCCCCGCAGTCCCGATGGCCTCTCTCCCCTCAGTCCCGATGGCCTCTCTCCCCCCAGTCCCGATGTCCTCTCTCTCCCCCCAGTCCCGATGGCCTCTCTCTCTCCCCAGTCCCGATGGCCTCTCTCTCCTCCCAGTCCCGACGTCCTCTCTCTCCCCCCAGTCCCGATGTCCTCTCTCTCCCCCCAGTCCCGATGTCCTCTCTCCCCCTCCAGTCCCGATGGCCTCTCTCTCCCCCCAGTCCCGATGGCCTCTCTCTCCCCCCAGTCCCGATGTCCTCTCTCTCCCCCCCCAGTCCCGATGTCCTCTCTCCCCCCAGACCCGATGTCCTCTCTCTCCCCAGTCCCGATATCCTCTCTCTCCCCCCAGTCCCGATGTCCTCTCTCTCCCCCCCCAGTCCCGATGTCCTCTCTCCCCCCAGACCCGATATCCTCTCTCTCCCCCAGTCCCGATGTCCTCTCTCCCCCCCAGTCCCGATGTCCTCTCTCTCCCCCCAGTCCCGATGTCCTCTCTCTCCCCCCAGTCCCGATATCCTCTCTCTCTCCCCAGACCCGATATCCTCTCTCCCCCCAGTCCCGATGGCCTCTCTCTCCCCCCAGTCCCGATATCCTCTCTCCCCCCAGTCCCGATGGCCTCTCTCTCCCCCCAGTCCCGATATCCTCTCTCTCTCCCCAGTCCCGATATCCTCTCTCTCCCCCCAGTCCCGATGTCCTCTCTCTCCCCCCAGTCCCGATATCCTCTCTCTCCCCCCAGTCCCGATATCCTCTCTCTCCCCCCAGTCCCGATATCCTCTCTCTCCCCAGTCCCGATATCCTCTCTCTCCCCCCAGTCCCGATGTCCTCTCTCTCCCCCCAGTCCCGATATCCTCTCTCTCTCCCCAGTCCCGATATCCTCTCTCTCTCCCCAGTCCCGATATCCTCTCTCTCCCCCCAGACCCGATGTCCTCTCTCCCCCCAGTCCCGATGTCCTCTCTCTCCCCCCAGTCCCGATGTCCTCTCTCCCCCCAGTCCCGATATCCTCTCTCTCTCCCCCAGTCCCGATATCCTCTCTCTCCCCCCAGACCCGATGTCCTCTCTCCCCCCAGTCCCGATGTCCTCTCTCTCTCCCCAGTCCCGATATCCTCTCTCTCCCCCCAGACCCGATGTCCTCTCTCTCCCCCCAGTCCCGATGTCCTCTCTCCCCCCAGTCCCGATGTCCTCTCTCTCCCCCCAGTCCCGATGTCCTCTCTCTCCCCCCAGTCCCGATGTCCTCTCTCCCCCCAGTCCCGATGTCCTCTCTCTCCCCCAGTCCCGATGTCCTCTCTCTCCCCCCAGTCCCGATGTCCTCTCTCTCCCCCCAGTCCCGATGTCCTCTCTCTCCCCCCAGTCCCGATGTCCTCTCTCTCCCCCCAGTCCCGATGTCCTCTCTCTCCCCCCAGTCCCGATGTCTCTCTCTCCCCCCAGTCCCGATGTCCTCTCTCTCCCCCCAGTCCCGATGTCCTCTCTCTCCCCCAGTCCCGATGTCCTCTCTCTCCCCCCAGTCCCGATGTCCTCTCTCCCCCCAGTCCCGATGTCCTCTCTCTCCCCCCAGTCCCGATGTCTCTCTCTCCCCCCAGTCCCGATGTCCTCTCTCCCCCCAGTCCCGATGTCCTCTCTCCCCCCAGTCCCGATGTCCTCTCTCCCCCCAGTCCCGATGGCCTCTCTCTCCCCCCAGTCCCGATATCCTCTCTCCCCCCAGTCCCGATGGCCTCTCTCTCCCCCCAGTCCCGATATCCTCTCTCTCCCCCAGTCCCGATATCCTCTCTCTCCCCCCGTCCCGATGTCCTCTCTCTCCCCCCAGTCCCGATATCCTCTCTCTCCCCCCAGTCCCGATGTCCTCTCTCTCCCCCCAGTCCCGATATCCTCTCTCTCTCCCCAGTCCCGATGTCCTCTCTCTCCCCCAGTCCCGATATCCTCTCTCTCCCCCCAGTCCCGATGTCCTCTCTCCCCCCAGTCCCGATGTCCTCTCTCTCCCCCCAGTCCCGATGTCCTCTCTCCCCCCAGTCCCGATATCCTCTCTCTCTCCCCAGTCCCGATATCCTCTCTCTCCCCCAGTCCCGATATCCTCTCTCTCCCCCCAGTCCCGATGTCCTCTCTCTCTCCCCAGTCCCGATGTCCTCTCTCTCCCCCCAGTCCCGATGTCCTCTCTCCCCCCAGTCCCGATGTCCTCTCTCTCCCCCCAGTCCCGATGTCCTCTCTCCCCCCAGTCCCGATGTCCTCTCTCCCCCCAGTCCCGATGTCCTCTCTCCCCCCAGTCCCGATGTCCTCTCTCTCCCCCCAGTCCCGATATCCTCTCTCTCCCCCCAGTCCCGATGTCCTCTCTCCCCCCAGTCCCGATATCCTCTCTCTCCCCCCAGTCCCGATGTCCTCTCTCCCCCCAGTCCCGATGTCCTCTCTCCCCCCAGTCCCGATGTCCTCTCTCCCCCCAGTCCCGATGTCCTCTCTCTCCCCCAGTCCCGATGGCCTCTCTCTCCCCCCAGACCCGATGTCCTCTCTCCCCCCAGTCCCGATGGCCTCTCTCTCCCCCCAGACCCGATGTCCTCTCTCTCTCCCAGACCCGATGTCCTCTCTCTCCCCCCAGTCCCGATATCCTCTCTCTCCCCCGTACCCCGCCATGATCACCGACCTTCACCCCCTCCCGATTGCTGGGAACCACCCCCAAGAGTCCCCGGCTGCGGCCTCCAGCTGCTGGATTTTCCCGCCAGCCGCCGGCCAGGCTGTCAATTTGGCCGGCTGCCGGCCGGGAAACAAACTAAAAAAATGATAGAGCTCCTGCTGATGTCTCCTTGCCAGGTTCTTCAGCCGTTTCCAGTTCCCCCCGCACCCTCACCGTAAATATCGGGGGTATCCCAGCTACTGCACACCAATGCATGTGTTTCATGTCAGTAACCCAATTAGGAAGCTCCTATTGTGCCAGGTCAGAGCAAGAAACAAGCCATAGGTAGTGAAGGAGCTTTGTATATGGAAGCCGAACCTTATCCAAAGAATGCCTAAATGCCAAAACTTGCTTCGATATTGGTCATTTAATTTGGATTAAGTTACCCGTCCATGTTTGGGAGCTGGCTGCTGGTGTTTAAGCTGCTAAATGCATAGCCAGTCCACAATCTCATAGAAACAACTTTACCTGGATCTACAAGTCTACAAAATGGGCTACGGAAAATTGATTCAACGCCGTGAGTGCCAGCTCCCAGAACCTGAACAACAACAACTTGTATTTATATAGCGCCTTTAACCTAGTAAAACGTCCCAAGGCTCTTCACAGGAGTATTTTAAGACAAAAAATTTGACACTGAGCCACATAAGGAGAAATTAGGACAAATGACCAAAAGATATTAGTGAAAGAGGTAGGTTTTAAGGAGCGTCTTAAAGGAGGAATTGAGGTAGAGAGGCGGAGAGGTTTAGGGAGGGAATTCCAGAGCTTAGGGCCTAGGCAACAGAAGGCAGGGCCACCAATGGTGGAGCGATTATAATCAGGGATGCGCATGAATCAAAAGAAGAAAAATATGCAAGCAGCTAAAGATTATTGAACTGATCTTGCAATGCCTGCAAAATCCGTGCTGGAAATAGCTGACGCACTGAAGTGACCAGTACTTGAATAATTAATGTGAGCTCCTGGCACAGCTCTGTCTGTGCACAGACCGTAGGAACCTTTTGAAGTCTAACTTGCACTGTCCCAGACCCATAGCAATGCTGGACGTCAGGGACGCACAGACATCCCTTGTGCCCACTGTTGCTCGAGAGCAAGTGGCAGGAAATACATTGTGTGACGTATTTCCCTCATTCGGGCTGCATTCAGGAAAACCAATTCTATACATGCAGCCTAACAGGTGGTCCTGCAGGCAGCAACCAAAAAGGTAAGTTTGATAAAAATACCTACTTTATTGTGGAGCTGGGAGGAGCAGGAGTGCTTGTCCAGATCAAACATTAAAACTGTGGCCCGCTGCCGGCCACCGCTCGCCCCCTCCTCCGATCGCGACATTGACCCTCACAATCGTTGCTGCCAAACTCCTTAGTCGCCCCTGCCCGATCGCCCCCTCTCTCGATCGCTCACTATCCCGATCATCCCCTCTCTCGATCGCTCACTATCCCGATTATCCCCTCTCTCGATCGCCCCCTCTCTCGATCGCCCACTATCCCGATTATCCCCTCTCTCGATCGCTCACTATCCCGATCATCCCCTCTCTCGATCGCTCACTATCCCGATCATCCCCTCTCTCGATCGCTCACTATCTCGATCATCCCCTCTCTCGATCGCTCACTATCCCGATCATCCCCTCTCCCGATCGCTCACTATCCCGATCACCAATCTCCTGATCACTATCAATGATCTCACCCTCTCCCGATCACCCCCTTCCTAGGGTTGCCAACTCTGGTTTGACGTTTTCCTGGAGGTTTCATCACATGACCTTCCGCCTCCAAACGCCCCGCCCCCAACCCCCCCCCCATTGGACGCCCGTCACGTCCATCCTCATGGTACACTGCCTACGGAAAGTGAACAGACTCTTCATTACCTGATTGGATGATTCTTGGCTGTCAGTCAAACAGCACTTTTTCCACGTCCAATATTGTTATGACTCGTAAACAAAAGTAGTCACAAATTTTTTTAATGGCCTCTATGATTTTTCTCCTGATTTTTCTCACAGCAGTGTCCTGGCAATTAGTCTTTAATTCCTGGAAACTCCAGGGCAGACCTGGAGGGTTGCCAACCCCATCCCTCCCAATCGACACCCTCACTAGTTGCCACCCACCTGATTGCTCTCCTCCTGATTGCCCCTCTCCCGATTGACCCCTCCCGATCGCCCCCTCTCTTACTGATCCACCCCTCCTGATCAACCCCCCCGATCGCCCCCTCCCTTCCTGATCCCCCCTCCCAATCAACCCCCCTTCTGATTGCCCCTTTCCCGATTGCCCCCCCAGAACATAACATAAAAATTAGGAGCAGGAGTAGGCCATCCGTCCCTCGAGCCTGCTCCACCATTCAGTAACATCATGACTGATCTACGACCTCAGCTCCATTTTCCTGCCCTATCCCCATATCTCTTGACTCCTCTGCAGTCCAAAAATCTATCTATCTCAGCCTTGAATATACTCAACGACTGAGCAGAGAATTCCAAAGATTTACCACCCTCTGAGTGAAGAAATTCCTCCTCATCTCAGTCTTAAAAGGCCTACCCCTTATCCTGAGACTATGCGCCCTAGTTCTGGACTCTCCAGCCAGGGGAAACAATCTCTCAGCATCTACCCTGTCAATCTCCCTCAGAATCTTATATGTTTCAATGAGATCACCTCTCATTCTTCTAAACTCCAGAGAGTATAGGCCCATTCTACACAATCTCTCCTCATAGGACAACCCTCTTATCCCAGGAATCAATCTAGTGAACCTTTGTTGCACTGCCTCTAAGGCAAGTATATCCTTCCTTAAATAAGGAGACCAAAATTGTGCACAGTACTCCAGGTGTGGTCTCACCAGAGCCCTGTACAATTGTAGCAAAACTTCCTTACTCTTGTACTCCAACCCTCTAGCAATAAAGGCCAACTTGCCATTTGCCTTCCTAATTGTTTGCTGTACCTGCATGCTAACTCTCTGTGTTTCTTTTACTAGGACACCTAAATCTCTCTGAACACCAACATTTAATAGTTTCTCACCATTTAAAAAATATTCTGTTTTTCTATTCTTCCTACCAAAGTGAATAGCCTCACATTTCCCCACATTATACTCCATCTGCTACCTTACTGCCCACTCACTTAACCTGTCTATATCCCTTTGCAGGCTCTTTGCATCCTCTTCACAGCTTACTTTTCCACCTAGCTTTGTATCGTCAGCAAACTTGGATACATTGCACTCGGTCCCTTCATCTAAATCATTAATATAGATTGTAAATAGCTGAGGCCCAAGCATTGATCCTTGCGGCACCCCACTAGTTATAGCCTGTCAATCTGAAAATTACCCATTTATCCCTACTCTCTGTTTTCTGTCTGTTAACCAATCCTTTATCCTTACTAATACATTACCCCCAATCCCATGTGCCCTTATCTTGCTTAACAACCTTTTATGTGGCACCTTATGTGGTACCTTATCGAATACCTTTTGGAAATCCAAATATACTACATCCACTGGTTCTCCATTATCTACCCTGCTAGTTACATCCTCAAAAAACTCTAATAAATATGTCAAACATGATTTCCCTTTCATAAAACCATGTTGACTCTGTCTAATCATATTATGATTTTCCAATTACCCTGTTACCACTTTCTTAATAATGGATTCCAACATTTTCCCGACGACTGATGTCAGGCTAACTGGCCTGTAGTTCCCTGTTTTCTCTCCCCTCCTTTCTTGAATAGCGGGGTTACATTTGCTACCTTCCAATCCGCTGGGACTGTTCCTGAATCTAGGGAATTTTGGAAGATCACAACCAATGCATCCACTA
Organism: Squalus acanthias; assembly: GCA_030390025.1. Taxonomy (NCBI): domain Eukaryota; kingdom Metazoa; phylum Chordata; class Chondrichthyes; order Squaliformes; family Squalidae; genus Squalus; species Squalus acanthias. The sequence goes on along the minus strand of CM059436.1, from coordinate 88,612,623 downwards.
TCTCTGCAGCCACCCCTTTTAGAACCCCAGGAGATAGGCCATCAAGTGCAGGGGGTTTGTCGGCTTTTAGTCTCATTAGTTTCTCAAGTACTTTTTCTCTACTGATATTAATTACTTTAAGTTCCTTGCTCTCATTAGCCCCCTCTGCCATTTCCTTGTTCCCCAATATAATTTCTTCTGTCTCAGCCTCTAAGGGACCAACGTTTACTTTTGCTATTCTCTTCCTTTTTACATACTTGTTGAAGCTCTTACAACCTGTTTTTATATTTTTTGCTAATTTACTCTTATATTCTATTTTCTCCCTTTATATCAATTTTTTGATGCGGAGATGCCGGTGTTGGACTGGGGTGGACAAAAATGAGAAGTCGCACAACACCAGGTTATAGTCCAACAGTTTTATTTGAAATCACGAGCTTTCGGAGCGCTGCTCCTTCGTTTTTTGGCCATCACTTGCTAGTTTCTAAAGCTCTCCCAATCCTCAGGCTTACTGCTATTCTTTGTAACATTATAAGCCTCTTCTTTTAATCTAATACTATCCTTAACTTCTTTAGTTAGCCACGGATGGATCACTTTCCCCGTGGAGTTTTTATTTCTCAATGGAATGTATATTCATTGAGAATTTTGGAATATTTCTTTAAATAATTGCCAGTTTATCTACTGTCATACCTTTTAATCTAATTTCCGAATCTACCTTAGCCAACTCTTCCCCCATACCTATGTAATTGGCTTTGTTTAAGACTCTAGTGTCGGACTTAAGAATGTCATTTTCAAACTCAATGTGAAATTCTATCATATTATGATCATTTTTCCCTAGAGGATCCTTTACTATAAGATTACTAATTAACCCTGTCTCACTACACAAAACAAGATCTAAAATAACCTGTTCCCTGGTTGGTTCCATGGCATATTGTTCTAGGAAACTGTCTCAAATACATTCCATGAACTCGTCCTCCAGACTATCCTTGCCAATCTGATTTGTCCAGTCTATATGCAGATTAAAGTCCCCCACGATTATTGTATTACCTTTGTTGCAAGCTCCTACTATTTCTTAATATTCTGTCCAATGGTACAGCTACTGTTAGGGGGCCTATATACTACTCCCACCAGTGTTTTCTGCCCCTTGTTATTCCTTATCTCCACCCATACTGATTCTACTCTCCAGATCATTAGTCCAGGCCTCTAGAATGACTAGTCCAGTAACATAACCACTATGCTACCGTTCCCCTTCTTCCGAGCCGAGATCCTTTCTCATTACTGTCCGTATGTCATCCTTCATTATCAGGGCTACCCCCACTCCTGTTCCAGTCTGCCTGTCTTTTCGATACATCAAGTACCCTGGAATACCTAGTTCCCAACCCTGGTCACCTTGCAACCATGTCTCTGTAATGGCTATTAGATCATACCCATTTATCTCTATTTGTGCCACTAATTTGTCTATCTTGTTACAAATGCTTTGTGCATTCAGGTAAAGAGCCTTTAGTTTTAACCTTTTACCATTATTCCCTGCTTTCATCTTATTCGCTGATGCATGATTACCTTTTAATTCGCTGGGCAAGAAATTCATGTACTTACCGCCACTCCGTAGTGCCATGAAATGGCGATAAAATGGCGGCCACTGATCGTTTGGCAGTTGGTGGCAGTTCCTGTGGTGGCTGCCATATTCCTCTCGCCCTTTGCGCTGCCGGTAACTGGCAGCGCCCTGGGGAAAAAAATGGTGGCGTGGTGACATCAATTGACGTGCAACGCTGACTTAATGTCACCAACGCGAACTTCGACCCTAGTGCTGAATTTAGCGCTGGGACCTAAGCACGCCGTAAGCAGGCTGACAATGGAGATGTCTGCAACTCTGAAAGGGACACACACATCATTCAGGTAAGTTTGAATTTAAGGGTTTGGACTGTTTTTTTTTGATTTTATTGAAGTGGTGGCTTACTGTAATAGATGTGAAAAGTTTTTTAAGTGTGTAGGGAATACTGCTGGATGCTTGCAAGGGCTCGGATGGTAAATGAAGGCCTTTGAGAAGACAAAACATGCTGTGAATACTCAGCAGGTCACGCAACATCTGTGGAGAGAAAAACAGAGTTCATGTCTCAGGTCGACATGCCTGGCCAACTGAGTATTTCTAGCATTTTATGCTGTCCTTTCACATTTACAGCATCCGCTTGCAGATGGAGGAGAAAGACGCAGAAGAGGAAGACGCAGAAGAGGAGGAAGCCAAAGAGGAATAATCAGACGGAAGGATGCACCCCAGACAGTCCCTTTGTGGCCGGGATATCCGGGATGGAATCATCCGCCTGCGGTCCCACTGGTGGGGCAGGCTGCCTCTTCTTGTTGACCCACTAGCTGGGCAGGCTGCATTTCTTGGGTGTCTGAAATGAGGAAGGCACAAGGGTGGAGTTGTGCTGACGGGAGGGCGGGAAAGCAAGAGGTGCATGCCAGAAGGAGGAAAACATACGAGGATACCTGCATCTTGTATCCTTTCAGCCCCGCCGCTGGCCAAGGGCTTAACCATGCCCCTGCCAAGAATGGTCTGCACCGTCTCCTCCAAGGGGGTGAGGTGAGGCTTGGAATGGGAGATGTACCTTGTCATTGGTGCAGGTTTTTGGTAGGTGAGTGATTGGGGGTTGTGCATTGAGTAGTGTGTGAGGCTAGTGGTGCAGTTGGTAGGAGACGGCTTTTGAAGATGCATTCACTGACCTTGACCATTGGTCTGAGGTCATGAAGCTTCTTTGGGCACTGAAGCCAGGTGGTGGGGGCGACACTGTTCTCCTGATCGCCCCCTCTCCTGATCGCCCCCTCTCCTGATTGCCCCCTCTCCTGATCACCCCCTCTCCTGATCACCCCTCTCCTGATCACCCCCTCTCCTGATCACCCCTCTCCTGATCGCCCCTCTCCTGATCGCCCCCTCTCCTGATTGCCCCCTCTCCTGATCACCCCCTCTCCTGATCACCCCTCTCCTGATCGCCCCTCTCCTGATCACCCCCTCTCCTGATCACCCCCTCTCCTGATCACCCCTTCTCCTGATCACCCCCTCTCCTGATCACCCCCTCTCCTGATCGCCCCCTTCTCCTGATCACCCCCTCTCCTGATCACCCCTTCTCCTGATCGCCCTCTCTCCTGATCGCCCCCTCTCCTGATCGCCCCTCTCCTGATCGCCCCTCTCCTGATCGCCCCCTCTCCTGATCGCCCCTCTCCTGATCGCCCCTCTCCTGATCGCCCCCTGTCCTGATCACCCCTTCTCCTGATCGCCCTCTCTCCTGATCGCCCCCTCTCCTGATCGCCCCTCTCCTGATCGCCCCTCTCCTGATCGCCCCCTCTCCTGATCGCTCCTCTCCTGATCGCCCCTCTCCTGATCGCCCCCTGTCCTGATCACCCCTTCTCCTGATCGCCCTCTCTCCTGATCGCCCCCTCTCCTGATCGCCCCTCTCCTGATCGCCCCCACTCCTGATCACCCCCTCTCCTGATCACCCCCTCTCCTGATCACCCCCTCTCCTGATCACCCCTTCTCCTGATCGCCCTCTCTCCTGATCGCCCCCTCTCCTGATCGCCCCTCTCCTGATCGCCCCTCTCCTGATCGCCCCCTGTCCTGATCGCCCCCTCTCCTGATCGCCCCCTCTCCTGATCGCCCCCTCTCCTGATCGCCCCCTCTCCTGATCGCCCCCTCTCCTGATCGCCCCCTCTCCTGATCGCCCCCTCTCCTGATCACCCCCTCTCCTGATCGCCCTACTCCTGATCGCCCCCTCTCCTGATCGCCCCCTCTCCAGACCGCTCGCCCTTCCAATCACCACCCGCCCTAGTCACCCCACCTCCCAATCACTCCCCCTCTCAATTGTCCCCCCCTCCCGATCAACCCCGTCCATAGTTGCCCCCTCCCGATCATTCCCTTCCCTAGTCGCCTTCCTACCTAGTCGACCCACCTCCTGATTGCTTCCCCTCTCGATTGTCTCACCCTCTCGATCGCTGCCCCCCTCCCAATCGATCCCCTCCTGATCATCCCCCCGGCAAGTGGCCTAGACCCCACCAAGGTTTCAAGTTTTGCATCAGGACAGTCCCTTGCTCAGGGTTTCGCAAAAACACATGAAGTCTGCACCTGTCGTGAGATATACCTGCGCTGTTATACCACTGCGCCCCGATTAGACAATCGGCCCTTAAAAGTCTCACAGCGCAAAAAAATCACGCCTAATCAGCGACCAAAATTGATGCACCAATAGAAAGTCCAGATAAAACAATATATTAAGCAAAAAGAAAGTTGACTAGGCAACCAAGATTAAAAAGTGACGCTCACCTTTAAGAAGCGTACCTCCACAGGCCAGACCAACCACACACTACAGGGCATGTTTGAAATGGGCAGCAGCATTGCCTGTGATCCAGTGAGGGAAACTGCAGGTTACTGTGAGGTATATTGGAAAATAGAACAATACAGCTTGTTAGAGGAGGTGTTCTTATTTATAATTTGCTCCTTAAATCAATAAGGGAAATTAATTAATTAATTAATTAATTAATTTGCATTTCTATAACGCCTTTCACAACCTCAGGATGTCCCAAATCGCTTTACAGCCAATTAACTACTTTTGAAGTGTAGTCACTGTTGTAATGTAGGAAACATGGCAGCCAATTTGCACACAGCAAGGTCCCACAAACAGTAATGAGATAATGACCTGATAAACTGTTTTTTTACTGATGTTGGTTGAGGGATAAATAATGGCCAGGAGACTGGGGCTCCCTGGTCTTCCTCAAAATAGTGCCGTGGGATCTTTTACATCCACCTCAGAGGGCTGACAGGGCTTTGGTGTAATATCTCATCCGAAAGATGGCACCTCCAACAGTGCAGCCCTCCCTCAGTGGTGTCAGCCTAGATTATGTGCTCAAAGTCTCTGGAGTGGGGTTTGAACCCACAACCTTCATGAACTCACAGGGGAGAGTGCTACCACTGAGCCACAGCTGACATGTAGCAGCCATTATGGATTTATTAAGTATACAGTAGACAGGAGATTGGTATCCCTGTAATCTGCATTAGATCTCAGAAGTGCAAGGACAGTCGCTGTCCAGTAACCCCAGTTGTCAATTCTTGAGTAGTGTTTTAGTGGATGTGCATATTGTAGGCGGTACATTTTACAGTTTATTGCTTTTGATGCAGAACTTCATGCAATGGGAGTGCATGTTGGGAAATTCTGGTGTGGAAGTTAGCACACTTGATTCAGGGACTGTACAATTTTGGTCCATTCATTTTAAACTTAATCATAAAATTTACCCTTGGGTTTATTACTCCTAGCAAACATATTAGTGTATATTCGTATTCCAGTTGCAGATCTTCTCCCAACAGGAGCTCATTTTGGGAATTCAGACACTGAGGTCATCAGGATTTTCTATCCGATAGCAAAATACTGCGGATGCTGGAAATCCGAAATAACAACAGAAAACGCTGGAAAAACTCAGCAGGCCAGGCAACATCCGTGGAGAGAGAAAGAGAGTTAACGTTTCAGGTCGAAACCCTTCGTCGGAACTGAGAGAGCAAGAAATAAACAGATAAAAATGCAAGGGGGAGGCTGGGCGGAGGAATAAAAGAACAAAAGGGATGGTCTTTAGTGAGTAGAGACATTGAGAGATGCTCAAGGCAAGACGAGATGGTAATGAGAAAGGTTGAGAAACAAAAGGTAAGGTGTGAAATGCTGGCAGAATCAGAGACAGCTGCCGTGGGGGGAGAGAGAGAAAAAAAGGAAAAAGGCACGGACCAAAAGAGTGGATAAAATGTATACATATATGGTAGGGGCCGGGGTTATGATCTGAAATTGTTGAACTCGATATTGAGTCCGGAAGGCTGTAAAGTGCCTAAACGGAAGATGAGGTGCTGTTCCTGGAGCTTACGCTGCGCTTCCGTGGAACAATGCAAGAGGCCGAGGACGGTGAGGTCTGAGTGAGCGTGGAGGGGTGAATTAAAATGACAAGCGACCGGAAGCTCGGGGTCAACCTTCCGGACTGAACGGAGGTGTTCCGCAAAGCGGTCACCCAATCTGCGTTTGGTCTCCCCAATGTAGAGGAGACCACATCGTGAGCAGCGAATACAGTATACTAAATTGCAAGAAGTACAAGTAAATCGCTGTTTCACCTGGAAGGGGTGTTTGGGGCCCTGGAGAGTGGGAAGGGGGGATGTATAAGGGCAGGTGTTGCATCTCCTGCGCTTGCACGGGAAGGTGCCGGGTGAAGGGGAAGGGGTGCTGGGGGTGATAGAGGAGTGGACTAGGGTGTCTCGGAGGGAGCGGTCCCTACGGAATGCTGAAAGGGGAGGTGAGGGGAAGATACGTTTGGTGGTGGGATCACGTTGGAGGTGGCGGAAATGGCGGAGGATTTTCTATCCGCTCATTTTAAGCCGTAAAATATTTACAAAAAAGATTTACAAGTATGATACCAGAAATGCGAGGTTATAACTATCAGAAAAGACTGAGCAGGCTGGGGCTCTTTTCGCTAGAAAAGAGAAGACTGGGTGTGACCTATTAGAGATCTTTAAAATTAAGAAGGCGTTCGATAGGGTAGATGTAGAGAAAATATTTGTCGGGGAGTACAAAACTAGAGGTCATAAATATAAGATAGTCACTAATAAATCCAATAGGGAATTCAGGAGAAATTTCTTTACCCAGAGAGTGGTTGGAATGTGGAACTCGCTACCACAGGGAGTGGTTGAGGCGAATAGCATAGATGCATTTAAGGGGAAGCTAGCTAAGGACATGAGGGAGAAAGGAATAGAAGGATTTGTCGATAGGGTGAGATAAAGTAGGGTGGGAGGAGGTTTGTGTGGAGCATAAACACCAGCACTGACCTGTTGGGCCGAATGGCCTGTTTCTGTGCTGTAAATTCTATGTAATATGTAAAAATAAACCCTGGAATCTGGCTGAAAAGGAAGGTGAAAAGTGCCCTTGTAGTGTAAGTAGACAAGCTCTATCAATGAGGAATGTTTCTGATACTCTCCTCAGGCAATGACCTCACCTTTGTTACATGGAATGTAAAGAGTGGAAACAGCTTAGTGAAACAGACCCACATTCTTGCTAAACTGGAAATACTGTGGTCCGACATGAACTAGTTTTGACAAACAAAATCCCTACCCAGAACACTAACTTGTTTTTTCTCTTTTTGGATGCTCACCGTCTTGCTGTACATTTCTACCAATTTTGGTTTTTAATTTAGGTTTCACCATTTGTAGTTTTTAAAAACTCTTCCTATAAATGCTGTTATAAACAAAACACAACTACATCAATATATAAACCAGATTATTACTATTCATATGATGGGGGTTGAATAATCGTAATCCTTCTCGTGTGTAATATTATTCTTTTAGAAAACAGAAATAAGAACATAAGAAATAGGAGCAGGAGTAGGCCATACGGCCCCTCGAGCCTGCTCCGCCATTCAATAAGATCATGACTGATCTTCGATCTCAACTCCACTTTTCCGCCTGATCCCCATATCCCTTGATTCCCCTAGAGTCAAAAAATCTATCTTAGTCAGGCTTGAATATACTCAACGAGCATCCACAGCCCTCTGGGGTAGAGAATTCCAAAGATTCACAACCCTCTGAGTGAAGAAATTCCTCCTCATCTCAGTCTTAAATGGCCGACCCCTTATTCTGAGACTATGCCCCCTAGTTCTAGACTCTTCAGCCAGGGGAAACAACCTCTCAGCGTCTACCTTGTCAAGGCCCCTCAGAATCTTATATGTTTCAATGAGATCACCTCTCATTCTTCTAAACTCCAGAGAGTATAAGCCCATTCTACTCAATCTCTCATCATAGGACAACCCTCTCATCCCAGGAATCAATCTAGTGAACTGCTCACCCTATCAACAAATCCTTCTATTCCTTTCTCCCTCATGTCCTCCCTCACCGCGTCCAAGGCAAGTATGTCCTTCCTTAGATAAGGAGACCAAAACTGTGCACAGTACTCCAGGTGTGGTCTCACCAAAGCCCTGTACAATTGTAGCAAGACTCAGTTGTAGTAAAATACCACAACAATCTGTCATTCTCTTATTTGAACTTCATTAATGCTAACTCTGGGTACTTCACCCCAGAATTGGGAGATGACTGGGAACTTCCACACCATGGTTCTGGCATGAGATGGGAGCAGAGACTTTGAGCGTAGCCAAGAAAGTGAGCACCACAATTGTGGACCACAGAAAGAGCAAACGTAAGCCGTAGGAATTTAAAAAAATCAAATATACCGTCTGGGAAGGTCCCAGGTTCAATTCCCAGTCGATGCTGAAATAACTAATCTTAATGGGGTAACAACAGGAGTGTAATGGTTAGCCTCAATGTTGCTGCGCAGAAGGGGTACTAATTCCCCCCTGGGTAAGGGTGGGAAATATTGGCCAAGGTACCTGCTTCTGATCCCCGCCCAGCGATCACTAGTGAAGTTCCATGTGGGTCACAGGTGAGGACAGGATTGGGATTGGCTGTAAAGCCCCTGAGATTTAACATTCACTGCCAAGTCTCATAAATGGATAGTCACTTTAGCAAAATACCGGAGGGCGCATGTGGGAAAATACTCCAGCAAGGAGGCAACACTTTGGTGAGGGTTGGTAATTTAGCAACAACATTTTAAAAAAAGCGAAACCTCCCAACTAATATTTCGGTTTTCGCAGCAGATCTCCATCATGAGCAGTTTCTCCTTATTTACTAGTCATAATTTGGAACACTTCTGTTAAATCTCCCCTTAACCTTCTCCGCTCTAAGGAGAACAATCCCAGCTTCTCTAGTCTCTCCATATAACTGAAGTCCCTCACCCCTCGTATTATTCTGGTAAATCTCCTCTACACCTTCTCCAAGGCCTTAACATCCTTCCTAAAGTGCGGTGCCTAGAATTGGACACAATACTCTAGTATTACATTAACTGAATGACAAATGCTTATAATACTACTGGAATTTTTTTTAGTGAAGCCACAGCATAATTGCAATATTGATATAAATGTTTGTAGCTGTGTGTAGATTTTGACAGAACACGAGAAGAACAAACTCAGGTAAATGTCCAGTCAGGAGCTGGGAGACATGGATGAGGAAGTCACAAAGGGATGTATAAAACTGTATAGGTGTAAAAAAACATAGACGTACAAAGACCTGATATGTGTGCCGATATGGGCTTGTACAAAGAGGTGTACATGCCTATATAGGCACACAAATCAGGGTCAGGAAGTACAATGTAATAAATACTGGGACCAGCTCTGTAAGCATTAGCTTCCTTTCAAGTTATGAACCTGAATGGGGTAGAAGAGCAAAGGGATCTAGGGATACAGGTGAACAAATCATTAAAAGCAGCATCGCAGGTCAGCAAAGCAAATAAAAATGCTTACAAAGCACTAGGATTTATTTCTAGGGTTATAGAATTCAAAAGTTATGTTAAACTTGTATAGGACCCTGGTCAGGCCACAATTAGAGTACTCTGCATCATAGGACAACCCTCTGCATATGAACCAATCTGAGGAGTGTTCATTTACTGACTCTTTGGTAACCTGTATTTTCCAAAGCTGAGAGGTCGCACAACACCAGGTTATAGTCCAACAGTTTTATTTGAAATCACAAGCTTTCGGAGCTATCACTCCTTCCTCAGGTGAAGTATCCAATTTACTTCACCTGAGGAAGGAGTGATAGCTCCGAAAGCTTGTGATTTCAAATAAAACTGTTGGACTATAACCTGGTGTTGTGCGACCTCTCAATTTTGTCCACCCCAGTCCAACACCGGCATCTCCGCATCATTTTCCAAAGCTCCCAGCCTGTCGCTCTGCCCATACTACTTCCTCTGCAATCTCAGCAACTCTCTCCTCTCAATGTTTCTCAATACTGCTCTCACAGCATCTTTGATTGCTTAAGAAAATGAATATTTAACACAGTACCACACACAGCCGTGGGACATACATCAATACTCACAGCCCATCCCTGTTACTGGTCGTGCTATCATGGGGAATACACTGAGAAAAGAAAAGTCTCAGGGGGTCTCATTCATACTGCTCTTGTGCACTTGCCAACGGTTGATTCAAGTAACACTACCTTGGCACCTGCTAATTCTCTCTGTTTGGGAATAGTGTACGGTGCTGGAGAATAAAAGGAGAGAAAGTTAATTAGAAGAAAATAGTGGGGGTTTGCGGAGAGTGAAGTATATGGTTTGAAAAATAAATGCAACTCCTAGTTGAAAAGTTAAAATTGAGACAATACTTCCAGATAGTGTAATACAGTAAAGACACACGTGCAACATTATTGAACAGGAGAATATTGCTATGTTGAATGCTCCGATGTGGTGAGAAACAAGTGTCTGCACTGGTGAGAGAAGTTTTGGTGGGGGTTGCTCAGGTGTTTTTTTCATAGAGTCATGGTGGTACATTTTCACCTCTCCACCCGTTATACAACCCGTCTGGTTTATATCCTACTGAAATCAATAGGATGAAAATCGGGCGCGCAATCCACTCCATCAGATTACTGGCCAGGCAGTGAAGGTGAAAATTACCCTTATAGAATTTACAGCGCAGAAGGAGGGCAGTTGTCCCAATCTGCCTGTGTCAGTGCTACCAGACTGGAACTATTCACAGTGTCAGCCTTGGCTCAGTGGGTAGTACTCTCACCTCTGAGTCAGAAGATTGTGCGTTCAAGTATCTACAGTACTGATGCAGTGCTGCACTGTCAGAGATGCCGTCTTTCGAATAAGACGATAAACTGAGGCCTCGTCTGCCTTCTCAGATGAATGTAAAAGCTCCCATGGCACTATTTAAAGTGCAAGGGAGTTCTCCCAGCATCCTGGCCAATTTTTATCCCTCAACTAACACCACTAAAACCGGATTATTTGATCATTATCTCATTGCTGTTTGTGGGACCTTGCTGTGCGCAAATTGGCTGCCACATTTCCTACAGTTCAAAAGTACTTCATTGGTTGTGAAGCGCTTTGAGACGTCCTGAGGTTGTGAAAGGCGCTATATAAATGCACTTTCTTACTCTAATCCCAATTCCCTGCTCTTTCCTCATGTCCTTTTCTATTCTTCCTTTCTTTTTCAGTGTCAGCTGTGTCTCAGTGGGTAGCACTCTCTCCTCTGAGTCAGAAGGTTGTGGGTTCAAGTCCCACAAAAATCTAGGCTGACACTCCAGTGCAGTGCTGAGGGAGTGCTGCACTGTCAGAGGTGCTGTCTTTCGGATGAGACATTAAACCGAGGCCCCGACTGCCCTCTCAGGTGGACGTAAAAGATCCCATGGCACTATTTCGAAGAACAGCAGGGGAGTTATCCTGGTGTCCTGGCCAATGTTTATCTCTTAATCAACATCACTAAAACAGATTATTTGCAAATTGGCTTCCGCGTTTCCTACATTACAACCATGACTACACTTCAAAAAGTACTTAATTGGCTATAAAGCTCTTTGAGACATCCGGTGGTCGTGAAAGGCGCTATATAAATGCAAGTCTTTCTTTTCTTTTTAAAATTCACCCAATTCTATTTTAAATTATATGGCTGACTTTATGAATGTGTGCTACTGCCGTTGAACCACACCTTCTGGGAGCACATCGGGAAATTGTGGGTGTGCTCCCCATGATTTTTCATCCACATAAAAGATGACTCCCAAAATTCTACTCATTCCTTCCCATATCCTCTTATAACATTAAGGTCAACATTACTAAGGGTTCATCCACCAAAACTCTCTCCACTCTGACTGCTGGGGTACTGCTATCCAGTTCTTGTTTGTTGATGACCTACATAGAACAGCCAGAAACACCTCGTTGTGGCTCCCTGTACTGCAACTGTTCTCTGCAATACATGCCAATGCACATATATTAATGATAAGGTATCCCTGCTTTCAAGAATATGCCAATGTTAGGCCCTCTCCTCAGCATGTTCTCTCCAAACATCCTGACTGAAACACCCAGTAAATAATTCCTTCAAGAATGTTTAATGCAGCACTGGTAGGTGTTGAGAGAAAAGGCATTAATGCAATGACCAATAACAACAACTTGCACTAATACAGCATCTCTGATGTCATGGAACATAGGAATATAGGAACAGGATTAAGCTATTTTGCCCCTCGAGCCTGTTTCGCCATTCAATTAGATCATGGCTGATCTGTATCCTAATTCCATTTATCCGCCTTGGTCCATATCCCTTAATACACTTGGCTAGCAGAGTTTTGGATGAGTTCAAGTTGATAGAAGGTGGAAGATGGGAGGCCGGCCAGGAGAGCGTTGGAATAGTCAAGTCTAGAGATAACAAAGGCACGGATGAGGGTTTCAGTACCAGATGAGCTGAGGCAGAGGTAGAGATGGGTGTTGTTACAGAGGTGGAAGTAGGTGGTCTTGGTGATGGAGTGGACATGTGCTCAGAAACTCATCTCAGGTTCAAATTCTGAGCGGTATGGTTCAGCATCAGACAGTGACCAGGGAGAGGCATGGAGTCGGTTGCTAGGGAACGGAGTTTGTGGTGGGGACCGAAGACAGTGGCTTCGGGCTTCCCAATATTAAATTGGAGGAAATATTTGCTCATCCAGGACTGGATGTCAGACAAGCAGTGTGACAAATCAGAGACAGTGGAGGGGTTGATAGAGGTGGTGGTGAGATAGAGCTGGGTGTCATCAGCGTACGTGTGGAACCTGACGTGTTTTCGGATGATGTCGCCGAGGGGCAGCATGTAGATGAGAAATAGGAGGGGGCCAAGGATAGATCCTTGGGGGACACCAGAGATAATGGTGTGGAAGTGGGAAAAGAAGCCATTGCAGGTGATTCTCTGGCTATGATTAGATAGATAAGAATGTAACCAGGTGAGGGCAGTCCCACCAAGCTGGATGATGGAGGAGAGGTGTTGGAGGAGGATGGTGTGGTCAACCGTGTCAAAGGCTGCAGATGGGTCGAGAAGGATGAGGAGAGATGGTTTACCATGGTCACAGTCACATAGGATGTAATTTGTGAGTTTGATAAGGGCTGTTTTAGTGAGGTGGCAGGAGTGGAAACCTGATTGGAGGGACTCAAACATGGAGTTGTGCGAAAGATGGCATGGATTTGGGAGGCGACAACACATTCAAGCATTTTGGAGAGGAAAGGGAGGTTGGAGATGGGGCGGTAGTTTGCAAAGACAGAGGGGTCAAGGGTGGGTTTTTTGAAGTGGGGGTGATGATGGCAGATTTGAAGGGGAGGGGGACAGTATCTGAGGAGAGAGAACCGTTAACATTATCAGCTAACCTGGATGCCAGGAAGGGATGGTGGGTGGTCAGGTCAGCAGTTTGGTGGGAACAGGGTCAAGGGAGCAGGAGTTGGGTTTCATGGACAAGATGATCTCGGAGAGGGCATGAGGGGAGATAGGAGAGAAACTTGAGAAAGATGTGATTTTAGGGCTAGGGCAGGGAGGAACCTTAGGGGAAGCCTGGCCCTGTGGGCTAGGGGAAGGGAGGGAAGCAACTGAAGGTCTCAATCTTAGTGAAGAAGTCCGTGAGCTCCTTGCGCTTGTTGGACGTGAGGGTGGAGGAGACAGGACAGAGGGATTTAAGAAGATGGTTTGTAGTGGAGAGAAGTCGGGGTTTATCTTTGCATTCCAGGATGATCCTGGAACAGTGAGAAGTTTTGGCAGAGGAGAGCAGGACCCGGTATGTGATCCAGCCACATCTGGCGATGAATGGTTAAACCAGTTGTCCACCATAAATAAGTAGAATGATACAGCACAGGAGAAAGCCATTTGGCCCATCATGCCTGTGCCAGCTCTTTGAAAGGGCTGTCCAGTTAGTCCCACTCTCCTGCTCTTCTACCATAGCCTGACAAATTTTTCCTTTTCAAGTATTTATACAATTCCCTTTTGAAAGTTACTATTGAATCTGCTCCCGTTTCAGATCATAACAACTCGCTGCGTAAATGAAATTCTCATCTCCCCCTGGTTCTTTTGCCAATTACTGTAAAATTATAAGGTGTATAATTAATTTACAATATGTCTCAGTCCCCGCTCCCCCACCCAGACCCACTCAGAAAAACGAGTGGCGTCATTTCCCCAGCTCCACCTGCGTGGCACAGCTGACCCATTTGCGTTTGTATCCCATAAATTTTAGCTGGAAATTTCTTGTTTCTTTGCCCCCTCCCGCCCACGTCCTTGCAGACAAAATGTTCAAGTCTGAGGGGGAAAAATTAGTTAGCATTTTGGGTCGCTAATATCGCCTGGGTGCTAAATTTAGTGCCGGCGAATGCTAACTTCAGTTTTAGCGCCCCAAGATGGAGATGGAGCGCTAATTCAAGCGCTCCACTTCCTTCTTAGAGCACTAACCCCGAATATTGGGGTGGTGCATTCTGCAGCGCTACGCACTGGGCCAGGGAGCACTGCCGTGTGGAAGGGCTCGTCCCCTCATTAAAATGGAAGGCCCAAGCCCACAACTCTGCGGGGCCCTACCTGGACCACCGGGGAGCGGGGTGCCGTGGCAGCAGCCCGGCACTCAAGAGGAGTGCCGGGCTGCCAGATCGCGGCACGGACCCTGCGTTCAAAGACACAATGGGCCGCGACAAGTAAGTCGGACGATTTTTTTTCCCCGCCCGCGACATCTCCTTTAGTTGGTGCCCCCTGAGCCTCCTGCTGCTCCGTTCCCGCCCACTGAATCGGTCCCTGTCATTGCCCGGCGCAGATTCAGTGGGCGCGGGCCAATTTTGCAGGCGCTAACTGGAGACGCAAATGCACCGAATTTCTAGCCCAGAGTCCCTTGAAATTAAGGGAACGGAGATGAGGGCTGTACCGGGGCAACAACCAGGGTGAGAGAGTGTAATGGTTTTAGTGGGGACAAGGGCACCAAAGGTGGAGGTGAGGGTGTGATTGATCAGATTGGCAGTTGCACAAATGTCATGGTGAATGGAGGGCCAAAGGCTAGACAGTTGGGAATTTGAAAGTGCTGTTGTAAGTGACTTGGGGGAGTTTTTTCCAGGGGCAGACACAGAATGAAATGGGGTTGGGAGGATGAAGGGGGATGTGAGTGGAGAGGGATACAAGGAAGTGATTAGAGATGGCCTTACCTGTGATTAACACGATGGGAGTAGAGAGGCCACGTAAGATGGCAAGGTCGAGGGGGTGGCGTGAATATGGGTGGGGGAGTTTCTTTGGAGAGAGCGATTAAGAGAGGATAAAAGGACAGCGAATTCAGAGGAGAGCGTGATGAGTTGAGATGGAGGATGAGAAGTCACTGGGTGCAGAGGCTGAGGGAGGAAAGCAGTGAAGATATCTCAGTGAGAAACTTGGCATGGTACTTGGGTGGGTGGTAGAGAATGAGGATTTTAAAGGTGAGATCTTCAAAGGAGGAGAAGGTGCCAAAGTAGTAGGGGAACAGACCAAGACGTGATTTGGTGATAATGGCCACACTGCCACTGCAGCGGTCTGGACGGGGAAAGTGGTGGAAGGTATAGCCAGGTGGGGAGGCTTCATTAAGGGGGAAGGTGTCATCACCCTTCAGCCAAGTTTCCATTAAGGCCATGATGTCGATGCAATCATCCACAATAAGCTTATAGATGGCAAGGGCCTTGTTCACAAGTGAACGGACATTCTGGAGGGAGCTGCGGAGGGGGCAGTGATAACTGATCCGCTCATAGAGTCCATAGGATCAGCGCTGGGAGGGGTTAGTCTGACTGGAAGGAGATTGGCAAAATTAGCGGGGAAGGTCGGTGAGAGAGTAGGATGGGGCAGTTGGGGTTGCTGTTCGTAAGGAGGCGGTGACGAGTGCTTCGATGGGCCCTTCGGAGGATGCCAAGAGAGGCACAGAGGGAAGCTGTAGGCTTATCTAAGAGGGAGTCAAGCCTGGGACAGTGGCAAGAGAGTAGGAAGGTCGAATTGTTTGGTTCTGACCCAGGGTGGATGCAGCAGATTTAAAATTGTACACATTCCTTCCAAATGGTGCAGTCCTAGGGGGTGGGGTGAGATCTGGGAGAAAGATCCTCCGAGAAAACTTTTCAATTTTGTATTAAAATTGGGGCATTCTTTAGATTGCCAAGGATGGCCTTACTGCAAGACCTCCTCGAATTCTATAAGTCTCAAAATATTTCAAAATTACATGTTAACCCAAAGTCTTCCATTTAAAAAAAAATTGCTGAAGTTTTATCATTACTTTTGAATTCAATCAACGTTTACAATCATTTTTAAGGAACAGTTCCAACAACATTTTACTGAGAAATCTTCAATGCTACTGCTTAACTTCTAATAACTTCTAACTACCATCCTGCATCCTAACCTTCGGAGTCTGGCTAAAGCTTGCTCTTGCAGCTTTCTGTTCGAAAACCTGACTAACCATAAGCGTGAAATAAAAATGGAAAATGCTGGAAATACTCAGCAGGTCAGGAAGCATCTGTGGAGAGAGAAACAGAGTTAAAATTTCAGGTTAATGACCTATCGTCAGAACCATAAGCGTGCCTCTGTTTCTTTTTTTTTAATCTCTCACTGTTCACAATCCCAGGGAGAGCCCTCTGATGAGCACCCGAGATCAGGGACTTCCCAACACAGAGGGTGTGAGGTGTGTATCAATTACTGAGACAAGCTAACAAATTGCAAATTGTTTATAGTCCTTGAGGAAACAACTTCAAAACCTTTTAATCACCTTTCATCTCAGAGCCCTTAAAAAAAAACTTGCATGAATACACTTTGCTCTGAAACGTATTTAAATATAACTAATTTTTCCAAATCCATGACATCTGCATATGACATGCATATCTCCGTGCTGTGAAGCTGGGTGCATGAGTCAGCAGTAAGCTCTGCTGCTCATGTTTGCAATGATCAGTCATGGATTGCTGAATTTAGAACTGACAGAAAAAGCCTGGTCAAAATAGTACACATGTGCGAGACTGCGTTGTGACATCCCAGTTGGGATCAAGGCTCCCATGCGAAAACGAATGTACACAGCTGCATAAGTTGTATATGTCTGTCTACACCCCTGGTCCTGTCTGCCTTCTGGCACATCTACTGTCATTTGAGCTGAATGGGGGAGGAAAGATGAGTTGCATGTGGAAACAAACTTAAACAGCTTCATCTGTGCATACTCTAGCCAAAGCCCTGCTTCTGGGCACTCCCTTACATAGGAGCAGACCTCTGGCAACAATGAGAGCAGTTAAGCCCTGCGTAATGGCTCTTTCCATTTGATCCCTAGGATGTTAAAGTCAGAGAAAAGAACCTCCAGTATTCTGGAGCCCATGATTTTCATACCAGCAGTGTGAACATTCATTAGTGATACTCCCACTGTGTAAAGGACTTCTGTCAGTGGGTACACAGGTGCAGATGGCACTGGAGTTGTTATGCACTCCCTGATGGACTGCACAGATATGGGGGTGATTTCTCCCGATTATCTGCTGTAACTTTGGCAGAACTCCTAGGTAGACCATTTAAATGGGATTTCCGCCAATCTTCCACTAAAGTTCCAGTGGCCAACTGGCAGAATCCCAGAGCAAATTCCAGGCGTTGATCTCTTTTACTTTTGGTCTCTTGATTTTTTTTGTGTCCGTGTCGAGAGGCTAAAGGAATGGGAGGAAGCAGGCAGCTGAAGGGGTCCAGAGAGCGGGCAGCTGGAGCTGCTGAAGTTGCAGTTAGGGGCTCTTCACACACACCAGTGTAATGGCTGCCTTTCTGCTGTTGGGCCGATCAGTTTTGGGAGTACTTGCCCCCACTACCTGGCCTTTGGATCCTGCCTGCGGTACACTAGATGATTCTTTAAACCTGATGTCCTGCAGGAACTGTGATGATTATTTCAAGACTATTCACATTAGTGCCCAGGTCTTTGGACTGCAGCACATCAGAACAGGGAGCTGCTCTTAGCCACTTATTCTCTTCTCTCTGCACCTACCCTGCTAGGCCATTCAGATTTTAAAAGCAGCAATGGACTCCTCGACTGGAGTCAGGAGGGAGTGTTAATGGCTACCCATTTCCACCAACAAAACATCACCCACCTCTGTCTCTACTTTCTTTCCACTGTCGCCAAAACCCTCATTCATGCCTTTGTCACCTCCAGATTTCACTTTTCTAATGCCTTCCTTTCTGGCCTCAGGAGCTCCACCCTACAGCAACGTCAACTCGTCCAGAACTCTTCTGCCATCCTTGTTGATCTCCACTGGCTCTCTGCTCTTTGTGTGTTAATTTCAAAATCCTTGTCTTCATGTTCCACTCCCTCTATAGTCTCACTCCTACCTACCTCTGCAACATCCTCCAGCATTGCTGATTTCATCCTCCACTTTTTCAACTCTGTTCTACTGTGCCTGTTTCCCAACCTTCATTCTATCAGTGGCAGAACTTTCAGTTATCCGTGCCCCACATTTTGGAACTTCCTCCCTAAACTCCATCCGTCAACTGCCTCTGCCACTTCCCTTCCTTCCCCTAGCCCACCAGGCCAAACTTCCTCTAAGGTTCCCCTCTGCCCTAGCCCTGAACTCACATCTTTCTCCAGTTTCTCTCCAATCTTCCCTCTTGACCTCTTTGCGCTCATCTTGTCCATGAGACCCACTTCCTGCTCCCTCAACCCTATTCCCACCAAACTGCTGACCACCCAACTTCCTTTTCTGGCACCCATGTTAGCTGACATTGTTAATGGTTCTCTTTCCTCAGGTACTGTCCCCCTCTTCCTTAAATTTGCCGTCATCACCCCTCTCCTCAAAAAGCAACCCTTGACCCCACCATCCTTGCAAACTACCGCCCCCATCTCCAACCTCCCTTTCCTCTCCAAAGTCCTTGAGCGAGTTGTCGCCTCGCAAATCCGTGCTCATCTTTCCCTCAATTCCATGTTTGAATCCCTCCAATCAGGTTTCCGCCCTTGCCACAGTACTGAAACGGCTCTCATCAAAGTCACAAATGACATCCTCTGTGACTGTGACAAAGGTAAACTATCCCTCCTCGTCCTTCTTGACTTGTCTGCAGCCTTTGACACGGTTGACCACTCCATTCTTCTCCAATGCCTCTCCATCGTCCAGCTGGGTGGGACTGCACTTGCCTGGTTCCATTCTTATCTATCTAATCGTAGCCAGAGAATCACCTGCAACAGCTTCTCTTCCCGCTCCCGCATTGTTACCTCTGGTGTCCCCCCAAGGATATATTCTTGGCCCCCTCCTATTTCTCATCTACATGTTGCCCCTTGGTGACATCATCCGAAATCACAGGGTCAGTTTCCACATGTATGTTGACGACACCCAGCTCTACCTCACTACCACTTCTCTCGACCCTTCCACGGTCTCTAAATTGTAAGACTGCTTGTCCGATATGTAGTTCTGGATGAGCAGAAATTTTCTCCAATTAAATATTGGGAAGACCGAAACCATTGTTTTCGGTCCCTGCCACAAACTCCGTTCCCTAGCCACTGACTCCATCCCTCTCCCTAGCATCTGTCTGAGGCTGAACCACACTGTTCGCAACCTTGGGGTCATATTTGACCTGAAATGAGCTTCCGACCGCATATCCGCAGCATAACTAAGACCGCCTATTTCCACCTCCGTAACATCGCCCGTCTCCACCCTTGCCTCAGCTCATCCGCTGCTGAAACCCTCATCCATGCCTTTGTTACCTCTAGACTTGACTATTCAATCGCACCACTGGCTGGCCTCCCACATTCTACCCTGCGTAAACTTAAGGTAATCCAAAACTTGGCTGCCTGTGTCCTGACTTACACCAAGTCCCGTTCACCCATCGCCCCTGTGCTTGCTGACCTCCATTGGCTCCCGGTTAAGCAACGCCTCGCCTTCAAAATTCTCATCCTTGTTTTCAAATCCCTCCATGGCCTCACCCCTCCCTATCTCTGTAATTTCCTTCAGCCCCACAACCTGCCAAGATATCTACGCTCCTCTAATTCTGCCCTCTTGAGCATCCCTGATTATAATCACTCAACAATTGGTGGCCGTGCCTTCTGTTGCCTAGGCCCTAAGCTCTGGAATTCCCTGCCTAAACCTCTTTCCTCCTTTAAGATGCTCCTTAAAACCTACCTCTTTGACCAAGCTTTTGGTCACCTGCCCTAATTTCTCCTTATGTGGCTCGGTGTCAAATTTTTTGTCTTATAATACTCCTGTGAAGCACCGTGGGACGTTTTACGTTAAAGGCACTATATAAATATAAGTTGTTGTTGTTGTTACCGCCCTCCCCAACTTCAAAAGCCTTCTTAAAACCTACCTCTTCAATAACACCTTCAGCCACCTCTCCCTCTCCTGCTCTCTAAACCCCTAATTTTTGGGACATTGCGATGTAAATGTAAGTTGCTGTTAGTCACTAAAGAACTCAGAAGCTGAAGCTCTGCTGCTCACAAACCAACTTCACAGAAGATTCACATATTTAAAGAAAGAACTTGCATTTAGATAGCGCCTTTCACGACCTCAGGACATTCCAAAGCATTTTACAGCCATTGAAATACTTTAGAAGTGTAGTCACTATTCAGTTCACAATCAAAGTCATTCAAGATGACCCAAAGACTAAGTAATTTCAAAAGGATCATCTGAAGGAAAGAAAACGTACAAGTTGCAATATGTAAAATGACATGCAATGGTAGAAGCATACAATTTTATTACTAGTTGAAACAACTTCAGATTGAAAATATATGGCATTCTAAAGGGTATAATGTGCAAGATTCAATAAATGACAGCATAATCCTAGATTTCATGACTGATTTTCTAAGACAACAATCAATTTTTTAACTATTCACAGTAATCAATTTCAACCATTTAGTTAGTCCTCAGCTTTAATCTCATTTCAATACTTTGAAAGTTTTCACAAGTCATCACATTTAGCTTCTTATTCGATACAGAAGTCCATCAGCAACAGCTGACAAAGAGTAGTATTTTGATAAATTTCGACCAAGATACTGTCTTCAGCATTATATAACAATAAACAGCAGCCAACTTTTGAGAAGAGGCTCTGTAAATTAAATGACCACCGCCCCGCCCCATTCCATATAAAGCAGAGCAAGTTAGTCTCGCTGGTAAAGAATACAGGCTGGCTGGAGTTGGAGAAGGGTGCGACACCTGAAGTTGTGTCCCTTCAGAACTTATTTTGTACTCCTGTTGTAGATTTACAACAAAATTAAAGCAGTTAAGCCAGAGGATCTTCGTGGTAATTCACCTCCCCATGTGTTCACTAGATTTTGGGAGAAAAAACAGGTCTGACAGGTGATATGGGTCAAGAAAGTCTGAAAGCCAGTATTTAGCTTCTGGAGTCTATAAGAAGTTACAGCTTAATATTTAGGTCAAATGCCAACTTCAAATGAATCAATAAATTGGGGATGTAGGATATATTTATGCTCACATTAATGAGTTTCCCAGACCAAAGCTGACAAATGAGCACTTGTTGGGACACAAGGACCTACTCTCTTTTCTCTATGTACCATAAGCAAGAGAATTTATCCAGCCAAGCAGGGTATGATTGAGACACTTGGCCAAACACAGTTGATACAGCCATTCATTGAACAACTGAGGAGATACACTGGCAACAACCAGAAGAATTTAAGGGCATGGTATTTCATCTTGGTGACTTTCACATAACTTTCAATTTTTTGGGCTGTAAATGGGTGGGGCAGGGGTAGAGAGGGGGATATGCAGACAATGAGCTGTATGATCTTCTATTTGAGTCAGATGTCTATCGCAGCAACATTGCAATCTTCCTACTGAGGGGCAAACTATAGAACATAGGACCGAGGGCTCATAAACTGATGAATGTAAAACCTAAGATGGCAGGTTTTCTACCAATGGCCAAACATGCAAGGTCCATCTATTTCGACACCGATTGACATAAAGAAAATTATGTTCAACCCAATGTTGCAGAAAAATCCTTGAAAATGACAATATAGCAGATGCAAAAACGCCTGCAGAACCTATTATATCTTATGAGAGTTTACCAAACCTCCTAATTAATTTTGCAAGAAAATTCATCAGCAAGTCAAATTATGTCAGCTCTAGGATAACTATATTGACATATTGCACTACATGCTAATGGTCATCAGAGCAAAGAGAAGTGGTCTGTGGTATCTTCATCTTGATCCAGCAGCAGTCATGATTCCTTTTCCTTCACCTTTGACAGCATCAACTATGCTCGTTGGCTCACAACTGAGCTGCCGACATGTGAGAACCGCCTTACATGCAACAATTCTTCCCGTCATTGTGGACAAATATGATATTGGAATGGACTGTGAACTGCCACAGTCAAACCAAATAAATCATGGAATTCTCAATGCAACAAAGTGCAATTGATTGGTGATTTCTTACATATCACAACGCAATAGAGCTTTCCGTACCTATAAATAAAGTGTTAGTATGAATGACTATGATGGAGTACTTTAGGAAGCACTTAGACGGAAGCAGAGAGAGGAAGAGGATTTTCATATGATAATTACCATCCTGATACCTTAAACACAGTTAGTTTGCTAGATGAAGATGATGCAGAAACCCTCACTAACCTTGACTCTGATGTTATCCCTTCACCAGAAATAGCAGATTCCCTTTTGGAATCTAGTGTTGGGAAAGATGCCATGGAAAGTTTTATAGAAGACAAGGTGAACACAGTGCTATCACTTTGATTCTTTACCCAAGCAAATGGGCAAAGTACATTAAAAATCCCAACACAGAAAAGCTTTTCTTGCAAAGAAGTTCTGAAATAGAGCAAAATCAATGATTCTGCTGTCTCAGTAGCCAGTGACTTGTAATGGCTTTCTTGATGGCTTTTGGCTAAACTTATCTTTAGCATCACTGAAAGTCTGTCTTGCAGCCATGATCATGCCCACCAAGCATCTGATGCTCATCCAAGGTTAATAAGCAACTCTTCAGATACAGGCATGGCTATGTTATGTATTTGTTTATTTCCGTGGTTATCTGCTCATGAATTGTTTAAGGATAGGTGTGATGGATAAAGCAATATATCGTCTACTTTAATTCAGTCATTTTTTTTGCTTGACAAAAAATGGAATTATACAGTAGTTCGAATTAAGAGTAGACAGTAGATTCCAGTTCAGATATAACCTTGCTATCTGATATAAGAGAGTCTTGAGCCTCTTATGAGGAATGTTCCTGATCCTCAGGATGTATTACAGCTTGTGACTTTCACATATTGAGCCTCAAACTATAGTCATTGGTCATGATGTAACAAAGTTAACAAGATGTCTGTAGATTCTTCTGCATGGGAGGAAAACTATTTCAGAATCTATTCAAGCAAATAGCTCTGGTGGCAGTGAAACGTGTGATATTAGTTTTGATAGCAAGACTGATGCGGGAAGTATTATAAACAAACAAGTAAAAAGTGATCAAATTTCCTGTAATATCTATAGTTTATCACATGTTTCTGTTTGTCTGAAGATAAGTAGGTGTGAAAAATAGGATCCTTTGTGTTTTAATTTAAATGATTTAAATCCGTTTATCATATTTTCTGTTGTAATAAATAATTCAAGTTGATTCAGGATTTGCTTCCTAATGATTTTTACTAACTAATGATTTAAACAGCATTCAAGTACTTGTTAAATTATATGAATGTCACTTATGTCAGCTGTAGGTGTAGTAGTGACTAGTATACAATCCCCAAGCTCTAAAACAACAGTCCATGCGTTGTACCCCCTACCCCAAGGAATGCACTAGAATATATTAGTTACCCTGCTTCCACAGGCACAACAGGCCTAAAAAGTGCCTTTGTTCCATTACATACTAGTCTCAAACCTTTGCTGTAAGAAGCTGCTACAAATTCAAATTTATTCAGTCTTGTCTCCAGCATGATTAAAAGAAACTAATAATTAAAGGAGTTTTCCTCATTTTCCATTATACATAGATATTCTACAAAGAAACAAAGTCAAATGAGAGTTAAAACCAATTATGGATGCAGTGTGCTTGTGTGAATAAACAGAATAATTTGGCTGAGAATTGAATGGCACAAAACTCAGACATTTCACAAGGATCTGGAGATCAGCAGAGAAGCCTTCTGGAGGATATTCTTCATATCCCACCTGAAGATACGATCGTTGGCCATTGTCTTCCAAACTAGTTCCAATCTGATTCAGAAAATAACACGTGCAAGTTCAAACAATACCTGGGTAAGAAAGAAAAAAAATAGATTGCCGGTCTTGACTATTGCAAAATATTATATATCCTGTAAATCACACTGCTTGTGCAATTTATATCACAAGGTAGATAACAGATGAGAAAGGCCATTTGGCCCATCTTAGCTCATCCATTCAGAAAGACCCTACTGCCCTCTCCATCACAGGATCCAGTTGCTTCTTAAATAATTCCAGGGTTTCTGCCCCCAGTACCCTATGCAGAAGCCCATTCCATGTGCCTCTCACCCTTTGTGTGAAGAAGAACTTCTTAACATCACTGTTAAATTTGTCTTTTACTAGCGTTTGACTTCTGCCCTCTTGTCCTACGGTCATGGCTTAGCTTGAAGTGATGTTTTTGATCCACCTTTTCTTTACTTTTTTATATCTTAAATAGCTCTATAGGTTTCCTCTCTATTGCCTTCCTGCAAAGCTAAGAACTTACATTTATATAGCACCTTTCACGCTCTCAGGACATCCCAAAACGCTTTATAGCCATTGAAGTACTTTAGAAGTGAAGTCACTGTTGTAAAGTTTTTCCAACCAGTCCTCACAACTCAGTGCTCTGACACAAGGGACTGCCTTGTGCCTCTTCTCTGCACAGCCTTCATAGTCTGAATGTCTTCCTTGTGTCTTGTGACCAGAAATGACTGTGGCTCTGAAGCAGGCAATGAAGAAAAATCAATTCAGGTGTTTAAAAAAGGGAAAGATTTTTACTCAGAAAGAAGCATATGGATGGATATGTTATGGGAATAAATTCAGCAATCCTGCACTCCCAATGGGGAACCACACTTAAAGGGACTGCGGGTCAGAGAATCAGAGCTACAGTGTGTAGCTTTATCTCCAAGCCATATTTGTGAGGGAATACTGAACTCCCCAATGGAGAAAGGGTGGGGAGTTGGGATTAAAAAGATAAAGAGCTGCCATGCCAGACAAAATGGTGGTGCAGTTTTGATGGGCCAAATAGCCTACTCCTGTTCCTAGATAAAAACCTCAAGTGCCAGTTGAAAATTGGAAGTCACAAGCATCCTTACAGCTACATTTCTTTTGAAAATCATTACTTCAGTCCTTGTATTTAATTTCAAAGACTATATTACTTTACTGGATACATCTATATATGATCTACTGAGGAACAATAGAAGCAGTATCATTAATTCTGAAGGAAAATAATTTAGTACGTTAATTGCTCTTGACCCCTCCGTCCTTCATCTCCAACTTCCCTTTCCTCTCCAAAGTCCTTGAACGTGTTGTCGCCTCCCAAATCCGTGCTCATCTTTCCCGGAACTCCATGTTTGAATCCCTCCAATCCGGTTTCTGCCCTAACTACAGTACCGAAACGACTCTCATCAAAGTCACAAATGACATCCTTTGTGACTGTGACAAAGGTAAACTATCCCTCCTCGTCCTTCTCGACCTGTCTTTGACACGTTTGACCGCTCCATCATCTCCAACGCCTCACCACCATCGTCCAGCTGGGTGGGACTGCACTCGCATTGTTCCATTCTTATCTATCTAATCGTAGCCAGAAAATCACCTGCAATGCTTCTCTTCCCACTCCCGCATCGTTACCTCTGGGGTCCCCCAAGGATCTATTCTTGGCCCCCTCCTATTTCTCATCTACATGTTGCCCCTTGGCGACATAATCCGAAAACACGGTGTCAGTTTCCACATGTACGCTGACCACACCCAGCTCTACCTCAGCACCACTTCTCTCGACCCCTCCACGGTCTCTAAATTGACACACTGCTTGTCCGACATCCAGTACTGGATGAGCAGAAATTTTCTCCAATTAAGTATTGGGAAGACTAAAGCCATTGTCTTCGGGCCCCACCACAAACTCCGTTCCCTAGCCACGACTCCGTCCCTCTCCCTAGCATCTGCCTGAGGCTGAACCAGACCGTTTGCAACCTTGGCGTCATATTCAACCTGAAATGAGCTTCCGACCACATATCTGTGGCATAACTAAGACCGCCTATTTCCACCTCCATAACATTGCCCGTCTCCGCCCCTGCCTCAGCTCATCTGCTGCTGAAACCCTCATCTATGTCTTTGTCACCTCTAGACTTGACTATTCCAACACACTCCTGGCTGGCCCCCACATTCTACCCTACGTAAACATGAGGTCATCCAAAACTCGGCTGCCCGAGTCCTAACTCGCAGCAAGTCCCGTTCACCCATCACCGCTTTGCTCGCTGACCTTCACTGGCTCCCAGTTAAGCAATGCCTTGATTTCAAAATTCTCATCCTTGTTTTCAAATCCCTCCATGGCCTCGCCCCTCCCTATCTTTGTAATCTCCTCCAGCCCCACAACTCCACCCCCCCCCCCCCCCCACCGAGATATCTGCGCTCCTCTAATTCTGCCCTCTTGAGCATCCTTGATTATAATCGCTCAACCATCGGTGGCTGTGCCTTCAGCTGCCTAGGCCCTAAGCTCTGGAACTCCCTCCCTAAACCTCTCTGCCTCTCTACCTCTACCGTGGTTGGGGGGGGGGGGGGGGGGGAGGAAGGGTGTGATGTTGACTGTTAACTGGACGAATTGCACCCCGGCCCTCCACGGAGATCCTGCCTCTGCCACAGGCTCTACATTGCCCGTCCAGAATCAGGCTGTGCTGGGGTCAATATTTAGTCATCTGCAGGCAGCCACTACAATAACCCGTGAGGCAGGAGGTCGAGCCAGGCAACTTATCACACAGTGCCTCCCTTGAACTGGGAATTAATGTGGTGCAGGTTCACAATATGAACTTATCAATGCATTTCCTTTATAGGGAGGTAAAAAGCAAATTACTGCAACAGTACACATACTGCAAAACAGCAGGTCAGTCAACATCTACAGGAAGAACAGGCAACATTTCTTCAGCAGGGGTATCTGATCCTTTGTTCACCCACCTGGGTTATCTGATGCTTTGCTCATCCATGTGGGTTATCTGATGATTTTTTCACACATTTGAGGTTGGGGTATCATGCTTTACTCACCATTCGGGTGAGGGCTAGGATATTTTTAATGTATATTTTGATTCTTGGGATGTGTGCAAGGTTGGTATTTATGCCCATCCCTAGTTGGTGCATGTTTATTACATGCTCAAAGCGCAGAAATTAACATGTTCTCAGGTAACATAATACGTTCTCTCTTTACACCTTCGTAATGTTTCACATTAAGTAAAACAAAAATAATAATAAATATATATGTTTACCGGGAACGGTAGCATAGTGGTTATGTTACTGGGCTAGTAATCCAGAGGCCTGGACTAATGATCCAGAGATGTGAGTTCAAATCCCACCATGGCAGTTGGGGAATTTAAATTCAGTTAATTAAATCTGGAATAAAAAGCTAGGATCAGTAACCATGAAACTATCGGATTGTCGTAAAAACCCATCTGGTTCACTAATGTCCTTTAGGGAAGGAAATCTGCCGTCCTTACCTGGTCTGGCCTATATGTGACTCCAGACCCACAGCAATGTGGTTGACTCTTAACTGCCCTCTGAAATGGCCTAGCAAGTCATTCAGTTGTAACAAACTGCTACGAAAAACAATAAAAAGAATAAAATCGGACGGACCACCCGACATAGACCTCGGCACCGGCTACGGACACGACAATGGCACACCCAGCCCAGTCGACCCTGCAAAGTCCTCCTCACCAACGTCTGGGGACTTGTGCCAAAATTGGGAGAGCTGTCCCACAGACTAGTCAAGCAACAGCCTGACATAATCATACACACAGAATCATACCTTTCAGCCAATGTCCCAAACTCCTCCATCACCATCCCTGGGTATGTCCTGTCCCACCGGCAGGACAGACCCACCAGGGGTGGTGGCACAGTGGTATACAGTCATGAGGGAGTGGCCCTGGGAGTCCTCAACATTGAATCTGGACCCCATGAAGTCTCACGGCTTCAGGTCAAGCATGGGCAAGGAAACCTCCTGCTGATTACCACCTACCCTCAGCTGATGAATCAGTACTCCTCCATGTTGAACACCACTTGGAAGAAGCACTGAGAGTAGCAAGGGGGACTTCAATGTCCATCACCAAGAGTGGCTCGGTAGCACCACTACTGACCGAGTTGGCCGAGTTCTGAAGGACATAGCTGTCAGTCTGGGCCTGCGACAGGTGGAGAGAGAACCAACACGAGGGAAAAACCTACTTGACCTTGTCCTCACCAATCTATCTGTCGCAGATGCATCTGTCCATGACAGCATTGATAGCAGTGACCACCACTCAGTCATTGTGGAGACGAACTCCCGTCTTCACACTGAGGACACCCTCCATCGTGTTGTATGGCACTACCATTGTGCTAAATGGAATAGATTCAGAACAGATCTAGCAGCTCAAAACTGGGTATCCATGAGGCGCTGTGGGCCATCAGCAGCAGTAGAATTGTATTCCACCACAATCTGTAACCTCATGGCCCGGCATATCCCTCAATCTACCATTACCATTAAGCCAGGGGACCAACCCTGGTTCAATAAGGAGTGTAGAAGTTCATGCCAGGAGCAGCACCAGGCATACCTAAAAATGCGGTGCCAACCTGGGGAAGCTGCAACACAGGACTACATGCATGCTAAAAGGCGGAAGCAGCATGCTATAGACAGAGCTAGGCGATCCCACAATCAACGGATCAGATCAAAGCTCTGCAGTCCTGCCACGTCCAGTCGTGAATGGTGGTGGACCATTAAACAACTAACGGGAGAAGGAGGCTCCATGAATATCCCCATCCTCAATGATGGTGGAGTCCAGCACGTGAGTGCAAAAGACAAGGCTGAAGCATTTGCAACCATCTTCAGCCAGAAGTGCCAAGTGGATGATCCGTATTGGCCTCCTCCTGAGGTCCCCACCATCACAGAAGCCAGTCTTCAGCCAATTCAATTCACTTCACGTGATATCAAGAAACGGCGGAGTGCACTGGATACAGCAAAGGCTATGGGCCCCGACAACATCCTGGCTGTCGTGCTGAAGACTTGTGCTCCAGAACTAGCCGCGCCTCTAGCCAAACTGTTCCAGTACAGCTACAACACTGGCATCTATCCGACAATGTGGAAAATTGCCCAGGTATGTCCTGTCCACAAAAAGCAGGACAAATCCAATCCGGCCAATTACCTCCCCATCAGTTTACTCTCAATCATCAGCAAAGTGATGGAAGGTGTCGTCGACAGTGCTATCGAACGGCACTTACTCACCAATAACCTGCTCACTGATGCCCAGTTTGGGTTCCACCAGGACCACTCGGCTCCAGACCTCATTACAGCCTTGGACCAAACATGGACAAAGGAGCTGATTTCCAGAGGTGAGGCGAGAGTGACTGCCCTTGACATCAAGGCAGCATTTGACCGAGTGTGGCATCATTTGACCGAGTGTGGCATCAAGGAGCCCTAGTAAAACTGAAGTCAATGGGAATCGAGGGGAAAACTCTCCACTGGCTGAAGTGATACCTAGCACAAAGGAAGATGGTTGTGGTGGTTGGAGGTCAATCATCTCAGCCCCAGGACATCGCTGCAGGAGTTCCTCAGGGCAGTGTCCTAAGCCCTACCATCTTCAGCTGCTTCATCAATGCCCTTCCCTCAAACATAAGGTCAGAAATGGGGATGTTCGCTGATGACTGCAGTGTTCAGTTCCATTCACAACTCCTCAGATAATGAAGCAGTCCATGTCCGCATGCAACAAGACCTGGCCGACATTCAGGCTTGGGCTGATAAGTGGCAGGTAACATTCGCGCCACAGAAGTGCCAGGCAATGATTATCTCCAAGAAGCGAGAGGCCAACCACCACCCCTTGACATTCAACGGCATTACCATCGCCGAATCCCCCACCATCAACATCCTGGGGGGTCACTATTGACCAGAAACTTAACTGGACCAGCCACATAAATACTGTGGCAACAGGAGCAGGTCAGAGGCTAGGTACTCTGCGGCAAGTGTCTCACCTCCTGACTCCCCAACGCCTTTCCACGATCTATAAGGCACAAGTAAGGAGTGTGATGGAATACTCTCCACTTGCCTGGATGAGTGCAGCTCCAACAACACTCAAGAAGCTCAACACCATCCTGGACAAAGCAGCCCCCTTGATTGGCACCCCATCCACCACCTTAAACATTCACTCCCTCCACCACCGGCGTACCGTGGCTGCAGTGTGTGCCATCTACAAGATGCACTGCAGCAACTTGCCAACCCTTCACCGTCAGCACCTCCCAAACCCGTGTCCTTTACCACCTAGAAGGACAAGGGAAGCAGGAGCATGGGAACACCACCACCTCCAAGTCACACACCATCCTGACTTGCCGTTCCTTCATCTGGGTCAAAATCCTGGAACTCCCTCCCTAACAGCATTGTAGGAGTACCTTCACCACACGGACTGCAGCAGTTCAAGGCGGCGGCTCACCACCACCTTCTCAAGGGCAATTAGGGAAGGGCAATAAAGTGGGCCAGAGTGGAAGATTGGGAACGGTTTAAGATAGAGCAAAGGAGGACAAAGGGCTTAATCAAGAGGGGCAAAATAGCTTACGAAAGCAAGCTGGCGGAAAATATAAAAACTAACTCCAAAAGCTTTTATAAGTATATCAAGAGGAAAAGACTGGTGAAAACCAAAGTTGGTCCATTGCAGTCAGATACGGGGGAATATATAACGGGAAATAAGGAAATGGCAGACCAACTAAATGCATACTTTGGGTCAGTCTTTACGAAGGAAGACACAAAAAACCTCCCTGGGATATCGGGAAAAATAGGGACATGGGCAAAGGAGGAACTGACGCAAATCAATATCTTCAAGGATATGGTGTTAAGGAAGCTAAAGGGATTGAAGGCGGACAAATCCCCAGGGCCTGATAACATGCATCCTAGGGTACTGAAGGAGGTGGCCCTAGAGATAGCGGATGCACTAAGTATGATTTTTCAGAATTCATTAGACTCGGGAACAGTGCCCATGGATTGGAGGGTAGCTAACGTTACCCCACTATTCAAAAAGGGGGGTAGGGAAAAAGCAGGTAATTACAGACCTGTAAGCCTTACATCAGTTGTGGGCAAAATGCTGGAGTCCATCATTAAGGATGAAATAGCGGAGCACTTAGCAAATGGGGACAGGATAGGACAGAGTCAACATGGATTTACAAAGGGTAAATCGTGCTTGACTAATCTATTGGAATTTTTTGAGGGAGTAACTGGTAAAATAGATGGGGGAGAGCCAGTAGATGTGGTGTACCTGGACTTCCAAAAGTCCTTCGACAAGGTCCCACATAAAAGATTAGCATGGAAAATTGAAGCTCATGGGATAAAGGGGAAAGTTTTGACGTGGATAGAGAACTGGCTGTCAGATAGAAAACAGAGAGTTGGAATAAACGGCTCATTTTCTGAATGGCAGGCAGTAACAAGTGGGGTACCACAGGGATCTGTCCTGGGTCCCCAGCTGTTCACAATTTACATTAATGACCTGGATCAGGGAGTCGGATGCAGCATTCCCAAATTTGCAGACGACACTAAACTAGGAGGGGGGGTGGGCTCAGAGGAGGAGACCAGGAAGCTCCAGAGCGATTTGGACAGACTGGGTGATTGGGCGGATAAATGGCAGATGCACTATAATGTAGACAAGTGCGAAGTTATCCACCTTGGGTGCAGGAACGGGAGGGCAAATTATTATTTAAATGGCAATAAATTGGGAGAGGGGGAAGTACAGAGAGACCTGGGTGTTCTTGTACACCAGTCACTGAAGGCGAGCATGCAGGTGCAACAGGCGGTCAAGAAGGCAAACGGTATGCTGGCCTTCATAGCAAAAGGGTTGGAATACAGGAACAGGGATACCTTGCTGCAGCTGTACAGGGCACTGGTGAGACCACACCTCGAGTACTGTGTACAGTTTTGGTCGCCTCATCTGAGGAAAGATGTTCTTGCCATGGAGGGGGTGCAGCGGCGATTCACCAGGCTGATACCAGGAATGGCGGGATTGACCTATGAGGAGAGACTATGTAGTTTAGGGATGTACACACTGGAGTTTAGAAGATTGAGAGGGGACCTCATAGAAGTGTATAAAATTCTGACAGGTCTAGACAGACTAGATGCAGAAGGAATGCTTCCCTTGGCGGGTGAGAACAGAACTAGAGGACATAATTTAAGGATAAGGGCTAAACCATTTAGGACAGAAATGAGGGGGAATTTCTTCACTCAGACGGTGGTGAACCTGTGGAACTCATTGCCACAGAGGGCAGTGTACGCCAGCTCATTAAATATATTTAAGAGGGAATTAGATATATTTCTACAGGCAAAAGGGGTTAAGGGTTACGGAGAGAAGGCGGGGACGGGATACTGAATTGGAGGATCAGCCATGATCTCATTAAATGGCGGAGCAGGCTCGAAGGGCCGGATGGCCTACTCCTGCTCCTATCTTCTATGTATCTATGTATCTATGTAAATGCTGGCCTTGTCAGCGACGCCCACATCCCATGAACGAATTAAAAAAAAAATTGTATAACTAATTTTTATGCAGAAAAAATACTTGTGTTGTGTTACGGGGGTCCGTGGAATTTTTATAACACGGGAGGGCGGCCTCAGAAGCAAAAAGGTTGAGAACCCCTGGACTAGACCATCAATTATAATGGCTGAAAATTGAGAGCGCACTGACTTCACTTGCCCGATTCGATAATAAGCAATCCAGATGAGCGAGACTCCGCGCCATTAGCAGAGTCACACCATTTTTCAGGAATTAAAAAAAATGTTATTTATGATTTTTGCAGATTTACCGTGACTGCTTGAAGACTGTAGTACCATTTTGTTTTTTTCCAGAGAATGTCAGTTAGGAAACATGCTATGAGATTTAATTTTATCATATTCATCATGCTTTAGTATTTACTAATTTTTTGTGCCAATAATGGTTTTGAACCCATGCACATTACAAAGGACATTCAATCCTGTAGGTAAAAATGAAAACAGATAACTTAAAACAGTGTTATGCGCAAATAATCATTTAAAATAAAAGCACATTAAATCTGAATGTTAGACCATTGTGCAAAGTGCAGATTATGCATTTTAGTATAAGATATCATCATTACTAAGTTTGTAACTTGAAGGCACACAGTAGACTAGTTTTCCAGTAAGATTATGGCAAGATGTGAATGAGTTCTTTTAACACTCAGCAACCAGGTTTAAAGTTTAGCCCAGACTGATGGAATGAAAATCTCCTCTCTCTGCTGGCTGTACTAACGCTGAATGTTGTAGTGAAGTCAAATTTGACCGTAAGGGATTATGTGAAATGAGTTTGGCCCATCTCAAACTATTCGTGGGTCTGCTCAGAATTTGGCACTAACTCAAACTCTTACTTGGAGAGGCTTGGAGGACAGCTGGTGTGGGAAACAGAAATATTCACATTGGTGCATTAGAGAGTACTCCTCAGAGTTTGGTGCAAAGGCTCATTGCAGGGACAGAGTGAAAAGAACTCTGTTTGGCTTGTGATATACTCGACGTGGGAATGCTTGATGCTGACACAGGGGCCTAAGGTCAAAAGTTTTCCACTCCTCAGTACTACCCTTCATCTTAGTAAGTGCAAAACAAAACAGAAAGTGTAAATTTAAGAGTTATAGGTAGTAGTGCAGGATCTCTAATGAATAGTTTACTTTGGGTTGTTTAGACCTTTTGCTGCCATGTAGAAATCCAAAACAGACAATATTCTATACCCTGAACCATGTGATAACAAGTATGGTCCCAGCAGTTGCATGACCTACTTCAATAGAAATGAGGATCACAATCATCCACTCGAGGCGCAATCCATGCTTCTCGCTTAGATGGTTTCTCATCAAGTCTGTTAGCTCTGTACAATGCTGTAGCTTTTCATTAATCACCTGCAGGATTCAAAAAGTTAGTATTCTGAATGCTGTATTCATCAGTCCAAGGTACACTATAGTTCTAATTTAGCACAGTATATCGACCTGAAACGTTAACTCTGTTTCTCTCTCCACAGATGCTGTCTGACCTGCTGAGTATTTCCAGCCTTTTCTGTTTTTATTTCAGAGTTCCAGCATCCGCAGTATTTTGCTTTTTTATAATATTAAGTTACTTTTTTGGTCAGGCAGTATTTCATATGTGTTGCTTGTGTAACTCATTTTGCATACAGTTGCATATAGTCAGGCTCTCAAGCAGATAAATACACAGGACAACATTTTGCAAAGGGAGGTTCCTGGGTCAAGAGCATAGATTGCATAATTGGGCACAGAGGTCAGCGTGTCTAATTCTTAATGTTGCTGATATTCTATTGTCATTAAAATTAATCACTGGAAAATCAGGAGCGTCTTGAATTGCCCACTCTGACCTCATAGACTGATTTTCCAATCTGTGTTCTGCGCCAGAGTACAGCCTCGTAATATTTACCATTATTGACAGTGCACTATACAAAACACTGGAAGACGCATTCCACCACGGAGGATTTGGTTTCCATTTTACTTGGACATTTTTTTTCTATCCTATTCCTTTTTTATTACGTGCAAATACAAAGAAAGCTGTTAAGAAACCAAAATCAAATCCAGCAAGGTTTAGTACTTTAGTGACTCAATATCACAGCTCTGCCTGAACAATCTGAATGACTAATTTTTATACTTGTAGTACTGGCATGATCACTTTCCGACGTTACCAGCATCATCATTTTGTAATCGGAATCCTGAGCAGCTGAACAATTCCATCAGGTATTTCGTACAAAAATCTATATTTATTTTTTTAAATTATTTTTGGTTTAAAAAAGTCATGATTTGCAAAATTGATAAAAGAAAGAATGCCTGCTGGTTAATGCTGTGGGTAAGCCTTTCAGCACCTCCTTCAGTTCAAATGTCAGTTAATGGCATAAAATAAAAACAGAAAATGCTGGAATATTCAGGTCAGGCAGCATCCGTGGGGAGAGAAACAGAGTTAACGTTTCAGGTCAATGACCTTTCATCAGAACTGGAAGAAGTTAGAGATTTAACAGTTTTTAAGCAAGTGCAAGCCAAGGAAAAGTATGTTGGGCGGGAGGGGTGGGCGGGTGCAGGAAAGAACAACAGAAAAGGTCTGTGTTAGTGTGTCCCTCCGCAATACCCTGGTCCACTCTTCAATCACCTCCAACACCCGCTCCCATTCCTCTGGCACCTTCCCATGCAAGTGCAGGAGATGCAACACCTGCCCTTTCACCTCCTCCCTTCCCACCGTCCAGGGCCCCAAACACTCCTTCCAGGTAAAACAGCGATTTACTTGTACTTCTTCCAACTTAGTATACTATATTCGCTGCTCAGGATGCGGTCCCTTCTATAATGGGGAGACCAAACGCAGATTAGGTGATTGCTTTTCTGAACACCTCCGTTCAGTCCACAAGCACGATCCTGGGTCGCTTGCCACTTTAAATTTCCATCCCACTCTCACCTCGGCTTCCTACACTGTTCCAATGAAGCTCAATGCAAACTCAAGGAACAGCACCGTGTCTTTTAATTAGACACTTTACAGTCATCTGGCCTCAACGTTGAGTTCAACAACTTTAGATCATAACCACCGCTCTCATTTTCTCAGACAGCAGGTGCTGGTAATGATTCTGCTGTAACCATTTACACCTCCTCTAGACCCATCGTTTGTTCCTTTACTTGTCCCATTACCTCGCACCATCATCACTTTTGTCATTTAATCACTCCTGCCCTCCATCCTATCACAGATCTTTCCTTTTATTCTTTCTTCTCCCCCCCCCCCCCCCCCCCCCCCACACCTCCTTTTCCTTGGCTCTGCACTTATTTTAAAAACTGTTAAAATCTCTAACTTCTTCCAGTTCTGATGAAAGGTCATCACCCTGAAACATTAACTCTGTTTCTCTCTCCACAGATGCTGCCTGACCTGCTGAGTATTTCCAGCATTTTCTGTTTTTATTTCAGATTTCCAACATCTGCAGTATTTTGCTTTTGTTTTAGTTAACGTCATGTTTATTGCATGTATAGATAGCACTTTTCAGCTTCTATAGTGCATCCTGATTTTACTAATTTTACTCTAGAATATAAGATTATTTTTCACTAAACATTTAGTAACAATTATACTGTATAGGCATTACTATGTATCAATCCCAAGGAGGAAACTAGTATAGTAACTCTTTCTTATCCGGCACCGATGGGACCAGGATGGAGCCGGTTGATGAAAAATTCTGGATAACAGAGAGGTATACCTACCAAGGCAATTTTTAACACAAACAAAAATAAAAACCACTGACTAACTCGGCCACTGCGGGAGACTCGAACTCGGCAAAACGAGTGCTGGACGGATTCGGCAAGATTACTGGTTATCTATTTTGCCGGTTATTAAAGTATTCCGGATGATTAAGTGCCGTTTAAACAAGAGTTTTACTGTACTGTAATTCCCATCCAATATGACTGGCATTGCTTGTCAACATGGGCTTCAAAGGAAATAAAACTACCTGTTACAATTAAAACCGCATATAGTATAAACATTAAGCACGGTATGATTTGGGATTCAGATGATTGTAAACTTTGTCACCCTTGTAGTTTATGACATGATCTGAGCCCTTCAATCAGATTATTCCATTGTAATTACTCCTAGGGATTCAGTACTGTGTCTCTAAAGAGTGCTGATACTGGAACTTTGAAAATAAATAGAAATGTCAGTTCTGTGGGCTGAGTGGCACAATAGTTCAGCAGTCTGTCCTTTCACCTCTGGCTCCAGGGTTTAAATCCAGCACAAATATATGGAATGAATACCTCCTCTGTCTGCTGGCTGGAAGGATCTGACCTGGAATCACTTTTTCAAGATGTGATTCTGCAGCACAAAACTCTGCTTAACTTGGCACTAATTGGCAACCTCACTCACAGAGGTGACAAGGATGCCTGGTGTGAAAAATAAAAATGATGCACTGCTGCAGTAGAGCTGTTCTTCTGAGGTCAGGGTTAAAGCAACCTGTTGAGGTAGAGCAAGGGAAGTTTTAATCTGCTTCTAACCAATGCAAATAATAGTTAATTATGCATTTAGCCTCGGCTTAGAAGGGACAGGGTTCCAAACATAGGATGGAGATCCTCAGTCAAGAAAAGTAGTGCCTGAAGCATTACTGCTAGTATTAGGTATTGAAACAGAATCTGAGGTGCGGTTGCAGTATCTCTTCCATTCCTGGCATAAGCACTGGGAACTCTTATAGTGCTGCTCTGGTTAAATTAGTCACATTTCTTTGATGTTATAGAATGAGCTTTGATGGCACAGAATGAGCCATCCTCAATAAGTCCAGTTTGGTTTACATTGGGAAACCAAGACTTAACCGTGCCAAGGCTGTAAAGATTAAGGGGCAGATAGAAGGTAATGACCGCAGCGTGGGTTCTGCTCTATTAGGATCATACTTTGTGCTCCACTCACCCATCTGGAATTAGTGAAAGGGCAAAACCATGCGCAAAGGCGCTCTTAAAGGCACACTGGTTTATTGGTCATTTTTTCAGTATTTCTTTGGCATCAGAACATACGGGAATGGTGTATGTAGAAACAAAAACATGGAAATATTGTCTGCAAAATTACCAGGACGAAATTACCAACTGAAGCATTTTTAAGAGCTCAGCAAAACAGAAGAAGCACAAATGAGGGAATATGAAAAGAATGCAAATTGTCACTGCAGCTTAGGGAACAAGACAATTAATTGCAAGCTAGACTCCCATGCTGATTGGCAAGACAAGGTAAAATTAATGATGCAGGTTGCTTTTAAAGTGCCTGAAGTACAATGTTTCATGGTTGAAGTGGTATAAGACGAAAGGCTTGCCATGCAGATCAGCAGGTATCAGAGCTGGACTTCCTGCACCCATTATGCCACCAACTATATCTGAAGACCCTGGCAATAAATCTGGCAATGACAGAGCACAACTGCTTCCACAGGATTCAGGTCAGTGCAGAGCTGTGCCATCTGCTGCAAGGCCAACTTACAGCATAGGAGGGCAACACTACCACTGGCAATCGAGGTCGCCACTGCCGTCAACTTATCTTTCCAGGCTAGCATAGGGATCATCTGAAGCATCATCCATTGTGCTGCCCGCACACGTAAAAAAAACACGCATTGATCAACATTTTTATTTTCTTCCCACTGAATAGCAACAAGCGCATGACACCACTGCCCAATTCCATGTGGTTACACAGCCAGCACATAATTACTCCTTCTCCAGTACCACCACTCGCTCCTCCTCAATTGTGCAGCTTGAATCACCGGGACTAACTTCTCAAGCTTCCTAACTGCATCTTCTGGGATATGTGTAGCTGTGCTGGTGCTTGCAAATGTTGGTGAGATGGATGCAGGGTGTTGTGAGCACTTTCTTGTTCTGGGTCACTTCCAACAGTTGACAGGCTGCTTTTCCAGGGCAGAAACAGGAACAAATGTTAGAATGCTGGCTAGGACACACCTTGCATTGTGTATTGTTTGTGTGCCTGTGTATATTTCTGTGTGAGTGAGTGAGTGAGAAAGGTGCAAGACATAACAAGAGCTGATGGTACTAGCCCTGAGCCTGGGAGAGGTATCCAGCTTCACCTGCCACTTTTATGTCCATTTTAAGTCAGACGAGGCAGCAAGACCAAAAATGCTGATTGAAGATTGAAGACAAAGGGTGGAGCTATTAAAACTAAGAGGTGGTAGCATGTTGTATAGACTTGCAAGAGGTATGAACTGTGAGTATGAGAATTAGCGACTGTGCCATCAGGACAGACAAGGTGGAAAGTAGGATTCACAGACGTTATGACAGTATGCTCTATCAAGGGACTGGAAGCAACAGCTGCAGAAAGCATGAAGACAACAGTGGACATTTTATTTCTCTCTAAAGTTGTAGTTAGCAGATGAGTTAGCAGAAGTTATGCAGGAATACAGTTGGCTCAGGATACCTCAGATTAATCGAAGTGTGATAAGGGGCTTAAATTTTACCTTGGAGTCACGATGGTGTCGGGGGGGGGGGGGGGGGGGGGGGGGTGGTGGGGGGAGGAAGAACCGTGGATTGCGTCGGAAACCCAGACGTTGGAGAGACGAAGCCACTGCAATTGAATCAGACTTCCGGGTTTCCTGACCAATTAACTGGAGCAGGTCTGATGATGTCGCAGATGACCTGACTTCAGCTGAGCTATTTAAAGGAGCAATGGACAGATGTCACTTGAAGGCTGGTGGAGGTGGAAGCCAGATTTTGACAGAGGGGAATTGTTTGTGCTATAACACTTTGACAACGCTAAATCCTTAATTATGCAGAGTCGAAGGCAGAAAGCAGTCCCCAGGTTTAGCGATGCCTCCTTTGAGATATTACTCCAAGGAGTGAGGGCCCACAGGAACCTCCTGTACCCTGCTGATGGGAGGAAGAGGCCAGCGGCACTGATCAAAACCGCATGGCTGGAGGTAACAGAAGAAGTGAGCAGGAGGAGTGTTGTTCAAAGGACATGGATGCCGTGTAGGAAATGTTTTAACAGCCTCATGAGGTCAGGAAAGGGGAGTACAATGCCACATTACCCTACATCCTGATGTGCATGTCACCCCAACTCTCTCACTCTGCCTCCCAGTCCTACTCCTGCACATCACTCCTCACACCAACCTACCTTGCAGGTGCACCCATTACTCAGTCTCACGGCGGGGTGGGGAAGTTGGTTCAGCATCTGCGTGCCATATGGGTGCACTGGTGTAACTTAACTAAATCGTGTCATTATGAGGCCATCCTGGGCTCCTGGGCAGCAATGTGCGCCGCTGCTGGTGCCATGTCCACTTCATGTTCATCTTCCTTCTCCTCCTCGTGTTTCTCCTGTTCCTCCGAAGAGGCTCTGTGCGTTGCTCCTCCTGCAGCTCCAATCCTCGCTGCTGCGTTATGTTGTGCACAGCACAGCATATGACGATCATTCTGGAGACCCTGGTTGGTGCGTATTGAAGGGCTCCTCCAGATCTGTCCAGGCATCTGAAGCGCATCTTCAACATCTTGATTGTTTGCTCTATGACACATCTCGTTGTCATCTGGCTTTGATTGTAGTGCTCTTCGGCCTCATTGCTTGGCCTCCTCAAGGGTGTCATCAGCCACGTCTTCAGCGGATACCCCTTGTCTCCAGGCAACCAGCCGCTAAGTCTGGTCGGAGGTGCGAAGAGCTGAGGGAGGGTGGACTGGGGCAGGATGAATGAATCATGATAGCTCCCTGGGAATCTGGCACACATATACATAATGATCTTTTTGTGGTTGCAGACGAGCTGCACATTGATGGAGTTGAAGCCTACGGTTCACGAACACTCATGGGTGATCTGGAGGTGCCTTGATGGGCACATGTGTGCAGTCGATGACACACTGCACCTGTGGGAAGCCAGCCAGAGACGCAAAGCCGAGCACCCACTCAGTCTGACTGGCTTCATCAGTGGCAAAGTGTACATAAGTGCCTGCCTTGTCAAACATGGCATCGGTCACCTGGGTGATGCATCTGTGGGTGGCTGACTGCAAGATTCTGCAAATGTCTCCTGCAGATCCCTGGAAGGAGCCTGAGGTGAAGAAGTTGGGGGAGGTGGTGACTTTGACAGCCACTGGTAACGCGTGTCCACCAGGTCCACTTGGCAGCAGGTTTTCTTCCAGCAGGCTACAAATGTCTGCCACCACCTGACGCGATGGCCTGAGCCTCCTGAGGCACTGGTGTTCAGTTACGTCCAGGAAGTTGATCCTCTGCCTATATACCCTGTGTTGGGGGTATCGCCTCCTGTGAGGTGCACCCCTGTGCTCATCCCCTCTCTCCTGTGGAGCGGCAGGTCGATGAGGAGAAGGCTGTTGCTGTTCCTGCTGATGTTGCTGCTGCTGGGGCTCATCTTGGTCCGAATCTGAGGTCCAAGGTGAAACAGCATAAGCAGCACCCATGCTGATCTGATAGATGCCAGGTAAAGTGGAGATCAGAGGCAAAATCCTCCAATGTAGTGAGAGTGACTTCCAATGTAGTGAGAGTGACTTCCTGAAAGCAAACTCTCAGCATAAATGTTTGCAGACGACACAAAGCTGGGTGGGCGTGTGTGCTGTGAGGAGGATGCAGAGAAACTCCAGTATGATTTGGACAAGTTGGGTGATTGGGCAGATGCATGGCAGATGCAGTATAATGTGGATAAATGCGAGGTTATCCACTTTGGTGGCAAAAACAGGAAGGCAGATTATTATCTGAACGGCAATAGATTGGGAAAAGGGGAAGTGCAATGAGACCTGGGAGTCCTTGTGCACCAGTCGTTGAAGGTAAGCATGCAGGTGCAGCAGGCGGTTAAGAAGGCAAATGGTATGTTGGCCTTCATAGCGAGAGGATTCGAGTACAGGAGCAAGGATGCCTTGCTGCAGTTGTACAGGGCCTTGGTGAGACCACACCTTGAGTATTGTGTGCAGTTTTGGTCGCCTTATCTGAGGAAGGATGTTCTTGCCATCGGGGGAGTGCAGCGAAGATTCACCAGACTGATACCTGGGATGGCAGGAATGACGTATGAAGAGAGATTGGGACGATTGGGCTTGTATTCGCTAGAGTTTAGAAGAATGAGAGGGGATCTCATTGAAACTTATAAAATTCTAACAGGACTAGACAGACTAGATGCAGAAAGGATGTTCCCGATGGCGGGGGAGTCCAGAACCAGGGGTCACAGTCTAAGGATAAGGGGTAAGCCATTTAGGACTGAGATGAGGAGGAATTTCTTCACCCAGAGAGTGGTGAACCTGTGGAATTCTCTACCACAGAAGGCAGTTGAGGCCAATTCATTAAATATATTCAAGAAGGAGATAGATATATTTCTTAAGGCTAAAGGGATCAAGGGATATGGGGAGAAAGCAGGGACAGGGTACTGAATTTGGATGATCAGCCATGATCTCATCGAATGGCGGAGCAGGCTCGAGGGGCCGAATGGCCTACTCCTGCTCCTATCTTCTATGTTTCTATGTCAGCAAGAGCCTTTGCCTTAGGCAAGGAAGCAGGTGTGAGGTGTGAGTATTGATGTGATTTTTTTAACTGTCAATTGTTTAACTCCCACAATGGCCGCTCTGCTTTTGCCTTACTTTCAGTGGCGAGGTGGACAGCCAGTAAAAGCTGCAACATCAGGTAAAAAAAAGGTTGTTAATAGCCTCTTAACAATCTTTAAACTGCTTTAATTAGGTCACCCGCCTCTCCCGAGTGGGTCTCTGGCGCGCTGACTAACCTGCCCGAGTTAAAGGCGGAAGCTGGTGGGTTGAAGCCAGCAGGTTGAAGCCAGCTTCCCAACGCGGTCAATTTC
This sequence comes from Squalus acanthias, assembly GCA_030390025.1. Lineage (NCBI taxonomy): Eukaryota > Metazoa > Chordata > Chondrichthyes > Squaliformes > Squalidae > Squalus > Squalus acanthias. Next base: position 88,570,452 of record CM059436.1, on the reverse strand, counting down.
AGCGCTTTTAACTGCCCACCCTCTCGCAAACCCGCTCACTCTTCAAAGTAAAAATTCAGCCCAAGAAGGAGGTTTATTAAAGACAGAAAAATGGCAGGCATGATTGAACCAAGCTGCATTACCAGATCTGACTGAAGGACGAGGTATAAAATCTGCAAAGCCAGGTATAACATCAGTTGTTTCACTGGTATAAATAGAAGGATCGGAGAGGGAAAAGGCATTTGGACAAGGGAAAAGTACCAACAAATTCTTAAAATCTATCCTGTTTGGCTGTGCCAAACAAGACCGTTCATAGGGTATGCTTTATTGCAGGGTACACTGCAAGAGGAGATGTGAGACAATGAGCAGGAGTACCCAGTGGTGAGGAGTCAGGTACTGTAAGAGTTAGAATTAGAAGTGTAGAAGGGGTCTTGGAGATTATCTGAGTTACCAGAGATATTCATAGAGCTTTAAAAAATTTATTTTCAGGATGTGAGCATCACTGGCAAGACTGGCATTTATTACCCATCCCTAGTTGCCCATGAGAAGGTGGTGGGAGTTATTCATAGGGTGAATGATACGATGTTTAAAGTTATTCAAGATAGCAAAGGACTTAGGGTTAGTGTTATCCTAGGGCACTTTACCATCTTTACAATGATGTATGGTACGGACAGACCTAGAAATTCATCCAAGGCAGGTTTCTCCAGAAGAGATTAAAAACAACAACAAAAACCAGCATAAACACCGGCATATGCTGGGCTAAATGGCTTGCTTCTGTACTGTAAATTCTATGTAAAAAAAAAGTTGGTCCAAAAATCAAAACGAGATTAACAATTCAATGTAACAGGTTGATTTTTAAAAGTACTACAGTCTTTAAAAGTTAGAATATTAACTTTTTGAATATTTATGAAAATGAAAGTTATAAAATGAGCTGAAATTCTAGGCAATTTTCTAAACTATTGTTTTGTACCTGCTTTCAGTTGCAGTTCATCCTATTGAAATAAATGGAAAGCAAAGTTGACAGCAAATAGACATTTTCTGGTATGTGCCATATCTATATTTTTCCTATGTGCAATGTGAAAATTTGCTTAATGGTGATAATATTTATTGCAATCCATAAATAAGGCTGCAGTAAGAATTCCACATTTTATTTAGTAAAACTTTGAGCTGAAGCCCAAGGTATGGTATATGATATATCAGTCTGGGTTGATCTCTTCTACAATTGTGTGCATGAGATGCAAACACTATGTGCTACGCTTAAGGTGAGATGGCCCTTCTCTTATCACAAAGGCCTCAATACAATTCAAATGGCAAATTCAACCTTCCTAGATCATGATCAGACTTTCCTGAGATTACACTTTCTTTGCTATACATTTGGCTGTGATTTCCCTGTAAGGGTCTTTATGCAGGTACAAGGGTCTACCTAGCACAAATATCATATGCTAATAAGTATTATTATTACATATATAAAATGGAACATTTTCAAGTAAGTTATTTTTGTGGGAAAACGTAGCTTATCGGTACCTTTGAGTGACTACTTCTGACAAGTGCATATACAATTTTGGAAAATCAGTACCATAATCATGACGCTTAGGAGTGACTTGTGGAGCAATTCCAGCATGTCCTTTCATCAAAAACTATGTATACTCATTAGAGCGAATTCCAAACTTACGCAATCCCAGCAAGAAGCCGTGATCGCAGGAAGTGTGGATCAAAGAATTGAGACGACGACATTGTAGCCCTACCTCTGACCCGTTTTCCCTATCAGTGCAGCTTCCCCACTGGCAGCACAGAGTTAACCCTATTCTTTCTACATAACTACAAAGAGTGGTAGATTTTAGCTTCTTCCCATTTCTCAGAACAACACACACCTTTACACGTCGGTTAATGTTCAGAAACTGGCAGGTTTTGTCATAGAGCTGCTCTAGGTTCTCTCTGTCCCAGTAAAAATCAGGGGTCATCAGGAGATCTGAACTCAAGTTTATACGGTGTCTGAAAGAGGACAAACTTATGGTAACAACAGGCAGATCAGAGCTGTGTGAGCCACTGATTTCTTACATTAATATTTACAAAAACAATTCAGTAAAGTTATCTATAATATGCAAAGATGTGTAGAGAAAAAAAGAGAAATACGGAATGCTTTTCCAACGTGAAAAGTTCTTAATTTTTCTAAAGTTAAACCTTTTGATATTGTAGTTTTCTCTTAACTACTTAGATACAACACACACAGAACCTCACTACCCAATGAAGTCACGTTGCATCTTGCAGTCAGCATGCTTCTTATCCATCATGTAACTATAGGATTCCTGCATTTAGAGTTCTTACTAGTAAAGGTCAGTAATATGGCCATTATGAAAACAGCTACTGGGTAATTTTCCACAGGTGGATGCAATACCTCACCACCATCAGAAATAAGTCTAGCTCTACCTAGGTTATTTCCTACTAGATGTTGGGAACCGTTTGCTTAAATTTACCATCAGTGCTTGTGGCGAAGGCAAAATCTGTAAGCATTTGGTCCAAGGTGGTCCAAACTGCACCAGGCAGCTTCTGTTTAAAGAAAAAAAACTCAAGTTTGCGATTACAAGTAAACATACAGCTAGAGTCCTGCTACACTTGAGGCCAAGATTCCAAGCATTTCTTTGGAAAGATTCTTTCAAAAAAAAACATTCCAAATTTATATGTAAAAAGCTGGGAGCAAGTGACAATTACTGCTGCCCTGTGGACAAATTTGCAGTACATATCGAGGGTAGGTATTGCTTATGTTCACCCACATGAACATGGCCACTAAATGTTTCTGTGGATATGTCAGGTTATGCAATTAGCTATAGAACATTTTGTGTAATCTGAATTATCTTTGGGTCCCTACAAAATTACTTAGAAATAAAGAATGAGAAATTGAGCTCATATCTATTTACTGGCAGCATTCCTGAAATAAACTAGAAGCTTTTGCTTTACATTTTTACCTCAAAGCAAACAGTTCACCAATTTTCTGCATGACTTCAGATCGCGAAAGTTTCACTTGTTTTCCTGCTTTCAGCATCTGAATAGAGTGGAGTAATAGGTAAAATGCAAGCATATTGAGACACAGCCTAAATACAGGGACTTGCTGTGAACATTGGATGGTATAAATCTGGCTGTCAGAAACAGTCAAGCTTATATAGTACTGTATATATTTTAGTTTTCAATAAAAAATATCAGTTAAAGTTGAACCCATGCTGACTTAACATGTTGGATGGAACTGGGTTGTATCTAACTGTAAGTGGATTTATTTGATGGTGTTCAGCTTTCTTTTAAATTGACAGAGTTAGATTTAGATCTAGATCTAGAGTTACATCACACAACCATTCAAGAAATCTGGAGCTGAGGTAAGGTGTCTCTTAAACTAATGCCTTTCCTATAATAACCTCAATGATTTGATCTGTCTTCCATACAGTAGTGGAGATGAGCTAGAGAGGAACCAAACAGAATTAAACAAGGGAAATGGGCTGTTTCTCATTGTCGTGAAGACAACCCTTCTCAGGTCTAGGTGGTGGACCTACATTCTTATTTAGATTTATGCAGAGGAAGGAAGATAAATAGGATGGTGATTTTATTGAATAACATGAATTCTGGCACAACTGAAGATTTCCTCTGTGTACTACATGTAATGAATTCATAAATGATTTCTAAAGAATGCATTTGGTTGGATTTAGATGGCGAATGGAATTCTGCGCTATCCTCATGCCATACGATGCAAGGGTGTCTTGCTCATAGAAACATAGAAAATAGGTACAGGAGTAGACCATTTGGTCCTTCGAGCCTGCACCGCCATTCAATGCGTTCATGGCTGAACATGCTACCTCAGTACCCCATTCCTGCTTTCTCGCCATACCCCTTAATCCCCCTAGTTGTGAGTGTTATATTTAACTCCCTTTTGAATATATTTAGCGAACTGGCCTCAACAACCTTCTGTGGAAGAGAATTCCATAGATTCACCACTCTCTGGGTGAAGAAGTTCCTCCTCAGCTCAGTCTTAAATGGCTTCCCCTTAATCCTTAGACTGTGACCCCTGGTTCTAGTTTTCCCTAACATTGGGAACATTCTGCCCGCATCTAATTTGTCTAAACCAGTCAGGATTTTAAATGTCTCTATAAGATCCCCCCTCATTCTTCTGAACTCCAAAGGATACAAGTTCAGTTGACCCAATCTTTCTTGATATGTCAGTCCGGCCATCCCAGGAATCAATCTAGTGAACCTTCGCTGCACTCCCTCAATAGCAAGAATGTCCTTCCTTAAGTTAGGAGACCAAAACTGCGCACAATGCTCCAGGTGTGGCCTCACCAAGGCCCTGTACAACTGCAGCATCACCTCCCTACTCCTGTACTCAAATCCCCTTACTATGAAGGCCATCATTCCGTTTGCTTTCTTGACTGCCTGCTGCACTTGCATTCCCACCTTCAGTGACTGATGTACCATGACGCCCAGGTCTCGTTGCACCTCCCCTTTCCCTAATCTGCCACCATTCAGGTAATAGTCCGCCTCTCTATTTTTACCACCAAAGTGGATAACCTCACATTTATCCAGATTGTACTTCATCTGCCATACATTTGCCCATTCACCCAACCTGTCCAAGTCACTCTGTAGCCTCCTAGCATCCTCCTCATTGTTCACACTGCCTCCCAATTTAGTGTCATCCGCAAATTTGGGGATATTACATTTAATCCCTTCGTCCAAATCATTAATATATAATGTAAACAGCTGGGGTCCCAGCACCGAACCCTGCGGTACCCCGCTGGTCACTGCCTGCCATTCTGAAAAGTACCCATTTACTCCTACTGTGTGCCAACCAGTTCTCAATCCACGTCAACACATTACCCCCAATCCCATGTGCTTTAACTTTGCTCACCAATCTCTTGTGTGGGACCTTGTCGAAGGCCTTCTGAAAGTCCAAATACACCACATCTACTGGTTCCCCCCTGTCCACCCTATTGGAAACATCCTCAAAAAATTCCAGAAGATTTGTCAAGCATGATTTCCCTTTCACAAATCCATGCTGACTTGGACCTATCATGTCGCCACTTTCCAAATGGTCTGTTATGACATCTTTAATAATTGCTTCCATCATTTTACCCACGACCGATGTCAGGCTGACCGGTCTATAATTCCCTGCTTTCTCCCTCCCTCCTTTTTTAAAAAGAGGGGTTACATTGGCCACCCTCCACTCCATCGGAACTGATCCAGAGTCTAAGGAATGTTGGAAAATGATCGTCAATGCATCCACTATTTCCAAGGCCACCTCCTTAAGTACTCTGGGATGCAGACCATCAGGCCCCGGGGATTTTTCAGCCTTCAGTCCCATCAATTTCCCCAATACCTTTTCCCGACTAATAAGGATTTCCCTCAGCTCCTCCCTCTTACCAGATCCTCTGACCCCTTTTATTTCCGGCAGGTTGTGTGTGTCCTCCACAGTAAACACCGAACCAAAGTACTTGTTCAATTGATCTGCCATTTCCTTGTTCCCCATTACGACTTCCCCTGTTTCCGACTGCAGGGGACCTACGTTTGTTTTTACTAACCTCTTTCTTTTTACATATTTATAGAAGCTTTTGCAGTCCATTTTAATGTTCTCTGCAAGCTTCCTTTCATATTTTATTTTCCCTGCCCTAATCAAACCCTTCGTCCTCCTCTGCTGAGTTTTGAAGTTCTCCCAGTCCCCGGGTTTGCTGCTACTTCTGGCCAATTTGTATGCCACTTCCTTGCTTTTAATACTATCCCTGATTTCCCTTGTTAGCCATGGTTGAGCCACCTTCCCTTTTTTATTTTTACGCCAGACCGGGATGTACAATTGTTGTAGTTCATCCATGCGATCTCTAAATGTCTGCCATTGCCCTTCCACTGATAGCCCCTTAAATATCGCTTGCCAATTTAACCTCGCCAATTCACGCCTCATACCCTCAAAGTTGCCCTTATTTAAGTTCTGGACCATGGTCTCTGACTTAACTGTTTCCTTCTCCATCCTAATGTAGAACTCCACCATACTATGGTCACTCTTCCCCAGGGGGCCTCGTACCACAAGATTGCTGATTAGTCCTTCCTCATTACACAACACCCAGTCCAGGATGGCCTCCCCTCGAGTTGGTTCCTCAACATATTGGTTTAGGAAACCATCCCTTAAACACTCCAGGAAATCCTCCTCCACCGTATTGCTTCCAGTTTGAGTAGCCCAATCTATATGCATATTAAAGTCACCCATGATAACTGCCGTACCTTTTTTGCACGCACCTCTGATTTCCTGTTTCATACCCTCCCCCACCTCACTACTGCTGTTTGGAGGTCTGTACACAACTCCCACTAACGTTTTCTGCCCTTTGGTGTTCTGCAGCTCAACCCATATTGATTCCACATCCTCCAAGCTGATGTCCTTCCTAGCTATTGCATTAATCTCCTCTTTAACCAGCAATGCTACCCCACCCCCATTGAGTATGTCAAAATATCCCCATCCTCCCTACACACATAAATGTGTGCTGAAGTCACTTGTAATGCTGTAGCCTGTTGCTTTTCCAATCAGTTGGATTGTGGCTCTCTCTCCATCTACTTCCTCTTTCTCTGACCCATTCCCTCTTGCCTTCCATACTTCCTCTCTCATCATGGGCTGCCGATTCCTGATCGCTCCCACTCCAAACTTCTATGCTGATACAACCTCAGGTTCCTCTCTTCCCTGGACTGACTCATGGTCTCCCTCTGCTCCGACGGGGGTCACCTCAATCTCACCCAACGTACAAAACAAGCCTATGTTTAATCCAGTTCTCATCAGCCATGCACACACTAAGACCAATTGTAACACTCCCACCACCTCCCCAGTTGAGGTCAGCTAACTCAGCCTTGACCAAGAGTTGAATCTGGGACCTTCCTACTCTCTGTATTACATTACATGGTACACTTTCCCACTGAATTACTGAGGAGCCTGTGACTTTCTATCAATGATAAAGAAAATAATTAAAATTTAAAAATGAGAAAGTGGTAAAACTGGAGTAATTTTTAATAAATTCCAGTTAATGTCAGCAAATCAAAATGCAAACCATGGTAGCTGACTGACTTTCGCAAGGATTTCAGTTGTTAATATTTCAATTATAAGCAAATTTTCTCAAAACATTTCCAAATTCAGGTATTATCCCAATATTCAGCCTTTATATTATTGGGGTTAACACAATTATTTTAATGGAAATGGGGGTCAGATAATATCTCAATATCATTTACTATCTATGTTTATTTTAAATTCAGGCCCCAGGTTAGATGGGGTCTGTTTATCAATCTGAAGCAGGATACTATTATTACATTACTCACCTCAGGAATGGACTGAATGGATTCAACAAAGTTATCTAGTGACACCTCCCAGATGGCAAGTTTTACTGCAACCAAAGTTAAGATGAAGCCATTACAAACTTTCAATACTGTCAAAGATTTCAGCAATTTGCATATAAAACTAACTTGTAAATAGACTTCCTGTGAATTGCTGATGGTGAATTGGATTTTACATTGTTCTATAACAGCATCAGCATTATACCATATCATGCACAATGCATTCTTCTACTGTTAATGCAGGGAAGGTGTTCCTTTAAGGCTACAAAATGGCAAGTAGTGAAACCGAATTCAACAAATCTGCTAAGTTGTGGGCCAGCTCCAGAAAATGACCATGAAGCTATCAGAATGTCGTTAAAACTCGACTGATTCACTAATGTCTTTCAGGGAAGGGAAGCTGTTACACCCTATCCGCTCTGGCCCACATGACTCCAGTCCCACACGATGTGGTTGACTCAGCTGATTTCCCCAATGCTGGAGAAACCATTCAACAAATTCCTCCCTGTCACAATCTTGAGCCCCATTCCCCCCAACTAAAAGCGACATTCTTACCAACCCACACAGTTAGCTACATAAACACCCCTTTGCCATTGAGACTGAGTGTAAAGGGCTCTATAAATGGGCTGCAATTTCTCTCTACATATCAAAATGGATATCAAAACAAACATATAACGTAAAATGATTTTCATTTTAAAAAGCAGCACAATCTTCGAGGGGAGACTATACAAAATAGTACTTCTGAAGAAGATCGTCAATATGAATGGTTCAATCGTAAATCAGTTTGAAAATGGATTGAATAATACATATTCAGGGATATCAGTGATTGTATTGTAAAATGGTTATTTTATTTGCAATAATCGGCAAGATATAATGAGCGAAAAGTACAGGATCAGAAATGCATCCACATATTTGTGTGTCTCACCTGACAAGGAAAGTGCATTCGAAAATGCAAACTTCTCCAAAATAGATTCATCTGGTTCCAGATCAGAATTCAACAAAATCTCTCCTCGATGCAGCTTAGAATGTCCTCTGTGGAAAATGAATAAATAAATGATGTGGTAATGATAATAGCGTACGCTTGCTTATTTTGCAAAATCTTGACAATATCCTAGCACTTGCCCAAATTGATCTTCCCACACACCATAAATTGACTGCTTTTGCACTAACAAAAGCAAGTACAACAATGAAATGAACCATTCTTGCGATGTCCTTTCATTAAAATAAGCATTGGTCGTAGAATAGGCTCTGAAACTGCAGAACGATTACATAAATGGAGACTTCTCTGGAGTGTAAACAGTCCAATTGCTCTGTAAATGGGCTTTCCCCATCCTGTTAGGGATGCACTAAGGTGAGCGCAAGTGGGGTTGAGAACAATACCTTACATCAAAAAAATCTGTTCTCAAATCCACTAACAAAAGACCAAAACAAAGCCGTAGTTTATTTGCACACAGTGCAACATTTGTATCTGCTTGGGAGACAATTAAGAGATGTGTTTGTGCATGTGCTGCAGTCACGTGAGTTGTAACCAGTATTGCTGCAGTGACCACAGCTATTGGACCTAGAACATGCAGAAAATGTTCTGTTGAGACTTGTCAATAGAGGACAAAGGGCCAATTCTCTTTCTGCATTATCTGGAGTAGGGAGATTAATCCCAGAACTGTCTGTAAATGAAACCTTATGAACACGACATCCAATGAAGGCTTTAGTTGTGAGTTCTTCATAATTGGTTTTTGAACAATACTGGACATGATTTTAACACCATAAAATACAGAAGCTACATCCCTCAAAGCAGCTAAATATGCTTGGTACTGTACATCACAATAAATGGTACCCATTCCAGGCAGTGTCTCAGTAGAGTTTCTTCAATTGGAAAGAGAAGATCCTCCTGTGTTTTCCTCAATTTCACAGATGTTTTTGCTTTTTCTGGCTTATGTTTTTCTGCGCTGTAGCAGATGTGTCAGCAATCCCAGGAAGCCTGCTTGCTCAGAAATTTTATTTTTTAGTTCTATAATTCCAGCTCCGAAGCGCATTTAGGTGGAACTCATTAGCAGGACTGACTGTGAAATAAACAGCAAGAATATTGTTTTGTTGGTTCCTGCACTTTTAGAAAATCTTCTATATTAGTCTTCCTAAATGATTAAAATGGACAATACACAGAATTTAGAAAATCATCACTGGGAAGTGTAAAGGATTGCTTCTTTGATCCAAGCATCCATGATGTTCCTTCATCGGTAATACATCTAACTGCGGCACTCTCTAACCTCCAGAGATTGCTTGTGATACAAGAAGGAAGGTTGGAGGAGAGGAGTCACTGTTGGGAGGATGAAGTGGGCCGACATCAGGGTGAAGCTTCCACTTAAACCTCTGTGTTTTTGATTGTGGGAGCGGGGGGGGGGGGGGGGGGGGTGGCGGAGGGAAGCGACTGCTGTGCAAAATGACTGCAACTAAAACTAAGAAAGGTTTTATCCAACCTGTAAACCAGGAGGTTGCCTGCTCACTTGGGATTAGGCTAGCTTGTCTGACCATGTCAAAAACTTTAAACTCCAGCGGCTCCTCCATCTGCTCCCTACAGAGGCCCTTGCAAATGAAGGATCTCTCCAGCATCTTGGTTTGCAAATCTGCCAGCAGACAAGAAATGTAAATCTAAGAATGGTGACAAAGAAAATAACAAAAGCAGCAAACTCTGCTCCTTGGTCTTGGGCGGAAACTGCACCCTGCTGCTCTGTTAAAACAGTCAGTAGTTTATTTTTGACCCAAGGGAATGAAAGATTGCTCATGGATGGCTATGCCATCTGTATCACTGACTTAATTTGTGTCACCCTGTGGTGCGAAAACCTTGCCCAGTGAATTCAGTAACAGTACTGTATTCCTTCTGAAGGGTTTAACTGTTTGTATTACTTGCCCAAGGATCATTAGTAATATGCTGCAATGATATATTCCTAAATTTAAGCTGAGTACAGAATATCACTAAGAGCCAGGCATGGCCATAACATTCAGGATATCCAGGCTGCATTTGTAAATGTTGTTCACTTTTGGCAAGGTTTGAAAAATCAGACATGGCCTATTAATAGATTTTGTGCTGTAGTCCACAGGGTAGCTGGTGCAGGGAATCATAAAAGTGCTCACAATGCTTGATTCTAGGGAATGTGCAGCACCTAATCACCCTCTTGACAGGAGTTTCACATGCCTATATATTTAGGAAATCAAGTTTGGTACTCACACCAACTTTTTCCCTAAAATTAAGACAATAGTTTTACCCTATCATGATGAAAACAGACTCATGACTTATCCAGTAGCAGACATTCGCACTGAAGTATCACACTTAAGAAAACAAGAGATTTAATGGACTTTCAGTTCGAGGCTAGTAATGGCCTCTCATTACTAATGTTGAGTCATTAACTGATGTCAGTGGTGACTCCTGAGTGGTGCTCAGGGCTGAGGATGCTTAATGCCAGGAAAAATACTTTGATGCTGATACTGAAGACTTCAGTTTCAACTGTTTCAGAACAGTGGCGTGTTCTGTATTGACTGGTACTAAATGTTTTAGTTGAGATCTTATATGCTCCAAGAGGTACATATACTATTTGCTGCCAAGTTGGTATAGGACCAAGAAATGATGACTCAGAAGCCTGTGAAACTTGGCTAGCTGGGGTTGCCTCATCTTGCCGAAGCCCAGTACTCAGTGCAGTACAGGTAGAGGAAAATTTCCCTTTCTAAAGATGATGATGTCAATTTTTTTACTGAGGGCAGTTTTCAAGGGGGCGATTGCTCAATGTCATCAATCGCAGGCTGCCTATGCGTTTCCAGTGGTAATGGGCACCCTGCTCAATTGGAGGGCAGGATTTCCCATTTAGAGTAAATGCACCTCTTAAAGCGAGGCGTCCTTCATCTCTGTTCGAAATCTAGACTGTTACTCCGGAGGCTTTTTGGGAGCAACACATCGCAGACAAGAGCACCTCATGTCACTGACTTAGCAGTGACGCTGGTTGTGGAGTAGGTGAGGGCATTGTTACCTTTGGATGGTCCAAGCAGATGTTGCAACAGGTTTGGAGTGAGATGGCAGACAATATCAACGCCCAAGGACATGGATTCAATGCCGTAATTGATTCAATGAGCTGGCTGGACAGCAAGGGTAAGAATGATTTCTTCTCATCTCCATTTCTCTGCATTAATTCTGGCCATGGCACTTCCTTCCCGTGCGCCACTTGCTTCTCCACCAACCACAAGAGGACACTGTACTAATCTCATTCCAATCACACACTCATCTGTTGCTGCGGCCCTCACAACAGACACAAAAGCAGTATTTCGCTAATTGCTTTTACATTTCACACTGGAGCCACTTTCATGCACGTGACCACCTTCCCATCCTGCTCACATCTTGCTTCTTCTTTCTCTCAGCGTGCACACTATACGAAGCTGCCTCACACATCTGGACAATACTTTACAACACCACATACTAACCTGCTCTCTCTGTTTCTGCAGGAGAATATGGCTCACAATAACCGGGAGTGGACCAGAACCTGGGGAGGGCCAGCTTCCATCCAGGCTCTCACCCACAGCAGGCAGATCAAAGAGCGCTGGTGAGGCTGGAGGCCACGTTCAGCAGGATGTCTGCCTATTACTTGCACCTTTTCTCTTTCCTAAAGCAATTACACATACAGGCAGCATGCTGCACAGTGCTGGTAATCATCTGCTACTGCCGAGCCTTGTCCCTCTCTCCTTTTTCTAGGCCCATGACTGGGAGGGGGACAATTTCCCTGGTGAAGCACCATCACTCCATCCCTCCCAAGCAGCAGTACAGAAATTGGCACCTGTGTGTGATAGATAGCAAGTTAGAGTAGTAGTACTGGGCGGATCCAGCAGTTTCACATTTGCTTAAGAAAAAGGTGTTGGGGTCCTATTGACATCATAGGACTCTGATTTAAATACTTTAATGAGGCTCTCACCTGGTTGAGGCAGGCACCTGGGCCCCAGTGAAGGCCCCAAGCAAAATGGCGGCAGACAGGAACTGGGCATGAAGTGTAGTACCATGATTTTCGGGTCGCTACCACCCCGTTCTAAAATTTTTAACCCCCGCCCCTCCCTCCCGGTTAATATCGAGGCCAGGTTGTCTGAACTCTAATGTTCTAGTTATATTCAGATTTATTTACATGTTGACTAAATGATACTAAGCAATTCAAAGGTGGTTTTACACAAGCATTTCTTTTCTAGGCTTTCAGATTTCCACTATACATTGAAAACATTCTAATTAATTAAAATAATAGCCTGTCCTTACTCTGAAATCCGATAGTTAACTTCCTCATTTTCCCAATGAACCAAAGCAACTTCATACGGCTGGATCTCATGCGGTTCCAAGATTTGCATAATACGTTTCACCTAAAGGCAGAGCATTGGGACACCATTATAAATGAAGGACTAGAAAAATAATTCATGCTTACATTCATCAGCACCTTTTGTAAAAACGCATCAACTTACAAAAGAAATTTGAAACACAATGAATGCAAACTCTAATGATTTCAATCTGCATAGCACACTGGAGCCTAGATTTTTCCAATCAGCATAATTATAATGCTAACTGTAACCCAATGGTTTATTGTTCCCAATCAAATTATGCAATTAGAAAGTCTAGGCCTGTTTAGAGTTATTACATCAGAAATACATTGCATCTACTCTTGCTACTCAATTAATAAATGAGTTCATCTCTACCTCTATACCCTAACTGGGTGCACAGGCCAGGGGCAGTTTAAACATTCCAATCTGTTTTGAAAATGTTTAGCTGAACCCTCTAGGATTAAGCTTTATTTACTTGAAACCCTTTTATTTATGATGAAGCCTTTTTTTGGTGAAATTAGGATCCGCATAATTAAAAAACCTTGTAAATAAATTAACTTCCACTGCAGCAATAATGCAATATCATACACATGTCTTGAATGGAGAATACTGAATAATGCAGACAGCAAGTGACAAGAAGCTGTTTCTGATTACTGGTGTGTATTAAAAGGATTCACTGTGTGATACTAGTGGGCAGCAAGTGCCCAGGTCTTGCAGGATGATGTGATAAAAATGGGCAGTTATTCCCACTGACTGGTAGAATCAGAGCTGTCAGATACCCCAGTAGACAGCAAACCTCATAGAATGAGGTCGCTTGAGTTGCCAGAATGAGGATTGTGTGCTACCAGTGGGCAGCAGATCCCATAGGTTGACACAATGAAGAATGTTTCATACCAACACAGTTAAAAATGTGTGTGTGTGTTGGGGGGGGGGGGGGGGGGTAAACACGCAGTTAAAAAGGGGGTAGGAAGACTAAACTATACCTGGGATAAATGCAGTATGATTCAACTTACTGTTTTATCTTCCACATTCCAAAAGACAACAGAGCCCTCCCTGTGTGTGCAAGAAACAAAAATTGTTAGTGTTGCAGAAGGTCATGGAGAGGACCATCTGTTATCTTTTAACAGCCAGATTCTGTTATCTTTTAACAGCCAGATAATAGATTGGATAGAATATAATTTCGCAGCCTTATGACTGAATCACATTTATAAAATGCAAAAAGCTAATTCATTTTTCTCAAATTGTTAACAGCTGTTAATACATTTAGTACTACAAATGATAGGTTTACTACAAAATGGTAATGTTTGGTGAAATAAGTTGTTGGTGAACTATGTAATATTCCTTTTGAAACCACTTCTTTTGCATTTGTCCCATACTTTCTTCTTTCCCAAGGTTCCCAAAACAATGAACTTTGAAATTTTCCATTGACCCAGCATCCACAGACATTTGGGGAAGAGAGTCTTTCTCAGATCCAAAGTGGATGACCTCACATTTCCCCACATTTAACTCCATCCACTCACTTAGTCTATGTTCCTTTGTAACTTCCTCCTTCCCATCCACACAACTTACTGTGCCTCCTAACTTAATGTCATCTGCAATCACTAACCTACCAAACTGTGACCATAGCTAAAATCAAAGCATGTTTTCACAAAGAGGCTCTTCATTCTTCAATATGATGCCTCCTCCACACACTACTGGAGCTAGGCTATACTGCACAATATTCTAGGGTGTGTAATGTTCTACAGTGATGTTATAAGATTGGAATGCACTGAGCGATGTTGCACCATGCTGACCCATACAGTATCCGCTCCACTCTGTATAAAGGACCTGTACACGCATCAAAATGGTAGTTCATTCTGAATTGCAGCTTAAAAGAGACTAATAAAATATTAATACATAAGCCCCTTGCAAAGCCTAAGTAGACAAGCAGTAGGTGAATGACCCATCAGTTTGAAGAATGAATAAAACCCTACACCTCACTCAAGACTAACCCAGTAGTACTCATGATTAGGAGCAGGTGGACCCCTATAAAGGGGTAGAGACCTGAGCTGCCAGGACAGATTTACCACCCATGATTAAGTTTAAACAGTGATTGGTAAATGTATGGGGGATGCTCTGTATAGCAGGTTTCCATGTGTACGATCAATGGACATCTCTTTGAAGGTTGCCTAAGCAGCAGCCATGCAACTGGTAAGCCTCTTCTTTTAATCTAAGGGTAGTATTGGATTAAAAGAAGAGGCTTATAATGTTGCGAAGAATAGTTGTATGCCTGACGATTGGGAGATCTTTAGAAACCAGCAAAGGATGACCAAAAAATTGATAAAAAGGGAGAAAACAGAATACAAGAGTAAACTAGCAAGAAATATATAAACAGAATGTAAGAGCTTCTACAAGTATGTAATAAGGAAGAGAGTAGCAAAAGTAAGCGTTGGTCCCTTAGAGGCTGAGACAGGTGGAATTATAATGGGATGTAGGAAATGGCAGAGACTTTAAACAAATATTTTTGTATCTGTCTTCACTGTAGAATACACAAAAAGCATACCAAAAATAGTGGGGAACCAAGGGGTTAATAAAAGTGAGGAACTTAAAGTAATTAATATTAATAGAGAAACTAATGGGACTAAAAGTCGACAAATCCCCTGGACTTGATGGCCTACATCCTAGGGTTCTAAAAGAGATGGCTGCAGAGATAGTGGATGCATTGGTTACAATCTTCCAAAATTCTCTAGATTCAGGAACGGTCCCAGCAGATTGGAAGGTAGCAAATGTAATCCCGCTGTTCAAGAAAGGAGGGAGAGAATACGGGGAACTACAGGCCAGTTAGCCTGACATCAGTTGTCGGGAAAATGCGGGAATCCATTATTAAGGAAAATTATATGATTAGGCAGAGTCCACATGGTTTTATGAAAGGGAAATCGTGTTTAACAAATTTATTAAGAGTTTTTTGAGGGTGCAACTAGCAGGGTAGGTAAAGGGGAACCAGTGGATGTAGTATATTTGGATTTCCAAAAGGCATACAATAAAGTGCCACATAAAAGGTTGCTACGCAAGATGCTCATGGGGTTGGGGGTAATATATTAGCATGGATAGAGGATTGGTTAATGGACAGAATACAGAGAGTAGGGATAACCAGGTCATTTTCTGGTTGGCAGGCTGTAACTAGTGGGGTGGCGCAAGGAACAGTGCTTTGGACCTCAGCTATTTACAATCTATATTAGTGACTTGATGAAGTGAACGAGCGTAATGTATCCAAGTTTGCTGATGATACAAAGCTAGGTGGGAAAGTAAGCTGTGAGGAGGACACTATGGGGGAAAAATTAGGTCGCGCCCCATTTGGGGCGCAAATATCGTCTGGACGCAAATATTAGCGCCTGGCGCTAATTATCGGCACTGACTGGAAACTTCACTTTTACCGCCCCGGGAGGTGAGTGGAGCGCTAAAGCAGGCGCTGCACACCTGTCTTAAGGCGCAAAGGCCAAGGAGTGAGGCGCTAACTCAGAGCGCTGGCGAAGCTCATGTAATGTCAGTCAGCAATGGAACACACACACAATGGCACGGGCCAGTTCTTAAAGGGGATGGTTAATCTTGCTTTCCATCCACATCCTGTTCATTGCAGCCTTGAATCTCGGCCTGGAGAGACTTGCACATCAAATGTGCTGGAAAGAACAATGGAGAGTACCAGGCAAAGAGCTCAGAGTGCAGCTCCCACAGTCTCTGCTAAATCGATACAAGGAATGGCAAATCAAAATGAACCTGCAAAGTGCTGCTCAGTACCCAAAACTCCTTCACACAACGTTGAATCTCTCCAGAAGTCTCTCCCTCTCTCTCTCAGAATGCGTAGTTCAAAAATGCCACCAACAATAAAAGACAGGAAGAGGCCCCCTTTAAATAGCGCCCCCCCCAGCCCCACAGCGATTGATAGCGTTCCAGTCTTCTGGTCGTTGGATGCGCCAGGCGGTAAGGCAGGGGGCGCCACTCAATTTCCGCTCCGGGGCGCCACAAGGGCGTTGCACCATGGAATGACGTCACAATCTGCGCGCGCAGGTGGTCGCAGCAGTAAAGTTTAGCGCCACCGCACAATCTCTAGTTAAGTTCCCGAGCGGCGCAAACATCGCTGCGCCCGGGCGTTAGCGGCTTTGCGCCCCATTAGCGCCCTCTTAAGGCGCTAACGGGAGACGCAACCAACTGAATTTTTACCCCAAAGAGCCTGCAAAGGGCTGCAGACAGATTAAGTGAGTGGGCAATAAGGTGGCAGATGGAGTACAATGTGAGGAAATATGAGGTTATTAACTTTGGTAGGAAGAATAGCAAAACAGAATATTTTTTAAATGGTGAGAAACTATTAAATGTTGGTGTTCAGAGAGAATCAGGTGTCCTCATACAGGAAACACAGACAGTTAGCATGCAGGTACAGCAAGCAATTAGGAGGGCAAATGGCATATTGGCTTTTATTGCAAGGGGGTTGGAGTACAAGAGTAAGGAAGTTTTACTAGAATTGTACAGGGCTTTGGTGAGACCACACCTGGAGTACTGTACACTGTTTTGGTCTCCTTATCTGAGAAAGCACATACATGGCTTAGAGGTAATGCAACGAAGGTTTACTAGATTGATTCCTGGGATGAGAGGGTTGTCCTATGAGGAGAGATTGAGCCTATACTCTGGAGTTTAGAAGAATGAGAGAGGTGATTTCATTGAAACATGTAAGATTCTGAGGGTGATTGACAAGGTAGATGCTGAGACATTGTTTCCCCTGGCTGGAGAGTCTAGAACTAGGGGGCATAGTCTCAGGATAAGGGGTCAGCCATTTAAGACTGAGATGAGAAGGAATTTCTTCACTCAGAGGGTTGTGAATTAAACATTTTTTTTTTAATTCGTTTTATGGGATGTGGGCATCGCTGGCAAGGCCAGCATTTATTGCCCATCCCTAACTGCCCTTGAGAAGGTGGTGGTGAGCCGCCTTCTTGAACCGCTGCAGTCCATGTGGTGAAGGTACTCCCACAGTGCTGTTAGGTAGGGAGTTCCAGGATTTTGACCCAGCGACAATGAAGGATCAGCGATATACTTCTAAGTCAGGATGGTGTGGACTTGGAGGGGAACTTGGAGGCGGGGAACTTGGAGGTGGTGGTGTTCCCATGCGCCTGCTGCCCTTGTCCTTCTAGGTGGAAGAGGTCGCGGGTTTGGGAGGTGCTGCCAAAGAAGCCTTGGCGAGTTGCTGCAGTGCATCTTGTAGATGGTACAAACTGCAGCCATGGTACACTGGTGGTGGAGGGAGTGAATGGTTAAGGTGGTGGATGGGGTGCCAATCAAGCAAGCTGCTTTGTCCTGGAATCTTTGGAATTCTCTGCCCCAGAGGGCTTTGGATGCTGAGTCATTGAGTATATTCAAGGCTGAGATAGATAGATTTTTGGACTCTAGGGGAATCAAGGGATATGGAGATCGGGCGGGAAAGTGGCGTTGAGGTCGAAGATCAGCCACGATCTTACTGAATGGCAGAGCAGGCTCGAAGGGCTGTATGGCCTACTCTTGCTCCTAATTCTTATGTTCTAGGTAGAATAACCTTTTACTGGGCCACGGTGTTTCCTCCCAGAAGGTACATATACCAAGCAGTTGCTCAACTAGCAATATTGCTCAATAACTCTTGGAGGTATTTCCTCAAATTATTCTTCCCAGCGAACTATGCATCAAAGGGCATCAATACAATCCCAGTGCATTGAGGTTTCCTCATGCAAGAGAGATATAACATCAATACTGGGTGGGCGTGTGTGCTGCGAGGAGGATGCTGAGAAACTCCAGGATGATTTGGACAGGTTGGGTGATTGGACAGAAGCGTGGCAGATGCAATATAACGTGGATAAATGCGAGGTTATCCACTTTGGTGTCAAAAACAGAAAGGCAGATTATTATCTGAATGGCAATAGATTGGGAGAAGGGGAAGTGCAACGAGACCTGGGTGTCCTTGTGCACCAGTCGCTGAAGGTAAGCATGCAGGTGCAGCAGGCGGTTAAGAAGGCAAATGGTATGTTGGCATTCATAGCGAGAGGGTTTGAGTACAGGAACAAGGATGTCTTGCTGCAGTTGTACAGGGCCTTGGTGAGACCACACCTTGAATACTGTGTGCAGTTTTGGTCGCCTTATCTGAGGAAGGATGTTCTTGCCATGGAAGGAGTTTAGCGAAGATTCACAAGGCTGATACCTGGGATGGCAGGAATGACGTATGAAGAGAGATTGGGTCGATTGGGCTTATACTCGCTGGAGTTTAGAAGAATGAGAGGGGATCTCATTGAAACTTATAAAATTCTGACCGGACAGGACAAACTAGATGCAGGAAGGATGTTCCCGATGGTCGGGGAGTCCAGAACCAGGGGTCACAGTCTAAGGATAAGGGGCAAGCCATTTAGGACAGAAATGAGGAGGAATTTCTTCACCCAGAGAGTGGTGAACCTGTGGAATTCTCTGCCACAGAAGGCAGTAGAGGCCAATTCATTAAATAGATTCAAGAAGGAGTTGGATATATTTCTTAAGGCTAAAGGGATCAAGGGATATGGGGAGAAAGCAGGGACAGGGTACTGAATTTGGATGATCAGCCATGATCGCATTGAATGGCGGAGCAGGCTAGAGGGGCCGAATGGCCTATTCCTGCTCCTATCTTCTATGATTCTATGAATATTAACAGCCAGTGTGGACTCACTATAGGGAAACATTTAATGGTCACAACTTGCATTTTATAACACCGTCCATGTAGGGGAATATCTCAACTCACTTTACAAAAGGGCACAGAGATTCTGAGTGGAGAGATAGAAAGATTAGAGACAGGGAACCAAACGCATGGTCAAGAGTTAAGTTTTTGAAATGAGGAGGAGAGATAACGAGCTGGAGTAGTTTCATGAGAAAGTTCTAAAGGGCTGAGATGTAGCAACAAAAGAAACTGTCTCTTCATGGTGGAACAGAGGAAAATCAGAAAGCCAGACAGAGCAACAGACAGTGCAAGTTGGGACATAGGGCTGGAGAAGGTCTCTCAGGTAAGATGGGGTGAGGCTGCGCAGGAAATTGAAAGAGAGGATGAGGGCCTTGAAGCATTGGGGGACAGGGAACCAGTGGAGCTTGAAGACCACAGGAGTGATGAGAGCACTGACCTCTGTCCAAGAGAAAGCTTAGGCCACAAAAGTCTTGGATTAACTAGAATTTGTAAAGGGCGAAGAAGGAGATGCGGATGAGGAGGGCATTCGAGAAATCAATTCTAGAGGTGAAAATGCCATAGATTAGGGTTTCTGCCGTGGAGAGAGAACTGTGGTTTAATTCAGCCATTGAAATTTTTATTGTTCTGCATCAAAGCTGCTGTTACATATAATCAGACAGCATTGAATATATTCAGTCCTTTAAACATTCAAAAAAAAGCCAGAAACACACATAAAAGTTTCTTTGAGAATTAGCTTTATTTTTGGAGGTCCTAAAATTTGGAGGTTCACAAAGCCAAAGATCTGTTCTCACTTACTGTTGTACGATCCTCCCTACACAGCAATGAAAACTGGTGGTTCTGCATTGGCAGGAATCAAACACAGACTTCCCTCATTAGCTCGCCAGGGAAAGCAGATGCACTCCTCCCTCCCCCCCAGCACCAATATATTGCCAGGAATCAGATGTGTGATACCAGGTAATTAACAAAATAATTAATTGGAAATAAATAAAATACCCATTTTATTGATGATTCTCACAGCAGACAGGAGCTGCTTACACAGGACACATTGTAACCGTAAGAAACCAATGGCAAGATACATAAGGGGCGATATTTGTCTCCTTTCCGCCTACCGTTAGCGCCTCGGGGGGCGCCAACGGGGCGCAAAGGGGTTATTGCCCGTGGAAGGGGGGGGGGGGGTGGGGTGGGGTGGCGGAAAAAGTGCCTCCCGCATCCAGCGATGAAGTTATCGGCATGCGTAGCGTCCCCTTACCTCTCCGCGGCAGAAATTCGGCTGCGCCCCTGCGAGGATGCCGCAGGCGGTGTCAGCGCCAGCCTCACGGGTTGCAAGCCGGGCCGACCTCCGCTCGAGGCGGTAGTTAAAGGGGAGGTGCGACCGCGACCCGTGCTGCCATTTTATATTTTTTGGCCGACCTCCAGGTCAGCCCTCCGTGGTGTGCCGTGGAGTGGTCCTGGCCGCCATCGCGCAGCCCGGCACCGCATCTTGCCGCTGGGCTGCTGACATGGCACCACGCCACCCTGGTGGCTTAGTTGGGGCCATCGGAGTCCCTGCAGAGTGCGCAGCGGCCCTCCCCTTTAACTGAAGGGGAGGGGCGTTGAAATGCGGCAGCGCTCCGCAGAGCCTCCGCCGATTGCGCCCCGACATCGCCTCGGTTACCGCCCCACCAGGAAGTGAAGCGCCCGAGATTGCGCTCCACTTCCTGGGTGGGGCGGTAAGACGAATTCGCGGACGGGGCGGGACTTCCTCGCCGGGCGCAGGATGTCCCGCCTCGTCAGCGTCAATGCCCCAGAAAGCGGCGCTACCGAATTTCACGTCCACACGTGTAGAGTAATTTTTTAAAGGGAAAAGCCAACCTGAATCAAAACAAGCTGATTAGACAAAATTCTGGATTTTTACAAATTGACCCAAAAAAGCCTAATTCCGGTTTACTCAGGCTGTAAAGCCCCGCTTTTAACCTTACCTAGCCAGGGGGAACGGGGAGGGATCAGCGCGACAACCGTTTTACACCCCACCCAATTTTACGCTCCACTCAAGTCAATGAAGCATAAAATTGGACGGGGTGTAAAACAGGCATCTGACCTGAGCACGCCCTGTTCCCACAGGATGGGTAAGGTTAAAATCAGTGCTAACGTGTCCAACATATAAAAACATTGAACTTGAAATTTATCTAGTGACTGACTCATGAGAAGTTCTGTTTTAACACCTAACTTGTGCCAAGACAGTCCTTGGTGTCTTAAATCTATCAAAAAGTGAACATTTTCTCATATACAATGACCTAATGAGATTACTGGCAGACTGAAATAAATTCTAATTACCAAATAATTGAAAATTTATGGCGAGGCACAAGCTTTTACCAAGTCCCAGAACATTTCACTGTTCCAGAGTTGTGACAGCTCTGGAAATTTGTTTGGGGAAAACAAATGATACCAGAACTGAGAGGTTATACCTATCAGGAAAGATTGAACAGGCTAGGGCTCTTTTCTCTAGCTAAGAGAAGACTGAGGGGTGACCAGATAGAGGTCTTTAAGATTATGAAAGGGTTTGATAGGGTAGACATAGAGAAGATGTTTCCACTTGCAGGCGAGACCAGAACTAGGGGCCATAAATATAAAATAGTCACTAATAGATCCAATAGGGAATTCGGGAGAAACTTCTTTACTCAGAGTGGTTAAAATGTGGAAGCAGCTACCACAAGGAGTAGTTGAGGCGAATAATGTAGATGCATTTAAGGGGAAGCTCGATAAACATGAGGGAGAAAGGAATAGAAGGATATGTTGATGGGGTTAGTTGAAGAAGGGGCTCATGTGGAGCATAAACACCGGCATGGAACTGTTGGGCCGCATGGCCTGTTTCTGTGCTGTAAATACTATGTAAATATAAAATTGAATGGTAATGAAGTGGTTTTATCTAGGTTTAGCACTCTACTTCTATTCATGCCAAGAGTGTCTCTTGTGTGCTAAAACCTATCTAAATGCATCCCTTTTCATTTATTACTTCAGTAAAGTTGCAGTTTAACAAAACGGTTGCAAATGTTAGAATAATGGAAAATAATTGTAAAAGTCCTTTGCATTAGTTGCATCTGTTTAATGCTGGTCAATTCAGTAAAAACCCAATCAGTTGCACTAGTGTATGAGTCATATCCTTGTATTGGGAGAGCACAAAATATATTAAAGTGCAACTTGCACACTAGAATGTACCCAACCGTTACACTATCTACAGAAAAGGTAGTAGGTGCAGAAATGTCATGCAAACCAACCTGAATAAGAAAATTAATCCATAATCATTTGGCTTGGCCAACATATCAGTTCCAATTACTAAGACGTTTGAGGCATCTGGGGAAAAAACATTGAGCAAGGAATAAAGAGATTTGTAAAGGACTTAATACTATGGTAATGCTAAACAAAAAAAAAAGTTTAAACAGACAATACAATTCAATTTGTAGCATTCTTTATGCTGAACAAAACAACACAAAATGTAAGCACTTTAATTTCTGTTAATAAAGTGATCAGCCTCCAGAGAGGGAGGGTGAATAGCAGCTGAACAGTACAGAAGATTTGTATAATGTTTGATTTCCAGGGTCAATAAACATTTGAGCTCATCCTGATTGCAAGAGCTTCATCAATCTTCACTTGAGTAATTAAATGGAGCAACATGCAGTCATCCTTTATCCAGTATCAAGACTATTAAAACTTGGTTTTCACGATGTGCCAATGTTTATGCAGTACAAGCTATAATGTTGTATAATTAGAAAGGATTATATTTTGAATTACTTTTGTTTTCACAGTAGAACCCCAATGTTCACTTTCCTCCATGGCTGAGCAAGGCTTGGAATGATGGGATTTACTGCAATGTTAATCATTCTCCCAACCTGAAGTTTGGTTCAGTGTCAAAAGACAAATTAATCTTATTATATCTATCACTGAACCTGAGCCCAGAAATCAAAGGGGAAGATAGGCTAAATAGGAATCCATTATTTGAAGATAGGCTACATTAAAGTACACTCTGGTGAAATACAGAAGGACCATTTTTGGAATCTTAGCTCTTCTAAACAGAATGTAAAGCAAGCTTTGTAACTGCCATCAATTTCAAAACCTCTATTATGAAATGCTTCTTTACTGTTCTCTGGTCCATCAATGCTCAAAAAGATACCTCCCAGTTTTTCTTTATTACTAATAGACCAGCCATGATGCAAAGCTTTCCGATACTTTGATGACAGAAAACGTGTCGTTACATCCTCCCCAAAAAAGCAAACTTGGAATTGCTGCAAGGCCAAGTCCATTTGTCAAACTGTCAAAGGTATATGTGCTGAGCTAACCTCAATTCCTATACGTACATTATAACACGTGTTTGATGAGATGATCTGTAGATAGGAGAGAAAAAGCACCGTTTGAAAAACAACCTCTTCAAAATATGTTTTCTTTATTTTCTCTTTGTCAAGCAGCAAAATAATGGCAAGTTAAAGGCGCACGCCATTATTAGTGTGCAAGAAATCCAGCAATTTCTGGCGAGGAAGAGATACGCCGTAAGTAGCAAATCGCCACAAATTGCTGGATGATTTGCACCGTTCCTACGTTAGCCTAGCGAAAAATGGAGCTCGGCGTCAACCTCCCCGTGAGATTCAAGAAATTGCTGCATTTGCGCAATATTAATATGAAGGCAGCTTCCGAGCAGGGATGGGAGGAAGAAATCTGCTGCTCTCACCAAAAAGGTGTGGTTGGAGGTAGCCGAGGAGCTGAGCAGCAGGAGCGTTCTGCCCAGGTCATGGAATTGGGTGGGGGAAACCCGGAAGTCGAATGAGCAGCTCGAAATCTGATACATCAACTCAATTGTACCAATTAATTTTGACTTCCGGGTTTCGCATCTCCAAACTGCTGAGTGGCCATAATGCGCACCCGCATGACGCAATCTCAGCTGTATTTAAAGGGATAGTGCACAAATGGAAATTGGATGTGTTCAGAATGGATAGTGGACTTAGAGCTGGAATTACTGCTGGGTGCAGTAAGAGGAGGAGGGACATACTTTTCCCCAGGTATGGGAGGAAGAAACCTGCTGCTCTGACCAAAACACCAAAAAGGTGTGGTTGGGGGGTAGCTGAGCAGCAGGAGCGCTCTGTCCAGGTCATGGAGGCAATGTAGAAAATGATTTAATGACCTAATCAGGTCAGGAAAAGCGAGTACATTTGCTGATTCAATTACATCCCGTGCTTTAAGCTCCCTCCCTTCACTCTGTCTTGCTAAGTGTTCTCCATCACATCCCTCCCCACCCACACAATTTTCAGCAGCATCCAGCCTTCACTTTCTATGCACTGCATCACTTCCCCATTTATCCATCCACCGTTGACACACACCCCAATCCTGGTGCAACGTGATGCATGTGTCTCAGTCACACTAACCGAATGCACCTCACTTCCACTCACACACAGGTCTATTTTTTCGCCCTTTGTAGAAGAGAGCGCAAAACGCAAGAGAGAGGGACAGGAGTGAAGGTGGGCTGCCACAAATAGTCTAGCTTGCAGATGCAGAGGAGGACGCCCTGGAGATAAGTGGCATATCTGCGTCCTTCTCAGTCGGAGATGGAGAGACAGGGAGCTCGCAGATAGCTGGTGACAGACTTACAAATATCTGCAGGACGCAACACATCAATCTCTTTCTGGACACCCTCGCTAGCGAGTACTGAAGGGCGCCTCCAAACCTATCTAGACAAGTGACGTGCATCTTCAACATTCCAATGGCTAGCTCGATGACACACATGGTGATCATGTGACTCTCGTTTTCCCGCTTGTGCGGCTCATTGGTGGGGTTCCTCACTGGAGTTATGAGACAAGTTTGAAGTGGGTATCGCTTGCCTCCTACGAGCCAGCACTCAAGTCTGCTTCCTGGAATGAAAAGGTCTGGAATGTTGGGCTGACGCAAATTGGGAGAGCTGTCCCACAGACTAGTCAAGCAACAGCCTGACAGTCATACACACAGAATCATACCTTTCAGCCAATGTCCCAAACTCCTCCATCACCATCCCTGGGTATGTCCTGTCCCACCAGCAGGACAGACCCACAAGGGGTGGTGGCGCAGTGGTATACAGTCGGGAAGGAGTGGGCCTGGGAGTCCTCAACATTGACTCCGGATCCCATGAAGTCTCATGGCTTCAGGTCAGGCACGGGCAAGGAAACCTCCTGCTGATTACCACCTACAGCCTTCCCTCAGCTGATGAATCAGTACACCTCCATGTTGAACACCACTTGGAAGATGCACTGAGAGTAGCAAGGGCACAGAATGTACTCTGAATGGGGGACTTCAATGTCCATCACCAAGAGTGGCTCGGTAGCACCACTACTGACCGAGCTGGCCGAGTCCTGAAGGACATAGCTGCCAGTCTGGGCCTGCGACAGGTGGTGAGAGAACCAACACGAGGGAAAAACCTACTTGACCTCGTCCTCACCAATCTACTGTCGCAGATGCATCTGTCTATGACAGCATTGGTAGCAGTGACCACCGCACAGTCATTGTGGAGACGAACTCCCATCTTCACACTGAGGACACCCTCCATCGTGTTGTGTGGCACTACACCGTGCCAAATGGGATAGATTCAGAACAGATCTAGCAGCTCAAAACTGGGCATCCATGAGGCATTGTGGGCCATCAGCTGCGGCAAAATTGTATTCCACCACAATCTGTAACCTCATGGCCCAGCATATCCCTCACTCTACCATTACCATCAAGCCAGAGGATCAACCCTGGTTCAATAAAGAGCATGCTAGGAGCAGCACCAGGCGTACCTAAAAATGCGGTGCCAACCTGGGGAAGCTGCAACACAGGACTACATGCATGCTAAAAAGCGGAAGCAGCATGCTATAGACAGAGCTAAGCGATCCCACAATCAACAGATCAGATCAAAGCTCTGCAGTCCTGCCACATCCAGTCGTGAATGGGAGAAGGAGGCTCCATGAATATCCCCATCCTCAATGATGGCCCTTATTCAAAAAAGGAGTGAAACAGAAAGCAGGAAACTATAGGCCAGTTAGCCTAACATCTGCCATTGGCAAAATGCTCGAATCCATTATTAAGGAAGTAGTAGCAGGGCGTTTAGAAAATCATAATACAATCAAACAGAGTCAACATGGTTTTTTTGAAAGGGAAATCATATTTGACAAGTCTATTAGAATTCTTTGAGGAGGTAACAAGCAGGGTGGATAAAGGGGAACCAGTAGATGTAGTGTATTTGGATTTCCAAAAGGCATTCGATAAGGTGCCACATAAAAGGTTACTGCATAAGATAAGAGCTCATGGTGTTGAGGGTAATATATTAGATTGGATAGAGGATTGGCTAACCAACAGAAAACAGAGTTGGGATAAATGGGTCATTTTCAGGATGGCAATCTGTAACTAGTGGGGAGCCACAGGGATCAGTACTGGGGCCTCAACTATTTTCAATCTATATTAATGACTTGGATGAAGGAAGCGAGTGTATTGTAGCCAAATTTGCGGATGATACAAAGATAGGTGGGAAAGCAAGTTGTGAGGAGGACAAAAAGGGCTGGATTTTGATACTGGGGACGTGATGGAGACGGGACTCCCACTTTTTAGGTTGCAGTCCCGCCTCCATCGACTTGTGGCCAACCCACTGCATTTTCACTTGATTGACCTTGTTGAGCCCGCCCAGCGAGCTCAGCAGGCCAATTAAGGGCCACCCGGCAACAGGTGACGTCACAGATTGACATTTCATCTGTCAAGAGCTTTTGACAGATGAAATATCAGCGTTTGACAGCTCTGTGAAGCTGTCAAACACTGACAATCTGTCTTCTAACTTGAGTCCTTCCTCTCAGGCCGAGTTAGAAATCATTCCAGCACAGAAAGCAGAAGGCTGCAGTTTTTGACAGCACCACGGCCATTGTGCTTTCTGTGCCGGTGAGATTTCTGACTCCCGAGACCTGAAGGGTCATGCACACATGCACCCATCACTCACCTGCCCACCGGACATATCGACCCCGCCAACCCCTGCAGACCCACGGTCCGCCTCGCTAACGTGGCGTGGTTGGGACCTGTCGGGAAGCCCACATTTCAGCTTTTAAAATAGAGATTAGGCAAAAAACTGCCCGTTAACTACCTGTTAACAGGCAGTTAATTGTCACTAATCCCCTTCCCGCCTCGGGGAGGCGGGTCCCAGCACAGGTCGGGTACCTGCCTCCAGCGAAACTGGCATGGAGGCGGGTTGGGGGCGGGATGGGTTCGGGACCCCCGAATCTGCAACTTTAACCCCCCACACGCCTCCAAACCCGCCTCCACGGGTCAGTGAAAATCCAGCCCAAAGAGTCTGCAAAGGGATGTAGATAGGTTAAGTGAGTGGGCAAGAATTTGGCAGATGGAGTATAATGTGGGAACATGTGAAGTTATCCACTTTGGTAGGAAGAACAGAAAAGAAAAATATTTAAATGGAGAAAGACTACAGAATGCGGCGGTACAGAGGGATTTGGGGGTCCTCGTACACGAAACACAAAAAGTTAACATGCAGGTGCAGCAAGTAATTAGGAAGGCAAATGGAATGTTGGCCTTTATTTCAAGGGGGATAGAGTATAAAAGTAGGGAAGTCTTGCTACAACTGTATAAGGCGCTGGTGAGACCGCACCTAGAGTACTGCATACAGTTTTGGTCCCCTTATTTAAGGTGGGATATACTTGCATTGGAGGCAGTTCAGAGAAGGTTCCACTAGGTTGATTCCTGGGATGGAAGGGTTGGCTTATGAGGAATGGTTGAGCCTATACTCATTGGAGTTTAGAAGAATGAGAGGTGATCTTACTGAAACTTTTAAGATTCTGAGGGGGTTGGACAGGGTAGCTGCTGAGAGGATGTTTCCCATAGTCAGGGAATCTAGAACGAGGGGGCATAGTCTCAGAATAAGGGGTCGCCCATTTAAGACAGAGATGAGGAGGAATTTCTTCTCTCAGAGGGTCGTGAATCTTTGGAATTCTTTACCCCAGAGAGCTGTGGAAGCTGAGTCATTGAATATATTCAAGGCTGAGATAGACAGATTTTTGAGCAACAGGGGAGTCAAGGGTTATGGGGAGCGGGCAGGAAAGTGGAGTTGAGGCCAAAATCGGATCAGCCATGATCTCATTAAATGGCGGAGCAGGCTCGAGGGGCCGAATGGCCTGCTCCTGCTCCTATTTCTGATGTCCTTATGTTCTTATTATGGTGGAACCCAGCTGAAGCGTTTGCAACCATCTTCAGCCAGAAGTGCCGAGTTGATGATCCATATCGGCCTCCTCCTGAGGTCCCCACCATCCCAGAAGCCAGTCTTCGGCCAATTCGATTCACTCCACGTGATATCAAGAAACGGTTGAGCGCACTGGATACAGCAAAGGCTGTGGGCCCAGACAACATCCTGGCTATCGTGCTGAAGACTTGTGCTCCAGAACTAGCCGCGCCTCTAGCCAAGCTATTCCAATACAGCTATAACACTGGCATCTATCTGACAATGTGGAAAACTGCCCAGGTATATCCTGTCCACAAAAAGGAGGACAAATCCAATCCAGCCAATTACAGCCCCATCAGTCTACTCTCAATCATCAGCAAAGTGATGGACGGTGTCGTCGACAGTGCTATCAAACAGCACTTACTCACCAATAACCTGCTCACTGATGCCCAGTTTGGGTTCCACCAGGGCCACTCGGCTCCAGACCTCATTACAGCCTTGGTCCAAACATGGACAAAAGAGATGAATTCCAGAGGTGAGAGTGACTGCCCTTGACATCAAGGCAGCATTTGACCGAGTGTGGCATCAAGGAGCCCTAGTAAAACTGAAGTCAATGGGAATCGGGGGAAAACGCTCCACTGGCTGGAGTCATACCTAACACAAAAGGAAGATGGTTGTGTGGTTGGAGGTCAATCATCAAATCCCAGAACATTGCTGCAGGAGTTCTTCAGGGCCGTGTCCTAGGCCCAACCATCGTCAGCTGCTTCATCAATGACCTTCCCTCCATCATAGGGTCAGAAGTGGGGATGTTCGCTGATGACTGCACAGTGCTCAGTGCCATTCACAACTCCTCAGATAATGAAGCAGTCCATGCCTGCGTGCAGCAAGACCTGGACGACATTCAGGCTTAGGCTGATAAGCGGCAGGTAACATTTGCGCCACACAAGGGCCAGGCAATGACTATCTCCAACACGCGAGCATCTAACCACCGCCCCTTGACATTCAACGGAATTACCATCGCCGAATCCTCCACCATCAATATCCTGGGGGTCACCATTGACCAGAAACCTAGCTGGACGAACCAGCTAAATACTGTGGCAACAAGAGCAGGCCAGAGGCTGGGTATTCTGTGGCAAGTGTCTCACCTCCTGACTCCCCAAAGCCTTTCCACCATCTACAAAGCACAAGTCAGGACTGTGATGGAATACTCTCCACTTGCCTGGATGAGGGCAGCTCCAACAACACTCAAGAAGCTCGACACCATCCAAGACAAAGCAGCCCGTTTGATTGGCACCCTATCCACCACCTTAAACATTCACTCCCTCCACCGTACCGTGGCTGCAGTGTGTACCATCTACAAGATGCACTGCAGCAACTCGCCAAGGCTTCTTCAGCAGCACCTCCGAAACCCGTGACCTCTACCACCTAGAAGGACAAGGGCAGCAGGCGCATGGGCACACCATCACCTGCAAGTTCCCCTCCAAGTCATACACTATCGTGACTTGGAAGTATATCGCCGTTCCTTCATCGTCGCTGGGTCAAAATCTTGGAACTCACTCCCTAACAGCACTGTGGGAGTACCTTCACCACACGGATTGCAGCGGTTCAAGGCGGCAGCTCACCACCACCCGCTGAAGGGCAACTAGGGATGGGCAATAAATGCTGGCCTTGCCAGTGATGCCCAGATCCCATGAACGAATAATAAAAAAATGAAGGCATCATGACAGCTCCCAGGGAATCTGGTGCAGACCTGCATGAACCTCTTCTTGTGGTTGCACACCAGCTGCGCATTGATGGAAGAATATCTCTTGCAGTTTATAAAAACTCCTGGTTGCTGGGCGGTGCTCAGATTGCCACGTGTGCGCAGTTGATGGCACCCTGTACCTAGGGGAATCCAGCCAGAGAGGTAAATTGGCGTGCTCACTCATTCTGGCTATTGTCATCATAGGGGAATTTTACATAATTGTCGGCCCTGGCGAACAATCCATCAGTGACCTGCTTTATGCATTTATGTGCAGCCAACTGGGATATCCTGGATATGTTTCCGGTAGCGCCCTGGAAGGACTCAGATCTGAAAAAGTTGAGGGGGGTGGTCACTTTCATAGCCACTGGTAATGCGTGGCACCAGGTCCAGCAGGGTGCAGGCCTTCCTGTAGGAGGCTGCACATGTCTGCCACCACCTGATGCAACAACCTCTGTCTGTAAACCCTGTGACATTTTCAGATGGGACAATAACTAGTTTAAATACCCACCTGAACTGCTGCTCAAACTCACCTCCATTTCCCTGCCCCAGGAAACCCGTGCTGCACAAGCTAAATTTGGAGCCAAGTTAAAAACAATTTGAAACGACCTCATTAACGTCTCCTAAGGATGTTAATTGTGCCAGTAAGTACACGCCCGCCTGCAATAATTAAATCCCTGACTTCAGCATACAGGTTTCTCGCCGGCACCCAAATACGCCTCCATTAAACCTGGAAGTGGGCGCATTGGAGCCGGGTTGCGTTCCCGCTCTTACTCCCCACCTATTCCCAACCCACCCGTTCTTGGGGGTTAAAATTCCCTCCTATAAATCACCCTATTTCCTTCTGCATTGTTCCTCTCGTTCTTTCTCAATCCTTAAATCTCATTGGTTAAGGAGATAGACTATTGGTCCCGTCGTTGACCAAGGTTCCAGAGGCCCTGTCGGCTGCGCAGTTATCAGCTCGCACTTCTAGCAATTTGCAGCGCAGAATTATTTGGAACTGACCGCGAGTTGCCCCACACCAGCAAATTCTGAGGGAAAAAATCCATCTGACCGCGAGTTGCCCCACACCAGCAAATTCTGGGTCATTATGTTGCTTGACATATTTTTCCTTTGCTCCTTACAGGGCTGTATTCATTACAGTGTGATTAAATCTCTCATGTGGGGATTTATAGTGTATGGTTATGGGAGTGTTAAAAATCTCACTGATATATAGAGTAATGGTTACTCTCACCTCTGGGCAGGTCTGTTATTTCATGATAACCACTTGACATCAGATCATGGCAAAGATTCTCCAGATGATACTCATCTGCTGTTGCGAAGGCTGTACACTTCATCAGATCCTATCCAATCAGGTACAGAGACACAGAGATAAAACAGTTAGATAGCAGGCACTGTCCAACAAAACACTTAACACAAATAAAATTTTCCCTGCTGTAATAAAGACAAATGTAATTCTACTTTAAGGCACATGAAAAATTGTATTTGCTCCAAAAGCTCCTTGTTTCCTTTCCCAATACCACTCTTATAAGGAAATTAGGGCCTGGTCTCGTATATGCTGGCAAAAATCAGGGTGAAGATTTGCTGCAAACACCCATCACGATAATTTCCTACCCAATGGCAATTATTAAAATAACTGTTTGCTCCTGATTTTCCTCAGATTTGCATCCTTACTACTTCTCTCTTCAAAGAAGCAACTATGTTGAGGTGGAGTTCCACAGGCAGCAACTGCCTGTTGGGAACCATTCATAGGAACATGAGTAGGCCATTCAGCTCCTCAAGCCTGTTCCACCATTCAATTAGATCACAGCTGATCTGTACCTTAACTCCATTTACCCGCCTTGGCTCCATATCCCTGAATACCCTTACCTAACAAAAATCTATCTATCTCGTTTTTTTTTAAAATTGACCTAGCCTCAACAGCTTTTTAGGCGAGAGTGTTCCGATTTCCACTACCCTTTGTGTTAAGAAGTGCTTCCTAACATCACCCCTGAACGGCCTAGCTCTAATTTCAATATTATGCCCCTTGTTTTGGACTCCCCTACAAGAGGAAATAGTTTCTATCTACCCTATCTGAGGGCTTTTAACAATAACTTTAAACTATTCTAACAATGCAGTGAGCTGTATTTAGAATAAAAAGACTTAATGCTGGAAATTTGAAATAGAAATAGGAAATGTTGGAAATACACAGCAAGTCCGCCAGCATCTGGAAACAGAATACAGGTTGGAAAGGTCCCAACTCACAATGTTAACCTGTGTGCTCTGTTTTCAGATGCTGACAAACCTCTACCTCCAAGAAATTATATTTAAAAAGGTGGGGAAGGATTGAGTTATTAAGAGGCTCAGGACTCCAATTTGTGAAGAGAAGCTGACAGAGATAGATTTGTTTTCCTTAGATTACACTGAGTGGAATGTGATCCAAGTGTTTAAAATGTTGAAGGCACAGATGATGTAGATGTAAGCAGGTTATGTATTTTGAACTTTGAGCATAGACTGAAAAGAAAGGACAAACAATTAATAAGAATCAAGTAAGGCTTAGAGATCAGAAGAATTTCTCTCCCCTCCTCCATATAGTAGATATGTAGAACAGATTTCCAGCAAAAGCAATTGATGTCGTTGAAAAGAAACTGGGAAATATCTGATTGGGATAAAAACAGAAAATGCTGGAAATACTCAGCAGGTCAGGCAGCATCTTCGGAGAGAGAAACAGAGTTAACGTTTCAGGTCGATGACCTTTCATCAGAGTTCTGATGTTTCTCTTCCCTGTTGCAGGAATCTCTTAACCTCTGCAAGGCTGCTCCTTACAATGGCAAAGCGGAAATCAATTACTGATCGCAGGACAATCACAACCAGGAACCCAAAGCCAAAGCTGCCAGTCTTTTTTTTTTTTTACACAAAATATGAAACAAGTAATTAGGATTTGCCATACTCAATGGGCTGGAATTTGCGGTCAGTGGTGAAGCGAAGGCATTCGCCACTTGCCCCGAAGTATGCTTCGCACAAGGATCTCGCGATCTCTGTGCCGAAAACTTCGGGTTTTCCGACGTTCAATTCAACTCAACGGAGTATAGTGGGGATCCCCTTGTGCGAGCTGCTGTGATGTCAACAAGCTGTCTAAGCAGCCAATCAAAACGCAGAATTCTCATAGAAAGTGAACAAGGAAATGAGTAAGCTCTTAAAATTCTAACTTTTTAAAGATGTTAGAGAGTGCAAAAACAGATTGGAGCTCACATGGGGAAAAGGCAAACCTGAAATAAAGATGAACAAACTTAAAACATTTTTTTTTAAAGTTTCTTCAAATTTTTATTAAAATGGATAAATTTCATACTACACAAAATTAAAATTAGTTTTTCAGACCCTTAACTTATGTTTAGCAATACGCTGTTAAAACCCCAGTTACACCTAATCCCTTTGGGTCTAACTTTTAGTGGGGAATTTAACAGCGTAATTACTACAGAAGAGCTGAAGTTTTCGTTAGTTTCCTGATTTGAGAGATTACACAGATTGCCATTTTTTGGGGGGGGGGGGGGATGGCACAGCGCAGCCTGTGGAGGAGCAGTGAATGACAGACCACAACTTCATTATTTCTGCAAGCTGCCAGTTCGCCATCACCCTGACCGCAAATTCCGGGTCAATGTTTTTACTGCTCTTGGCCAATCAATCATGGCTGAGAGTGTACAGAAGGCTGATCCCCTGCTGGGCTGGACAATTTCACGTGTCTGATTTATTTCAATGTTTCCTCCTCTGGACTGTAAAATAGATTAAATTCTCCACTCACAACAGCCTGAATTGAGAAGTCCCTTGAGGTCCCAAACTCCCTTTAGTCAAGATATGGACTGGGGAGGGACTAACATTTTAAAAATAGATACATAAAAAATGAAAAACAAGATTTTTTATCAATGTTTTATACTGAATACCATTAAATAAAATTTCTGAGTCTGCACCATTGCTTGGGATGATTTTTTTTGCATCACGGAAGGAAACCAATGCCTGCACAGGGCCAATGGGAATCCTTATCAAGCACTTTGATGCTGACTTCAGGCATTGCAGATAGAATCAGACAGCCAGGCCCTGAACATGGCAAATGATCACCTGTTCAACTGCTGGCCAAAAACGTCCCGAGGCAAATGACAGCTGCAGCATGAGTTGTAAATCCATTGTGAGAAGTAAGGGAAAGAAAGAAAAAACATTTTATGTAAATAATTGAGAAAAAGAAGGGAGTTTTTGGGAGGGAAGGATAAACAAAGAGTAGTTGCATCTTAATCAAATACTGCAAATCCACCATTAGAAGCAGAGCAAAACAATAAATTTGTTACAACATAAATAACTAACGAACAAAGTTACTTGCATCTAAAGCAGGTTTTGTAAATCCATCTGGTAAACAGTATTACAAATAGATCAGTGAGGCCTGTACTTTTTTTGCATCATTAAGTGTCTAATACTCTTACCCCAAGTCAGCTGTGAAATCTTGCTTCACTGCAACAGCAGTTGGAGAGATATTTGGGGGAAGAAAACATACCAAGAGCAGTTGTAAGAAGTAAAAGAAAAGGAAGGACAGAGAGAAAGGGGGACAATGACAAAGATACAATGAGAGTAACAAAAACAGAAAGAAAAGGGGACTTAACAGAGGCATGGTGAGAGAGTAAGAGAGAGATTTCTATTGACCCCCATAAAACAAAGATGGACTTCAGTAGGATGAATGAGACTGAATATAAGGGGACAGCTGCAGTATAGTAATGTCACTACACCAGAGCCTGACTGTACTCGTTTATTCTGAAGTATATTAAGACTTGAATACAATTTACTGTAAATAACATGGGCCACATCAAGCAATTTTCTATTTAAAATAATCTCCCCATCTAAGTACAGAATTTATTCCAATATTGTCATATGTCCAGTCACTGAGCACTGCCAATGACAAGCTTATCAGCACGGTGGGTAAGTGATTATTTATAGAGAACATGCCGGACAAAAACATGCTTTACTTCTGTGGTCACAGTTCATTTTGTGAATTATCAGATATCAAGACAATAGAGTTCATCATTGCATACACATGCACAAATTTGTTTAAAAATATATCAACTAGAATTCTATACTCATCAATAGGAATGAAGGTGTTGCTTTCCAATTACCCCACACTAATCAGAAGTTATGACCAATTACCATGGTTACCAAAAATGCCAAATGACACACTTCCAAACTCTGATCACAATGCACTGTTCAGCAGCAAAACCTCAGGTTGTGAGAATTTTGCAACCACAATATCCCAGAAATTGTCGCCACATTTGCAAGTGCTGGAGCGAGCAATGTGGCAGAGGAAATGGTTCAGAAATTAACGAGTTGTAGTGTGGTATCAAAGTGATGAAAACAGAAAATATTATTACAAGAGGGGAAACGGTATTACTTTGTTTTGGTGTAGATTTCTTCTTTTTTTGAAATATAGCTTATCCTCGATATCCCAAAGGTTTGGCCTAGTCATTTACAGACATGTCAGAGAAGAAGGGAAATGTGACTGGCAAAGCTTCTTTAAGACTTTTAATGCAGTAAAAATGAGCATGATTCCTCCTCTTTCCCCTTCCTGTACAAGCACTGTACTCATGGGCTACTCTACAATTCTTGGCACCCAAGAAAGCAATGGAAATATTATACGAATATTGTCCACCATAATATTTTCTGGTGTATTCCAGGTCAGAAAGAGAAAAAAGGCTCTAGATAATGCAAGCTTGGTATGTGAAGGATGATTTGTATTCAAGGAATGAGAACGACCCTACTTCAGTATGTATGCATGCAATGCAAGGCATGCAACTACTCTCCCTCATTCACTTATTCGTCACATACCAAAGGATATCAACATAGTTCTACACATGCAAGTTTAATCTTTGAGTAAGGTCTGTATCCATGACTGATCTCCCAAAAACCATACTGTTTTTAGAAAAAAGGCCCAAATAATAATGTTGAGTGCAGTCATTAGGACTGCCACACAGATGCT
Organism: Squalus acanthias; assembly: GCA_030390025.1. Taxonomy (NCBI): domain Eukaryota; kingdom Metazoa; phylum Chordata; class Chondrichthyes; order Squaliformes; family Squalidae; genus Squalus; species Squalus acanthias. The sequence continues at coordinate 88,534,193 of CM059436.1, read as the reverse complement.
ATCTAAGGCCGGTCTAAAATTTATCCTGTGATGTAGCCATATGCCTAATCAACTGAGCTTAAATTCGACTAGACAACTGCCTGTCTAACTATTAATGCAGATAGATGCATTCTAATAACCATTTTGCAGGATAATTCTCAATAGAAGGTTCAAGCAGTGCTTTGTTCCTGGACGGACAAACAAACAGCTGCCTAGATTTACAAAAATCTTTAGTTCCATTCCCAAAAGAACAGGCCCAAAGCATCCACACAATGGAACAACATTTTGCTTCTAATGCCTCAGGACTTGGTTGAAAACAATAAAGAAAAATTTCCTGACATCAAATAAATTATGATTTTTTTTTTGGCGGAACTTTGGGTAAGGTCTATCCTTCTACAAGTGAGGCAAGTTATGCCCACTTGGAATTAACTCACTGGTATTCCTGAAAACCATCCAAACATTTATTTGCACAGGTAAGTGTGAACATCTGAAAAAGGACTGTTCCACCCGGACCCATTGCAAATGCCCCCCACCCCCCCACACCTTGTACCCCAATCTCCTGGGGTAGGCAAAGAAACAGAAAAATAACCTTTGGCTAATTTAGGAAAAATATTCTGGGAAATTGCTCTCTGACCCCCAAAATGCAATAAAGCAAGCTACAGAAGACTGCAGTAACTCAAATGTACAAACCTCTTTTGAGAAAACAAATTTTTCCCCTTCAAGTATTTATCCAATTCCCTTTTGAAAGTTATTATTGAATCTGATTCCACCACCCTTTCAGGCAGCGCATTCAAAATCGTAACAACCACTGCATAAAAAAATTTCTCCTCAGCTCGCCTCTAGTTCTTTTGCCAATTACCTTAAATCTGGGTTCTCTGATTACTGACCCTTCTGCCACTAGATTCAGTTTCTCCTTATTTACTCTATCAAAGTCCTTCATGATTTTTAAATCCTCTATTAAATCTCCCGTTAACCTTTGCCGCTCTAAGGAGAACAACCCCAGCTTCTCTAGTCTTTTGACATAACTGAAGTCCCGCATCCCTGGGACCATTCTAGTATATCTCCTCTGCACCCTCTCTAAGGCTTTAAGATGCTTCCTAAAGTGTGGTGCCCAGAATTGAACACAATACTCCATCTAGGGCCTAACCAGTAATTTATAAAGGTTTAGCATAAAGTACTTGGCATTTGTACTCTAGGCCTCTGTTTATAAAGCCATGGATCCCATATGCGTTTTTAACAGGCTTCTCAACTTGTCATGCCACCTTCAAAGATTTGTGTACGTATACCCCCAGTCTCTGTTCCAGCACCCCCTCTAAAATTGTTTATATTGTCTCTCCTCATTCTTCTCACCAAAATGCATCACTTCACACTTCTCTGCATTAAATTTCATCAGCCATGTGTCTGCCCATTTTACCAGTCTGTTTCTATCCTCTTCCTTGTTTACTACATTTCCGAGTTTCGTGTCATCTGCAAACTTTGAAATTATGCCCTGTATTCCCAAGTCCAGGTCACTAATACATATCAAAAAGAGCAGTGGTCCTAATACTGACTCCTGGGGGCCACTATATATTACCCTCCAGTCTGAAAAACAACCGTTCACCACTACTCTGCTTTCTGTCCCTTAAGCCAATTTTGTATCCACGTTGCCACTAATCCTTTAATCCCATGGGCTTCAATTTTGTTAACAAGTCTATTATGTGGTACTTTATCAAATGCCTTTTGAAAGTCCATATACACAACATTAACCCTCTCCATTAATTCATCAAAGAACTGTATGAGACAGGCGGGTTGGACCAGTCGGTATTTGTCAGTCCTATTTCTCTCTTTCAGTTCCATCTCTTTCTCTCTGCTCCTAGACTTCCATCTCTCTCTTTCTCTCTGCTCCATCACTTATTTCTCCCTCTCCTTGTCCATTTCAGTTTTTCTCTCACCTTGCTCCTTCCCTTGTTTTTTTACCCCTCTCTATCTCTCTACTCCATCCTTTCCTCATTCCTTTCTTACCTTTGTATCTTCTTCCAGATTTTATTTGCAATTGTGGACTAGTGGAGATAGGCAGCCTTAGGACTCAGGTGTGGACCCTTTGTCATAATTTCTGATGAAGGGATGAGAATAATATGATTGACATGGACTTCAGTCAATTGGGAGAAATCACTGTAGCACCTTTTATTTACAAAATCAAAAAATAATCACAGCATTTGTATGCCTCTGCGTCAACGATACTCATGATACTAAAGTATTAAAGGTATCATGTTCCTATTATTTCTCCTGCTAAATGATTGAGCTAATCCTTTCGACGAGTGGAAAGTAACTGAGTGATGGAAGAAGTCATCAATAGAACCATCAACTGACACCTGTTCGCTGATGCTCAGTTCGGATTCCACGGGAACCACTCGACTCCTAATCTTGTCATAGCTTTGATCCATATATGCACCCAAGAGCTGAATGCCAGAGGAGGGGAGAGTAGCTGTCCTTGATGCCAAGGCACCATTTGACCAAGTATGGCATCAAGGAGCCCTAACAAAACCAAGGTCAATGGAAAACCCTCCAGTAGCTGGAGTAACACTTGACATGCAGGAGGATGGTCATGGTTGTCAGAGGCCAATCATCATAGCCCTAGCATATGACTGCAGGAGTTCAACAGGGATGCATTCTAGATCCAACTATCTTCAGCTATTTCATCAATGACTTTCCCTCCATCATAAGGTCAGGAATCGACTGCTTGCTGTTTATAACAGTGTTCACTTCCATTCACAACTCTTCCAATAATGCAGCAGCCCTTGCAGGCCTACAATAGGACATGGACAAAATCCAGCCTTTGGCTGACAAGTGCCAAATAATACTTATCACATAAGTGCCAGTCAATGACTATTTGCAACCAGAAAAGCCCCAACCACCTTTCTCAATCTGCAACAGCACCAGGAGCACCAAGTATCCACCACCAACACTCAGTCACCAATGACCAGAAGCTTAACTGGGCAAGCCACATCAACACCATGCTACAATAGCAGGGCAGAGGCTGGGTTGCCTGCAACAAATGGCTCTCCTCCAGCCTCCCCAATGCCTCGGTGTTCCTTCATTGTTAGTTGTGTTAATATCCTGGATTTTCCTATTTAACACCATTGTGGGAGCACAAGCACCAGAAGGATTGCAGCAGTTCAAGGAGAAGGTGCACACCACCTTCTAGGAAAAGGCAATAAATGCAACCTTGCTAGTGCCACACACATCCTGAGATTAAATTAAAAAAAGAAAAATGTAAAACAAACTGAAATTGTATAAAGTTTGGCATACTTACAAAGTTAAAGGCTAAACTCTTCAACCTGAAAGAAAGCAGCTTAGTGCATGCGAGAGGAAATGCTGAGTAATAGTTGTCTGCGTGTACAAAATTCCCACGGCAAGCATGAGACAGAAATTCTATACAAAAATAAGTTGAGAGAAATCCAAGTAAGAGTTTACTTTTACCAAGGAAGTATTTAAAAGCAACATACACAATGTACAGTACTTACAAATGCTTTTAAACATTTAAATATGTTTATTATTAGTCAAGTGAGTAATCTCCTGTGTTGTTTAATTTGCTCAGTTGTAACATTTTTATAGTTTAGCTTCAATTACAATAACAAATGTGAGGACTTCAAATGGTATTTCAAGAGTTCCATCCGTTAACATTTATGCATCATAAATCTATTTTTAATAGTTTTCCATTAGTGTGGGGGACTCCCCATTTTTTTTTTTAAGCGAAAGGAGCCCGTTATAAGCTTATAAGACCTACGTTAATAGTTCAGTGGCTGTTACCCAGATGTTCATGGATTTGTGGAATCAGCGGCATATAAACAAATAGTGCTCATTTTTTTCAATATTGCAATCTGTGCAAACTGATATCTACGTCTATCACTAACAAGGTTTTGTACAGCAAAGCTTACAGTTTCCCCAGTTTATTAAATCGGTTGACTAAACAGTTTTTCCTTTACTCACCCAATTCTATATTTAAGAAAACAAAGCAGCAAGTTAAACTAGTTTTTTTTCCTAAATTTAGGTAATCTGCAATGATGGCAGTCCAGTGTATTTGTGCAAGGATGTGTTGCACCACAGTTTCATAAGGGTTTCCTCCCCACAATCACTCGAATAGTTGTTTCTGATTTCAGTTGGGTGTCTAGGGGACAGACTTCCCCAGAGGAAGGAAAACAAAAATCATAGATAGGGTGATTCAACCCATGCCATTCCTGTGTATTGGACCTTCAAGCAACTAGTACACAACAGATACCTTGTCAGAGATCTGGAATAATGGGCCTGTCTGTCCCTTTGTTCAAGAAAAAGTGTGTAGTACAGGGGAATCGGCTAAAACGGAGGAGGGGCGGGGAATCGGCTAAAACGGTGGCGGGGCGGGGGAATCGGCTAAAACGGTGGCGGGGCGGGGGAATCGGCTAAAACGGTGGCGGGGCGGGGGAATCGGCTAAAACGGTGGCGGGGCGGGGGAATCGGCTAAAACGGTGGCGGGGCGGGGGAATCGGCTAAAACGGGGGCGGGGCGGGGGAATCGGCTAAAACGGTGGCGGGGCGGGGGAATCGGCTAAAACGGTGGCGGGGCGGGGGAATCGGCTAAAACGGTGGCGGGGCGGGGGAATCGGCTAAAACGGTGGCGGGGCGGGGGAATCGGCTAAAACGGTGGCGGGGCGGGGGAATCGGCTAAAACGGTGGCGGGGCGGGGGAATCGGCTAAAACGGTGGCGGGGCGGGGGAATCGGCTAAAACGGTGGCGGGGCGGGGGAATCGGCTAAAACGGTGGCGGGGCGGGGGAATCGGCTAAAATGGTGGCGGGGCGGGGGAATCGGCTAAAATGGTGGCGGGGTAGGGCAAGCGGCAATAGCCTTTTACCTTTGGAACTTGGATTTAAATCCATTTCCTAGTGGCCTCAAGTCGAATGCACAAGAGTGACCATGATCTGATTCTCCATTTGTAACTTCAACAGAGAAATGACAATGGCGGCTGGTGTGGGAAATTAAAATGTCACTATGCATGGTGGAGCTAAGGCATTAAAAAAAAAATCTATATTACAAAGCAATATGGTGTAAAAAACCTGTAACAAGCCCAGAACACTGTGCCTAAAGTTATAATTGGGAACCAAAAGGCAAAGCTGAACTTTCTCATGATCTGTCGAATGCTTTAACAGGTTCAGCCAATAAAAGTTAACCCTGCCTTTGAACTTCCGCATACAAAGAGAGAGAGTTGCAGTTAATAACACTATCCAAGACTTCCACAAGTAGGTGTAGCAAGCTGTACTAATGACATTCTGTGGTCTCTATGATATTTTCAATAATTCTCCATCGCAAAGCTATATGTGAATGAGAGAGAATTTTTTTTTGCATTCACATTGATGGGAATAAATCATTTTCAACCTTTTGCACCCAACCTTTCCCACATTACAACAGTGACCCCACTTCAAAAGTACTTCATTGGCTGTAAAGCGCTTTGAGACGTCCGGTGGTCGTGAAAGGCGCTATATAAATGCAAATCTTTTTCTTTCAATGTTACCATCAAGCATTTGATGGCACAAACCACCTCCCACACATTAACTCAACAATGCTTTAGCCCCAACACCTTCAACTGCGCCACTCTCAATTTTTCTGTTTCTGACATCATCCATCCTCTGATCTTTGCGAGGGACATTACTAATTTAGTGCCACATTAAGGGCACTGAGACTACATAAATTTCAATTTCATGCTGGACTCTCTTGGTTGGTAGAGGGAAGAGTATCCCGGTCGAAAGGGGAACAGCTAGTTTACTACTTAACAACTTATTTTTCTGAAGCTCTAATTGAATATATGTTGTTTAATGTCATTGAAGGAGCATTGTGATGGACATGCAATCTGTTACACGCTGGATACAGCAGCCATTTTGGTAAAATTATTTGCGTAACTACTCACCTCAAAAAAAATTGCTTGTTTAAAGCTACAATTCCCTCAACAAAAATTATAAAATGTTGAGCCTCACTGAAATAGCTATTTCCAAAGAACAACTTTTAGGGAAAAGGGAGCCGATTGATGTGTTGGGGGAATATAAATCTCAAATAATTAAAAAGTTAGGTCAAAAATTCAAGCAGTTAATGAACAATTTTATATATTTCTGCAATTGTATGTGGGATGAGGAACTTCAGATATGTGGAGAGACTAGAGAAGTTGGGAGTGTTCTCCTGGGAGCAGAGAAGGTTAAGAGGAGATTTAATAGAGGAATTCAAAAATCATGAAGGGTTTGAATAGAATAAATAAGGAGAACCTGTTCCACTGGCAGAAGGGTCAGTAACAAGAGGACACAGATTTAAGGTAATTGGCAAAAGAGCCAAAAGGTAAGATTTGGAGAATTTTTTTTTTACTCAGCAAGTTATGATGATTTGGAATGCACTGCTGAAAGGGTGGTGGAAGCAGATTCCATATTAACTTTCAAAAAGGAATTGGATAAATACTTGAAAGGGAGAAAATTGAAGGGCTATGGGGAAAGAGCAGCGGACTGGTACTAATTGGACAGCTCTTTCAAAGAGCCGGCACAGAAACGATGGGCCGAATGGCCCCCTTCTGTGCTGTATGATTCTATGAATTCAGAAGGGCATTAACTTTTGGGACGTTAAGTAGTCTTTAAATTCCTCAGATCAATCAACAAACTTTAATTTAATAAATTACTGTTCCTGATAATACTACTTGACATAACACCCCTGTTTTTAAAAGTCTCGGACTAAAAAAAAAATCAAAATCGCTCAAAATGTTTTTCTTTCTCAAAAATTCAAACATGAAAGACTCAAAATAAGGTTTCTAATATAACAAATACAAGCGGATTTCTTCACAATATCATTAAACTGAACTATAAAATTGTCTTGCGTGTCCTGCATACCTTCAGTAATGTTTTTATGTAGCCTCAGTCCCTCAAAATCATGAGCTTGCAGTGGATACTCTTGCCAGAACTATCACTCTGTCAACTCAAGGGAATACCAACTATATCTGTACCTACAATTCTCTGCCAGTTTGAGCATGTGTAGTGTGTGAAGAATCTCCCAGCATGCACTGCTACAACACACAGTCCAACTGGAAGTGCCTCTTTCCTCAGGCTATAACGTGTGGCTTTGATTCGCCAAATTGTTTAAAAACAAGCTTAGAACATTTTTTTCTGATACCTATTTTCAAGTGCTTATCTTTTTTAACATCAGAGGAAAAGAGTGAGAATGTGAATGTAAGTGAGAGAGACAGATAGCAATACAAAAAGAAAAGCAGAAAGATAGTTACAGGAATTTTTGTGTCAGTGAAATGCATGGGAGATCAACTATATTATAATATATTGTGTTACATGGTGTAATGCTCCATTCATTATGAAGTAGTGTAATGCTGCAGCTCACAGTGAGCAAAATCACAGGAGATCTGCTGGTGTAATTGACAAAACACAAAAGATCCCAGAAAAGGACGTCAGCACTGAACTCACACATTCAATTGGCAGACAATTTAGTCAAATGCATACTTATCCTCTAGTACAGAGGTTCTCAAACTTTACTTATTGCGTACCCCCTTCCAGATCTACCAGCTGCTGGCGTAACCCTACTAGCATTCAGGTTTTAGACTGAACAGTTGCTGGGCAACTGAAACCACGCTGCAGTGTATGGTGATTGGAGGGGAGGGCTCTGTACCTCATCGTCTCTGTGTTCTCATTGGTACATCTTGAAGTAAATTAACTACTTTAATATAACAAATTTCCAGAGTTTTAAAGCTTTATCTGAGTAGTCTATTATAAAAATGCAATAAATAAATAAATAAAATAATTAAACATCGCACATAGAAAAATAAGAGCAGGAGTAGGCCATTCGGCCCTTCGAGCCTGCTCCGCCATTCAATATGATCATGGCTGATCCTCTATCGCAATACCATATTCCCGCTCTCTCCCCATACCCCCTGATGCCTTTTGTGTCTAGAAATCTATCTATCTCCTTCTTAAATATATTCAGTGACTTGGCCTCCACAGCCTTCTGTGGTTGAGAATTCCACAGGTTCACCACCCTCTGAGTGAAGAAATTTCTCCACATCTCAGTCCTAAATGTCCTACCCCGTATCCTGAGACTGTGACCCCTCGTTCTAGACCCCCCAGCCAGGGGAAAAATCCTCCCTGCATTCAGTCTGTCTAGCCCTGTCAGAATTTTATACGTTTCAATGAGATCCCTCTCATTCTTCTAAACTCTAGTGAATACAGGACTAGTCGACCCAATCTCTCCTCATACAACACTCCTGCCATCCCAGGAATCAGTCTGGTGAACCTTCGCTGCACTCCCTCTATGGCAAGTATATCCTTTCTTAGGTAAGGAGACCAAAACTGCACACAGTACTCCAGGTGTGTCTCACCAAGGCCCTGTACAACTGTAGTAAGACATTCTTGCTCCTGTACTCAAATCCTCTTACAATTAAGGCCAACATACCATAATTAATATATAGAATCCACTATTAGACAATTTCTCCCGCGTACCCCCAGAGATGTCTCGCGTACCAGTTTGGGAACCCCTGCTCTAGTAGTATACAAATGATGTCAATTCAACTGAAGCTCTTCCACGGATTCCAGTATATTGTGCATATATTGGTTAAATTGGCCTACTCACTGAGCGTAGGCAATTTCATTGTGACTCAGAGGAGAGTACCATTCTACACATACAGCATCACTACCCCCGGATTTTATGAATCAGTAATTGCCATTGATAATGATCCAAATTTTTGTTTATTGAGACTCCTGCTGGAGGTTAAAGGTCCACAATGTTCACCCAGAATGACCTTGAATCAACAAGTGGAAAAGTGTTCTGATGTAGCAATTGAGGGAGCTGCCCACATATCTCACTGGGTGAACAAAGACCTCAAAAAGAGCAGGGAAGATGAGATTCGACAATGAATTTGGGTGTGATAAGAGACAAAGCTTGCGAGAGCAAGCAAGAGAGGAATGAAGAGAGTTGAAAACATTACACAAGTGAGAGGAAGAAGACTAATCCACTCCCTCTTTCCAGTATGCTAATTAGGGGCTGAATATGAATTCACTCTTCTGAAAATTGGGAACGTCAAAGAAGAATAGTGGGGGTGCACAGGCCACTTTCTGCACCTGTGACCAAATTCATAGCATCAGCTGCACTGATTCATTCATCACTGATCAAGCCTCCCAATACAGTACAATCTTTCAGTGGAGAAAACTAGACATTTTCCTTTTCAGGTTTTCAGTAAGAGGAATCAAAATACATTTATTTAAAATTATCCCACAATTTGATTTCTTATTTCAGAACAGCTTAATAAAACAAAGTCCTTAAGTAAATCATGTAAAGAAAAGAAAAACAAGAAAGTGACATTTTAAAATATTAACAAAAAATAGCAATGGTGATTGAATATTTTGGAGCACACTATTCTTTCCCTTTGTTGTTGGTAACCATGGCTCCGATATTAATATGAAGGCGGCTTCCATGCATGGGGGAAACCCGGAAATCAACTGAGTGGGTCGGAATCTGTGATTTCAACTCAATTGTACCAAGTAATTTTGACTTCTGGGTTTCACACCTCCAAGCTGCGCAGCGGACATGATACGCACCTGCATGATGCGATTTCAGCTGTATAAATATAAGTTGTTGTTACAAATTGTTGTATTTAAAGAGACAGTGCACAAATGAAAATTGGAGGTGTTCAGGATGGATGGTGGACATAGAGCAAGGGCAGCACCCAGATTTAATGATGCCTCGCTGGAATTACTGCTGGGTGCAGTCAGGAGGAGGGACAGACTTTTCCCCAGGTATGGGAGGAAGAAACCTGCTGCTCTCACCAAGGCGGCGTGGTTGGGGGTAGCTGAGGAGCTGAGCAGCAGGAACGTTGTGCCCATGCCGTGGATGCAATGTAGGAAAGCGATTTAATGACCTAACCAGGTCAGGAAAAGGGAGTACATTTGCTGATTCAACTACATCCTGTGCTTTAAGCACTCCCGCGGCACCCCCCCCCCCCACTTAAACTCTGTCTTGCTAAGTGTTCTCCATCACATCACTCCTCACACCCACTCAACTTTATGCAGCATCTGGTCTTCACTTTCTATGCACTTCATCACCTCCCAATTTAAACATCCTCCGTTGACACTCACCCCAATCCTGATGCAATGGGATGCATGTGTCTCATAGGTCACACTCACCGAATCCATCAGGTGAATACCTCACCCTCACTCACTCGGTCTGTTTTTTCACCCCTTGTAGAAGAGAGCGCAAAACGCAAAGGAGGGGAACAGGACTGGAGGTGGGCCACCACAAATAGTACAGCTCACAGATGCAGAGGAGGACACCCTGGAGATAAGTGGCACATCTGCGTCCCTCTCAGTCGGAGCTGGAGGTACAGGGAGCTCACAGATAGCTGGTGACAGAATTACAAATATCTCTGACACACATATGTTGGCTTTATTTCATCAATCAGTGAACTATGAGAAGACTGAGTATGGTGATTGTCAGGATTGTGACTTTGCCACGATTAAATCATAACCTTTTCTTTCGTCTTCCAGGGTCTTTACTCATACAGCAAGTGTCCCAGGTCATCCATGAGAACAATTCCTCAGAGGACCTTGCTCCTTCTGAGGGTGCACTATCACAGCACGTACAGCAATGCACCAGCACAAGTACTCACACTTCGGTGGGTCCAGTTAGAGAGTTAGTTGAGTTTTCACCTGGGGATTCATACCTCACAAATGAGCATGACCAGACACTGATGGCAGGGACAGCTGTGCAGTGTCCTCGTTGGGGGGTGGGGGCAATCCTCTCCAAGCTCTCTGGACACAGATGCTGAACCCTGTGGGCTATCGCTGAGTGCATCAGCAACTTAGTGAGGTACTGCCAGACGAGCCACACACACTCTACACAATAGGGGAGAGGATGGAGGAGATAACGTGATCGCTAGTGGATTGGTGACACAGCGAATTGCGAGAATGTCTGCCATGGAGAGAGTGGTTGCCTCCATGGAGCTTCAAGCAAGGCTCTGAAATGAGTCCATGCAGGCCATGACCACAGCCGTGCAGACTTTGGATGCCAACTTGTCTGCCGCCTTAAATTGGATGACAGCTACCTTATCATGGCCTTGCAATGCATCACTGATCTGCACCAAGCTCGCTCCAGTAGACTGGTAGGAGTGATGTGGCACTGACCCAGGAGAGGGATGATGGCGAAAGGGGACATTCTTCTCACCTGTTGCCCTCCCCCACCCCCACCCCCAGCCAGTACCCGACATGCTGTCTCATCTCTTGATGGCCGAGTCTACCCCTCACATGTGCAGGTGGAGCAGTCTTTGGCAGGGCCGTTAGGGGCTCAAAACCCCAGATAGCACAGGCCAAAAGCATCTCAGCAATCAGAACAGGGATCTGAGCAGCCTGCCTCTACCTCTGCTGAAGCCACATGGGATGCACCACGTAGAAGCGGTAGGAAGCACAAGTTAAACAAATTGTAATTCACCAAGGGTATGCACATGGCTGTTTGACAAATGTTATGTTGTTAAGTTTCCTTTTTTTTTTATATATAATGCCACATAAAATGTAATGATTTGGACCACTTCCACTTCTTGCCCATTATTGCATCCCGAGGGCCAACTCGCCCTTTCACTTGTTTCATGATGAATGCCAATACATGCCGGGACCTAATGGGCGGATGTGCAATGGGTGGATGAATGGTTGAAGGACTGTTTACTGCAAAGGGAAGGGAGGGTTGGTGGTGGGAGCGGACCGCTGGATTTCATTTGTTATGCTTCACACTAGGTGAACCTTCGCATTAGTAGGGCATCCCTTATAGCAATGAAAGCGGCTGGTCAGGAGATGGGTGCCCCATCTTCATCCTCCTCCTGCTGTTCCTCCTCCATGTTCTCCTCATCTGAAGATGAGCCGCTTCGTCCTCCTCCACCTGCAATCCTCGCTGCTATGCAATATTGTGCAGGATGCAGCACACCACTACCAATCTGGACACCTTGGCTGGCAAGTACTGAAGGGCGCCTCCAGACCTATCTAGGTACCTGAAGTGCATCTTCAAATTTCCAATGTCTTGCTTGATGGCACACCTGGTGGTCATGTGGCTCTCGTTGTAGCGCTCGTGCGGCTCATTGGTGGAGTTTCTCACTGGTGTCATGAGCCAAGTATGAATTGGGTATCCCTTGTCTCCTATGAGCCAGCCCTCAAGTCTGCTTCCTGGAACGAAATGGTCTGGGATGTTGGACTGCCTCAGTGTGAAGACATCATGACAGCTCCTAGGGAATCTGGCGCAGACCTGCGTTAATCTCTTCCTGTGGCTGCACACCAGCTGCACACTGATGGAAGAATATCCCTTGTGCTTTATAAAAATTCTTGGTTGTTGTGGTGGTGCTCGGATTGTCACTTGTGTGCAGTTGGTGGCACCCTGTACCTTGGGGAATCCAGACAGAGAGACGAATCCCAGTTCCTGCTCATTCTGGCTATTGTCATCACAGGGGAAATGTACTTAATTGTTGGCCCTGGCATTCTAGGAAACTGTCTATTTCTGTTTTAAATTTAATTAATGTTGTAGCTTCTACAGCTTTTTGTGGCAGCATATTCCATGGACCTACCACCCTCTGAGTGAAGTAGTTCCTCCTCATCTCAGTTTTGAAAGAGCAGCCCCTTATTCTAAGACTATGTCCCCTAGTTCTCGTCTCACCCGTCATCGGGAACATCCTCCCCGCATCCACCCGATCCAACCCCTTCACAATCTTATATGTTTCAATAAGATCGCCTCTCATTCTTCTGAACTCCAATGAGTAGAGTCCCAATCTACCCAACCTCTCCTCATATGACCACCCCCTCATCCCCGGGATTAACCGAGTGAACCTTTTTTGCACTGCCTCGAGAGCAAGGATGTCTTTCCTTAAGTAAGGACACCAAAACTGTATGCAGTATTCCAGGTGCGGTCTCACCAATACCTTGTACAACTGAAGCAATACCTCCCTATTTTTATATTCTATCCCCCTAGCAATGAAAGCCAACATTCCATTTGCCTTCTTAATCACTTGCTGCACCTGCATACTAACCTTTTGAGTTTCGTGCACCAGGACCCCCAGATCCCTTTGCACTTCAGTACTCTCCAGTTTCTTGCCATTAAGATAATAAATTGCTCTAGGATTTTTCCTGCCAAAGTGCATCACCTCACACTTTCCAGTGTTGTATTCCATCTGCCAAATCTCTGCCCACTTACTTAGCCTGTCTATGTCCCCTTGCAGGTTTTTTATGTCCTCCTCACTCACTACTTTCCCTCCCATCTTTGTATCATCTGCAAATTTTGATATGTTACACTTGGTCCCTTCCTCCAAATCGTTAATATAGATTGTGAAGAGTTGGGGACCCAGCACTGACCCCTGTGGAACACCACTAGTTACTGATTGCCAGTCTGAGAATGAACCATTTATCCCAACTCTTTGCTTTCTGTTAGATAGCCAATCCTCTATCCATGCCAGAATATTACCCCCAATCCCGTGATTTTTTACCTTAAGCAATAATCTTTTGTGTGGCACCTTGTCAAATGCCTTTTGGAAGTCTAAATACACTACGTCCACTGGTTCCCCTTTATCCACTCTATATGTTACTTCCTCAAAGAACTCCAGCAAATTTGTCAAACATGACTTCCCCTTCGTAAAACCATGCTGACTTTGTCCTATTAAATTATGATTATCCAAATGTCCTGTTACTGTTTCCTTAATAATGGACTCCAAAATTTTACCTACCACAGATGTTAGGCTAACCGGTCTATAGTTACCAGCCTTCTGTCTACTGCCCTTTTTAAATAAGGGTGTTACATTAGCAGTTTTCCAGTCTGCCGGGACCTTAGCGGAATCCAGGGAGTTTTGAAAAATTATTACCAATGCATCTACAATCCCTACCGCCACTTCCTTCAAGACTCTAGGATGTAAGCCATCAGGTCCAGGTGATTTATCCGCCTTGAGTCCCATTATTTTACCGAGTACCACTTCCTTAGTGATTTTGATCGTGTTTAGCTCCTCTCCCCCTATAGCCCCCTGTTTGTCCAGTGTTGGGATATTCTTAGTGTCCTCTACTGTAAAGACTGATACAAAATATTCATTCAGTGTTTTTGCCATCTCCATATTTCCCACCATTAATTTCCCGGTCTCATCCTCTAAGGGACCAACATTTACTTTAGCCACCCTTTTTCTTTTTATATAACTATAAAAACTCTTACTATCTGTTTTTATATTTTTTGCTAATTTACTTTCATAATCTATCTTCCCTTTCTTAATCAATCTTTTTGTTATTTTTTGCTGCCTTTTAAAGTTTTCCCAATCCTCTGTCCTCCCACTAGATTTCGCTACCTTATATGCCCTTGTTTTTAGTCGAATACTATCCTTAATTTCTTTACTTAGCCACGGATGACTGTCCTTTCTTTTACACCCTTTTCTTTTCAGTGGAATATATATTTTTTGGAAGTTGTAAAATAACTCCTTGAATGTACACCACTGATCATGTGTCGTCTTACCCTTTAATCTATTTTCCCAATCCACTCTACTCAATTCCGCTCGCATACCTTCATAGTCTCCTTTATTCAAGCTTAGCACGCTTGTTTGAGATCCAACCTTCTCACCCTCTAATTGAATATGGAATTCAACCATATTATGGTCACTCATTCCAAGGGGATCCTTTACTAGGACATTTTTAATTAATCCTGTCTCGTTACACAGGACCAGATCTAAGGTTGCTTGCCCCCTGGTCGGTTCAGTTACATACTGCTCAAGAAACCCATCCCTAATACACTCAATGAACTCATCCTCAAGGCAGCCCTGCCCCATTTGATTTGTCCAATTAATATGATAGTTAAAATCCCCCATAATTATAGATGTTCCCTTATTACATGCCTCAACTATTTCCTGATTGATACTCCGTCCAATAGAGTTGCAACTGTTCGGAGGCCTATAGACTACGCCCACTAATGTTTTTTTCCCCTTATTATTCCTTATCTCCACCCAAACTGTTTCATGCAATCCATCAGTGACCGGCCTTATGTATGAATGTGCAGCCAACACTGGAAGATCCTGGATATGTCGCCAGTAGCGCCCTGGAAGGATTCAGAGGGAAAAAAGTTGAGGGCGGTGGCCACTTTCACATCCACTGGTAATGCGTGGCCACCAGACAGCAGGTCTTCCTGTAGGAGGCTGCAAATGTCTGCCACCACCTGATGTGACAACCTCAGCCTGTGGAAGCACTGCTCTTCTGAGAGGTCAAGGAAGCGGAGTCTCTGTCTGTAAACCCTGTGACGTGGGTAGTACCTCCTGCGACCTCGGCTCCTCTCCTGTGCAACTCCCTCCTGTAGCATGAGCTGATCTCACCTCACCACAGCACATCGTCGTTGCCGTGGATGGTGCTGGTCTTCCTCTTCTGATGTCAAACACATCCTAGGCGCCTCCCATCCTGATGTCAGTTTGAAATTCTCAAACGTTGAAAAAAGCTACAGTATATCCACACAAGCACTCTCTGTCAAACATTTGCCAGAGGGAACTGAGACAGCAGCTGCAATAATTGAGGTTTTATTCAGATGGGATTATATACCCACATGAACTGCTGCCCAAACTCGCCTCTGTTTCCCTGGTCAGTTTCCCAAGCTCCGGGCAACCCACGCTGCTGAAGTAAAATTTGGAGTCAAGTTAAAAACAATTTAAAAATAACTCATTAAAGTCTCTTAAGGACGTTAATTGCACCAATAGGTACCCGCCCATATCCAATTAGGAAATCCCCTAGTAGCTTTCTCACTGGCATCCAAACACGCCTCCGTTAAACCCAGAAGTGGGAGTGTTTGAGCTGGGTTGCGCTCCCGCTCTAAAAATCAAAACTTTTACCCCCACCCGCTCCCAACCCATGTGTTCTTGGGGGGTTAAAATTAACTCCCTCCATCTCTCACTGGTCTTTTTATTCCTATTTCTTTCCCCCTTCAGGTCCCCAAATGCTGTCACTTGCCACCACAGTTCCTCCTTCAAATACAAGAGCAAAACAGACTGGATTATGGACCTCTCTATACCAACAGTCAACACAATTGCATGAGCACTCACCATCTTAACAGCCACTGCTACTTGTAAAGTAGTGCTGGTCTGCAGTTTTTCATCCATTCTCCAAATTGAAATATATGCATTACAGAGAAATGCTCCATCTTGTGGCTCAACCAAGAACTGGTGAAACTCACCCAATCAGTGCAATCTCAGCTGATACCAAAAGTGGGTCGTTCGGCCCAACTGCCTGCCTCTCTTCCGCGGCTACATTCGCGCCCGGGTGGCCCTGGAGATGGAGCACGCGGTGTCCACCAGCACGCTTGAGGCCTTCCGCGACCGGTGGGCACCGGAGGGACTGGAGTGCATCATCACCCCCAGGAACAAAATTTTAATTTGATTGGTTAAGGTTCCTTTTAATTTGTTTTAAGTTGCAGTCCTTATTGTTTGTGCCCCTTTAAAAAGGAGGTACATGGTTGACTTTTAATAGGCAATTGCCTATGATAAAGAGTCAGCTGATACTTGATGTAGAATTTTAATTTAATTTGTTAAGTTTCCTGTAAACTTTTTTGTGAAGTTACAGTCTTTATTGGTTGTGCTCCTTTAAAAAGGGGCACGTGTTTGACTTTAAATAGGCAATTGCCAGCAATAAGAAGAGTCAGCTGATACCAGAAGTCAGGCTTATTGCTCTTGGGTTAGACATCAAACATAACAGCTACTGAGGTTAGTGTTCTAATTTTACTGACCATATATGATGGACACAATTTAAAGAGCAGCCTGTAAACAAGAAAACCTAAAACATTTTGTTTACCTGCGCATCTGCAAGTGCTGGCTGGTTGGTCCTTGATGGCTGTTTGGTCCGAGGCCCTTTAAGTGGCCTTTTGGCAGACAGTACTTTCTGTTTGGGAACCACTTTACTGCCACCTGTTGCAGTGGAATAAAACTGTCTCCTTATGTTTGCAAACTGTATATAGTGTAGAGATTGGTGATGTACCATTCGCACACAAACTGTCTCTTTCCGTGTTATATAGCATGGTGCCAACTGATAGTCTGGTGATCTTCCATCTTGGCTTTTCAATGGGCTGCACATAGCATTTCTCCGATAATAGCTATGTAGCCTGATCCTGGGCAGCTGAATGTATCCAAGAGGGGATCTCAAACAGAAAGTTCTTTCTATTAAGTATGGAGATTGTTCCAAGAGACTGAGCAATCTCACAGCCATGGCTAATGGATGATCAATCTAAAGGGAGAAAAATATAGATTTTTTTTTCAATCACAAAGGAACGAGGTGTTATTGTTTCTTATCGCTTCCCTCACATAAGATCTAATCACTCATCTGTGATTAAAAAGTAAAATCCTCTTCAAAGTAGGAGACTAGTCACAAATTGAATAGACATTTCTGTTACTGATGCAAATCAATAAATTCCTCTGAATTGCTGAGTACAAAATTATCACCAGATGCATTAAATATACATAAGGCTTCAAAAGCACTATTAACTGTCCGCCTTTCTCCATATCAATGTGTACATAACCATGTCAAATAAAAATATTTGATTTGGATATTTACCTTTTTGTAGGTAATGTAAAGAAAAATTCTGGTATTATAAATACAATCCTTATTCTCGGTGCCATTAGTTTACGACGATGAAATAAGTCAAATTCAAATTTTATTACGAGATTCCAGGATTCTCACCATTTTCCCATGAAAACTGAAAACCGACCTCTTTGCTCATTCTGTGTAAAATATTTCTGCAGTGTTAGCCAGGTCAGTTCTTAATGTAGCATCATAATCATGGCAGTGATTCAGCTAGTGAGTGTACATCTGTATGGTTGACTATAGATACTTTTCTACACAGAGCAGTGACAGCGTGCAACTGAAATCACATTCTCAATAAAGTTAAGATTATAGAACTGCAGTCATATTAAGTTAAGGGATAGACAAAAAAAAGGGGGAAAGGACAGGGAAAACAGGGAGACAGAAAGTAACTGGAACTACAGTAGTTTCACTAGCAACTGGTACTAATCTAACTTCTTATGTAATAGAAGCTAAGTACTGTCGTAGTTGCTCTACCTTTACTATTGAAACACAACTCTCTGTTTCAGTCTAACTCCCTTTCCTTAACACTAGCTAAATAAAATTTTTATATAGCATTACAGAACATGACTGTTTGTACTCACCAGATAACCATAGTCGCAGTTCCCAGGATTGGTGCTGTTGGTAGTGAGTTTCCTCAGTTCTTGGCAAGGCCACTGGAAGGAGCATCAGTATGGACATAAAAATAGTCACTGTCAGAAGGAAAGAAAAGCATAGACAGTTAGACAACATATTCATAGCTACAGCAAAATAAATCTAGGTCCCCACTCTAAATCCACCTCATATCTACTGATTAGAGTGACGTAGACTGTAGTCATGTAATTGCCAATTGCCCACACCATCCTGTCTACTAGCTGAAGGAAATGAGAAGCTCCCAGGAATTAAAAAAAAAAAATCATATTCTAATATTTTAGACACTGTCACGTTTTAGGAATTTTTTGACTCTGCACCAAAAGTATTTGAAGTAAAGGATCCTCGGGGAAGAGTGATCATATAATAAAATTTCATACTAAGTTTGAGAGTGATGTGGTTAAGTCCGAAACTCGGGTCCTAAATTTAAACAAAGCCAATTACGGAAGTATGAGGGGTGAGTTGGCTAAAGTAGATTAGGAAATTAGATTAAAAGATATGACGGTAGATAAGCAATGGCAAATATTTAAAGAAATAATTCATAATTCTCAACAAAAAAACATTCCCTTGAGGATTAAAAACTCCACTAGAAAAGTGGTACAACCATGGCTAACTAGAGAAGTTAAGGATAGTATTAGATTAAAGGAAGAGGCTTACAATGTTGCCAAAAAGATCAGTAAGCCTGAGGATTGGGAGGGTTTTAAAAATCAGCAAAGGATGACTAATAAATTGATAGAGAGAAAATAGAATGAGAGTAAACTAGCAAGAAGTATAAAAACAGATTGTAAGAGCTAAGAGATTAACAAAAGTAAACATGGGTCCCTTAGAGGCAGAGACAGGAGAAATTATAATGGGGAACAAGGAAATGGCAGCAATGTTAAACAAGTATTTTGTATCAGTCTTCAAAATAGAAGACAAAGAACATACCGGAAATTATGACGAACCAAGGGTCTAATGAGAGTGAGGAACTAAAAAGTAATTAATATTAGTAAAGAAAAAGTACTGGAGAAATTAATGGGACTAAAAGCCGACAAATCCCCTCGACCTGATGGCCGACATCCTAGGGTTTTAAAAGAGGTGGCTACAGAGATAGTGGATGCATTGGTTTTGATCTTCCAGAATTCCCTAGATTCTAGAACGGTCGCCATGGATTGGAAGGTAGCAAATGTAACCCTGCTATTCAAGAAAGGAGGAAGAGAGAAAACAGGGAACTATAGGCCAATTAGCCTGGCATCAGTTGGAGGGAAAATGCTAGAATCTATTATTAAAGACGTGGTAACAGGGCGCTTGGAGCATCACAATATGATTAGGCAGAGTTAACACGATTTTATGAAAGGGAAATCATGATTGACAAATCTATTAGGGTTTTTGAGGGTGTACTCTTTTTAAGTGGTGTGATTAAACAAATTGTCTGTAAATTAATAAAACTTTAAAAGAACCGTAACAAATTAAATTAAAATTGTGTTGGCCGGGGTGATGATGCACTCCAGTCCCCGCGGCGCCCACCGGTCGCGGAAGGCCTCAAGCGTTTTTTGAGGGTGTAACTAGCAAGGTAGATAAGGGGGAACCAGTGGATGTAGTATATTTGGATTTTCAGAAGGCATTCGATAAGGTGCCACACAAGAGGTTGTTACACAAGATTAGGGCTCATGGGATTGGCGTAATATATTAGCATTGATTTGAGGATTAGTTAATGGACAGAAAACAGAGAGTAGGAGTAAATGGGTCATTTTCAGGACGGCAGAGTGTAACTAGTGGAGTGCCGCAATGATCAGTGCATGGGCCTCAGCTATTTACAATCTATATCAATGACTTAGATAAGGGGATCAAGTGTAATATATACAAGTTTGCTAATGATACAAAGCTAGGTGGGAAAGTAAGCTGTGAAGAGGGGCAAAGAGGCTGCAAAGGGATATAGACCAGTTAAGTGATTGGGCAAGAAAGTGACAGATGGAGTATAATGTAGGGAAGTGTGAAATTATCCACTTTGGCAGGAAGAATGGAAAAGCAGAATATTTTTTTAAAAAGGTGAGAGACTAGTAAATGTTGGTATTCAGAGGGATTTGGGTATCCAAGTACACAAATCACAGAAAATTAACACGCAGGTACAGCAAGCAATTAGGAAAGCAAATGGCATGTTAGTTTTTATTGTAAGGGGGTTAGAGTAGAAGAGTAAGGAAGTCTTGCTGCAATTATATAGGGCTTTGGTGAGACCACACCTGGAGCACTGTGTACAGTTTTGGTCTCCTTACCTGACGAAAGATATACTTGACTTACAGCGGGTGCAACTAAGGTTCACGAGATTGATTCCTGGGATGAGAGGGTTGACCTATGAGGAGAGATTGAGTAGAATGGGCATGGACGTTTTACTACGTTAAAGGCGCTATATAAATACAAATTGTTGTTGTTGTTATGGGGTTTAGAAGAATGAGAGGTGATCTCACTGAAACACATAAAATTCGTAGAGGGCTTGACAGGGTAAATGCTGAGAGGCTGTTTCCCCTGGCTGGACAGTGTAGAACTGGGGGTCATAGTCTCAGAATAAGGGGTCAGCCATTTAGGACTGAGGAAAAATGTCTTCACTTAGAGGGTTGTGAATCTTTGGAATTCTCTACCCCATAGGGCTGTGGATCCTCAGTCATTAAGTATATTCAAGACTAAGGGAATCAAGGGATATGGGGATAGGGCAGGAAAGTAGAGTTGATGTAGAAGTTCAGCAATGATCTTATTGAATGGCGGAGCAGGCTCGAGGGGCCGTATGGCCTACTCCTGTTCCTATTTCTTGTGTTCTTGTGCAAGTAGTTAAAAATATTGAATAGAGTGTATCAATAGGATTTAGGACCAATTTTGTGATTGGCTGAAAATCAACAGTTGATTTAGACTAAAGACCTCTGAGTACATTATACTACCATAATATAGTCCCACTGGGTTCCCGTATGTGGGAAGCTCGTTTAGGTTTCTTGCAAAACTTTTCCGACATACATTTGTGTTACTAGATTACACTTTTGTCAGCTATTGGTACAGGAAAAAAAACTAGCATTCATATAGTGCCTTTATATAGCAACCTCAGGACATCCCAAAGCACTTCACTGCCAATATGCAGTACTCTTGAAGTGTAGACACTCTTGCGCACAGCAATGAGGTAAAGGACCAGATAATCCGATGTTTAATGAGAAAGACTTGCATTTATATAGCGCCTTTCACGATCACTCGAAGTCTCAAAGCGCTTTACAGCCAATGAAGTACTTTTGAAGTGGAGTCACTGTTGTAATGTGGGAAACGCGGCAGCCAATTTGCGCACAGCAATGAGGGGGTGAACGTTGGCCAGAACACCGAATAGTTCCATGGGAAAGGGTGGACAGTAATATCTCCTCTGAAAGACGGCAAGTGTGACAGTGCAGCACTCCCTCGGTAGTGCACTGGAGCGCCAGCCTGGGTTGTGGGCTCGCTGACTCGACAGGCGACAGTGCTCCCAGCGAGCCAATGAGTTGGCCCAGGCGAACCCGAGTCCTGCCGCGCACGCGCAGTGGGTCAGAGGTCAACGATCCGGCGGCCCCCATTCCAGAGTTCAGCGACGGATCCTGGGCAAGCGCACAACCTCCCCGCAGACTCAGCGGCACCTTTCATAATTCTCGCACCTTAATAGCTGGACTCTTCCGCAGACCCCGCCGCCATCCTCGTGCCGTCCGATCGCCCGCCCAGAAGCCGCTCTCTCCAGCCCCGCGCGCTCCGGCCGTTGAGTTCGAACCCGAGCTCGCGTCGCCCGTTGCCAAGAACACACCCCCGATGGCGTCACTTCCTGTGTTTGGCTCCCTGCCGTCGGCTGTGTGAGAAGATGGCGGAGAAGGAGAAGGGTCCGCCGGAGGTACCGGACTCGCTTTCGGCAAAATACACCGGGTCTGTAGGAAAGGGACTGCACGTGCGGTTGGTGCGCGCGCCGGTCCTCCCCCACCTGGTCACGTTCTTTCAGCGAGCTCGCAGTGCTGACCCCCGGGGGGGGCGGGGGTTAGAGTCAGAAACAAGCCGCGCTGCTCGCGTCGCACAGTAATGGCACAGGCTGTAAACTTCATTTAAACAAACAACGCACGAAGTCAGTGCTGTAAACTTCATTTAAAGTTTGCAAAGGGGAGAATTCCCCTACCCCCGGGTAGGGGAATTTGGCTTCTTTGCACTAGGTGTTGGTGCAGTTGCGTTCCTTCACTTTGCAAAATAAAGTGGCTTTGGTAGGATCTTAGTACCTCTGGAGGGTCTGTGGCAAATGAAGAGGGGGGGGAAGAAGGGGAAAACAGCATAATCTTCCGGCCTACTCACTCAGTCTGCTCCCCTTATTTTTGGCTACTGTGTAGGGAGCAGGTCTGTCTGGCAGGTTTAAAAAAAAACTTTTCAACTGCTTTTTATCGCTAATTTTCCCTCTGCAGCACCAAGCGGCATATGTATGTTTTTGGGTTGGCCAGGTGTCTGACTATGTGCAAGAACCTCCAAATCAAACAACTGATATGTTCCCTCTGCTTGTGCAGACTGGCCCACTCTACAAAGGAAAAGGAAAGGACTTTCATTTCTATAGTAGTGTTTCCAGCATTTCTGTTGTTATTTCATTTCTATACTTCATGACCTCAAGATTCTCCAAAGTGCTTTACAGCCAATTAATCTATTCAATGGAGCATGGTGGTAGTGCCACACTGAGGATGCCCTCCATTGTGTCATGTGGCACTACCACTGTGCTGTGTGGGATATATTATGAACAGATCTAGCAACTCAGAATTATATACAACCCCAATCTATAACTTCATGGCCTGGCAGATCCCTCACTCCTCCATTACAATCAAGCCAAGTGACCAACCCCGGTTCAAGGAGGAGTGCGGAAGAACATGCCGAGAGCAGCACCAGGTGTACCTGAAAATAAGGTGCCAAACTGGTGAAGCTACAACACAGGACTACATGCATGCTAAATAGTGAAAGCAGCATCCCACAGACGGCTAAGTGATCACATAACTAACGGATCAAGTCAAAGCTCTGCAACCCTGCCACATCCAGTCATGACAGTTAAGCAACTGACAGGAGAAGGAGGCTCTATTAACATCCCCATCCTCCACGATGACAGAACCCAGCACTTGAGTGCAAAGGATGAGACTGAAGCATTTGTAACCATCTTCAGCCAGTATGGCTGTGTGGATGATACTTCTTGGCCTCCTGAGGTTCCACTAACACAGATGCCAGTCTTCAGCCAATTCAGTTTACTCCACGTGACATCAAAAAACGACCGAGTGCACTGGACACAGCAAAGGCTATGGGCCTCGACAACATCCCAGCTGTAGTGCTGAAGATTTGTGCTCCAGAACTAGCCACGCCCATAACTAAGCTGTTCCAGTACAGCTATAACACTACCCAACAATGTGGAAAATTGCCCAGGTATGTCCTGTCCGCAAGAAGCAGGACTAATCCAGCCAGGCCAATTACCACCTTATCAGCAACGTGATGGAAGGAGTCGTCAGTCGTACTATCAAGTGGCACCTGCTCACTGATGCTCAGTTTGGGTTCCATCAGGACCACTCAGCTCCAGACTTCATTACTGCCTTTGACCAAACATGGGTTGTGTCTGGGTCACACCCTATTACTTCAGCTAATATCAGGGCAGCATTTGACTGAGTGTGGTACCAAGGACCCCTAGTAAAACTGAAGTTAATGGGGATCGGGGGGAAAACTCTCCAAAGCTTGGAGTCATACCTAGCACAAAGGAAGATGATTGTGGTTGTTGGAAGCTAATCGTCTCAGCTCCAGGACATTGCTGCAGGAGTTGCTCAAGGCAGCATCCTAGGCTCAACTACCATCAGCTGCTTCAACAGTGACCTTCCCTCCATCAGAAGGTCAGAAGTGAAGCTGTTTTCTGATGTTTGCACAATGCCATTCACAATTCCTCAATGAAGCAGTCCAACTCCGCATGCAGCAAGACCTGGACAACGACCAGGTTTGGGCTAATAAGTGGCAAGTAATATTCATGCCATACCAGTGCCAGGCAATGGCAATCTCCAACAAGAGTGAGCCAAACCACCTCCCCATGACATTCAGTGGCATTACCATCGCCAAGTGCATGGGAACACCATCATTTCCAAGTCTCACCCCATCTTGACTTATGATGTGGAGATGCCGGTGTTGGACTGGGGTGGACAAATGTTAGAAGTCGCACAACACCAGGTTATAGTCCAACAGTTTTATTTGAAATCACAAGCTTTCGGAGCGCTGCTCCTTCATCAGGTGAAGTCACCTGACGAAGGAGCAGCGCTCCGAAAGCTTGTGATTTCAAATAAAACTGTTGGACTATAACCTTATCTTGACTTCGATATTTCACTCTCCTTTCAGCTCCAAAGTAATATCCTTAAGTTAAATGATTTTCAGAGTTGACAGGTGCAAGGATGTTGAATTAGAAAATGCATTCTACTAAACGCAATATCCTTTTCTAATACTAAATGCAGCATGAGATCTCCCAACATGTAGTATTGTTATTCAGATATGGCTAAACTAACTACATTACTACTGAAAATCTATAGTACTCTGATGATGTAGTTTCTCTAAAGGGGCAATGTTTGTTGCTGGGGAAGGAGAAAGGTCAACACTTGGGTGTTATTTTTTTTTGTAATGCAGCAAGATGTTTCTATGCAGATTGCATTGTGTGTGAAATTAATGAAAAAGATTTCTTGAACACTTTTCCAATGAAAGGGTACTGACTTCTACTGGAGTATTGGAACACTGGACTAGTGGATAAGCTGGAGCTTTAACAATGGTTAAATGAGTGATGGGCTTTTATTATTTGTTTAAAACTGCTCAGCTGTGGGGTGTTTATCATTATTTCCGCAATTGAAATTTGCAAGAGAACTCATGAGATTCTAAAAGTATAAACATTTTTCTGCACAAAACCCTGGTGGTGAAGCTTCACACATGCTTCCCCTGGTGTTGAAACTCACCCAGCTAGTGTCTCCTGAGCTTTGTCCCTTTTTATACGGTAATTCAGATACAGTGCTGACTGCCAGTATTCACTCAGGGGTGCTAGAGCTTGCATTAAGCTGTAGAAGATCTGTAACTTCCCCACTGATAGCAAGGTCAAATCAGTAGAAATCTGCCTTCACCATAGTTATGTCTGGTCATACCCTATTACTTCACCTAAGATGCTTTTATTTATAAAAGCCTAAGGTTGGTGATTGGCATTGATGAATATGCAACATTCCATTCTTACTGCATCCCTAATATTGTCACTGTTGTTTCCTTTAACTCTCATCTCTAGACCAGGTACAGTGGGAAATTCAAAGGTGATTCTGTTGTGTACCATATGCTTCCTAGGATATGAGGTTAGGTGGACGGGAATATAACCTCTAAGTAGTAGCTACTGTAGGGTACTGAATGCTGATACTGGTTCTTAAATTACTAAAAATAAATTATAATTTTGTTTGGCAGGTTGTTAAAATTGCAGTAGAGTTGATTTTGCTGCAAGTTACATTAAGGCGAACTCCTTTTAAAATCACCTGAGGAAAGAAAAAGAATAAAGGAAGGAAAACAATTATTTTTGAAGGAAGACAGATTTGCAGGTGGGATTCTTGGAAAGTGTTCATCATTGTGGGAGGTAGTGCTGACCTGGCTTGCTGCATTCAGTTACTGAGAAAATGGATGACCTTTCAACTGTTATACGCTGCAGGGTTAGGTTCCCACAGTGTAGATCCAACCGTCTGTCTTCGAATGATTTCAGCAATTGTGTTCTGTCATTTTCCAGACTGGCCAAGTTACAAATGTAACTGTTTATTGGCAACCCTGTCCTAAGGCTCTATTTTGAATAATTACTCTATTAGGAATAGATACAAAGGGGACAAAAAAAACTGGCACCTTTTTAGTAATCTCTTAAGACTAACATCTTGAAATTTTAAAGCTATTTCAGAAATGCATTGCCATAATTTTCCAAACAAAAACACCTAGGCACCAAGGCTATGTTTTCCACCCATTGACTATAAATATGTGGAGATCTACCCCTAATGTTTAAGTACTTAATCTTTCACTCTTGGGATTTTTACAAGTCTTATTGGTGATGTATTAATGATGTAAGTTCAAAAATCCTAAGTTTTGGAGACCCATGATTTCAGAAAGGGTTATCAGGTCTGAAAGGTGCAACATTGTTATGAGAAATAAGCATGAAAATTGCAGTATTGCTTCTGATTTACAATAATTTCCTTGGGGTTATGTGTGTATACTGTATCAGTTTAGCACCACTTGCTGGAAAATGTATCCAGCAGTGGAGAGGAATTCCAGCACAGATTTCTTTGTCAGTACGCACAACAGAATGCTCAGGCTAGTTAACTGGGTCTGATTTTGTTTTTTAAGTGAAATATTTAATGAGATACAGGTTGAGCGTCCCGAATCCAGCAACCTTGGGACCGAGGCCGAGCCGATTTTTGGGTTTTTCCGGACTTTGGAACGTGTTTCTGATGTCCGAAGTCCGGAAACGCCCGAGCCCAGGTTGCGATATTTCCGGACTTCGGACATCAGAAACACGTGCCGAGTCCGGAAATGCCTGGGCCCAGGTTGCGTTTTCGGTAAGCCTCCCTCAGGGTGTCCGGATTCTGGAACATTTTATGGATTCCGGACCCCTGCCACCAATCGTCCCAGATTCCGGAACTCCGGATTTGGGACGCTCAACCTGTATTACAATTGTTACAGTTAGCGCCTTATTGTCTCTTAAGAAATGTCTCAAAAGAGGTGATGAATCCATGTAATGAATGATGGTTAAAGTGCAGTAATTGTTATGTAGGTACACAGGAATATGCAGCACCAGTGATATGAAGAAGCAGCTAGCCTGTTTCGGAATGGTTATTTGCATGAACAAGTACACTGTATGGGGCAGAGCCTAAACACCATCCCTCCCCACTGGAGCCATGCATGCGCGCTAGAGGTTCCGACCGTGCATGCGCCTAGCCACAGGGCTGGGGCCTGAGGCCTCAACCACATTTCCTCACTGTGGAGACGGTCAGGAGATTGGGAGGGGGGGGGGGAGAGGGGATCGGAGGGGGAGAGGAAAGGGGATCGGAGGGGGAGACGAAAGGGGATCGGAGGGGGAGAGGAAAGGGGATCGGGAGGAGAGGGGGAGAGGAAAGGGGATCGGAGGGGGAGAGGAAAGGGGATCGGAGGGGGAGAGGAAAGGGGATCGGAGGGGGAGAGGAAAGGGGATCGGGAGGAGAGGGGGAGAGGAAAGGGGATCGGGAGGAGAGGGGGAGAGGAAAGGGGATCGGATGGGGGGAGGGGAGAGGAAAGGGGATCGGATGGGGGGAAGAGGAAAGGGAATCGGAGGGAGAGGAGAGGAAAGGGGGTGGAGAACGAGAGGGGAGGAAAGGGGATCGGATGGGGGGAGGGGAGAGGAAAGGGGATCGGATGGGGGGAAGAGGAAAGGGAATCGGAGGGAGGGGATGGGGGGAGAGGAAAGGGAATCGGAAGGAGAGGAGAGGGGGTGGAGAATGAGAGGGGAGAGGGGATTGGGGAGAGGGGTGGGAGAGGAGAGGGGAGAAGGGTGGGAGGAGAGGGGAGAGGGGTGGGAGAGGAGAGGGGAGAAGGGTGGGAGGAGACGGGAGAGGGGTGGGAGAGGTGATGGGAGGAGAGGGGAGGTGATGGGAGGAGAAGGGAGGGAATGGGGGAGGGGATGGGGAGAGGATGGGGGAGGGGATTGGGATGGGGAGAGGAGAGGGGGGATTGGGATGGGGAGAGGGGGATGGGGAGAGGGGATGGGGAGAGGGGAGAGGGGGAGAGGGGGATGGGGAGAGGGGAGAGGGGGGGAGGGGATGGGGAGGGGGGGGGGGAGGGGATGGGGAGAGGGGGGGGGAGGGGATGGGCGAGGGGGGAGGGGAGGGGATGGGGAGAGGGGGGAGGGGAGGGGATGGGGAGAGGGGGGGAGGGGAGGAGAGGGGGGAGGGGAGGGGATGGGGGAGAGGAGAGGGGGGAGGGGCTGGGGGAGAGGAGAGGGGGGAGGGGCTGGGGGAGAGGAGAGGGGGGAGGGGCTGGGGGAGAGGAGAGGGGGGAGGGGATGGGGAGAGAGGAGATGGGGGAGAGGAGAGGGGGTTGGGGGAGAGGAGAGGGGGTTGGGGGAGAGGAGAGGGGGTTGGGGGAGAGGAGAGGGGGTTGGGGAGAGGAGAGGGGGATGGGGAGAGGAGAGGGGGATGGGGAGATGGGGATGGGGGAGAGATGGGGGAGAGGAGGAGGAGATGGGGGAGAGGAGGGGATGGGGATGAGGAGGGGGGGAGGGGAATGGTGGGAGGGAATGGTAGGAGGGGAGGGGAATGGTGGGAGGGGAGGGGATCGGGGGGGAGAGGAGAGGGGATCGGGGGGGATGAGGGGAGGTGATGGTGGGAGGAGAGGGGAGGTGATGGTGGGAGGAGAGGGGAGGGGATTGGTGGGAGGAGAGGGGAGAGGATTGGTGAAGGGAGAGGGGATCGGGAGGGAGAGGGGATCGGGAGGGAGAGGGGATGGGGGAGGGGAGAGGATGGGGGGAGGGGATGAGGATTGGGATGGGGAGTGGAGGAGATGGGGGAGAGGAGGGGATGGGGATGAGGAGAGCGGGGAGGGGAGGGGAATGGTGGGAGGGGAGGGGAATGGTGGGAGGGGAGGGGATTGGTGGGAGGAGAGGGGATCGGGGAGGGGAGGGGATTGGTGGGAGGAGAGGAGAGGGGATCGGGGGGGAGAGGGGATGGGGGAGGGATGAGGATGGGGGAGGGGATTGGGATGGGGAGGGGAGGGGATTGGTGGGGAGAGGGGGGAGAGGGGAGGGGATCGGGGGGGGCGGGAGAGGATCGGAGGGGGATTGGAGGGGCTCAGGGGAGGGGAGAAGGGAGGGGATCGGGGGGGGAGAGGGGGGGAGGGGATCGGAGGGGGGGAGAGGGGATGGGTAGGGGGAGACATGATGGGGGGGGAGAGGGGTTCGGGGGTGGAGGGGTTCGGGGGTGGAGGGGAGAGGGGTTCGGGGGAGGAGAGGAGAGGGGATCGGGAGGTGGAGAGGACATGGGGATCGGAGGGAGGGGCGGACATGGTGATCTGAGGGGGGGAGGACATGGTGATCTGAGGGGGGTGGAAGAGGACATGGGGATCGGAGAGAGGGGCGAGGACATGGCGATCGGAGACGGGGAGAGGACATGGTGATCGGAGAGGGGGGGGATGGAAGAGGACATGGGGATCAGAGGGAGGGGAGAGGAGATCGACAGGAAAGGCTGTATACGGCTGTGAGAGTTATTTTGCTTTTCTCGGTGACCCTCCGCATTAACAGCCTGCCAGTGACAATGACACATTGATCAAATTGCACATTGCAGCGATTAACTGTTGGGTGTGTCTTATCCTCCAAGGGGACCAATCAGAAATCTGGTTCAACCCACTTGTGCTGCAAATAAACACAGCCAATCCGTGTCCTAACCCGTACCAAGTCCCGTTCGCCCATCTCCCCTGTGCTCGCTGACCTACATTGGCTCCCGGTTAAGCAGCACCTTGATTTCAAAATTCTCATCCTTGTTTTCAAATCCCTCCATGGCCTCGCCCCTTCCTATCTCTGTAATCTCCTTCAGCCCCACAACCCCCTCAAGATATCGGCGCTCCTCTAATTCTGTCCTCTTGAGCATCCCTGATTATAATCGCTCAATCTTTGGTGGCCGTGCCTTCTGTTGCCTAGGCCCTAAGCTCTGGAATTCCCTGCCTAAACCTCTCCGCCTCTCTACCTCTCTTTCCTCCTTCAAGACGCTCCTTAAAACCTACCTCTTTGACCAAACTTTTGGTCACTTGCCCTTATGTGGATCGGTGTCAAATTTGTTGTTTTAAAATACTCCTGTGCAGCGCCTTGGGACGTTTTACTACGTTAAAGGCGCTATATAAATACAAGTTGTTGCTGTTGTTGGTGTTGATTGAGAGACAAATGTTTACCAGGGCACCAGGAGAAGTCCCTGCTATTCAAATAGTGCCATGGGTTATTTACATCTAACTGAACTGGGGTCTTTGTTTTGCATTTCCTATCAAAAATGGCACCTCCAACAATGCAGCACTCCCTCAGTACTACACTGAAGTATCAGCCTGGGTTATATGCTCAAATTCTGCAGTGAGGCAAGCTTCTAACTCTGAGGCAAGAATGATGCCATCTGAGAGAAGCTGGCATTCCAATGTGAGCAGGTTTTGTTGACCATTTCACACTCAGCTCTGTGGTAATTGTGTCTTTTCAGGCCCATCGTCTGAAGCATTTCTGCAATGTGCTAAGGCTGGTGCCCTGGAATTCGGATGAATTTCAGAGCACTAGCAACAATGACTAAACAATTGTGTATCTACAGTTGTTGAAAGAAAGACTTGCATTTATATAGCGCCTTTCACAACCCCAGACGTTCCAAAGCGCTTTACAGCCAATGAAGTACTTTTTGAAGTGTAGTCTATGTTGTAATGTAGGAAAAGCGGCAGCCAATTTGCGCACAGCAAGGTCTCACAAACTACAATATGATAATGACCAGATAATCTGTTTTAGTGATGTTGGTAGAGGGATACATATTGAGCAGGTCTCCCCTGCTCTACGAATAGTGCCGTAGGATCTTTTGGGTCCACCTGAGAGGGCAGACAGGGCTTCGGTTTAACATATCATCTGAAAGACTGCTCCTCTGACAGTGTAGCACTCCCTCAGTACTGCACTAGAATGTCAGCCTAGATTATGTGCTCAAGTCTCGAGTGGGACTTGAACCCACGACCTTCTGGCTTGGAGACGAGTGTGGTACCACTGAACCAAGGCTGATACCTGTTGAAGTCACAATGTGGCTCTAATTTTCTGGCTGCAGCCTTTCCCTGATGTTGAGTGGAAGATCTATACAGCTCAGCCATGCATAAACACTGCACTCAGACTGACTGCATCTAGAAC
Organism: Squalus acanthias; assembly: GCA_030390025.1. NCBI lineage: Eukaryota > Metazoa > Chordata > Chondrichthyes > Squaliformes > Squalidae > Squalus > Squalus acanthias. Next base: position 88,503,095 of record CM059436.1, on the reverse strand, counting down.
AATGGCAGACCGTGGCAGCTGTTGGTATTGGTGATCTGAAACAATTTGTAAGCTGAGAAAGGTACGTTTATCATAAGGTACAGCAGTAATTACAAACCCAAACATAGAGTGTGCTTTGTTATGATCTAATTGGGTTGAGAAAGGAAATTGGAATAAAATGGGAGAGCAATTTAAAAAAAAATGTGCTTATCAAAACGAGGGATGTTAGGGAATGAAACTCTTCCCATTTCGGGCTCTCTGTCTCCATGCAGTACTCCCAGATGCAGAATTCAGCTCTGCCTCAGCCTACTACTGCGCCATTTCCCACACCAGTCATCCTGAGGCCTCTGAGTGAGGTTGCCTGTTCTTGCCGAATTAGGGACAGTTTTGTAAAACTACTCAAATTCATTTTACAAAGAACCCATACAACCAGCAGGCAGAGAAGAGTTTCATCCCTTCATTCAGGGCTGGACTTGAACCCAGGTCCCAGTGTATACAGTAAATAGAAATCTCAAATCAAAATTTGTTCAATTTAATGGAATGCTTTCATTTTTGCAATCTCATGCCATCCTTAGCTTGCACATCATATGTGTTCCCTGTTGAACAGCAGCATGGTTCCGTTGGGATGATGGTGTGAAATACAGTATTGTATTGACTTTATTCCATGTCTGCACTTTCCCATCACAGGGCTATCCTACCATTCCAAGGTTTGCCAGTAAAATAACATTTCAATTGTTTAAGAGATCAACCAGTCAAGTTAAAATTGCAGGAAATACTTCTCTGCTGTCCTAACATTGTACTAAATGAAAAACCTGTATTAGCTTCTTGCATTCTGCACCTGTGTATCCCTGCTGACATACAGTACTTTTCTTTGTAGGTCATTTGCGTACTTAACTGTTAAAGACAGACTGCCACAGATACTGACTAAGGTTATTGATACAGTGCATCGACATAAGGATATATTTTTTGAGGAACATGGACAGGTGAGTTGAAACTGGCAGTCACGGAGTTTGAAATGTAACTTTACTAACTTGTTCAAAGATAACCTTGGAGAGGATGCAGAGGAAATTTACCAGAATTTACCAGGGATGAGAGACTTCAGTTATGTAGAGAGACTAGAAAAGCTGGGATTATTCTCCTTCAGGCAAAGGGAGGGAGCAGGGCAGAGAAGGTTAAGGGGAGATTTAATAGAGGTGTTCAAAATTATGAGGGTTTTTTATAGAGTAGATAGAGAGAAACTGTTTACATTGGCAGACAGGTCAGTAACCAGAGGACACAGATTTAAGATAATTTGCAGGAAACCCAGGAACAAGATGAGAATTTTTTTTATGCAGCGATTTGTTATGATCTGGAATGTACTGCTTGAAAGGGTGGTAGATGCAGATTCGGACATGATAAACGCACACCCAGCCCAGTCAATCCTGCAAAGTCCTCCTCACTAACATCTGGGGACTTGTGCTAAAATTGGGAGAGCTATCCCACAGACTAGTCAAGCAATAGCCTGACATAGTCATACTCACAGAATCATAACTTTCAGCCAAAGTCCCAGACACCACCATCACCATCCCTGGATATGTCCTGCCCCACCGGCAGAACAGACCAACCAGAGGTGGCGGCACAGTGGTATACGGGAGGGAAGGAGTGGTCCTGGGAGTCCTCAACATTGACTCTGGACCCCATGAAGTCTCATGGCTTCAGGTCAAGCGTGGGCAAGGAAACCTCCTGCTGATTACCACCTACTGCCCTCCCTCAGCTGATGAATCAGTACTCCTCCATGTTGAACACCACTTGGAAGAAGCACTGAGAGTAGCAAAGGCACAGAATGTACTTCAATGTCCATCACCAAGAGTGGCTCAGTAGCGCCACTACTGACCGAGCTGGCCGAGTCCTGAAGGACATAGCTGCCAGTTTGGGCCTGCGACAGGTGGTGAGAGAACCATCATGAGGGAGAAACCTACTTGACTTCGTCCTCACCAATCTACCTGTCGCAGATGCATCTGTCCATGACAGCATTGGTAGCAGTGACCACTGCACAGTCATTGTGGAGACAAAGTCCCGTCTTCACACTGAGGACACCCTCCATCGTGTTGTGTGGCACTACCACTGTGCTAAATGTGATAGATTAAGAATAGATCTAGCAGCTCAAAATCTATGAGGCGCTGTGGGCCATCAGCAGCAGCAGAATTGTATTCCACCACAATCTGTAAACTCATGGCCCGGCATATCCCTCACTCTACCATTACCATCAAGCCAGGGGACCAACCCTGGTTCAATGAGGAGTATGCCAGGAGCAGCACCAGGCGTACCTAAAAATGCAGTGCTAACCTGGGGAAGCTGCAACACAGGACTACATGCATGCTAAAAAGCAGAAGCAGCATGCTACAGACAGAGCTAAGCGATCCCACAATCATCGGATCAGATCAAAGCTCTGCAGTCCTGCTACATCCAGTCGTGAATGGTGGTGGACCATTAAACAACTAACTGGAGGAGGAGGCTCCATGAATATCCCTATCCTCAATGATGGTGGAGCCCAGCACGTGAGTGCAACAAAGCTGAAGCAGTTGCAAGCATCTTCAGCCAGAAGTGCCAAGTGGATGATCCATATCGGCCTTCTCCTAAGGTCCCTACCACCACACAAGCCAGTCTTCAGCCAATTCGATTCACTCCACATGATATCAAGAAACGGCTGAGCGCACTGGATACAGCAAAGGCTGTGGACCCCGACAACACCCCGGCTGTCATGCTGAAGACCTGTGCTCCAGAACTACCCACGCCTCTAGCCAAGCTGTTCCAGTACAGCTATAACACTGGTATGTATCCGACAATGTGGAAAACTGCCCAGGTATGTCCTGTCCACAAAAGGCAGGACAAATCCAATCCGCCCCATCAGTCTACTCTCAATCATCAGCAAAGTGATGGAAGGTGTCGTCGACAGTGCTATCAAGCAGCACTTACTCACCAATAACCTGCTCATTGATGCCCAGTTTGGGTTCCGCCAGGACCACTTGGCTCCAGACCTCATTACAGCCTTGGTCCAAACATGGACAAAAGAGCTGAATTCCAGAGGTGAGGTGAGAGTGTCTGCCCTGGACATCAAGGCATCATTTGACCAAGTGTGGCATCAAGGAGCCCTAGTAAAACTGAAGTCAGTGGGAATCGGGGGGGGGGGGGGGGGAATCTCTCCACTGGCTGGAGTCATACCTATCACAGAGGAAGATGGTTGTGGTGGTTGGAGGGTCAATCATCACAGCCCCAGGACATCGTTGCAGGAGTTCCTCAGGGCACTGTCCTGGGCCCAACCTACTTCAGCTGCTTCTTCAATGACCTTCCCTCCATCATAAGGTCAGAAATGGGGATGTTCGCTGATGACTGCACAGTGTTCAGTGCCATTCGCAACTCCTCAGATAATGAAGCAGTCCATGCCCGCATGCAGCAAGACCTGGAAGACATTCAGGCTTGGGCTGATAAGTGGCAGGTAACATTCGCGCCACACAAGTGCCAGGCAATGACTATCTCCAACAAGCAAGAGTCTAACCACCGCCCTTGACATTCAACGGCATTACCATCGCCGAATCCACCACCATCAACATCCTGGGGGTCACCATTGACCAGAAACTTAACTGGGCCAGCCACATAAATACTGTGGCAACAAGAGCAGGTCAGAGGCTGGGTATTCTGCTGCGAGTCTCTCACCTCCTGACTCCCCGAAGCCTTTTCACTATCTACAAGGCACAAGTCAGGAGTGTGAGGGAATACTCTCCACTTGCCTGGATGAGTGCAGCTCCAACACTACTGAAGAAGCTCGACACCATCGAGGACAAAGCAGCCCGCTTGATTAGCACCCCATCCACCACCTTAAACATTCACTCCCTCCACCACCGGCGTACCATGGCGGCAGTGTGTACCATCTACAAGATGCACTGCAGCAACTCACCAAGGCTTCTTTGGCAGCACCTCCCAAACCCGCGACCTCTACCACCTAGAAGGACAAGGGCAGCAGGTGCATGGGAACACCACTACCACCTCCAAGTTCCCCTCCAAGTCACACACCATCCTGACTTAGAAGTATATCGCCGATCCTTCATCGTCGCTGAGTCAAAATCCTGGAACTCCCTCCCTAACAGCACTGTGGGAATACCTTCACCACACGGACTGCAGCAGTTGAAGAAGGCAGCTCACCGCCACCTTCTCAAGGGCAATTAGGGATAGGTGATAGATGCTGCCTTGCCAGCGACGCCCATGAATGAATAAAAAAAAGGCTGTGGATGCTGGGTCAGTTGAAATTTTGAAGACTGAGATTGATAGATTTTTGTTAGTTAAGGGTATCAAGGGATAAGGAACAAAGGCAGGTAAATGGAGTTGACCTACAGATCAACCATGTTGTAATTGAATGTTGGAATGGGCTTGAGGAGCTGTATAGCCTACCCCTGTGGCTATGTTTCTATGAATGTTAGTCAGGATACTCTGCTATTCTTCTTCAAGTAGTGCCATGGGATCTTTTACATCCACCTGACAAGCAGGCAGGCCCTTGGTTTAACATATCATCTGCAAGGTGGCATCTCTGACAGTGCAGCACTAAAGGGTCAGCTTAGGTTTTTTTGCTCAATTGCTGGAGTGGGGCTTGAACCCATCACCTGACTCCTGTTAAGAGTGTTACCACTGATCCAAGCTGACATTCAAAATAGGTCGAATAATGGGGTTTGGGTACAGAGGTCTCTTGTCCTTCCCTAATATCAGGATATCTCTGCAGCCAATAAAGCACAGCAAGTATCTCGAGAGGAATAATGCACGAGCACTAATGCAGCGCTTAAAGTTCAAAAAAGCAATTAATTGATTTAAAAAGAGGAATATTGAAGGGGCTGGGGAGCAAACAGGACAGTGAGATTCGACTGGGTGGCTCATTGAGGGGGAAAAAAAAGCACAGGCTTGATGGGCCAAATACCGTTTCTCTATTGTAACATTGTGATTCATTTATCTTCTTCTTAGGCAGTCCCTCGGAACCGAGGATGACTTGCTTCCACATTAAAAATGAGTTCGCAGGTGACTGATGAGTCCAATGCGGGACCTACAGGCTCTGTCACAGGTGGGGCAGACGGTGGTTGAAGGGGTGGGTGGGTGGGTTGCTTGGGTTGACGTGCGCTCCTTGCGCTTGGCTTCCACTTGCTCCCGGTGAAGAGACTCGAGGTGTTCGGCGCCTTCCCGGATGCTTCTCCTCCACTTTGTGCGGTCTTGGGCCAGGGATTCCCAGGTGTCGGTGGGGATGTTACACTTTTTCAAGGAGGCTTTGAGGGTGTCCTTGAAGCGTTTCCTCTGCCCACCTGGGGCTCTCTTGCCGTGCCGGAGCTCCGAGTAGAGCGCTTGTTTTGGGAGTCTCATATCGGGCATGCGGACAATGTGACCCGTCCATCGGAGCTGATCGAGCGTGGTCAAAGCTTCGATGCTGGGGATGTTGGCTTGAGCAAGCACACTGACGTTGGTGCGCCTATCCAGCCAATGGATTTGCAGGATCTTGCGGAGGCAGCGTTGGTGGTACCTCTCCAGTGCTTTGAGGTGCCTGCTGTACATGGTCCATGTCTCTGAGGCATACAGGAGGGCGGGTATCACTGCTGCTCTGTAGACCATGAGCTTAGTGCCGGGTTTGAGGTCCTGGTCTTCAAACACTCTCTTCCTCAGGCGACCGAAGGCTGCACTGGCACACTGAAGGCGGTGTTGGACTTCGTCGTCGACGTCTGCCCTTGTTGACAGTAGGCTCCCGAGGTATGGAAAGTGGTCCACGTTGTCCAAGGCCTTGTCGTGGATTTTGATAATTGGGGGGCAGTACTGTGTGGTGGGGGCAAGTTGGTAGAGGACCTTTGTCTTACGGATGTTTAGTGTGAGGCCCATGCTCTCGTACGCTTCGGTGAAGGTGTTGATGATGGTTTGGAGTTCGACCTCCGAGTGAGCACAGATGCAAGCGTCGTCTGCATACTGTAATTCGACGACAGAGTATGGGATGACCTTGGATCTGGACTGGAGGCGACGGAGGTTGAACAGTTTCCCGTTTGTTATGTAAATTAGCTCCACTCCAGCGGGAAGCTTACTGAGGGTGAGATGGAGCATTGCAGCAAGGAAGATCGAGAAGAACGTTGGTGCGATGACACAGCCTTGCTTGACCCCGGTTCGTACGTGAATTGGGTCTGTGGTGGAACCGTTGGTCAGGATCACGGTTTGCATGTCGTCGTGAAGCAGGCGGAGGATGGTGACAAACTTTTGAGGGCAGCCGAATTTGAGGAGGACACTCATAATCCCTCACGGTTGACAGTGTCGAAGGCCTTGAACCCATGTACCATTATCTTAAGTTCGCAACTCATTTGTGTGTGGAGCGATCAGGTTTCACTAGAAATGGGGAAAAAAATATGTATTAATTGCTTTAAAGTTTTAAAAGTATCATGAAAATGCAGATAGATTTTTTTATTTTGTAATATATATTTCACAAAGAATAACATGTTAGTTTATGATGACTTTGTCTGAAAAAACCTAAGACGATGCTGCGTATTTTTCTAGGAAGGTGTTGAGGCAGAAAAAAGGGCCATCTCCCTCATGTCTAAGTTACGAAATGAGCTGCAAACTGACAAGCCAGCCCTACCTCTTACAGATGGATTACTTGATGCTGACCAGTGGAATAAATACCTAGAACAGCAACAGGCTCAACTGGATACAGAGGATAACCCCAGCTGGTTTAAATCATCCTGGTTGTACATGGAGTGTTACATGTACCGTAGGATTCATGAATCACTGCAGCTCAAGTGAGTGAAGCAATTTGTTAAAATTAATTAAAAACTTAAAAAAAACCTAATTGGTTCATAAATTTGCATTGACAGAAATTGTGATTGGAATATAAATATTAGAAGAATGAACTTGCATTGATATGGTGTCTGCAATACTTTTTTAAATCGTTTTTCAACTTGTTCCCCCACTTTTAAAGATTTGTGTCTCTGAACCCCTCAGTGTCTCTGCTCCTCTACCCCTTTTAAAGTTTTATCACTGAGTGTGTATGTGCTCTTATTCTTCTTCTTCCCTAAATGTATCACCTTACCTGCTTTACATTTCATCTGACATTGATCTACCCAATCTGCTAACCTCCTGAAGTCAAGTCCCGTTCTCTTAACCATGCACCCCAGTTTTTTGGCATTTGCAAATTGTGTCCCCTATAACTCCTTGGTTGTGAAGATCTTTGGGACGTGATGAGGTGCCATGTAAATGCTGTTCTTTCTTTGTGAGCAATGCCACAGCAGATCCACCAGTATAACAATGTCCTCCAATTCAAAATTCTCATCCTTGTGTTAAAATCCCTTCAAGGCCTCTCCCCTTCTTATCTCTGTAATCTCCTCCAGCTCTACAACCTTCTGAGGACTCTGCGTTGCTCCAACTCTGGCGTCTTGTGCATCCCCCACGCCCTTCACCCCACCATTGGCGTCTGTATCTTCAGCTGTCTTGGCCCATAGTTCTGGAATGACCTCCCTAAACTTTCTGCCTCTTCACCTATTGCCCCTCCTTTAAGACCCTCCGTAAAATCTATCTCCTTGACCAAGCTTTTAGTCATCCGTTCTAATATCTCCTTATTTGGCTCAATATTAACTTTTGTCTGATTATGTTTGTGAAGCGCCTTGGGATGTTTTTCTATGTTAATGGTGTATGTAAATAAATGTAAGTTTTTATTTCCGTCTGTGAACAATACTGCAAGAGATCAACTAATATCGATGATGTTAAATACCAAGAAATATATGGACTTCAAACTGTAAAGTCTGTAAGTTAATTTAATTTTCTCTTTTCTGTGTTGCAGTCCTCCCATGTGCGATTTTGACGTATTTAGTGAAGCAAAGACCCAAAGTTTCTTGGAATCACAGCAGGCTATTATTGCTATCTGCACCTACCTTCAGCAACTAAATGAGAAAATAGAGGCTTTTAAGGATTCTCAACTCAAAGCTGAGCTTCTGCTACTCCTGCAGGTAGGCCTTAAAAATAAATTTATAAAATAAATAAAAGCTGTGCTCCTTTATATTTGTGTGGTTACCATTAAGGTTGTATGTAGCTGTGAAAAAGTGCTGATATCAGACTTACCATACAATAATTGACCCATGATTCACTCGGGACTACTGCCCCGGTATCGTTACTCAGTGCCACACAAGAAAAGTAAGGTGAAGTTTTTTAAGCAATACAGAAGAAAATTATTCGAGTATTTCCTTGTTTTCATTCAGTATCCACTAGATGGCTTCAGTGTAAAACATCCTCGCCTGTATCAGCTTCTGAGTTTCATTTTAATACACAGTTGACATAAACCAGACTACACCGACACCAAGCCTGCAGTATAACTGGGGCATTGGGAGATGTCACAAAAGAATTAAAGAGCCGTTGTGCCCTCGGAAGTAGCTGTTCAGGGGAAGCCATGATATTGGTGTCTTGAGTGTTTGTGAAGTTACAATTAATGTTATAGCAGGTGCACTACAGCAATCAACAAGATCTCTAATCTTTGTACACTTGGGGTCATTCATGTTGGTTTCCTGAGGTGAAGGGAGATATTGTAGATGTATCTTTATGTTATCCATCATAAAGATTGTGTCCATCCATGCACATCAATTTGCAGACATTTCCTTAGTGCGCAATAACCATGTGATTATTAATGTATTATTGGTCACTTGGTTAGCAGGGCTCAGTCAGACTTCTCCTGCCTCTGTGCTCAAGGTATCTGCCAGAGATGGTACAGGCAGATCAAAAAAGTGAAAAAATATCAACGGTGTTAAATCAATGGGGATACACCAGGTTACAGCAATTAAAATGTTTCACACCAAGATTCTGTTGCATTTTTAGTTTGTATTTAAAATGTAAAAAATCCACTTTGTATTTCATAAGATAATTGCGGTCACTCATGTGACAAATGCAGCCCATTGTTCCTATTGCTGATGTCTCTGGAGTTGAACTTCATCTTGTCAGATAACGGGAAATTTCCACACAAAATGTCAGCTCCCAGGTTGTTTAAAAACTTAACAATGGATAAACTATATATGCACACTACTGGCATCTATCTTTTGTAATTTGGGGGAACTACTTAGCAAATCTGCAAGAGACACTTTACCCTTTAACTTTCATTTGAAATCAAGAACTTATGATGTATCAATTATTAATTTCTTAAAAGAAGCTGCGTGAATAACACACTATTACAAATGGGATTGAAAGCTGCATTGGTAAGTATCAAAATTGATTAAATACTCTGAGGCAGTTTGTCTTCATGGCCTGCATCGGTGCTTTCAATGGAGCCTCGATGTTTAACTCGATATTCCCATTAATTTATGTATCTCAAGTTGCTGATACCAACAGATCTTTGGTGTTTGGAGTTAGGATTTACCCAACAGTGCTAAACGCAGCACTTTGCAAACCCCTCCAGGCCCAGAAAATTCAAACAGGACAAACCAGCAAATAAGAAATCTAAACACAAAAAGGACTGATTTACTTGGATTTCAAGAGTCAGATTGCCAGGGCTTTTGGACCATATGTGACCCACCAGCTAAAGTTTGGACACCCTTCTATGGAATGCTTTGGTTTGTGCGTCACTTGGGAATGCTATCTGTAGGGGAGGGGGAAAAGTTTAAACCAATGCTTTTTTAAAGTGTCCAAAGTCCAGTTATGTCAATCAATTTTTCAAAAGGATTGGGCTCAGTGGAATTACCATTTGTAGTGCCTATGATGTACATGTCAATATTTTAATATTTCTGAGGCGTCTCAGCAATAAGCCTGCACTGTTCAAAATTGAGTTTTTTCTGAACCTTTCCTTATTGCAAAATTCAGATTTTAAAAATACACTTGGCTGCAGATTGTAAGCGCTGTCAACTGCTTTTGTTAAGTTGCACTATATATGAAATCAAGGATCACCTCAAAATGAATGTCTTGCACTGTATCATTTCTATTTGTTCTCATAGTCTTGGGCAGGAAGTAGACATTTCTTAATGTGGAAAATAAGGTTTCTGGAGTCATTCTGGACACTGTGTCAACATTTTAATTTCCTGTGATGTGAAAAGATAATCTTGATATCTTATGATTTTTTTAAATTTAGGTTGCACTGTGGGGAAACAGATGTGACCTTTCCATTTCTGCTGGCCAGGACAACTCTCAGAAGTTCAACCCTTTAACTTCCCTGGAATCTTTGAAGCCTTTAATCTTGATAGATGATTCTGAATTTGTTTGGGAACTCCTCATTAATAACAAGAGAAACAAAACCTCAGAAACTGCACGCACCCGAGTAGATATTGTCCTTGACAATTCTGGATTTGAGCTGGTGACTGACTTGATACTAGCAGATTTTCTCATTACCTCTCGACTAGCTGATGAGATTCACTTTCATGGCAAGAGCATACCTTGGTTTGTTTCTGATACAACCAAGAGAGATTTTGATTGGATACTGAAGAAGATGCAGACAGCCAATCACATGCAGATGTCCAGGTGTGGTGTGGTGTGGGAAAGGAATGTGAAGAAAGGTGTTTGGATTTATCACGATCACCCTTTCTGGACCCTCCCCCACGAGTTTTGTGATATGCTGCTGGTTGCAGATGATCTGTATGCTGAACTACGGAAGTCAAACTTAATCTTTTTTAAGGGAGACCTGAACTATAGGAAACTAACAGGAGACAGGAAATGGAGCTATACTGTTTCTTTTGACACAGCTCTACGCGGGTTTCAACCCGCACCACTTTGTAGCTTGCGAACACTAAAAGCTGATATTCAGGTTGGCTTAAAGCCTGGACAAGGTGAACAGCTGGCGCACTCTAATCCTGAATGGATGACCAGTGGACGCCATGCCATTATTCAGTTCAGTAACCCCTACCAAAAATAACTGTTACAAATCTACTTACATGGTATATCACCAAGTCTATCTGACTGGATTATGGGGATCCTCTGTAACAGTTAGCCTGCTGCTTTATTGTTTACAAACTACATACTGATCTTAAGCATGTTTGGTGATGGTCTAAGCTTCCTGTAATTACATTTTTTGAGGGGGGAAAGGTTTCAGGAATATTTGTTGCAAATGATGACAAAATCCACCAGAACATTAATCTGCAGAAAACAAAATGTCTTTATGTAAAAGTGAAATGCTGCCCTAATGTTGCTAATATAAGATTAACAATGGATCACCTTAATGTCAAATACCAGTTACTTGTGAAGTACATGTTCATTCATGAATAAAATGGTTGCTAGAGTTGACATGACAATGCTTTCAATTCAAGCATTTTTGTGGATGATTTATCAGATGCAGTAGCAATACACAAGCAATTATACAACTAGAGTTAGAGTGAAATGTATACCAGGTTCTTTTCTATGTAAACTGGTAAACGAACCAAAAAATATATCACCATACCCGTTTTAACATGTGACCTTTCAGGTTGAAGAACACACAAGGAGTAATTCTGTGGGGTCATTTTAACCTATCCGGCCCTGTGGGAAACTGATGCGATCAGACACACTTTTTACACACTTCAATTTTACTTTCCACTAACTTCAATGGGAAAGTAAAATCGTGTGGTGTGTAAAATGGGCGGCTGATCTGATCGTGTTAGTTACCTACCGGGTGGGTTAGGTTAAAATGACTCTCTGTCACACTGCTTGTGCCAAGCTGACGGTCTGAGAATTGTTTGGGTCACGGGTTGTGTGTTAAAGTGTCAATCATTACAGTGTCAGCTGTGGCTCAGTTGGTAGCACACTCGCCTCTGAGTCAGAAGGTTGTGGGTTCAAGTCCCACTCCAGGGACTTGAGCACATATAAAAGCTGGCTTGACATTCCAGTGCAGTGCTGAGGGAGTGCTGCACTGTCGGAGGTGCCGTCTTTCAGATGAGACGTTAAACCGAGGCCCTGTCTGCTCTCTCAGGTGGACGTAAAAGATCCCACAGCACTATTTCGAAGAAGAGCAGGGGAGTTATCCCCGGTGTCCTGGCCAATATTTATCCCTCAACCAACATAACAAAAACAGATTATCTGGTCATTATCACATTGCTGTTTGTGAGACCTTGCTGTGCACAAATTGGCTGCGTTTCCCATATTACAACAGTGACTACACTTCAAAAGTACTTCATTGGCTGTAAAGCGCTTTGAGACGTCCGGTGGTTGTGAAAGGCGCTATATAAATGCAAGTCTTTTAAATTATCGAGATAGCTATTTAAACGCGACAGTGTTATCATTATAATACAGCAATATATCACGATTGGCACAAGGTAAAGTGAGACCATACTGATATTGCAAGATACTTGATCTCACAGATCTAATATTTGTAAAGCTATTTTCTGACTACAAAACTAGTTTAAGATAGAATTCATTTTGTTCTTCCCTCCTGAACATTGCAGCAGGAGTCAGTTGGCAGACCCATAGCTAATGATTATTGGTTCAGATCTTAGCCATTGGAGTCTCGAAAGTGGGGAAAACCATGCCGCTGCACCAATGATTCTCGGGAAGAACTACAAAATCATCAGCTATTTACATTATAATACTTTTATTTGCTCTATCTCCCACAGTGCACTTGCAGTTTTTGCTTAGGATCCAAGGGACTAGATTTTGGTCTGGGCCCATTTTCCGGGCCCAGACTTGGTGTTGCGTGAGCCCGAATTGAGAGGCCTGTAAATCGGTGGATATTGGTCCTCTGGCCTCATCAGCATCCAGCTGGTCGCGCCTCCACAGGCAGCTCGCCGGCGCAAAGAGATCAATGTTGGGCTGCCCAACACCTGCCCTGCTCATCGCCGACTAATTTGTGGATAGAGTCCTTCAACGAGCATTGGGTTCCAGTTTACAAAATTAAAGGGGCCTAATGCCTGTTTTAAGTGTCCGCCCGGGACGCCTAAAAGAAGGGCTCCACGAATTTAGCAGTGGGACCAACGCCTGCGCAGATTGGAGGCCAGCTGAACCATCGCACAATTGATATGTTTTTTTGTGCCCGTTTTACACCCGAAAAACGGATGCAATGCATAGCAATTTCTACCCCCAAGTATTTTGTCACTCCTCCCTCCCCAAAACGACTTTCTCAGTTATTTACATGATAACAGAAGATTTTTTTCTTCTCCCTTGCTTCACTTGAGTTCTTCCTGAAACTTACTGATGCAGCAGTGCAGCACAAAGTTTTTCTCTGCCATTCAAGTCTCCAGTGACCCAGGCCTTGAACAAGTCCATATCTGACTGACTCTGACATCAAAGTGTCTTGTAAATTTGCCTTCTGGCTCCGGCCCCCCCAAGAAAGATCTTTCACTTAGAATTTTTAATTAATGGCTTCAACTGTCGAACAAAGTATCATAGTTGACCCAAATTTAAAACATTTCTGTTCCTCTGTATAAAGGCAAAATTAAGAATTCAGAAAAATGAAACCAATCAGATCCCTGAAACAGCATTCGTACAAATTGCTGATTTAAAAAAAAAAAATTGTTTTGGCAGGCTTGTTGGTTTCCTAGCCACCCAAAATAAATTTATAACATAATACACATTAAAAAACTCCAATTCTGGAAAAAAAAATCTCAATATAAAGAAAAACGCCCCTGTTCCATCTTAAAGTACCTTTTTTACACACAGGTTTGCCGCCTTCTCGGGCTTTGGGCTTGCCGTCTGTTCTTTTGCCAGAGTTTGGATCCTTGTAGCTGGGCATTTCTGCACCAACTCGAGGAGCTTGGAGCTTGTGGCAATTAGCTAGATAAAAACATTTAAAATAACTTTAATTATTCAGTGATAAAAGGATTGGCTGCTTAAAGTGGACAGCCTTCAACCTCATTCCTGCCCCATTGTTTCAAAACTCAAGGCCAATGATCACGATATTCACAAGTATTTTCTGTAAATGTGCCTTTTTTTCTAACCCTAAGTGCCTGCCAGCCTGATCTATCCCTGCATGCTTTCTGCCCTGGCCAACCCAACCCATATTTCTGCTGTGTAACGTGTGGGGGACTTGATTCTAAAAATGGATTCTGTCATCAGCTGAGAGTTAACTGCAATTGACTCCAGCTGTTCCGTTCCAAAGGAAAGCTTTCCTTTTTATTTGCTTTGTGCTGTCCTCCCTGAATTATAATTTTCAACTCTGCAGATTTTAACACACAAATTGTATACACTCATAATTTTCTCTCAATCTTCCAGCACTGCCAACTTTTAGTTCAGAGTTGTCCAGTGCTGGGACATGGAGGCTAAACATGACTCTTAAGTATAAATCCCTCAGACTAGCCTGTTGGTTCACTAAGCAGTCAGAATATTGTCTGTCTCTGAAATGCATTGATTTTCTCAAGTTCTTGTTAATGGGACTAAAAGTTGAAAAGTTCTAGGCCCAGATGGTATGCATCCCTAAATAGCAAAGGCTCTAGCTTTAATTTTCCAAAAACCTTTGGCAATGGAAACTGTGCTAAATAACCGCAGGATGGCAAATGTTAGGCCTCATTCACTTGTGCATTTTTCCCTCCCATTTTCTTTAAATGTTGATTTATTTAACTTAGATTTTCAGGATCTGGCCCTGTTTTAGGGGCTTCAGCTTTTGATGTTGCTGCATTTCTGAGCCTCCCATTCTTCACCTGGATGTTTTGTTGGTCACTCCACAGCCCTCCTGATATTCCTGAGGGCTCCATGAGTGCCTCTCCAGCCCAATGTCCGGGTAGGATTTTTTTTTTTTTTTAGTGCAAACGTGTCTATTTTGATACAACAACTTGCATTTAGATAGAGCCTTTAACAGAAGAACGTCCCATGGTGCTTCACAGGAGCGAAATCAGACAAAGTTTGACGCTTGAAGGCATGGCCAGCAATGGTGGAGCGAAGGAAACTGGGGATGTGCAAGAGGCCAGAATTGGAGGAGCGCGGCTTGTTATTATGGTGTCATTCTCATTAACTCGTTGGGCTGTCATGTGTGAACCATAGGACTGGAATATAATCGTGGTCAAGAGAGTGAGAGCTTCAGGTACAATTGCATGCAAGCAAACCAGGGAAAATGCAAGGCACAATGACAGCAGCTTCTACAGGCTGACCGTGAATGGAGGCGGCGGCAGGCGGAAAGACTGAGTGCTAAATGTCAACAAGGGGGTGAGTCCAACTCAATGAGACTAAGGCTCAGTGCACACTCACCTGAACTGTCCAGAGTCTTCACCGTTGCAATGGTGCTCTGTAACCACCTGCTGCAGTGTAATTAATGACAAAAAATGAAGTATTTTATATATGGGTTATTTTTTCTTCATTGTCATTTAGATTAAACAGGTTTTTTTTAAATACCACACATGGCCCCTCCATTGGCAGCCATGCCTTCAGCTGTCTGGGCCCTGAAATTCCCTCTCTAAACCCCTCTGCCTCTCCTCCTTTAACACGCTTCTTAAAACCTATCTCTTTGACCAAGCTTTTGCTCACCTGTCCGAATATCTCCTTATGCGGCTCGGTGTCAAATTCTGACTGATGACGCTCCTGTGAAGTGCCTTGGGGCATTTTACTACGTTAAAGGTGCTATATAAATGGACAGAGCAGTGAAAAATGATCTGTTAAAAATCACAGAATACCATATACAGGAAACTCTTGTTTAACCGGCACCTAAATATCCGGAATTCTCTCTTAACCGGCAAAAATCATACTCCGAAAACGCCTCTCAAATAACCGGCAATGTTGCCGAGTCCGAGTCTCCCGCGAACGCCGAGTACTCCGAAAACTCCTCTCAAATAACCGGCAATGTTGCCGAGTCCGAGTCCGAGTCTCCCGCGAACGCCGAGTTAGTCAGTGGGGGTAGTTCTCCAAAGTGCCACTACTCGGCCTCCTGGCGCTGTCGGAAGTCCGAACACTGCAGTAACAGGAGTCTGATTCTCCCGCGCTGCCGGGAGTCTCACTTACTGTTAAGTAATTAAAGAGTTATGGATTACCCTCAACTGGCAGTACTGTACTTAATCAAGCATCTTCCACCATCCAGTTAACACAACATTCTGTAGGTGAGTAACCAAATACTGTATACAGCACATTTCTTGATCTTTTTATGTTAAAAATAGCCTCGGTAGATATAACTCTCTGTTATCCGGAACTTTCGATCAACCGGCACCACGCCGGTCCCGTCGGTGCCGGATACCAAAGAGTTTCCTGTAAAAGGAATCTGTCATTCCGTTACCATAAACCAGTTGCCCTGATGATGCATTGTGGATATACCTATAGCGCACATTTCTTCTTGTGCACACTTACTTCCTGTAACGTAAAATATTTACTGTCATACTTTCGATGCTACGCTTTGTTGATTGGCTCAAAGTGAAACGGCACACCTTGGGGGTCGGGGACAGGAAAGACGTATATCCCATTATTTGTTCCATATCAGCGCTGCGTGCTACGATTGACGGGAGTTCCTGGGGCACAGCGTTGTTATGGGATGGGTGGTGGTTTAAATATTAAATTCTCCCAAGGGAGTGCAATTGATCGTGGGGTAATCAATTGCACTCCCCCAGCCTTGTGATTTTTATACAAAATTTGAGGTTCTTTTCAGCAGCCCTGGAGGCAGGTGGCTGGTATCAGCTGCAGCTGGTGCCCAAGGCCTGCTGCCGAGATTTTCCTCTCCCAACCCCCTCCCCTATCTTATGGAGTTGGACTCCCCACGGAAGTGGGATTCCTAAAATATTTAAATGACCGTGACTCTGGGAAATCATCAGGAGAGGACCACTGAAGCAGGAGGAAGCCTTATCCTGCTGAATTTCTACTTGGGAAGAAAATATGTCCCGTGAAATCTGTGCCCAAGCTTTTTGAAGAAGCTGAGACCTTCAAGTAAAAAGGTTAATGAAGATAGTAAAATATGCAAAAGACAAAAAGATAATTTGATGGATAAATGTAATCATGTTATAGTGAAACATGGAAGATCTATCCTTTTAATCTCAGTTCCATGCCTTTTCTCCATGGAGTAATTCCATAGTGCTCTTTCTTCAAATGGTGTCTTTGAGCTTGAAGGCAGATCCTGCAGTCTGAAACCTGTCATTATTTGATTTTACTTTGTTTAAAACAATGTTGGACACACACAAATTTCAGTTTCTGAGGAAAAAATGCACTCAAATTTCTTTTCAAAAATCATTTTGAATGACTTGACTGGTTCACTTTTACATTTTTATCAGTAGTTTCTGCTGACTGCTCATACAGGTTTGGTTGTTTACAGAAGTCCTTCGTAGTTTCTCAGTGGCAGTTTTCTAGCTGCTTCCTCACTTTTAATTGACATGTTCCCTACTTTAAGCTATATGTGTAATTTGTATAGTCTGCCATTTGTTTTTCTCTCTCCTCTTTCTCACCCATGCACACACACAGCCTCTTAGATTTTAAAAAGTAAACAGTCAAATAAATTTTACCTGAATATAGCTTTTGTCCTATAGCTTTTCTTCAAATACCTTTGAATTAAAAAAGAACCCAATTGATAGTGAAATTAATACTGCCATTTCGATAGCTTAATCCGTGAAATTATGCACAATTCCATATGCTCAGACTGCAGGCACCATTTGAAGAAAGAGCACCATAGAATTACTCCATGGAGTAAAGGCAGGGAACTGAGATTAAAAAGATAATCTTCCATGGCTATCAAAATGGCAGGACAGGCTGAATGGGATGAATGGCCTACTCCTAATTCCTATACCAACCTGTCACTCAGCATCCTGGACCGGAGGTCAACCTTTTAGCGGGCACATATTACCTGGACGCAGGTTATGTGATCAGCTGCTCATATGTCCAAAGTTTTGATACCTACCTTGATTGGGTTTCTGAAAGTTGCTATGGAAACTCGTCACGTTCACCTGGTGGGACCGCTGTTTGATGGGCAATGGTGTGTGGCTACGGCTGTAAATTTTGTACGACTGTTCACCTGTTGTTACCCCCTTTTGGCAATTGAGCAATTACAGGTTTACCTCTTCTTAAGGGCTATGCGCATCACTCGTACATGTAGAACCATAGAAATTTACGGCACAGAAGGAGGCGATTCAGCCCATCTCGTCTGTGCCGGCCGAAAAAGAGCCATCCAGCCCAATCCCACTTTCCAGCTCTCGGTCCGTAGCCCTGTAGGTTACGGGACTTCAAGTGCATATCCAAGTACTTTTTAAATGTGATGAGTTTCTGCCTCTACCACCCTTTCAGGAAGTGCATTCCAGACCCCCACCACCCTCTAGGTGATAAAAGTTATCCTCAACTCCCCTCTAATCCTTCTACCAATTACTTTTAAATCTATGCCCCCTGGTTATTGACCTCTTTGCTAAGGGAAATAGGTCCTTCCTATCCATTCTATCTAGGCCCCTCATAATTTTACACACCTCAATTAAGTCTTCCCTCAGCCTCCTCTGTTCCAAAGAAAATAACCCCAGCCTATCCAATCTTTCCTCATAGCTAAAATTCTCCAGTCCTGGCAACATCCTCGTAAATCTCCTCTGCACCCTCTCTAGTGCAATCACATCTTTCCTGTAATGTGGTGACCAGAACTGTACGCAGTACTCTAGCTGTGGCCTAACTAGTGTTTTATAAAATTTCATATTGAACACTGTGTACACAGCTAAACTATGTTCATAGTAATAAGTTTATACAAAAGGTTGGTAATGCTGTAGACCAACCCCCCCTGATTTAGCAAGTCGGTAAAGTATAAACACACTATCTCGATGAGCACAAAACCTTTGGGATAGATTACCTACTCTATTCTGCTGGGTCCATTGGCAAACAGGCCTGATCAAGCTTCTAGTAGAGTTAAGGAAACTGCTAATAGGTTCTTAATCCTTCCTAATCCTCCTCATTCAGCATACACACTAGTTGTATTCAGTGTTGGCAGAAAATGAAATTAATCTTACAGGAATCTGCCACTCTGAGTTTGGCTACCAACCCGGAATAGAAAGAATTTGCATTTATATAGCGCCTTTCACGACCTCGGGCTGTCCCAAAGTGCTTTACAGCCAATGAAGTACTTCTGAAGTGCAATCACTGTTGTAATGTCTAAAGATCCAAAGGGTACCCCTTGTAATCCGCCCCCCAAACTTGAACCACTCTCTTTACAGATGCTGACTGATCTGAGTGTATATGGATAGCTCTAACAAAGACCCAACACAGGTACGACAGGCAGAATGGCCTCCTTGAGTGATCATCTGATTCTATAACCTGCTGTGTATTTTCAGCAATTTCTCTCTATTAATTTCAGATTTCCAGCAGTTTTGCAATTCCCTTCAATCCCAACCCGTGTGAATGGTCACTGTGGATGTCAATCATTGAGAGGTCGCACAACACCAGGTTATAGTCCAACAGTTTTATTTGAAATCACAAGCTTTCGGAGCTATCACTCCTTCCTCAGGTGAAGTAAATTGGATACAGAATCGCCAGAGCATATATAGATGGAAAAAAAAGCATGTGTACTTTACAATTGCAGACCAATAAATTAAATCATCCTGACTATCTGCCGAGGTGTGATAAAGTTAATTAAGTCAGCCAGGAAGGTACCACATCAAAAGACATAGCAAGATACAACTGAGACAATGAGGTGTAGTCGCAGGGGTTCCAACGTGTCAAAAGCTGCCGTCTGTATGTAAAACGAAAAGCTTTAAAAAAAATTTACTTTTTTACTGGGAAAATTTTTACTTTTTTACTGGGAATCACATCTGTGAACAAGCTAACGACGACTCGAGTCCGGATCACGTCATGTATCGTGACATAAACCCAAGATCCCGATTGAGACCGTCTTCATGAGTTCGGAACTTGGCTATCAGTTTCTGCTCGATGATTTTGCGTTGTCGTGTGTTTCTAAGGTTGCCTTGGAGAACGCTTACCCGCAGATCCGAGGCTGAATGTCCTTGACTGCTGAAGTGTTCCCCGACTGGGAGGTAACAATCCTGCCTGGCGATTGTTGCGCGGTGCTCGTTCATACGTTGTCTCAGTGTCTGCATGGTCTCGCCGATGTACCATGCCGCGGTGCATTCTTTCCTGCAACGTATGAGGTAGACAACGTTGGCCGAGTCACATGAGTATGTACCATGTACCTGGTGGGTAGTGTCCTCACGTGTGATGGTGGTATCTGTGTTGATGATCTGGCATGTCTTGCAGAGTTTGCCATGGCAGGGTTGTGTGGTGTCGTGGTCGCTGTTATCCTGAAAGCTGGGTAATTTGCTGCGAACGATGGTACTTCTGAGGTTAGGCGGCTGTTTGAAGGCAAGTAGTGGAGGCGTGGGGATGGCCTTAGCGAGGTGTTTGTCGTCATCGATGACATGTTGAAGGCTGCGAAGAACATGTCGTAGTTTCTCCGCTCCGGGGAAGTACTGGACGACGTAGGGTACCCTGTTGGTTGTGTCCCGTGTTTGCCTTCTGAGGAGGTCTATGCGATTTTTCGCTGTGGCCCGTCGGAACTGTCGATCGATGAGTCGAGCGTCATATCCCGTTCTTACGAGGGCGTTTTTCAGCGTCCGTAGGTGTCCATCGCGTTCCTCCTCGTCTGAGCAGATCCTGTGTATTCGCAGGGCTTGTCCATAGGGGATGGCTTCTTTAACATGGTTAGGGTGGAAGCTGGAGAAGTGGAGCATCGTGAGGTTGTCCGTGGGCTTGCGGTAGAGTGAAGTGCTGAGGTGTCCGTCTTTGATGGAGATTCGTGTGTCCAGGAATGAGACCGATTCTGAGGAGTAGTCCATGGTGAGTTTGATGGTGGGATGGAACTTGTTTATGTTATCGTGTAGTCTTTTCAGTGATCCTTCGCCATGGGTCCAAAGGAAGAAAATGTCGTCGATGTATCTGGTGTACAGCGTTGGCTGGAGGTCCTGTGCAGCGAAGAAGTCTTGCTCGAACTTGTGCATGAAGATGTTGGCGTATTGGGGTGCGAATTTGGTCCCCATGGCTGTTCCGTGTGTTTGGGTAAAAAAATGGTTGTCGAAGGTGAAGACATTGTGGTCAAGGATGAAGCGGATGAGTTGTAGGATGGCGTCTGGAGATTGGCTGTTGTTGATGTTGAGTACTGAGGCTGTTGCAGCGATGCCGTCATCGTGGGGGATACTGGTGTAGAGTGCCGATACGTCCATCGTGGCAAGGAGTGTTCCTGGTTCAACTGGTCCGTGGGTGCTGAGTTTCTGTAAGAAGTCTGTAGTGTCGCGACAGAAGCTGGGGGTTCCCTGTACGATGGGTTTCAGAATGCCCTCGACAGCCTTCAACATGTCATCGATGACGACAAACACCTCGCTAAGGCCATCCCCACGCCTCCACTACTTGCCTTCAAACAGCCGCCTAACCTCAGAAGTACCATCGTTCGCAGCAAATTACCCAGCTTTCAGGATAACAGCGACCACGACACCACACAACCCTGCCATGGCAAACTCTGCAAGACATGCCAGATCATCAACACAGATACCACCATCACACGTGAGGACACTACCCACCAGGTACATGGTACATACTCATGTGACTCGGCCAACGTTGTCTACCTCATACGTTGCAGGAAAGAATGCACCGCGGCATGGTACATCGGCGAGACCATGCAGACACTGAGACAACGTATGAACGAGCACCGCGCAACAATCGCCAGGCAGGATTGTTACCTCCCAGTCGGGGAACACTTCAGCAGTCAAGGACATTCAGCCTCGGATCTGCGGGTAAGCGTTCTCCAAGGCAACCTTAGAAACACACGACAACGCAAAATCATCGAGCAGAAACTGATAGCCAAGTTCCGAACTCATGAAGACGGTCTCAATCGGGATCTTGGGTTTATGTCACGATACATGACGTGATCCGGACTCGAGTCGTCGTTAGCTTGTTCACAGATGTGATTCCCAGTAAAAAAGTAAAAATTTTCCCAGTAAAAAAGTAAATTTTTTTTAAAGCTTTTCGTTTTACATACAGACGGCAGCTTTTGACACGTTGGAACCCCTGCGACTACACCTCATTGTCTCAGTTGTATCTTGCTATGTCTTTTGATGTGGTACCTTCCTGGCTGACTTAATTAACTTTATCACACCTCGGCAGATAGTCAGGATGATTTAATTTATTGGTCTGCAATTGTAAAGTACACATGCTTTTTTTTCCATCTATATATGCTCTGGCGATTCTGTATCCAATTTACTTCACCTGAGGAAGGAGTGATAGCTCCGAAAGCTTGTGATTTCAAATAAAACTGTTGGACTATAACCTGGTGTTGTGCGACCTCTCAATTTTGTCCACCCCAGTCCAACACCGGCATCTCCGCATCATGACCACTATCGATGTCAATCATGCCATTATCCCTCCTCCAGCTCCTGTTGCACACCGTTGCCCCGGGAAACCCTGCTAACAGTGGAGCTGGGCTGGATTGGCGCCGGGGGCAAGACCGGCCTTTCAGTCCGGCAGTTCCCGAGCTCCGAGTGGGGTTGTTGCTAGCGCATTCCCCGATGTCCAGCTGCAGAGGGGCGGACTCGGGCTCCCCGGTCCCGGAGCGGATCGATGTCAACAGTAACCGTGCGCTGCGCTCGCTGGGACGGACGGGCTCGCCGGCAGCCGGCCGCCGAATGCCCGAGGTGAGTGAGCTAAGTGACCTTCATTCAACACCAACCCCCCTCGGGGCTGCAGCTTGGAAAATGAGGGTAGTGACTTTATTTATGTGTCACCAGCCCACTTCTTAAGGGTGACAGTGCAGACCTCTTAAAATGCTGGGGGTAAAAACTGGAGTGGCAACTCGACACTTGGAGGACTGGGTACGGTAGTGGATATGTTACTGGACTATTAATCCAGAGAACCTGAGTTCAGACTCCACCATGAATGACCATGAAGCTGTCCGATTGTCTTAAAAATCCAACTTGTTTACTAATATCCTTTACAGAGAACTTACATTTCTATAGCGCCTTTCACAACCTCAGGATGTCCCAAAGTGCTTTACAGCCAATTAAATACTTTAATAGAATCATAGAATGGTTACAGCACAGAAGGAGGCCATTGAGCCCGTGCCGGCTCTCCGCTAGTCCCACTCCCCTGCCCTTTCCCCGTAGCCCTGCAAAAAATTTTCCTTCAGGTACTTATCCAATTCCCTTTTGAAAGCCACGATTGAATCCGCCTTCACCACCCTTTCAGGCAGTGCATTCCAGATCCTAATCACTCGCTACGTAAAAAAGTTTTTCCTCATGTCGCCTTTGGTTTTTCTGCCAATCACCTTAATCTGTGTCATTTGGTTCTCGACCCTTCCACCAATGGGAACAGTTTCTCTCTATCTATTCTGTCTGGACCCCTCATGATTTTGAACACCTCCATCAAATCTCCTCTCAACCTTCTCTGCTCTAAGGAGAACAACCCCAGCTTCTCCAGTCTATCTACGTAACTGAAGTCCCTTATCCCTGGAGCAGTTCTTGTAAATCTTTTCTGCACCCTCTCTAAGGCCTTCACATCCTTCCTAATGTGCGGTGCCCAGAATTGGACACAATACTCCAGTTGAGGCCGAACCAGTGTTTTATAAAGGTTCATCATAACTTCCTTGCTTTTGTACTCTATGCCTCTATTTATGAAACCCAGGATCCCATATGTTTTTAACCGCTTTCTCAACCTGCCCTTCCACCTTCAACGATTTGTGCACATATACCCTCAGGTCTCTCTGTTCATGCACCCCCTTTAGAGTTGTACCCTTTAGTTTATATTGCCTCTCCTCGTTCTTCCTACCAAAATGTATCACTTCGCAATTTTCTGCATTAAATTTCATCTACCACGTGTCCGCCCATTCCACCAGCCTGTGTATGTCCTCCTGAAGTCTATCACTAGCCTCCTCACTGTTCACTATACTTCCAAGTTTTGTGTCATCTGCAAATTTTGAAATTGTGCCCTGTACACCCAAGTCTAAGTAACTAATATATATCAAGAAAAGCAGTAGTCCTAGTACTGACGCCTGGGGAACCCCACTATTTACCTTCCTCCAGTCCGATAAACAACCGTTCACCACTACTCTCTCTTTCCTGCCACTTAGGCAATTTCATATCCATGCTGCCACTGTCCCTTTTATTCCATGGGCTTCAACTTTGCTGGCAAGCCTATTATGTGGCACTTTATCAAACACCTTTTGGAAGTCCATGTACACCACATCAACCACATTTCTTGAAGTGTCATCAAGGAAACCTGCTGTCCTTACCCAGTTTGGCCTATATGTGACTCCAGTCACACACCAACATGGTTGACTGTTAACTGCCCTCTCTGAGGTGGCCTAGCCAAGCCACCCAGTTGTATCAAATCGCTCGAGAAGAAGGTCCACCACGACCTTCTCAGGGCATCTAGGGATGGGTAATAAATGCTGGCCTTGCCAGTGACACCCTATCCAAGAATAAAAAAAACTCAAGTGATCTTGGATTTCTGCAATGCAAAAAAACCCTACAATTAAATAGTGATGGTCAATATTTAAATAATGGGTAAATGAGCTTGAAGTGCAGATCAGCCATAATCTAACTGAATGGCGCAACAGGCTTGAGAGGTTGAATGGCCTACTATATTCCATCTCTCTCTCTCTCTCTCTCTCACACACACGGTTCATGTTGGAACCACTGACACAGGAAGGAACAGAACTGGGGACCTTTTGGCAATGAGGAAATAGATTAAAGAGCAGGACTCTAACGGTAGTAACCACAAGATTAGTCCCTGTGCTGTGTGCGAGTCAGTGTAGGCATAGGAAGATAAGTGAGTTAAATGTGCGTTGGTGAGATAGTGTAGGAGGAAAGGGTTGAGACTCCTGGGACATTGGGAGCAGTTCTAGGTCAGGAGAGGCCTGTACAGAATGGACGGGGGCTGGAGGGATGATGTAAGAGGGGAAAGGTTTCAGATTTCAGACCACAACATAAATAGGTTTGATATCAAAATTGAAAAAGAGAGGAAGTCAAAGATAAAGGTACTTGATTGAAAAACAGACAATTTCAATGAGATAAAAGGGAAGTAGCCCAGATTAACTGGAAAGCAAAGGAGATAGATAAGATGCAATGGAGTAGATCTTGACTTTGTGTGATAGTGTAAAATGAGTGATAGCGAGTCGGCAGCCTGTTTTACATCCCTCCCACCCCAGGGTATTAAAAGTAGGTAAAGAAATTGTTGATGCGTTAGTCGTGATCTTCCAAAACTCTCTCAGTTAAGGAATTGTTGCTTGGATTGAAAAGCTGCCAATGTCACTCCATTATTTAAGAAGGGTAGGAGAGATAAACTAGAAAATTCTAAGCCTATTAGTCTAACATCAGTTGTGGGGAAGTTACTAGAATCTGTTATTAGGGATAGAGTGGCTGAGCACTTGGACAAATATGAGCTGATCAGAGAGAGCCAGTGTGGTTTTGTAAAGGGTAAGTCACATCTAACAAACCTAGTTACATGTTTTCAGGAGGTAACAAATGTGGTAGATAAGGGAGTGTCTACGGATGTTATTTATATGGATTTCCAGAAGGCATTCAACAAGGTTCCACATAAGAGACTGTTAACAAAAATGAGAGCGCATGGAATTGGAGGCAACCTATATTAGCTTGGATTGGGAATTGGTTAGGAGGTGGGAGACAGAGAGTAGGGATAATGGGTTTGCACTCCAATTAGCAGGGTGTGACGAGTGGTGTTCCCCAGGGATCTGTACTGCGGTCTCAGCTTTTCACTATATTTATAAATGACTTGGATGAAGGAATAGCGAGCTGTATATCTAAGTTTGCTGATGACACTAAGTTAGGTGGGACAGTAAATAGTGTAGATGGGAGCGGAAAGTTGCAAAGGGACATTGATAGATTAGGTGAGTGGGCAAAACTGTGGCAGATGGAGTTTAATGTGGGGAAGTGTGAGGTCATCAACTTTGTACCTAAGAAAGATAGATCAGAGTATTTTATAACTGGCGAGGAGCATAGGAACTGTGGAGGAGCGGAGAGATTTAGGGGTCCAAGTACAGAAATCACTAAAAAGCAGTGGACAGGTACAAAAAATAATTAAACTGACTAATGGAATGTTGCTTTTAGCTCAGGATGGCTGGAATATAAAGGGTGTAAGATATGTTACAGCTGCACAGAACTCTGGTCAGACTCTATCTGGAGTAACTGCATTCAGTTCTGGGCACCGCACCTCAGGAAGGATACAATGGCCTTGGAGGGGGTGCAGCGCAGATTCACCAGAATGATACCAGGGCTAAAAGGGTAAATTATGAGGACAGGTTGCACAGACTAGGCTTGTATTCCTTTGAGTATAGAAGATTAAGGGGTGAGCTAATTGAGGTGTTTAAGATGATTAAAGGATTTGATAGGGTAGATAGAGAGAAACTATTTCCTCTGGTGGGAAAATCCAGAACAAGGGGGCACATCCTTAAAATTAGTGTTCGGCCTTTAAGGGGTGATGTCAGGAAGCACTTCTTCACACAAAGGGGAGTGGAAATCTGGAACTCTCTCCCCCAAAAAGCTGTTGCGGCAGGGGATCAATTCAAAATTTCGAAACCTAGATTGCTAGATTTTTGTTAGGCAAGGGTATTAAGGGTTATGGAACCAAGGCGGGTAAATGGAGTTAAGATACAGATCAGCCATGATCTAATTGAATGGTCGAACAGGTTCGAGGGACTAAATGACCTACTCCTTTTCCTATATTCCTACGTTTCTCCCAATTTTTATTTATACTGAAATCAAATGGGGAGAGATGTATAATGGACGGCTGATCTGATATCGCCCATTTTACACTGTCGCCAAAGTCAGAGTTACCCCAAGGAATGGGAAACATTCAAACTGGAGCTGAGTGGGGTACAGACCGGACATGTTCTC
Source organism: Squalus acanthias (assembly GCA_030390025.1). Classification (NCBI taxonomy): domain Eukaryota; kingdom Metazoa; phylum Chordata; class Chondrichthyes; order Squaliformes; family Squalidae; genus Squalus; species Squalus acanthias. The sequence continues at coordinate 88,476,441 of CM059436.1, read as the reverse complement.
AAAAGAAGTGAAAGTGGTGCAGCAATAGTTGGAGTTCCTTGAATGATTAGAAATATTACATTTAAAATGAGACTTAAAAAAGAGGCATATTTCAAATCTAGGGCTAATGACATGAAAAATATTAAGCAAAGTAGAGGAAATATAGAAGGGAAGCAAGAAAGTGTAGAAAGGCTAACGGGAGGCATGTAGTAAGACTGGTAACATAAGGTGAAACAGCAAAGGATTTTATAAACGCATAAAAAAAAAAGGCTAGTTAAGGAAAGGGTAACGTGATTTGCCTGCTATACGCGGTGGGTGGTTTTAAGGGGAAGCGCTGGACATACTTGGGCTTGGTGTTGGAGTGAGGGTTCGTGCTTAATCTCGTTCAGTGAATTTTCAACATGACCCATCATCTCTGGAAGTTGAACCAGTTTACGTGGCTTTAATATTAAAGCATATTCAATCCTCAACCTTTTTTTTAAGAGCACGCAGTTGTGTAAGGAGCTATTTGAATAGTCTGCTCTGCTTGTAAGGAGGATTCTCATCACTGAAGTGGTGAAAGGAACAATTTGAGCTGCGCTAGTTGTATCCCAACACTGTTTAGAGGGGATTAAATATACAAGGTAATTGCACCTTAACAAAGCGCAAACTACTTACTGAACTCTTGTCTCTGCCCCCTGGGCTAGCATATCATTACAAGCTTTTATTTTAGTTTCAATGCGAATAAGAGAGATTCTGGTGCTATAGCAGGTGGATCGGGAATGCCACAGTCCCTTACTAGTGTAGAGTGTGACCATTCCTCACACAGTCGTTAGTAGAACAGTTACTCTTGCCCACAAATCAAACTCAGTTAGCTTCTACAATCATAGTTATTGTAATTATAGCATCTCAACTGATTCAACCTAGGATTACGGATGCATTTTGTGATCATGATACAGGAGTTGGTTATTAAACTGTGAAAGGTGCACCTGAGCTACCTTTATAACTACCAGATTAATGTTCCAGCTTCAAGAGCAACTTAACGCAATGAAGCGGCAGCTGACCGAGAAAGAAGAATTAATTGCCACTCTGACTGCTGGGAGGTAAGAGTGTAGTGCTGAGAGGCACATCACAAGTGTGTGTGTGTGTGTGTGTGTGTACTAAGACAACACATAGTTAAAGAAAAGGAAAGACTTGCATTCATATAGCGCCGTTCATGACCTCCGGATGTCCCAAAGTGCTTTACAGCCAGTGAAGTACTTTTTGAAGTGTAGTCACTGTTGTAATGTATGAAATGCGGCAGCCAATTCCCGCACAGCAAGGTCCCACAAACAGCAATGTGATAATGACCAGATCATCTGCTCTAGTGATGTTGGTTGAAGGATAAATATTGGCGAGGACTCCCCTGCCTTTTTTCGAATAGTGCCATGGGATCTTTTACATCTACCTGAGAGGGCAGACGGGGCCTCGGTTTAACGCCTCATCCGAAAGACGGCAAGTCCACCAGTGGAGTACTCCCTCAGCACTCACTGGAGTGTCATCCTAGATTATGGGCTGAAGTCTCTGGAGTGGGGCTTGCATCCACATCTTCTGACTCAGAGGCCAGAGTGCTACCACTGAACCACCTGTCACAATCGGTTCCTCATTTAACTATTAAATTAAAACTTCTCTGACACATTGGGCAATAGTATCCTGTTGGTCCTCCATCCCTCAAATTGTAAACATTAAAGTGCTCTGTGTCGACAGGCTATGTAGTTTTACCTGGTTAAATTCCAGCAGTACCTCTGTTCATGCTGGGCAGTCCCTAATCCTTGCCCTTGTCAATCTAAGCCTAAACGCTCCAGAGTTGGGTAAGAGGGTTGTGCCCCTAAAGGAGAAATGTGCACTCCATATTGGCAAACAGAATCTCTACCTGTGTGGAATTCTCGATAGCTTGGTTTGAGGACCGTTTGCGTTTGTTAAACTCTTTGTTGACCAAAAGAAACCCTATGTCACAAAACCATAGAATCACAGAATCACAGAATCCCCACAGTGCAGATAGAGGCCATTTCGGCCCATCGAGCCTGCACCGACACATATCCCACCCTATCCCCGTAACCCCACGTATTTAATCCCTATTATTATTTAAGACTTTAAAACCCATGTCTTTGACTAGAGTTTTGGTCTCCCTTCCTAATATCTCCTTCTTTGGCTCGGCGTCTATTTCTGTCTGATTATGCCTCTGTGAAGTGACTTTGGGCGTCTTTCTGTGTTAAAGGTGTTATGTAACCGTAAGTTATTGTATTTTGGTATAATGCAGAAATGTCCGAACTGATTTAACATAGGATTGCCAGTTATGGTTTGTTTGATGGTTTCATGATTTCTGTAGATCAAAAAAAAACCCTCAAAAATGTATTTTGCAGGTACAATTTTAATATTTGTATAATCCCAGAATTGGAGTGAGGAGATCATATTTCTACATTTATAATGTCACAATAGAACAGTGATCTTGCCTCAAAGGTGATCTCTTTCCAATTTACATGAAATGCATACAAAGAGCTTGCATAGATATAACACCATACCTGAAAGCGCTTCACGACTAGTTAAAGGCACTATATAAATGCAAGTTGTTGTTATAGTTACTTTTGAAATGTACACCCTGTTGCTATGTAAGTAAACAGCAACCAATTGCACAAAGCAAAGTCCCACAAAAAGCACATGAAATGAATGACCAGTTAATCTGTTCTGGTGGCGTCACTTGAGGGAGAACTCCCTGCCGTTATTCAGATCATGTCATTGGATCTTTTGCGTGCACCTGAACAGACAGATTGGACCTCGGTTTAACATAATACCTGAAAGACAGCACTCCCTCAATACTGCACTGAAGTGTGCTTCAGTCTCTGGAGTGGAGCTCGAACCTACTACCCTTTGACTCAGAGGCAGGAGTGAGCCAATCTAACACTTAATACAATGTAATTGATAATACAAGTGTTATAAGCAGAACACTCCATGGGGCTGTGTGTGATATGAAGTTTTTATCTGCTCGTTAAGTTGGTTTTTGAGGGTTTGATTAAGTATTCGGTTTTTTCTCTATATAAAAAAAATATTTGAGGTAAATATTTTTATGCAATGGACCCAGTGTGATACCATTCTTTGCAGGGCTGCAGTAAATCTTAGGGATGATGAGTTGGGCCCAGTAACCAGGATCTGTTGTGTAACATTCCACATCCATGGGGATAATTATCCATATTAATACTTGGTTTAAATAAACAAAATCTAATGCATGTAACAAAAAAAATTGCAATGTAACTCTTACAAATTTCAGGTCTGCACTATTGAATTCAAAATTACAGATCATTTCTGTAAGCAGACACCAAATCCCCAATGATCAGGAGTTTGCCTTTACTGCTAAATAACTATTCTTACGATAGTGTGACCTGAGGGCTATAACACAAGCAGCATGTGCATTTCTCTGGAAGGTAGTCTGATTGGCAGTCTAGTGAAACAAGGCCAATTGGTGGTGGAGCTAACCCAAACTCGCAACCTCCACCACCTAGAAGGACAAGGGCAGGAGGTGCATGGGAACACCATCACCTCCAGGTTCCCCTCCAGGTCACACACCATCCTGACTTAGACATATATCGCTGTTCCTTCATGGCCACTGGTTCAAAATCGTGGAACTGCAATTGTGGGAGCACCTTCATCACACAGCCCACCACTACCTTCTTGGGGGCAGTTAGGGATAGGCAATAAATGCTGACCATGCTAGCAATGCCCACATCCCCAGAATGGATTAAAAAAAAACCCAACAAATTGGTTTATTTTACACGCAATATATGACTAAACAGAAAGCCGTTTTCAGTGAAACTCGATCTATTTCCTATTGCTCTTTGTAACATGGAAAATAATAAGGTTTCTGCTGAACTCAATAAATAAATTCTAACATTACCGGCTCGAATATCTCTAAAATGTACTAATAAATCCATATGATATGCGAGAAACATAATTCTGTTACCTACATCATCTTGACACAGCCAATGGCTCTAATCTGTGTCTCAGACATGAATTAACCCCTTGCCATTTGGATTTAAACTTAAGAGTACAACATAATATAAATTAACTGGAAACCCCTCTCTTGTGTTTTAGGGGTTTTGACCATTTTGTCATGGAAGGGGGATGGTAGTGAGGGGGGAGGGGGGGTTGGTTTCACGAGACAGTCATGTGGTTGAGCCTCTGGGATAAAGAGGGGATTGGTATGCTCATAAGCTTCCTGAAAGCTAATGGACCGACCATTGAAACTGCTATACTTAATGATCTGAGAGAATAGTTGGTTCTCTACCATGTTTCAGATATTTCTGGTAGACATTCACACTTGAGAAATTGTGAGAACTGAATTCATGCATACAGAGCAAGAGTTTATTGACAGGGCCTGCACCCTGGAGGTTGGTTTATTGGCCAACCCCTGGGCAAGGAAGGAGATGGAAGTCAAACTGTCATCTTCATTTACACACAAGTTACACAAAGAAGACAGAAACACATATTCTTAGTCATTTGTGAAGCCTGCTGCGAGAAGCCAAGCCAACACTGGAAAGTAAGTTAGGGTTGGTCAGAAAGAGAAAGAAATGTGAGGATTTAGCGTAATGTGTTTTGTTGTTTTCTGTGTCACGGGGAGGATTACAGAGCCTAGAATTTTTTTAAATATTTATTCTCGGGATGTGGGCAGAGCTGGCATTTATTGCCCATCCTTAGTTCATAGAATCATAGAAAGTTACAGCACGGAAGGAGGCCATTTCGGCCCATTGTGTCCGCGCCGGCCAACAAAGAGCTATCCAGCCTAATCCCACTTCCCAGCTCCAGGTCCGTAGCGCTGCAGGTTAGAGCATCCCAAGTGCACATCCAAGTACTTTTTAAATGTGGTTAGGGTTTCTGCCTCTACCACCCTTTCAGGCAGTGAGTTCCAGACCCCCACAACCCTCTGGGTGAAGAAATTTCCCCTCAGAGCCCCTCTAAACCTTCCACCAATCACTTTAAATCTGTGCCCCCTGGTTTTTGACCCCTCTGCTAAGGGAAATAGGTCCTTTCTATCCACGTTATCTAGGCCCCTCATAATTTTATACACCTCAATAAGGTCTCCCCTCAGCTTCCTCTGTTCCAAGGAAAACAGACCCAGCCTATCCAGTCTTTCCTCACAGCTAAGATTCTCTACTCCCGGCAACATCCTTGTAAATCTCCTCTGTACCCTCCCTAGTGCAATCACATCTTTCCTGTAATGTGGTGACCAGAACTGCACGCAGTACTCTAGCTGAGGCCTAACTAGTGTTTTATACAGTTGAAGCATAACCCCCCTGCTCTTGTATTCTATGCCACGGCTAATAAAGGCAGCATTCCGCATGCCTTCTTAACCACCTTATCTACCTGGCCTGCTACCTTCAGGGATCTGTGGACATGCACTCCAAGGTCCCTTTGTTCCTCTACACTACTCAGTGTCCTGCCATTTAATGCGTATTTCCTTTCCTTGTTGGCCCTCCCCAAATGCATTACCTCACACTTCTCCGGATTGAATTCCATTTGCCACTGTTCTGCCCACCTGACCAATGTATTGATATCTACCTGCAGTCTGCAGCTTCCTTCTTCAGTATCAACCACACAGCCGATTTTAGTATCATCTGCAAACTTCTTAATCATACCCCCTATATTCAAGTCTAGATCATTGATATATACCACAAAAAGCTATGGACCTAGTACTGAGTCCTGTGGAACCCCACTGGAAACAGCCTTCCAGTCACAAAAACACCCATCAACCATTATCCTCTGCTTCCTGCCTCCGAGCCAGTTTTGAATCCAACTTGACACTTTGCCCTGGATCCCATGGGCTTTTAACTTCGTGACCAGTCTGCCATGTGGAACCTTATCAAAAGCCTTGCTAAAGTCCATATACACTACATCAAATGCTCTACCCTCATCTACCCTCCTTGTTACCTCCTCAAAAAATTCAATCAAGTTTGTCAGACACGACCTTCCCTTAACAAATCCGTGCTGACTATCCTTGATTAATCCGAGTCTTTCTAAATGAAGATTTATCCTGTCCTTCAGAATTCTTTCCAATAATTTTCCCACCACCGAGGTTAGGCTGACTGGCCTATAATTAATCGGTCTATCCTTTTCTCCCTTTTTAAACAAGGGTACCACATTAGCAGTCCTCCGGCACCACACCTGAAGCCAGAGAGGATTGGAAAATGATGGTCAGGGCCTCTGCTATTTCCTCTTTTGCTTCGCTTAACAGCCTGGGATACATTTCATCTGGGCCTGGGGATTTATCCACTTTTAAAGCTGCTAAACCCCTAAATACTTCCTCTCTCACTATGTTTATTTCATCTAATATTTCACACTCCTCCTCCCTGATAGCAATGTCTGCTTCGCCTCTCTCCTTTGTGAAAACAGACGCAAAGTATTAATTAAGAACCCTACCGACGTCTCCCGCCTCCACACACAGATTACCCTCATGATCTCTAATAGGCCCTACCCTTTCTTTAGTTATCCTCTTACTCTTAATATATTTATAAAACATCTTTGGGTTTTCCTTGATTTTACTTGCCAAGAATTTTTTTTAGTTGCTCTTGAGAAGGTGGTTGTGGGCCTTCTACTTGTTCAAGAAATAGCCAGCTTCTGGATTTTACAATGACCTCGTGTCACCAGAGCATTCATCAGTTCTGCCTTTCAGAAGGTTGGAGAAGCATGCATGAAGACACGTATGAGCAATTCTGCTATCCAATCCTTGTAGCAAGAGGGTCTCATTATTACACCCTTGAGTCAGGCTAATGTACATCCAGATATTGGGTAGTGAAATGAAACTCCTGACCATGAGGAATACAGCTCTGCCTACAGGAGAGACCAACTGTAAACTAGGATAGAACCAAAATTTGTAACACCTTCCAAGGCCAAATAGATAAATCTTTCAAAATGGGCCAGTAACTTTGGCATCATGACCCCATGTGTCGTGCAGCTGGTTCCCCTCATTGGGTAGCCATGGTGTCACAGCAGGGCCTATGTGGTATTCTCCATTTTTGGTTCGACAGTATCTTCAGGATTTCTTAACTTCTCTAACTGATATACTTCTACTCATTCATTTTTAAAGTTTTTATTTAAAAAAATGACTTTGTAGTAATTACCATGTTTCTTTTAATCTGTGATTTTGACATCAGTCCAATATTCAGGCTCTGTACCAGTTATTTAACTTGTATTCACGCATTTTTTTTCCTTATCTCACTGCAGGAGTCGGAGCAGATTGGAAGCTCACAAGGTGTGTGTTTTGGTTGAAAGTCACAATTGGTGATATTAGCAGATGATGTTTTAACATGTTAACATGTTCGTGTGACAATACTCTGTATTAGCAGCCCCTTCAAAGGTAATAAGCTAACACCCCTATCATATAACGCACAGGGGAATGTCATATGGATACCTCGGACATTTGTCCGCCAATACCGGTAACAGTAATTCTTAGGGTTACGACTGTAACGTGCTTTTGAAAAGCCCCACTTACACTCTTCCTACATGCGTGTGTTTTTTGTAGTTGATTTACATAAAATTAAATAGAATTTACAGCACAGAAACAGACCATTCAGCCAACTGGTCTGTGCCGGTGTTTATGCTCCACACGAGCCTCCTCCCACCCTACTACATCTCACCCTATCAGCATAACCTTCTATTCCTTTCTCCCTCATGTACTTATCTAGCTTCCCCTTAAATACATCTATGCTATTCGCCTCAACTATCCCTATGGTAGCAAGTTTCACATTCTCACCATTGTCTGGGTGAAGACGTTTCTCTTGAATTCATTGTTGGATTTATTAGAGACTGTCTTATATTTATGACCAATGTTCCCTCTAATTTTTTTTCGTGCTCGGTCCCTTTAAGTTTGCTGCGCGGCCACGCATGCGTAATATCTTTTCCAGCGGCAACAGCTGGCGAGCGGCCTGCGCGGAATCTCCCAATCGACGAGTGGCCGTGCCCACCTTAGGAGGAACGTTGTTTATGACCCCCAGTTTTGGAATCCCCCACAAGCAGAAACATCTTAATTACATCTACCTTATCAAACCGCTTCATAATTTGTAAGACCTCTATTAGGTCACCCCTCAGTCTTCTCTTTTCGAGAGAAAAGAGTCCCAGCTTGTTCAGTCTTTCCTGATAGGAGAACTGAGAGGTTATAACTATCATACTTGTAAATCTTTTTTGCATCTTCTCTAGTGCCTCTATACTTTTTGAAATATGGAGACCAGAAGTTTGCACAGTACCCCTAAGATTTTCCATATGGTTTAAACTAACAATGAAGCAACTTTATTGATCTGAATAAACTCTTATCACCTATTGCTACCCTAGAGTAATTTACAATGATTTACGTTGATATAGAAGAGGATGCTTCAGGGCACATTGCAGAAAGGTGGATTTAAGAAGAACATAACATCAAACTTGAGTAAAGGCAGGAGTTTCAAAAATCCTTGGGGGTTTTACCAATCTCCTGCCATAACTCTGGTGGGCAGAACCCATCAGGAAACGGCAAGGACCTAGTTGTGCCAGGGCTTCATCGTTTCGGTATTTTCTGACATGCCCAACAAAGAGTGCCATACAAGGCAGATATTAGGAGGGAGGAGCCAGGGGTGGAGGCTCCTCATGCTGAGAGATCCTGCAGTGCCTGGGTCAGTCGGGACCCAGCGCGGTACTGGAGGCCAGCACGCTGAGCAAGATCAGGTGTACAGGGCTTCGCAGGCCAGGGAGGAGGACAGGACCCCTGATGAGTGGCTGAGGAGACATGGCTTGGGTCTGTGGAGGGGGTAAGCAAGCCTACCCCATTGTTGGCAGACGCTGGTTCGTCTGTCTGCATAGGGCAGTGAGCGTGGAGATGGGCCCGATGACCCGTGCAAATTAGCGCCACTCCCACTGACCCCGGAAATGCCAGTGGGGTCAGTGCCAGAAGGCACGATCCTGGCCTAACGGTCAGGATTGCTCCCAAGGATTTTCGGGGCCAGCAGATTCTGGCAACCCATTGGGAAATAGCACTTTTAAAGAGGAGAAGTATTCCAAGGGGAAATAATTAAATACAAAGCATGTCCCCCTTGTACAGTTATCAAAATACCCCAAACTGTCAAGAAATAGGGCGATTGGGAACTATCCAACATGTTGCATTAGCTCTGGGTTGCAGGATCTATTGGTGTGGCATCCCATCCTATTATTACCCTGTCAGTGCCACTGCGGCAGTGGATAGTTACCCACTACCCATCCTGTACTTGGCACTCCTGACCTACTGGTCTCTTTATACCCAGCCATTGTATTCAATGATTTGATGTACTCAGCAACTGTGAGATATACGTGGTGCTGTTTTTGTTAATACTGTTCTTCATGTTGCATGGTGGATCTGGTACCTTTTAATATCCAGCCATTTCACTGATTAAACTGATCGTGGCCTGGAGCAGGTATCTTTTGATCCTGGCTCACATTACCTGGAGTAGGTCTGAGTGCTTCCCCTGTTCCAGAGGAACAGACCCTCTCCCTCTACTTTCCCCAGAGACACAGTTATAGGAAGAGAGGCAAAAATGTTTCATTTTTCCTTTTGCCCGTGAGCAACTCCACTCAAAATCAGCCAGTGACGACTGGATACATTTTCAGACAGTTCTGATATGCAAAGCGCTGTGCGGCAACACTGAAGCTGAAAATTGCCCACCATAAATTGGACGAATACTTTGAATAAACGTGTCGCTAGACTTTCCTTCCCCTCCAACAATCCCCACAATTTAATCCAAAAGCAAATACTGCGGATGCTGGAAATCTGAAATAAAAACAGAAAATGCTGGAAATACTCAGCAGGTCAGGCAGCATCTGTGGAGAGAGAAACAGAGTTTTTTTTAAAATTCATTTTTATGGGATCTGGGCGTCGCTGGCAATGCCAGCATTTATTGCCCATCCCTAGATGCCCTTGAGAAGGTGGTGGTCAGACGTCTTCTTGAACCGCTGCAGTCCGTGTGGTGAAGGTACTCCCACAGTGCTGTTAGGGAGGGAGTTCCAGGATTTTGACCCAGCAACGATGAAGGATCGGCGATATACTTCTAAGTCAGGATGGTGTGTGACTTGGAGGGGAACTTGGAGGTGGTGGTGTTCCCATGCGCCTGCTGCCCTTGTCCTTCTAGGTGGAAGAGGTCGCGGGTTTGGGAGGTGCTGCCGAAGAAGCCTTGGCGAGTTGCTGCAGTGCATCTTGTAGATGGTACACACTGCAGCCACGGTACACCGGTGGTGAAGGGAGTGAATGTTTAAGGTGGTGGATGGGGTGCCAATCAAGCGGGCTGCTTTGTCCTGGATGGTGTCGAGCTTCTTGAGTGTTGTTGGAGCTGCACTCATCCAGGCAAGTGGAGAGTATTCCATCAAACTCCTTACTTGTGCCTTGTAGCTGGTGGAAAGGCTTTGGGGAGTCAGGAGGTGGGACATTCGCCACAGAATACCTAGCCTCTGACCTGCTCATGTTGCCACAGTATTTATGAGGCTGGTCCAGTTAATTTCTGATTAATGGTGACCCCCGGATGCTGATAGTGGGGGATTCGGCGATGGTAATGCCATTGAATGTCAAGGGGAGGTGGTTAGATTCTCGCTTGTTGGAGATAGCCATTGCCTGGCACTACTGTGGCGCGAATGTTACCTGCCACTTATCAGCCAAAGCCTGAACGTCGTCCAGGTCTTGTTGCATGCGGGCATGGACTGCTTCATTATCTGAGGAGTTGTGAATGGCGCTGAACACTGTGCAGTCATCAGTGAACATCCCCATTTCTGACCTTATGTTGGAGGGAAGGTCATTGATGAAGCAGCTGAAGATGGTTGGGCCTAGGACACTGCCCTGAGGAACTCCTGCAGCAATGTCCTGGGGCTGTGATGATTGACCTTCAACCACCACAATCATCTTCCTTTGTGCTAGGTATGACTCCAGCCAGTGGAGCATTTTCCCCCTGATTCCCATTGACTTCAGTTTTACTAGGGTTCCTTGATGCCAGACTCGGTCAAATGCTGCCTTGATGTCAAGGGCAGTCACTCTCTCACCTCACCTCTGAATTCAGCTCCTTTGTCAATGTTTGGACCAAGGCTGTAATGAGGTCGGGAGCCGAGTGGTCTTGGCGGAACCCAAACTGGGCATCAATGAGCACGTTATTGGTGAGTAAGTGCCACTTGATAGCACTGTCGATGACACTTTCCATCACTTTGCTGATGATTGAGAGTAGACTGATGGGGCGGTAATTGGCCGGGTTGGATTTGTCCTGCTTTTTGTGGACAGGACATACCTGGGCAGTTTTCCACATTGTCGGATAGATGCCAGTGTTGTAGCTGTACTGGAACAGCTTGGCTAGAGGCGCGGCTAGTTCTGGAGCACAAGTCTTCAGCACAATAGCTGGGATGTTGTCGGGGCCCATAGCCTTTGCTGTATCCAGTGTGCTCAGCCGTTTCTTGATATCACGTGGAGTGAATCGAATTGGCTGAAGACTGGCTTCTGTGATGGTGGGGACCTTGGGAGGAGGCCGTTAACGTTTCAGGTCGATGACCCTTCGTCAGAACTGGAAAAAGTTAGAGATGTAACAGATTTTTAAGCCTTTGTTACCTCTAGACTTGACTATTCCAATACTCTCCTTGCTGGCCTCTCACCATGCACCCTCCATAAACTTGAGCTCATCCAAAACTTGGCTGCCCGTGTCCTAACTCGCACCAATTCCTATTCACCCATTACCCCTGTGCTCGCTGACCTACATTAGCTCCCGGTCGAGCAACACCACGATTTAAAAATTCTCATCCTTGTTTTCAAATCCCTCCATGGCCTTGCCCTCCCTATCTCTGTAACCTCCTCCAGCCCTGCAACCCTCCAAGATCTCTGCACTCCTACAATTCTGACCTCTTGTGCATCCCCAATTTTCATGGCTCCACCATTGACAGCCGTGCCTTCAGCTGCCTAGGCCCTAAGCTCTGGAATTCCCTCCCTAAACCTCTCTTCATCTCTACCTCTCTCTCTCTCTCTCCTCCTTTAAGATGCTCCTTAAAACCTACCTCTTTGGCCAAGCTTTTGGTCACCTGTCCTAATATCTCCTTATGTGGCTCGATGGCAAATTTTGCCTGATAACATTCCTGTGAAGCACCTTGGGATGTTTCACTACGTTAAAGGCGCTATATAAATACAAGTTGTTATTGTTGTTGTTCTAATCAAAGGAGTGCAGCAGTCTCCCGCTATTGCTTGAATTCAGCACACAACCTGGACTCATTGTTGAGATGTATTTGTGTGTTTAGCTGTTGCTCACGGGTAGTCTGGGGTCTGAAATGAGGCACAGCCCCAGTCTGGGCCTAGGAACAGAGCCCAGCAGGGAGCTGGTGAGGCATGGTCCCATTCTGGGCCTAGGAACAGAGCCCAGCAGGGAGCTGGTGAGGCATAGTCCAATTCTGGGCCTAGGAACAGAGCCCAGCAGGGAGCTGGTGAGGCATAGTCCAATTCTGGGCCTAGGAACAGAGCCCAGCAGGGAGCTGGTGAGGCATAGTCCAATTCTGGGCCTAGAAACAGAGCCCAGCAGGGAGCTGGTGAGGCATGGTCCAATTCTGGGCCTAGGAACAGAGCCCAGCAGGGAGCTGGTGAGGCATGGTCCAATTCTGGGCCTAGCAGCATAGCCCAGCAGGGAGCTGGTGAGGCATGGTCCAATTCTGGGCCTAGGAACAGAGCCCAGCAGGGAGCTGGTGAGGCATAGTCCAATTCTGGGCCTAGGAACAGAGCCCAGCAGGGAGCTGGTGAGGCATGGTCCAATTCTGGGCCTAGGAACAGAGCCCAGCAGGGAGCTGGTGAGGCATGGTCCAATTCTGGGCCTAGGAACAGAGCCCAGCAGGGAGCTGGTGAGGCATGGTCCAATTCTGGGCCTAGCAGCATAGCCCAGCAGGTGGCTGGGAAGCAGAGCACAATGGGGTTGGAAATGGGGAACAGAATTTTAGAATTAAATCCACTGGACTTCAAAAGAAGTAGGAATTCAACTGTTTAGTAGCACCGGGCATTCGTCTGTCAATGTGCACTGTAGTAAGGAAAGCTCACGCAGTATGTTTTTATTCATCCTTTAGGGAAGCTTTGAACCATTGGTGGAAATTCCGGTCTCACGTGAACAGCTGAATCACCATCGGGTGGCATCTGAAACAGCTCGCAGTGAACTGGCTGCACTGCAGGTCAAATATAAGAGCAGTCAGGCTGAGGTAATCTGAAATACTGAGGCCTGCTTTCAGATCTCGGAAAGTGTGAGATTTTCTTTTGAACGTTCAAACTGGTGTAAAGTTTAATGATTAAATCACAGCTCTTAACCCATTTAGTTCTTTTTTTTTAGCTATTGTTTCACAAGCTACACACGCTGCCAGGCTCTTATTTTTCCTGCTGTCCGTACTGGTGGAATGTAAATCAGAGCGGAAATGGAGAATAAATGAAGATTAATTGCCTGAGGACAGTTTCATCAGAATTTAATTTTGTTCAGATATTTTTAAGTGTACTTCGAAGATAAATTAGGGAGTCCATTGGACCCGTCCAACTCATCCTTCAACACAAACCTACAATTTCCCCATCACAACGTCTTGCTGCCTTTTGAATGATTTCCGAGTTTTTGGCTCCACTCTCCTACCCAGAGCCCATTGCAGGAATTGATCAACCTCTCTCTCTGAACGAGTGCTTCCTGACATCAGCCCTGAACTATCCTTTTCCCAGTTTATACCTGTGTCCCCCCCGTGTCCTGCAGTCATGGTTTAACTTGAAACAGTGCTCGGAATTAACCACTTAACCTCCACTTAATATCCTAGATATCTCCCGAAGGCCCCCTTTCCTGCACCTCTTTTCAAGGCTGAAGAGTGCAAATATTTCAAACCTTTCCTCATAACCTCAGTCCCTCTAACACCAAGGATATGCCTTATCAAACGTCTCCACACCACTTCCGGGCTTCACTCTTTCCCTTGTGTCTTGCTGATCAGACTTGATTGCAGTGATCAGCCTGAGTAGAGCAATGCTACAAAGAAAGAACTTGCATTTATATAGCGCCTATCCCAAAGGATAGGACATCCCAAAGTACTTCACAGCCAAGTAAGTGTTTTTGAAGTGTAGTCACTGTTGTAGTGTGGGAAACGCGGCAGCCAATTTGCACACAGCAAGATCCCACAAAGAACAATGGGATGAATGGCGGGAGTTGAGGGGTAAATGTTGGCCAGAGCAACTCCCCTACTCTTTTTCAAATAATCATTTACATCCACCCGAGAGGGCAGACGGGGCCTCAGTTTAGCATCTTATCCAAAAGACAGCACCTCCGACAATGCAGCACTCCCTCTGTACTGCATTGAAGTGTCAGCCTAGATTATGTGCTTAAGTCTTTGGAGTGGGACTTAACACACAACTTTTATGGCTATGAGGAGTGAGTGCTACTAATGAGCCAAGCTTCCCTAGTTTCTCATTATAGTTTAGTCTTTTTAACCCTGGTATTATTCTGGTAAATCATCGCAGGAGTTTCTCCAGGGCCAGCATCTCCTTCCTAAGGTAGGGTGCCCAACACTGAGCTCAATATTCCAAACGAGGTCTCACTGATGCTGAGTGACAGATCAGTGTAGGCCAGAGCCCTCCCTGCCCAAAACTGTTTCCTTTGTTGCCACAAGTCCACCTCACAACTTGGTCCTGGGCCTCACACATGGGCTGAATAAAACCCTTTCGTTACATGCTTAGGAGCTCAGAATCAGGATGGACAACACACGTCTTAAAAGCTCAACCTATTCTTGGATTTTTCTGTCACTTGAGAGAGACAGAAAAGACCAGAACAACTTTGCCCCTTTATTTGGAAGAGTCTCTCAAAATGTGTCCAAGCTAAAGTAGGCATCCACCAGAACTCTCTGGCACTGATATCCATCAACAGTTGGGGAAAACACCCCAGCATTTTACCATCAATAGCTTTGACATTCCTTCTTGAGACGTCCTAAAGGATGAGACGTTAAGCCAAGTCTACCCTCTCGGGTGGATGTAAAAGATCCCATGGCACTATTTCAAAGAAGAGCAGGGGAGTTCTCCCCGGTGTCCTGCCCAATATTTATCCCTCAATCAACATCATTAAAACAGATGATCTGCTCATTATCACATTGCTGTTTGTGAGATCTTGTTGTGCACAAATTAGCTGCTGTGCTTCCTACATTACAACACTTCAAAAGTACCTCATTGGCTGTAAAGCGCTTTGGAAAGTCCTGAGGTTGTGAAAGGCGCTTTTCTTAAGCTGTGCAGAGCTGTACTACTGCACTGGTGGGCAATAGTCAGGAAGATGGGACTGTCGGGATTAGTTTTACATGATCTTCTAAATTTAATGGATTGCAGAGAGGTAATTGATTTAAGCTTGATCCTGGCTGAAATAAAATGCCAATTGTTACTTTACATTGGATACCATTATCAACAGAAAAGATCATTAACTACATTGCATCCTGTGCATATGTGTAACAGTACCGACATATTCTCTTCATAGCTTACAGATATTTGTATGAGGCTTGAATCCCGAGAGGGCTATATCCAGGAGCTAAAGGCAGAATTTGAAAGCTACAAGGTAGACAACACAAGGCAGGCATCTCTTATTGGTTGCTTGAGAGAAAGGATTCTGGAATCTGAGGAGGAGTCTGGAGCACTTCTTACATCAAAGACTCAAGCAGAAGTAACTCTGCAGGTCTTACAAAATGAAAACAGGGAACTCCAACAGAGGAATACAGAGTTCGAGACAAAACTCAGGTAGGCTTTTTCCTGAGCTTAAAAAAACCACTCACTGACCTTATATCTTCTGTGTTATTTTTTAGAACTGCAAATAATAAGTGCATCTGTATGTATCCAGGCAATTACTGGATTTCAGACAGACGCTACCACTGTCATCATTTCTATATCCAGTGAAACTACACTAATTTTTCTACTGCCTGTCACGATCAGGTAGATTTTCTGAGCCTCTGTTCCCAACGTGGAGTGTTGCCTGATGGGAGCGTGGATTAGAGAATTTTGCTCCGGGTTATTAAAATTAAATGACCAGTAAATAAAAGACTGTTTTATCTTTTGTTTTGTGTTCTATATTCTTTAGAAACCACATTAAGTTGAAAGAGAGAGAAAGACAGTGTCTTTCCTCAACCTAATTTTAGTTCAGTTTTTATAAAAAGCACAATATAAATTTTGAAGAAAATCAAAAGCCTCTAATGTTGTCAGCTGTGCATTGCTGACACATAGTCACTGTAAACTTTCTAATAACTCACACCTGTGAGACATAGGGACAGACATTCCTAGCATCTTTCCTCATCCTAATTTGATTTACTTTTTAAGACAGCAGATAAATTGAATTTTTATGAAAACTGATAGGAGGGAGGGGGAATAGGGTAAGCTAGCCACTGGCCTCTTGGAGGAACAAGTGGGAATAAGGTGGGGGCATGGATACAGAGATCAGGATGAGATGAATGAAAGCACAACAAGGGATTGGGAGGATACAGGGGTTGAGCAGGTAGTTGAAAGGAAAAGAGGTAGAGATAGCAATGTGAGTGAATAGGAATAGCAGTGGGAGTGAGGGAATGGTAGGAAGAGAAGGGGTAGTAGATAAGTGAAGGGATAGGGGATGTGATGCGAGTGAGGGGGTAGGAGACACGTGTGATGGGGAGAGGATGGAAATGTAGTAATTGAGAGCCACATTAGCCCCACAATTCACCACTGGAAAATACAGCTTTCCCATGCCACGCCATCCCCACTACCACCTCCCACCTGAAAGGAAAGAGAGAAAAAGATAGAAGAGAGAAGCAGAAAAGGACAGAAAAAAAAGCAAAGAGAAGATTTAAGGGGAAAGAAGCAAAGGAGAGAGACTGAGCCAGAAGAGGAGAGAGAGAAAGACCATCTCAAAGACAACAGAGGCAGTAAGAGTGTGACCATATTCTCCGACTTACCGTATGATCCACTAGTACTACAGATATCACAGATACATATTATAGAGTCATAGGGCTGGATTTTCATTGACCCGTGGAGGCGGGTTTGGAGGTGTGTGGGGGGTTAAAATTGCGAAAACTGGTGGGCGGGCACAAGTCCGCCTCCATCCCGCCTCCACGCAATTTTCATGAAATCGTGTCTGCTGGTCCCGACTCCGTCCCGCCTCTAAGAGACAGGATAGGCTGTTAAGGCCCTTAACAAGCACTAAATTGGCTCTATAATGCCATTTTGAAAGGCCTTTGTGATTTTAACCCTTGTTATACGTGAAGCACGCCTGTTCTGAACCATGATTGTGAAACCTGGCGGGGAGCACATTTGGCTGGATCGATCTCTCTCTCTCTCTCCTCTCTCTCTCTCTCTCGACTGCTGCTGCTCATTTTGCATCCAGGTCCTCTCACAGCAAAAGCCAGGCAGTCTCTGAAGACCTTCAATGCAGCAGCAATGATGACATTATCAGAGGCGACTTTCAGACTGAAAACACTAATTGGTTCATGGGTTCCCACATGCTGGAACTCAATTGCCCAATTAGGTGAAAATTGCATCAATCTCCCACATCCTTTTGCAGTCGGGTGGATAACACGAAAAGTGGATGACACGACCCCAACCCGCCCCAGTATCAAAATGCAGCCCATAGAGTCATAACGGCACAGAAGGAGGCCATTCGGCCCATCGAGTCCATGCCAGCTCTCTGTAGAGCAATCCAGTCAGTCCCATTCCCCTGCTCTATCCCCGTAGCCCTGCAAGTTTATTTCCCTCAAGTGCTTATCCAGTCTCCCCTTGAAAACATTGAGTGTCTCCGCTTCCACCACTTCCGTCGGCAGCGAATTCCAGGTCCTCACCGCTCACTGCACAAAAAAGTTTTTCCTCACATCCCCCCTGTATCTCTTGCCCAAAACCTTAAATCTTGTACCATCAACTAGTGGGAACAGCCTTTCCCCGTCTAGCCTATCCAAACCCGTCATAATCTTGTACACCTCTATCAAATCACCCCTCAACCTCCTTTGCTCTAATGAAAACAAATCCAGCTTCTCCAACCTGTCCTTGTAGCTAAGATCCCCCATCCCCAGAACCATTCTGGTAAATCTCCTCTGCACCCTCTCAAGGGCCTTCACATCCTTCCTAAAGTGACCAGAACTGGACGCAATACTCCAGTTGTGGCCTAACCAGCACTTTATAAAGGTTCAGCATAACTTCTCTACTTTTGTACTCAAAACCTCTATTTATGAAGCCCATATGCTTTGTTAACCACTCTCTCAATATGTCCTGCCATCTTCAGGGACCTATGCACATTAACTCCCAGGTCCCTCTGTCCCTGCACACTCTTTAAAACTGTGCCATTAAGTGTATATTGCCTCTCCCTGTTCCTTCTGCCAAAATGCATCACCTCACACTTCTCTGTATTAAATTCCATCTGCCACTTGTCTGCCCATTTTGCTAGCCTTTCTATGTCCTGTTGCAATCGATTGGTATCATCCTCACTGTTTGCCACACCCCCAAGTTTGGTGTCATCAGCAAATTTAGAAATTCTACTCTGTATTCCAATATCCAGGTCATTTATATATATATATATATATCAAAAAAAGCAGTGGCCCCACCACTGTCTACCATCCTCCAGTCTGAAAAACAGCTGTTTTCTGTCCTTAAGCCAATTCCTTATCCAAGCTGCCACTGACTCACCTATTCCATGAGCCATTATATAGAGCAAAAAGATGCATATATAAGATCTAGATGTAAATGATATATAATCATTTTGTCACGTTCAATCAAATTATCAGTTGACATTGGACAACACGGTGGCATAGTGGTTAGCACTGGTGCCTCACAGCGCCAGAGACCCGGGTTCGAATCTGACCTCGGGTGACTGTCTGTGTGGAGTTTGCACATTCTCCCCGTGTCTGCGTGGGTTTCCTCCGGGTGCTCCGGTTTCCTCCCACAGTCCAAAAATGTGTGGGTTAGGTTGATTTGGCTATGGTAAATTGACCCTTAGTGTTAGGGGGGATTAAATATGTGGGGTTATGGGGATAGGATGGGATATGTTAGGGGGAATTAAATACGTGGGGTTACGGGGGTAGGGTGGGATATGTGTACTGTGGGGATTAAAGCAGGGACAGGGTACTGGATTTGGATGATCAGCCATGATCGTATTGAATGGCGGAGCAGGCTCGACGGGCCGAATGGCCTACTCCTGCTCCTAGATTCTATGTTTCTATGTTTCTATGTATGTAGACATGATTATACTTAAATAGCCAAAGACCTGACTTAAGAACATTAATACACTTAATGTTCCATCATTTCTTAATATTTGACTTGTCAGGAAGTATTTAACAGAGTGGGATGAGGTCAAGCAGGAAGACACCAGAAGAATGAAAGAGTCTGACGAATTTCTGGTGAAGCTCACCCGTGCCATTAATCTGGATTGTAGAGGAGCAGAACATAATCTGGATTTCCTTGTGTCACAGGTATCTAGATCATACTTTACTGCAAGGGGCCAATATCCCAGATGATGGTTAAGCAGACTATCTCACGAGCCAGAATTCACATCCTCTCCAGGGAGCTAAATGAATAGGAACAGAATAATGAACAGAAAAAAACCGGGAGTCTGGGGGGGGCTTTGTGACCGGGCGCGGCGATAGTACTGACGCCTGCGAAATTGACGTGGAGGTTCGCGGCAGCGGTAACCACTAGCGTCACAATCTCCTGTGCCCGGAGATCGTGACGTCATTGCAGTGCGCATCGCCCTGGTAGCGCCCCGGTCCCGAACTTTGGTTCCGTCCCCTGTAGCATCACCGGGCGACAACACTGACAGCTGCAGGAGGCGTTGTTCGGGGGGCCGGGAGCTTTGGAGGCGCAAATAAAAGGTGATGTTGGCGGGGGTAGGAGAAAAATTTTAACAACGTTGCAATTGATTTTTTTTCGATTGCTCCTGGGCTGCGATCGATCAACTCTGCTGGAATGCATGGGGCTGATCGGGCCGGATCGCAGCTGCCGTCGGGGACCAGCTAACTGGTCCCAATGCAGAGCCTGCAGCGATGGCCCTTCCCTTTCAGGGAGGGAAGGAGTCTCGGATCTCGGCAGCGCTGCACCACTACCACCCTGCCTGCGTCCTTTAGTACCCCAGGAAGGAGGTGCAGTGCTTGATTTAGCGCTCCACTTCCTTCCTGGAGCGCAAACACCAAATATTGCAAAAGCTGGGAATCATTAGGCGCTAAGTTTTGAAAGCTGGGAAACTTCGCGCCCCAAACGGGGCGACACTGAATTTCTCCCCCTTAACTTCTGACTCTTTGGCAAGCTGCTGAAGTTTATTTTAGAAGATTGATAATATCCTATTCCACACATCACAAGGACTTCCAGCAAGTTATAATGAACAACAACGAAGCCTGAGATCAAACAGTTGGAACAGTCTCACTCGCGCTGTCAAGATTTGGAGATTTCCATGTTTGTTTGGAATGAAAAGTATGAGATCAAGACTGTCATTTATCAGCGATAAGATTTCTTTTTAATTCATATGAGGGACTATTTTATCGAGGGCAGGGAAAGGACTAGCAGCTCCCTGGCTCATCAAATTTGTACTGCAATCACAGGCTCTGAGTGGGGAAACCGTGCTCATGGATTGTGGTTCGCAGCAATGAACCACAAGCTATCCCTGTGGGACAGACCTGGTTCTGGAATCGGAGTACAGTCTCCACCACTTACACAGTCCCCACTTATCCCGGACAGCCACCTGTATCGGGGAAATGGCACTAACCATTTACCATTTCCATAGGTGTCAATTAAAAAGGCTCCACTTTAAACAGTATTAATATGTTTCGGGCAGTTCAAGCAGCTGTTCGCACCTTGTTAAAGTACGATTACCTGTCATTAAATCCTTTCAGGCAGCCCCAAGTGACAAAGCCTGCTGAAACTCGCGCTGCGTTTACTGCAAATGAAGCTCATGCAGATTTTAGCAAAGTCCGACCTTGAGTTGAGTTCCAAGGTCATTTAACTTGCTATGTATTGTCGCCAAGGGGAGGCAATGGGTTAAGAAACATTAATCTCACACACACAGATTATTCACAGGGAAATAAATTGGTTGCAGTTTATTTCAACTTTATCTAGAATGTTGGCTTCTGATAAAATGGGATAGGGTAGTCGTAGATTAAAAGATGGGCTCCCATGGTAGTTCAGGTAGTGTAGAGTTTTTCTAATTCATATTGCCTATGTGGATTTTTTTTTAAAGTCACAAAGTTTAGATGGAAATGTAATATATACAGACACAAATCAAGGTATAAAAATAACAACTTGCATTTATGTAGTGCCTTTAACATACTAAAAGATGACACAAAACTTGGAAGTATAGTGAACAGTGAGGCAACTAGTGATGGACTTCAAGAGGACATAGACAGGCTGGTGAAATTTAATGCAGAAAACTGCGAAGTGATACATTATGGTAGGAAGAACAATGAGAGGCAATATAAACTAAAGGGTACAATCCTAAAGGGGGTGCATGAACAGAGAGACCTGGGGGTAAATGTGCACAAATCATTGAAGGTGGCAGGGCAGGTTGAGAAAGCGATTAAAAAACATACGGGATCCTGGGCTTCATAAATCGAGGCATAGAGTAAAAAAGCAAGGAAGTTATGATGAGCCTTTATAAAACACTGGTTCGGCCTCAACTGGAGTATTGTGTCCAATTGTGGGCACCGCACTTTAGGAAGGATGTGAAGGCCTTAGCGAGGGTGCAGAAAAGATTTACAAGAATGGTTCCTTCAGTTACGTGGATAGATTGCAGAAGCTGGGGTTGTTTTTAGAGCAGAGAAGGTTGAGAGAAGATTTGATAGACGTGTTCAAAATCATGAGGGGTCTAGATAGAGAGAAACTGTTCCCATTGACGGAAGGGTTGAGAACCAGATGTCACAGATTTAAGGTGATTGGCAGAAGAACCAAAGGCGACATGAGGAAAAACTTTTTTACGCAGCGAGTGGTTAGGATCTGGAATGCATTGCTTGAGAGGGTGCTGGAGGCAGACTCGATTGTGGCTTTCAAAAGGGAATTGGATAAGTACCTGAAGGAAAAATAATTGCAGGGCTACGGGGAAAAGGTGGGTGAGTGGGACTAGTGGAAGTGCTCTTGCAGAGAGCCGGTTCAGGCTTGATGGGCCGAATGGCCTCCTTCTGTGCTGTAACCATGCTATGATTCTATGAAAACGTCCCAAGGCGCTTCACAGAAGCGTTATCAGACAAAACTTGACATCGAGCCATATAAGGAGATATTAGGACAGGTGACCAAAAGCTTGGTCAAAGAGGTAGGTTTTAAGGAGCGTCTTCAAGGAGGAGAGAGAGAGAGAGAGAGGTAGAGAGGCGGAGAGGTTTAGGGAGGGAATTTCAGAGTCAAGGGCCTAGGCAGCTGAAGGCGTGGCTGCCATTGGTGGAGTGGTTAAAATCGGGGATGCGCAAGAAGCCAGAATTGGAGGAGCGCACAAAATAAAGAGTAAATGAAAGGATTCAAGAAAACAGGTGGTGGGTTTGCAGTCTAGTCCTCTTCATTTGAAGTTGCTTTATTCAAATAATTCACATTTTTAGCACTAAATTCTAACTCTATGATTTACATTGCTTGATTCAAATTATTGGATCATTTTTAATGCAAAAATCGACTGAACTATCAGAAGTGGACTGTTCTTCACCAAAATAAAAAATGACCGCACACCCTTCCTCTGAAGTGGGCTTGACCCCGACAAGCCATCTCAGAGCAGTAATTTAGAGGTCAGGGATAGGACATCAGATGGGAAGTAAGAGGACTGAAGGAATATTAGGGTGTTTAACCACCATCTGGGATTAGTAATTCTACCTTTGCTTTAAAATTTGTTTTATTTTGCTTGCCAGTTTTTCTCTCCTGACCTAAAGTTGCTAATTCTTTTCTGGGGTCAGTGTGCTCCAGTCAACCTCTGGTATCTTGCCAAACCAGCCATTACGCATTTGTGAGCCTTGTACTGAGTCTGTTGCAACTCTGTCTAGAATGAGCTAACTCAGCCCAGATCATAGGATTATAGGAAATATTAGACGAAAAAAGACCAAGGTCCACCGAGTTCACCTTCTACCATCCTGTTTGTTGCATAATACCATGATAACGGTGCTGTTGACTAATCATAGCAATCAATCTCTATCAATTATTCTACAACAGACTCAGACATGAGGTGAGTAAAGCCCCAGTGTTGGAGAGCTTTGGGAACCATAGGTCCAAAGTCACCTGTGCCTCCCAAGCATGGAACACTTAACCACAGGTCATGTCTCAAATTATTCATATACTGTATCCCAAAATTTTATTTTCGGAAAGAAATCTATCTAATTTGCATGTGAATGAATCAATACTAACTGCTTTCACCATCTCCCTAGGGACTCTGTTCCATAGATTGATCACTCGCTCACTGAAATATTGTTTTTGCAGATTAGTTTTGAATTTACCTCCCTTCAATTGCAGGCTGTGTCCTCTGGTTCTACTGTTCTGGACAGGTGAAACAGCTTGTCATGGTCTACATTATCTAGTCCCTTTAGAATCCTAAATACAGCAAATCACCTCTCAACCTTCTCTTTTCCAGTAAGAACAAGCTTAATTTACATAATCGCTCATAATCCAAACCCTCCATCCCCTCAGTCATTCTGGTTACTCTCCTTTGTAACAGAGATTGAACCTGGGATCCTCCTGGTCAAAATGGCTTAGTTACGTAACTGGACAAGCTCACTGACACATCAAACT
Organism: Squalus acanthias; assembly: GCA_030390025.1. NCBI lineage: Eukaryota > Metazoa > Chordata > Chondrichthyes > Squaliformes > Squalidae > Squalus > Squalus acanthias. The sequence goes on along the minus strand of CM059436.1, from coordinate 88,452,773 downwards.
TTAAACAGGAATGGAAAGGCAGACATTACCAGGTTCTGTTGGCGGCGCGGAGTCTCACTAGACACAAGTGTGGATTGGAGAGAGGTGTAGCCCTGATCCTGCATCTAGCAAGGCCTCGCGTCGAACATAGGGACTGGAGCAGGCCATTCAGCCCCTCAAGCCTGTTCCGCCATTCAGTCAGATCATGGCTGATCTGTACCTCAACTCTATTTACCTGCCTTTGTTCCATATCCCTTAATACCCTTATCCAACAATTATCTGTCAATTTCAGTCTTGAAAAGTTCAATTGACCCCAGCATCCACAGCATTTTGGGGAGAGAGTTTCAAATTTCCACTAACCTTTGTGTGAAAAAGTGCTTCCTGATTCCACTCCTGAGAGGCCTAGTTCAAATTTTAAGATTGTGCCCCCTTTGTTCTGGATTCCCCACCAGAAGAAATAGGTCTGTGTTTCTACTCTATCGAATCATTTTGTCATTTTAAACTGGGGAGTCTAGAACCAGGGGTCACAGTCTCAGAATAAGGGCTCGGCCATTTAGGACTGAGATGAGGAGAAATTTCTTCACTCAGAGGGTGGTGAATCTTTGGAATTCTCTACCCTAGAAGGCTGTGGAGGCTCAGTCGTTGAGTATATTCAAGGCTGAGATCGATAGATTTTTGAATATTAAGGGAATCAAGGGGCTGGATTTTCCAAGCCCCGAGGAGGCGGGCATGGAGGCGGGACAGCCCGTAAAATTGGAGAAAGTGGGGGGGGGATGGCAAACCTGCCCCCATTCCGCCTCCGTGCCCTTTTGCCAGGAGGTGGAGTGTGCTGCTTCGGGTCCCGTCTCCTGGAGGCGGGAAAAGGCTTTTAATCCTTTTAACTGCCTGTTAACAGGTAGTTAACGGGCAGAAAAAAGGATTAGTGCCATTTTACCTTCACAGGTGAAGGCTTCCCGACCTCGGAGAACCCCGGCAGGTTGGAGGAGACGTGAAGGAGGTCTGCGGCGGTCGGAGGCACCTGGAAGTAAGGTGTAGAGGTGAGTGATGGGTGCAAGTGTGGAGTGGTAAGTATGCAAGGTGAGTGATAAGTTTAAAAAAGTGTTCACTTACCTTTTTTTCCTTCTATAGCCTTTAGCCGCACTGGATCGGGAGAGCCGACATCCTCCTTGTCAATTTCAGGTAATGGCTGATGGACCCTCCGATCCATCAGACATCTGAAATTTACTTTTTTTTCAATGTTTGTTGAGTCCTCACCACAAAGACTCTTGACAGATGGCACGTCTGACGTTGACGTGATCTGTCAGTGACTTCTTCCCTAATTGGCCTGCTGAGCCCGCAGGGCGGGCTTAACAAGCTCAATCAGGGGAAAATCCCTCTGAATGGTCAGGCGAGGATGGAGGCGGGACATTGACACGACAAGCAGCAGTCCCGCCTCCAACTCGCCTCCATTCACAAAATCCAGCCCAAGGGATATGGAGATAGTGCAGGAAAGTGGAGATGAGGTAGAAGATCAGCCATAATCTTATTGAATTGAGCAGGCTCGAAGGGCCATATGACCTACTCCTGCTCCTATTTCTTATGTTCTTATTATGTTTAAACACCTCGATTAGATCATCCCTCAACCTTCTAAACTCAAGGTAATACAACAACAACAACTTGTATTTGTATACCGCCTTTAACGTAGCAAAAGGTCCCAAAGCATTTCACAGGAGCGTTATAATACAAAATTTATAACCAAGTTTATGCAATCTGTCCTCATAATTTAATTCTTAAAGCTCTGGTATAATTCTGGTGAATCTGCACTGCACCCCCTCCAAGGCCAATATATCCTTCCTGAGGTGCATTGCTTAAAACTGAACGCAGTTACTCCAGATGGGGTCTGACCAAGGCTCTGTGCATATGAAGCATCACTTCCTCCCCTTGGTAGTCCAGCTCCCTTGAGATAAAGCCCAACCTTTCCAGTGGCTTTATGATATCAGTCCTATTAGGTTTATATGGGTTCAACAAAATGATACGGCAATAATAATGAATGGGGAATAACTCACATGCGGCACAACTTTGCCATCCAGTAACGCCAAGGACAGTGCAGTACTCTCTGTGACCTAGTTAAACACCTTTGCAGGCAGCAAGAGACAGAGCGCAGGTCCTCCTAAGTGGCTGACCTGCCTCGTGCACTAATAAGAGTCATGTGCACAGGGGCACTGTGTTTTGGTCCAACATTGTCCTCTGCACTACCTCAACTACTACGATTTCCTGTAACATTTTGGGGCTTTTATAAATAAGGCCGGGAGGGATTTTGTTTTAATTCATGTTATTGATATAATTTCAGATTCAGTTTACAAAGGATTAACATCCAGATATACACAAGCCATTTAGGATGTTGATTAGGATGGTTCCTGGGTGGGACCCCAGATGGAACAGGCATCATCGACATCAGTTTGTTTATTTTCACAAGCTAGATTAGCTTTGAAATAATGAGAGCTGTTAAAGGGCTGGATTAAGCAGCTCTCTCCATTATGATAGAATAGTTTTGATTCAATATACCTTGCAGGGGGCTTAGCTGAACAGACATGGAAATGGCACAAGCTTCCTCGCCAAGGGGATAGCTTTTCATTGAAGGTGGTAATTATGATTGGCAGCTCAGTGGACCAATCCTTGACACCCAGAATTGAGGGGTCAGAGTATATTCCCTGCTTCTCTCTCTCTCCCTCTGGAGGGACAGTCTGAAAGAGTGAGAGAGACAGAGGGGGGAATTTTAACACCCCCTTACGATCGGTCCTCCCTCCGTCCAAATTGCCGGTCCGACACCCCCCATCTTTCCCAGTTGCCGGGGACCATCCCTAATGGTCCCTGGCTGCGGCCTTCTCTGCTGGCTTTCCCACCTGGCAGCCGGCCAGCCTGTCAAGAAATGGAAATGGAGTAAAATCCGTGTTCCCGGGATTTCCGGGTTTCTCTCCCAGCAACCGTGCTGCCCCGCTCCCTCACCACCTCGCCATAAATATCGGGGCCAGAGTCTCGGCAGGGGGGCTTCACTGCAGAAGCCCTAGAATTACCATGTGTGCCACAGTGAGAAGCTGTCATGCAGAACTGCACAGGTGTGGGTCGTGGACTCCTCCACCGCTAGACCTTGCAAGATCATTCAACAAACCCAACTGACTGCAGATAACCTCGTGCTCAGATAGTAACCGTCTTTTAGATGAGACACAAAACCCTGACCAGCAGAAACTAAAATGCGCACGCAGTATATTTTCCTAAACAATATCATATTTCTTCAGTCTAAGTCACTCGGTTCCTTAAAACTATCGCTGACTTTGGTGAGATTTCAGGTATGTTACAAAGCTAGATACTACTTTATGATGCATTTTCCTTCTTAGGTCGGAGAATTGTACAAAGAGAGCACCAGGAAATATTGCCAGATTACAAGCCTTGAGGAGACTATTGGTGCCCATGACATGGAGTCGAAGGCTAGCCGGGAAACTATCATGAGACTCGTGTCTGAGTTGGGAAGGGAGCAGAAAGCTGTTGCCTCCTATGTGCAGGAATTGGAGACCCTTCGTAAGGTATGTAGAAGCTGACCGTGGCTTTGTCTAATTAATTAGACTGAATAATAAGAAATTTGTGAAACCATAATTGGAAATTCAGCATGGATAAATGAAACATAAGAAGTGGAGGGGCTGGGACTGTGGTGTTCAGCGAAGGGGGTTTCTGATTTTTGACCTTGTGAAGAGTGACCTCCATGGTACTGGAGTGCCCTTTCTGAAAAAGGAAACCACCATACAATGCGCCAATTTTCTTTCCTTATTACCTCACTGATTTGATGGAGCCATTTGATTCCATCCAGAACAGTTGTGTTCAGTACTTCAGGTCAGATCTCATTCACTCCGAATGCTTCTTCAGTCTTGAGTACCATAATTGACTTTGAGACCACTGCGGGCAAGAGTAGTTTTCTCCCGATGTGCATTTTAGCATTGGGGTTTGATTGTGGTGTATCAGACTGAGGAGTTCCACAAAGAATTCATCCTATTTTCTTTCACTTTAATAACTGAAGTACCACACTGCTAAACAAACAGATGTGCTTTCCCTGCTGAGATTGTCTATCTGAGCATCGGTCAAGGATTGAACATGGGCCTGTTTAGCTCAGAACCATACTACACAGCACAGTTGCGCACTGAGCCATTAGAGTGGGAAAAAATTGGATAAGGGTAAATTCGATCTCAAAGAGCATATGGATCAGAGGTAGCACTACAATGCTGTAACTTTGACCAGCTTTGTGTTCAAGCATGGTTGGGAATGTAGGATCATTGAATTTATCCTTAATGTGCTGATCATTTTTTAAATAATTCATTCTCGGGATGTGGGCGTCGCTGGCAAGATCAGCGTTTATTTCCCATCCCTAATTGCCCTTCAGAAGGTGGTGGTGGGCCGCCTTCTTGAACTGCTGCAGCTTGTGTGGTGAAGGTGCTCCCACAGTGCTGTCAGGTAGGGAGTTCCAAGGTTTTGACCCAGTGACCATGAAGGAGGGGAGCTTAGAGGCGATGGTGTTCCAATGCATCTGCTGCCCTTGTCCTTCTGGGTGAGAGAGGTTGTGGGTTTGGGAGGTGCTGCCGAAGAAGCCTTGGGGAGTATTCCATCACACTCCTGACTTGTGCCTTGTAAGTGGTAGAGAGACTTTGCAGAGTCAGGAGGTGAGCCACTCACCACAGAATACCCAGCCTCCGACCTGCTCTAGTAGCCACAGCATTTATGTGGCTGGTTCAGTTGAGTTTGTGGTCAGTGGTGACCAGGATGTTGATGGTGGGGGATTCGGCGGTGCTAATGCCATTGAATATCAAGGGGAGGTGGTTATGTTCCCTCTTGTTGGGAATGGCCATTGTCTGGCACTTGCATGGCACGAATGTTACTTGCCACCTAGCTGCCCAAGCCTGGATGTTGTCCTGGTCTTGCGGGCACGGACTGCTTCATTATCTGAGAAATTATGAATTAAGATCATCAGCCATGTTAACTTCAGCAGTGCACCCCATCCACTAGCTTAAACATCCTCTTAGGTTGCCACATAATTGTTACTGTTTCCCACTCAGATTGTGAGTAATAGTAAACCATTGCTTCTTGTTGCTGTTTATATATTTGTTTCTTTTTATTTATAACCTCTTAGGAATTAGACAACACACTGCATGCTAAGCACCACCTTGAAAGAGGAAACAGAATCCTACAGGACAGGCTGGACTCAACCCAACGAGCTTGGGAAGGCTCAAAGTTAGAGATAGGAAGCTGGGAACAGCGTTCCAAAGAACTGGATGGGAGTTTGCTGACCAGTGTGTGTGAGGCCAAAGCGGTTCATAGTCAATTGGAGGCATTCAAGCATCAGCTGGCATCTCTGCTTGGCAAGACCAACGTGATAGTTGAACCCACTGAAGAAGCTATCAGAGAAAGAGTCTGTGAAATTTGTAATAGTGAGGAAAATAAGAAAAGGGTAAGTGGTTTCTACACATTATAGAGAATGAAGGTAAGGGCCAAAAAGAGTTGTGAAAGAAGGCTCCATTTTAAAGATGAAGTGGAGTGGCAGAAATTGGTTTGCCTAGCACCCGGGAAATTGGGTGGCTGGGGGTGGTGATCCACTGCCATAAGATCGGCCATCTCCTGCTCATCCATACTCCAGACTCGACTATTCCAGCGCTCTCCTGGCTGGCCTCCCATCTTCCACCCTCGATGAACTTGAACTCATCCAAAACTCTGCTGCCCCATATCTAAACTCGCACCAAGTCTCCTTCACCCATCACCCCTGTGCTCGCTGACTTACATTGGCTCCCAGTGCAACAATGCCTCAAATTTAGAATTCTCATCCTCGTTCTCATATCCCTCCGTGGCCTCACTCCTCGGGGAGGGAAATGGATTTGAGGTACAGATCAGCCATGATCTAATTTAATGATGGAACAGGCTCAAGGGGCTGAATGGCCTCCTCCTGTTCCTAATGTCCCTATGTTCCTGTATTAACCTCAGCTGTGAAATACAAAAACCTGGGCACAAAGCACAGAAAGTAGGTGTGGAGACCCATAATACCGGGTGTCAGTTCCCTTTCAAGTTGCCCTGTAATGTATTGCTCCCTGGAAAGGGGAAGTGGAGGTGGGGAAGAGTGCAGCTATCTACAAAGTGGCTGGCTGGCTAGGGGCTGACCTATTCATGAGTTGGGAGCAGGCATTCTTGCCCCTCCGGCCTTATTTTCCTGTTCGATCACAAGCAAGACTTGAGGGGTGACTGGAAGAAGTGGGCTTCAGGCCCTACCCTAGCCTCCCTCTTTCCTATCCCTTCCCACTGCCCCCCACAATTGGAGAGTGGGCTGTAGGAGCGGGGGAGGGGGGGCGGGTGCGTGTGGGGGGGGCTTAGGTCTTCCCCAGGGATTCCTGAGGACCATATAAGTGACCTGAACCTGCAATCCAGGCGGGCTTTGATGAGGCCAGGCGCAGCACACTTGCATGTTGAGGAGAGCCTGCGATTGGGACTGAACAGATTACCGGGCTCAATCAGAATATATGCGGAATACTGAGGACCTTGTACCAGCCTGCTGCACAGACTTGCATGCTCCTATGGTCAGGTGTTGCTGTAAGTCAATGTCTTTGACTTGCTGAATAGCTTACATGATCCTCAGGCACATACAGATGGAGGGATTTCTTCTTGGCATGAGTTTTATTTTGCTGGGGAAATAGCTCATAAATAGTGAGAGGCTTTTGGGCAGCTTTGGGTATATTGGTTACCTTTTAGATAAGGTGATGCAATTGGAGCTATTTGTAAAAATCCCAATGAATGTAATTGAATGCAATCTCTGAGTCGCCATCCTAGCCTCTATATTCCCTTCCCCTTTCCCAGTGCTCAGTGTCTACCTTTCCTCATTGTCCAGCGTTCCCTGGATGTGAGCACGCTATGGAAAAGCAAGCAGTTGCAGTTGACCCGTATCAAAGTATCTCTTACTTACACCGGTAGATTTAAAGACGTGAAAAGATTGGTAAGAAATCGCATGACACTGGAGAACTGCATCACGACATGGTCTAAAAACCAAACACAAACTGTATTATTACATTAGGATGGTCATCACAGGATATTAATGGACAAGGAAGGCCATTTGGCCCATCTTAATTCATCTGTCCAGAGAGAGCCCAGTGTTCCACCCATTGAAGCATCCAATTGTTACTTAAATGATTACAGGGATTTTGCCTCCACTGCTATATCTGGAACTTTATTCTGTCATGTTGATCACCCTCTGGGGGTAATTTTTACTTTGTGTGATAGTGTAATTTGGGCAATAACGAATCGGCAGCCCGTCTTTCATTTCTCCCGATTTTTATTTCCATTGAAGTCATGTGATGTAGAATGGGCTGCCAATTCGCTGTTGCCCAAAGTCAAAGTTACCCCCTCTGTGTGAAGGAGAATTTCCTGATATCAATTCCAAATGACCTTTTACTAGCTTAATTCAGTGTCCCCTGGTTCTCCTCCCGCAGTTTAATCCAACAAGTTACAGCATTGCAGCTAAAAGTTGTCAGGCTCCAATATGCTATGATCATTTTACATTCTATATGAGCTTTACATCAAGTCATGCAGTTTGGATAATCAAAGAACAATTTTACACTTTTAAGAGTCTTTTGAGCACAATCCAGACCTTTTTCCCCCCCAGGTAGCCCTCAGTTGGCTATCTTCAGTGCTTTTGGCATCAGTTGCAATGTGGGCTCATTAGGTTGTGAGACAATCTACAATCACCACATCAAAAGATTTGGGTTTTACGAAAGCTTATTTCCCCCCCCCCCCCCCATTGTCACTACCAATTAAGAAAGTTCTTTGCTGCTCAACTTTGAACCTTGCTTGAAACTCTACATCAGCTGCAGGAGGCCTATCTGTTCCCTTGGCAGTCATGCTTCGGGTCTCCAGTTGTTTCCAAGGAAGGTCAGAGAGGCAGAGGCTCCAGAGATTCAGTGACCTTCTGCAATGTGAGATAACTAAACCGGAGCATGCGCTTAAGAAGCAAGAATGAATAGAGAGGATAATGCCAGAGGCAGGCCCATCTCTGTACCAGGCCATTTGTGTCTCCATGGCAACGGTTTTTCAAAGACAGCCGCAGGCGACTGTATATTGCCTCGAGTGAAATTGCCCTCCACAGAGCCTGAGGCAGCTGCTTTCTCTGATGCCTTATACAGCTATCATGGAGAGTGGCAGAACACTCTTAGGCATTTCAGTCTCATCCATGAGGTGGCTCCTCCAACAATGCACCGCTCCCTCCATAAACTAACTCCAGGAATTTTCCTCGGGCTTTGCCCCAATCGGCGCTGTGACCTCGGTGGGAACCCTGTATACACCGCGTAAACCGGATTTCCGCCACCGTTACGGTAGCCAATCTGGGGAACCCCCAGAATGATACCGGGGCTTAGCGGGTTGCATAAACTTGGCTTGTATTCCCTTGAGTTTAGGAGATGGAGGGGCGAACTGATCGAGGTGTGTAAAATGTTAAACGGACTCCCCAGAAAAAGTGCGTCGAGTGCAAATGGGGCGGAGACTCACCGTAAAGGGCCTCCGCCCCTTCCTCCTCTGCCTAACATCCCACAGAAGATGGAGCATCATACTGAGGAATATCGGGACCCGTAACTCCAACTCAGCCCTGGAGGAACTGGTCGTGTGTAACTAGTGCACCTGGGGGAAAATGTACGCGCTTTACCAACATTAATGTAAATAATGTCACCAAGCGGAAAACTGGGAACAACGTTGAAATTGGTTGCACTTACCATTTCCTGCTTTGGCGCCAAACTCCATGGGCATCAGTAAAGAAAGAAAGCAAGACTTGCATTCATTTAGCGCCTTTTATGACCTTGAGGACGTCCCAAAGCACTTTACAGCAAATGAAGTACTTTTTGAAGTGTAGTCATTGTTGTAATGTAGGAAATGCGGCAGCCAATTTGCGCACAGCAAGCTCCCACAAACAGCAATGTGATAATGACCAGATCATCGGTTTTTAGGTGTTGGTTGAGGGATAAATACTGGCCAGGACACCGGGGCGACCTCCCCTGCTCTTCTTCGAATGGTGCCATGGGATCTTTTATGTCCACCTGAGAGGGCAGACGGGGCCTCGGTTTAACGTCACATCCGAAAGAAGGCGCCTCGAACAGTGCAGCACTCCCTCAGTACGGCACTGAAGTGTCAGCCAGGATTTTGTGCTCAAGCCTCTGGAGTGGGGATTAAAGGAACGGTAGCATAGTGGTAATGTCACTGGGCTAGTAATCCTAGAGGCCTGGACTAATGATCCAGAGACGTGAGTTCAAATCCCACCACGGCAGCTGGGGAATTTAAATTCAGTTAATTAAATAAATCTGGAATTAAAAAAAAGCTAGTATCAGTAATGGTGACCATGTAACTATCGGATTGTCGTAAAAACCCATCTGATTCACTAATGTCCTCTAGGGAGGAAATCTGCCGTCCTTACCTGGTCTGGCCTATATGTGATGTGGTTGACTCTTAACTGCCCTCTGAAATGGCCGAGCAAGCCACTCAGTTGTAACAAACCGCTACGAAACAAAATAATAAAATGAAACCGGAAGGACCACACGGCATCGACCTCGGCACCTGCTACGGACACAGTAACGGCACACCCAGCCTAGTCAACCCTGCAAAGTCCTCCTCACCAACATCTGGGGACTTGTGCCAAAATTGGGAGAGCTGTCCCACAGACTAGTCAAGCAACAAACTGACATAGTCATGCTCACAGAATCATACCTTTCAGCCAATGTCCCAAACTCTTCCATCACCATCCCTGGGTATGTCCTGTCCCACCGGCAGGACAGACCCACCAGGGGTGGTGGCACAGTGGTATACAGTCGGGAAGGAGTGGCCCTGGGAGTCCTCAACATTAACTCCGGACCCCATGAAGTCTCATGGCTTCAGGTCAAGCATGGGCAAGGAAACCTCCTGCTGATTACCACCTACCGCCCTCCCTCAGCTGATAAATCAGTACTCCTCCATGTTGAACACCACTTGGAAGAAGCACTGAGAGTAGCAAGGATGCAGAATGTACTCTGGGTGGGGGCCTTCAATGTCCATCACCAAGAGTGGCTCGGTAGCACCACTACTGACCGAGCTGGCTGAGTCCTGAAGGGCATAGCTGCCAGTCTGGGCCTGCGACAGGTGGTGAGAGAACCAACACGAGGGAAAAACCTACTTGACCTCATCCTCACCAATCTACCTGTCGCAGATGCATCTGTCCATGACAGTATTGGTAGCAGTGATCACCGCACAGTCATTGTGGAGACGAAGTCCCGTCTTCATACTTATGACACCCTCCATCGTGTTATGTGGCAGTACCACCATGCTAAATGGGATAGATTCAGAACAGATCTAGCAGCTCAAAACTGGGCATCCATGAGGCCCTGTGGGGCAGCAGCAGAATTGTATTCCACCACAATCTGTAACCTCATGGTCCGGCATATCCCTCACTCTACCATTACCATCAAGCCAGGGGACCAACCCTGGTTCAATAAGGAGTGTAGAAGAGCATGCCAGGAGCAGCACCAGGCGTACCTAAAAATGAGGTGCCAACCTGGGGAACTGCAACACAGGATTACATGCATGCTAAAAAGCAGAAGCAGCATGCTATAGACAGGGCTAAGCGATCCCACAATCAACGGATCAGATCAAAGCTCTGCAGTCCTGCCACATCCAGTCGTGAATGGTGGTGGACCATTAAACAACAATCCACAATGATGGTGGAGCCCAGCAGGTGAGTGCAAAAGACAAGGCTGAAGCGTTTGCAACCATCTTCAGCCAGAAGTGCCGAGTGGATGATCCATATCGGCCTCCTCCTGAAGTCCCCACCACCATCACAGAAGCCAGTCTTCAGCCAATTCGATTCACTTCACGTGATATCAAGAAACAGCTGAGCGTACTGGATACAGCAAAGGTCTATGGGCCCTGACAACATCCCAGCTATCGTGCTGAAGACGTGTGATCCAGAACTAGCCGCGCCTCTAGCCAATCTGTTCCAGTACAGCTACAACACTGGCATCTAGCCAACAATGTGAAAAACTGCCCAGGTATATCCTGTCCACAAAAAGCAGGACAAATCCAATTACCGCCCCATCAGTCTACTCTCAAACATCAGTAAAGTGATGGAAGGTGTCATCGACAGTGCTATCAAGCGGCACTTACTCACCAATAACCTGCTCACTGATGCCCAGTTTGGGTTCCGCCAAGACCACTCGGCTGCGGACCTCATTACAACCTTGGTCCAAATATGGGCAAAGGAGCTGAATTCCAGAGGAGAAGTGAGAGTGACTGCCCTTGACATCAAGGCAGCATTTGACTGAGTGTGGCATGAAGGAGCCCTAGTAAAACTGAAGTCAATGAGAATCGGGGGGAAAACTCTCCACTGGCTGGAGTCATACCTAGCACAAAGGAAGATGGTTGTGGTGGTTGGAGGTCAATCATCACAGCCCCAGGACATCGCTGCAGGAGTTCCTCAGGGCAGTGTCCTAGGCCCAACCATCTTCAGCTGCTTCATCAATGACCTTCCCTCCAACATAAGGTCAGAAATGGGGATGTTCGCTGATGACTGCACAGTGTTCAGTGCCATTCACAACTCCTCAGATAATGACGCAATCCATGCCCGCATGCAACAAGACCTGGACGACGTTCAGGCTTGGGCTGATAAGTGACAGGTAACATTCGCGCCACAGAAGTGCCAGGCAATGACTATCTCCAACAAGCGAGAGTCTAACCACCGCTCCTCGTCATTTAATGGCATTACCATCGCCGAATCCCCCACCATCAAATCCTGAGGGTCACCATTGACCAGAAACTTAACTGGACCAGTCACATAAATACTGTGGCAACAAGAGCAGGTCAGAGGCTAGGTATTCTGTGACAAGTGTCTCACCTCCTGACTCCCCAAAGCCTTTCCACCATCTACAAGGCACAAGTAAGGAGTGTGATGGAATACTCTCCACTTGCCTGGATGAGTGCAGCTCCAACAACACTGAAGAGGCTCGACACCATCCAGGACAAAGCAGCCTGCTTGATTGGCACCCCATCCATCACCTTAAACATTCACTCCCTCCACCACCGGCGTACCGTGGCTGCAGTGTGTGCCATCTACAAGATGCACTGCAGCAACTCGCCAAGGCTTCTTCAGCAGCACCTCCCAAACCCGCGACCTCTTCCACCTAGAAGGACAAGGGCAGAAGACGCATGGAAACACCAGCAACTCCCAGTTCCCCTCCAAGTCACACACCTTTCTGACCTGGAAGTATATCACCAATCCTTCATCGTCGCTGGGTCAAAATCCTGGAACTCCCTCCCTAACAGCACTGTGGGAGTACCTTCACCACACGGACTGCAGCGGTTCAAGAAGGCGGCTCACCACCACCTTCTCGAGCAATTAGGGACGGGCAATAAATGCTGGCCTTGCCAGCGACGCCCACATCCCATAAACAAATGTAAAAAAAAAATCCATAACCCTCTGAATCTGAGGTGAGGGAGCCACCACTGAGCCATGGCCGACACCTGACTGTAGCGGAAAAGGTACCTGTTGATAGTGACTGTCTCACATCGGTGCTCAGTCAGTTACTTCTAACACTGGCGGTGTTAGTCATGGCTCAATGTTTTCCCTCTCGCCTCTGGGTCAGAAGGTCGTGGGTTCAAGTCCCACTGCAGAGTCTTGAGCACATAATCCAGGCTGACACTCCAGTGCAGTACCGAGGGAGTGCTGCCTTGTTGGAGGTGCGGTCTTTCAGATGAGACGTTAAACCCAAACCATGACTGCCCTCTCAGGTGGATGTAAAAGATCCCATGGCCACTGTTGGAAGAAGAGCAGGGGAGTTCTCCCCGGTGTCCTGGCCAATATTTATCCCTCAACCAACATCATTAAAAAACAGCTAAACTGGTTATTATCTCATTGCTGTTTGTGGGAGCTTGCAGTGCACAAATTGGCTGCCGCGTTTCCTACATTACAACAGGAATGGTTGTAAAGCATTGTTGTAATGGTTTGCGACGGTCTGAGGTTGTGAAAGACGCTATATAAATGCAAGTCTTTCTTTCCTGTTTCCTTCTCCTGGGGATTTTCCTCAATGCACTCAATGGGGGAATAGATCTGTGCATGGAGTAATGATTCCATGTTAAGGCAACAGGGGGATTCTGCCACTAGGTAGCAGTGTTCTTTCATTGTTATTCAGTCAGGGTTTCACCTGTTGTACAACAGACCTGGGGGGAAAAATTGGATTGCTTTGTGCCTCACGTTAGCGCTCCAAGAGGGCACTAACGGGACGCAAAGCAACTAGCGCCTGGGCGCGGCGCCGCGCCGCCCATGCCTCCTGCGAAATTCAGCGGGAGGTTAGCGGCGGCGCTAACCGGTAGCGCCCGGCAGCACGGCGCCGCGGGGCGTTACCGGTTTGCGCCGTCATCGCCATGCGCAGCGCCCCGGCCGCAATCTTCGGGAGCACCCCCTGACTTACCGCCTGATGCTATGTCCGACGGGGTCAGGGAGGCCTACCTGCGGCCGGGGAGGCGCAATTTAAAGGCGAGGTGCGGGGCGGCCATTTTTGTTGCTGCCTGCGCTCCCGTCCCCAGCCTCCTGAACAGCCCCCCCCCGCAGAGTGCCGGCTGCGCTCCAAGAGCCCGGCACTTCTCTTGAGTGCCGGGCTCTTTTGCCGGCACACCCGATCCCCGGGGGCCCAGCTGGGCCCCGCGTCACGCTGCGCCAGGCCCCTCCCTTTAAGAAGGGGAGGAAGGCCTGCAATACCGTGGCACGTAGCACCGCGATATTGACTTGTAGCGCCCCAAGAGGGATGTGAGGCGCTTCCCTCTTGGGGCACAACCACTCAATTTCCGGCGCGGGGGTGGTAATTTTTCTGGGGCGCTAAAAGTTGCGCCCCGGCGAAGTTAACTCAATTTTTAGCCCCTTCTCTCCTGTAAGTACATCCCTGGTAATTCATTCCGAGTAATGGTTGTTTCTTTTTTTTTATGAATTAGTCACAAGGTTTAAAAAGATTGAATGTTGAGTGAACTGAAGCCATCAATAATCTTGGGTTTATAATTTCCTAGCAATAACCCAAATTAACCTTTTACCACTAGAATTTTTTTCACTTGACTTCTAGGCAGAGGTTTTAAAACTGGGTTCCCCTGAGATTTCATAAGAACATAAGAAATAGGAGCAGGAGTCGGCCATTCGGCCCTTCGAGCCTGCTCCGCCATTCAATAAGATCATGGCTGATCTTCTACCTCAACTCCACTTTCCTGCACTATCCCCATATCCCTTGATTCCCTTAATATCCAAAAACCTATCAATCTCTGTCTTAAATATACTCAACAGCCACAGCCCTCTGGAGTAGAGAATACCAAAGATTCACGACCCTCTGAGTGAAGAAATTTCTACTCATCTCAGTCCTAAATGGCTGACCCCTTATTCTGAGACTGTGCCCACTGCTTCTAGACTCCCCAGCCAGGGGAAACATCCTCCCTGTGCCTACCCTGTCAAGCCCTGTAAGAATTTTGTATGCTACAATGAGATCACCCCTCATTCTTCTAAACTCTCGAGAATATAGGCCTAGTCTACTCAATCTCTCCTCATAGAACAATCCCCCCATCCCAGGAACCAGTCTGGTGAACCTTCGTTGCACTCCCTCTATGGCAAGTATATCCTTCCTTAGGTAAGGAGACCAAAACTGTACATAATACTCCAGGTGTGGTCTCACCAGGGCCCTGTATAATTGCAGTAAGACGTCTTGACTCTTATACTCAAATCCTCTTATAATAAAGACCAACATACCATTTGCTTTCCTAATTGCTTGCTGTACCTGCATGTTAACTTTCAGTGATTCGTGTTCAAGGACACCCAGGTCCCTCTGAACACCAACATTTCCCAATCTGTCACTATTTAAAAAATACTCTGCTTTTCTATTTTTCCTACCAAAGTGGATAACTTCACATTTCTCCATATTATATTCCATTTGCCATGTTCTTGCCCACTCACTTAGCTTGTATATATCCACTTGCATCCTCCTCATAACTTACATTACCACCTAGCTTTGTATCATCAGCAAATTTGGATATTTTACATTTGGCCCCCTCATCCAAATCATTGATATAGATTGTGAATAGCTGAGGCCCAAGCACTGATCCTTGCGGTACCCCACTCGTTATAGCCTGCCAACCTAAAAATGACCCATTTATTCCTACTCTCTGTTTTCTGTCTGTTAACCAATCCTCAATCCATGTTAGTACATTACCCCCAAACTCATGAGCCCTAATTTTGTTTAATAACCTCTTATGTGACACCTTATCGAATGCCTTCTGAAAATCCAAATACACCACATCCACTGGTTCCCCTTATCTATTCTGCTAGTTACAACCTCAAAATATTCTAACAGATTTGTCAAACATGATTTCCCTTTCATAAATCTGTGTTGACTCTGCCTAATCCTATTAATATTTTCTAAGTGCCCTGTTACCACGTCCTTAATAATAGATTCTAGCATTTTCCCTACTACTGATGTCAGGCTCACTGATCTATAGTTGCCCGTTTTCTCTCTCCCTCCTTTCTTAAATAGTGGGGTTACATTTGCTCCTTTCCAATCTGTGGGAACTGTTCTAGAATCTATGGAATTTTGGAAAATGACAACCAATGCATCCACTATCTCTGTAGCCACCTCTTAGTAAACACTAGGACATAGGTCATCAGGTCCAGGGGATTTATTTGCTTTCAGTCCCATTAATTTCTCCAGTATTATTTTTTTACTAATACTAATTTCTTTCAGTTCCTCATTCTCACTAGACCCTTGGTTCTCCACTATTTCCGGGAAGTTTTTTGCATCTTCTTCTGTGAAGATAGAAGTAAATTAATTTGTTTACTTTCTCTGCCTTTTCCTTATTCCCCATTATAATTTCTCCTGTTTCAGCCTATAAGGGACCCACGTTTACTTTCGCTAATCTTTTCCTTTATAGAAGCTTTTACAGTCTGTTTTCATGTCTCTCGATAGTTTACTCTCATATTCTATTTTCCCTTTCTTTATCAATTTCTTGGTCCTCCTTTGCTGAATTCTAAAATCTTCCTAATCCTCAGGCTTACTACTCTTTTTGGCAAAATTATAAGCCTCTTCCTTTAATCTAATACTATCTTTAACTTCTCTTGTTAGCCACAGTTGGACCACTTTTCCTGTGGCATTTTTGTGCCTTAAAGGAATGTATATTTGTTGTAAATTATGTATTAATTCTTCAAATGCTAGCCATTGCTTGTCTACCATCATACCTTTTAATTTAGTTTCCTAATCTACCTTAGGCAACTCGCCCCTCATACCTATGTAGTTTGCTTTGTTTAGATTTAAGACCATAGTTTTGGATTTAACTAAATCACTTTCAAACTCAGTATAAAATTCTATCATATTATCGTCACTCTTCCCTAAAGGCCCGTTTACTACAAGGTTATTAATTAACCCTTTCTCATTGCACAATACTAGATCTAAAATAGCCTGTTCCCGAATTGGTTCCTCAACATACTGATCTTGAAAGCTATCTTGAATACATTCCATGAATTCATCCTCCACACTATTACTGCAAATTTGGTTTGCCCAGTCTATATGTAGACTAAAGTCCCCCATGATTACTGTATTACCCTTGTTACATGTGCCTCTAATTTCCTGATTTATACTCTGCCCTACATTACAACTACTGTTTGGGGGCCTATAAACAACTCCCACTAATGTTTTCTGCCCCTTGCTGTTTCTTAGCTCAACCCAAACTGATTCTACTTCTTGATTTTTGGAGCTAAGATCCTTTCTCTCTACTGTCTTTATCCCATTCTTTATTGTCAGGGCTACCCCTCCTCCTTTTCCATTTTGCCTATCTCTCCTAAAAGTTAAGTATCCTGGAATATTTAGTTCCCAAGCTTGGTCACTTTGCAACCACGTCTCTGTAATGGCTCTTCAATCAAACCTGTTCATTTCTATCTGCGCTATTAATTCATCTATTTTGTTGCGAATGCTTCGCGCATTCAGATATAGTGCCTTTAGCTTTGACTTTTTTCTATTTTTCCCTGATGTCACCTTAGTCACTGATGCCCTATTACCTTTGTTACTCTCTCTGTCCCTTCCTGACCCACTTTGATTATTTTTACCCAAAACTCTGCTCTGCTCTAGAACCTTGACATTTCTCTTTCTGCTTTTAAATTTACTCTTTCCTGAATCCTCCCCCCCCCCCCCTTCATTAGTTTAAAGCCCTGTCTACTGCCCTAGTTATTCGATTCGCCAGGACACTGGTCCCAGCCCGGTTTAAGTGGAGCCCGTCCCATCGGAACAGCTCCCTCTTTCCCCAGTACTGGTACCAGCGCCCCATGAACTGAAACCCCTTCCTCCCACACCACTCTTTGAGTCACGCATTTAAACCTTAATCTGTTTGCCCCTATGCCAATTTGCACGTGGCTCAGATTGTTACCTTTGAGGTTCTGCTTTTTAATTTGGATTCTAGCTCCTCAAACTCCCTCAGCAGAACCTCATTCCTAGTTCTACCTATGTCATTGGTTCCTACGTGGACTACGACAACTGGATCCTCCCGCTCCCACTCCAAGTTCTTCTCCAGCCGCGAGGAGATAGCCTTAACCCTGGCACCGGGCAGGCAACAGAGCCTTTGGAACTCCCTGTCGTGGCTGCAGAGAACAGTATCTATCTCCCTCACTATACTGTCACCTACCACTACCACATTCCTTTTTACTCCCCCCCACTTGAATGGCTTCCTGTACCACGGTGCCGTGGTCAGTTTGCACATCCTCCCTGCAGTCCTTGTTCTCCTCCATACAGGCAGCAAATACCTCGTACCTGTTGGACAAGGTCCAGGGCTGAGGCTCCTCCATCACTATATCCTGGGTCCCCATACCTTCCTGACTCGCAGTCACACCCTCCTGTCCCTGACATTGACTAACTCTAAAGTACTGCTTAACCTAAAGAGGTGTGACTGCCTCCTGGAACAAAGTGTCCAGGTAACTCTCCTTCTTCCCTGATGTATCACAATGTCTGCAGCTCAGACTCCAGCTCAACAACTCTGAGCCGAAGTTCCTCGAGCTGCAGACACTTACCACAGATGTGGTTGCTCGGGATCTCGTTGGTCTCCACCAACTCCCACATGCTGCAGTTACGACACACCATCTCTACCTAACCTTATTTTATTTATATAATTAGTTACAGTTTTTATTCAAACGATTATTTTTACTTTTAATTTTTAGTTTCAATTAGTTAATTTAGTTTAAGTTATTAATTCAGTAAAGTTATAGTAGTTAATACTCTCCCAGTTCTGAATTTAATCCACTTACCTAATCTAGAGAACAAAAGAGCTGTAATCCTCACCAACCAATCACCTACCTGCTGTCCTGTGATGGCACTCCTTGTTTTTTATTTTTAAATCGTTGCTCTGCTCCCACTCCGGTCCGCGCTGTGTTCTGGGCCATCTCCGGTGCTTCCTTTAAACCGCCACTCCCGCTCCGGTCCGCGCTGTGTTATGGGCCATCTCCGGTGCTTCCTTTAAACTGCCACTCCCACTCCGGTCCGCGCTGTGTTCTGGGCCATCTCCGGTGCTCCCTTTAAACCGCCACTCCCGCTCCGGTCCGCGCTGTGTTCTGGGCCATCTCCGGTGCTTCCTTTAAACCGCCACTCCCGCTCCGGTCCGCGCTGTGTTCTGGGCCATCTCCGGTGCTTCCTTTAAACCGCCACTCCCGCTCCGGTCCGCGCTGTGTTCTGGGCCATCTCCGGTGCTTCCTTTAAGCCGCCGCCTCCGCTGCCACTGACCCGCTCAGGTCCACGCTGTCTTCAGATTTCTGTCACTCAATCATCAGGTTTTTGTATTTTTTGGTATTTTTTCAGCTGTGCGCCAATAAAAGCATTTTCTGCCAATGTAGCACCGTTTTCATTTGAGTAGCTTGCATTTTTTTTCAGAAGTTAGAACAGGGGTCCCCAGTAGTCAATCAATGTTTGCAGTGGCCTCAGGGAGTGACTCAGTATTTGCAGGGGTCCCCGGGAGTGAGTCAGTATTTGCAGGGATCCCCGGGAGTGAGTCAGTATTTGCAGGGGTCTCCGGGAGTGAGTCAGTATTTGCAGGGATCCCCGGGAGTGAGTCAGTATTTGCAGGGGTCCCCGGGAGTGAGTCAGTATTTGCAGGGGTCCCCGGGAGTGAGTCAGCGTTTGAACATAAGGACATAAGAAATAGTAGCATGAGTAGGCCATTCGGCCCCTCGAGCCTGCTCCGCCATTCAATAAGATCATGGCTGATCTTCTACCTCAACTCCACTTTCCTGCCCTATCCCCATATCCCTTGATTCCCCTAGAGTCCAAAAATCTATCGATCTCTGTCTTGAATATACTCAATGGCTGAGCCTCCACAGCCCTCTGGGGTAGAGAATTCCAAAGATTCACCACCCTCTGTGTGAAGAAATTTCTCCTCATCTCAGTCCTAAATGGCCGAGCCCTTATTCTGAGACTGTGACCCCTGGTTCTAGACTCCCCAGCCAGGAAAACATCCTCCCTGCATCTACCTTGTCAAGCCCTGTAAGAATTTTAAATATTTCAATTAGATCACCTCTCATTCTTCTAAACTCTAGGGAATATAGGCCTAGTCTACTCAATCTCTTCTCATAGGACAATCCCCCCATCCCAGGAACCAGTCTGGTGAACCTTCATTGCACTCCCTCTATGGCAAGTATATCCTTCCTTAGGTAAGGAGACCAAAACAGTACACAATACTCCAGGGCGCAATATAATTGTAGTAAGACTTCTTTACTCTTATACTCCAATCCCTTTGTAATAAAGGCTAACATGCCATTTGCTTTCCTAATTGCTTGCTGTACCTTCATGTTTGCAGGGGTACCCGGGAGTGAGTCATTATTTGCAGGGGTACCCGGGAGTGAGTCAGTATTTGCAGAGGTCTCCGGGAGTGAGTCAGTATTTGCAGGACTACCCGGGAGTGAGTCAGTATTTGCAGGGGTCCCCGGGAGTGAGTCAGTATTTACAGGGCTACCCGGGAGTGAGTCAGTATTTCCAGGGGACCCCGGGCGTCTGTTACGATGGCATCCACAGTGGCCTAGAGTTGTAAACCTGCTTATCCTGTACCTGCAGTCATTTTTTTAAATAACGAGCTATGGAAACGTACAAAAGAAAGATCCTGTATTTATATTAAATTTCACCCAGGATTTCCCAATGTCCTTCACAACCAATGAATCGCTTTTAATGTGCAGCCACTGTTGTTAGCTAGGCAAATACGGCAGCCAAATTGTGCACGGCGGTATCCCACAAGCAACGAGTGGGATGAATGTCCAGTTATTCTGGTGTTGGTTGAGGGAGGAATGTTGGCCAGGCCAATGGGAGAACTCCCTTTGCTTTCTTCAAGCACAGCTTTCAGATCTTTTACATCCACCCGGACTGGCAGGTGGGGCCTCAGTTTAACGTCTCATCCAAATGGCAGCATCTCTTGTACAGCAGCTCATCTCAATACCATGCTTAAGTCTTGCCGTGGGATCCCATTACCCGTTGGCATAGAGGCAGGAGTACTGCCTCGTGAACTAAACTGAAGACGTGCCCAGAAAAGCATTTGGATGAGAGTACCAGTTATCACTTGTAAAATTTTAGCATCAGATTATATTTTAAACAGGGTGAGTACCCCAAAATATGTTTGTCTAGAAAAGGTTCAATTTAAAATAATAAACTATTTCAATTTAACTTTTCAAACTCCACAAAGATTTTACATAATTTTATGGAGCTTGGTGTCCCCCACAGTCTTATGCTCAATCATCTATAATATATTAAAAATATTCCGTTTGCATGCACTTCCTGTCTACAAAACCTTAACTCCTGTTGTGGGTTTTTGTCACACTTTCTACGTTAACTTTTCCCATTATAAATCCCTATGGAAACGACCTATGCAAATGTCACGGTGCAATTGCACCCTCCTGCCACTAGTGGTGCTGTAGAGTCTCAGTTTTACCTCTTCCAGCTCCTCAGCAGTGATACTCCTCTGCTCCAACTAACTCTACTTCTCTGCTTCCCAAACCACTATTCAACTATGAATAATATTAAAATCAAATTATATAAAAATAAGGACAGACTGAATTCCGTCTGCTTAGACTGGTCTAATTATCCCTGCCCTCTAAACCCACTTCACCTGAAGATGACACCTGGGGGGGGGTGGAATTTTGACTTCAGTGGAAATAAAAGTCGGGAGAGATGTATAACGGGCGGCTGATCTCATATCGCCTGTTTTACACTATCGCCCCAAGTCAAAGATTACGCCCCCCCCCCGCCCAGGTATTCACCTCCTGCTTTCAACACGGGTGATCGACTATTGTATAATTAAATTATTGAAAATAATTTGGAATTATCATTTATTGACAAAACCAAACATCTTTCAATCTGTAAACTGCTTTACAGATATAAGGTACTGTTTAGAATTGTACTCTTTAATTTAGCATTCACTTAGAAAGTGGACTCGGCAAGTTTAGTTTTTGAAGTTTTGAAAATAGTAATTGTTCTGTTATACAGTTGGCACCATATATTATGCATAAGGCTAACCTAGCATTAAGATTATTTATAAATGTGTTTTTCCACTACCCACCCCAATCCCAATCTTCCCCAGAACCTCCTCTATCTTTACATCCCCTCCCGCACCCTTCGGTCCTCCAGCTCTGGCCCTTTTTGCCTCTCTACCTTCCTTCTCTCCACCATTGCTGGCAGTGCCTTCAACTGCTTCTGCCCCACTTTCTGGGACTCTCTCTCTAAACCCCTCCACCTCTCCAATTCTCTCTCTACCTTTAAAATCCACCTCTTCTCAAAATCCACAAAATCTTCAAATTGAACACTCCTAAGCCCTCCTTTCCCAAGCTCTGGGGTCCATCTTTTCTGTTACCTATTTCTGTTTATTATTTTCGCTCCCTCCCTCTCCATGTGAAGCATCTCGGGATGTTCTTCTCTGTTAAAGACCCCCAATAAATGCACGCTGCTGTCCACCGTTCAACTTCACACCAGTCCCAGTGAATATATGAAAAGTGCTGTTTGCCATTTAATTAACTCCTTCTGACCTGGGCAACTTTCATGTTGCTAACTTTGTGCTTCTAAATAGTTAATTCACAACAAGATCTTTATATCTGAATGTTCTGTTAAGGGGGAGTTTTCAGTCACGTGCTGAGGAGTGAGTGGGGGTGAAATGTGTCTTGGGTGGGAGCAAAACTGGTGATAGCGAATCAGCAGCCTGTTTTACACCCCGCCCGATTTTCTTTTCTGTTACATAGAAATACATAGAATTTACAGCACAGAAACAGGCCATTCAGCCCAACTAGTCTATGGCAGTCTTTATGCTCCACACGAGCCTCCTCCCACCCTACTTCATCTCCCACTATCAGCACATCCTTCTATTCCTTTCTCCCTCGTGTTTATCTAGCCTCCCCTTAAATGCATCTATGCTACTCGCCTCAACCACTCCCTGTGGTAGTGAGTTCCATATTTTCACCACTCTCTGGATAAAGAAGTTTCTCCTGAATTCTTTATTGGATTTATTAGTGACTATCTTATATTTATGGCCTCTAGTTTTGGTCTCCCCCACAGGTGGAAACATCTTCTCTACGTCTACCCTATCAAACCCCTTCATAATTTTAAAGACCTCTATCAGATCACCCCTCAGCCTTCACTTTTCTAGAGAAAAGGGCCCCAGCCTGTCCAATCTTTTCTGATCGTTATAATCTCTCAGTTCTGGTATCATCCTTGTAAATGTTTTTTGCACCTTCTCCGGTGGCTCAGTATCCTGTTTGAAATAGGGAGACCAGAGCTGTGCACAGAACTCTCTAAGCATTGACTTCAGTGGAAAAGAAAATTGGACGAGGTGTAACGCAGGCTGCCGATTCTCTATCGCCAAGACACATTACACCCCCAGTCTTTGTGTATCTCCAAAGTATTTTCATATGTCTTTAAATATAAACCATTCTCTTCGTGTTAAATTGCCAGCTCCGATGGTTTCAAAGGTTATTGTGACCAATTCGATCTTTGTTTATACATATAGAATGACAAATGAAACACCAAACCTCGTGTTCTTACAATGCCTGGGACATTGTAAATTTGACTGGAGGAATTGATTCCTGTTTGGGTTGAGATGAAGTGATTGCATTAAAACTGCAAACAATAGTGTTATTATCAGGAGATTTTAGTTTTGTTAGAAAACCTGGATTCCACTCAAGGGGAAAGCTTTGTATGCCATGCATGAGTGAACACTCCCAGTGTGTCTGGGAAGCTGCTGTTTACCCATATTATACAAGACCAACGAGTGTCCCTTGGTGCTTTCAGTGGGGGGACCTCTTCAGCCTTTCCCCCTTTATGTTCCATCAGCAGTTCTGCCAGATGTGCCTCTGATTGTCCAGCTGAACCCGTATCTGATGAGCACAGGCACAGGCTGAATTCTGGGCCAGAGATGTGCTCCAAAAAAAGATTTAATAGCAAACCGCAATTGGTCCCAGAAGGAACAGTTCATAATAGCACACTCACCTCTGAGACAGAATGTTGTGGGTTCAAGCCCCACTCCAAGGACTTGAGCACAAAATCTAGGCTGACACTCCAGTGCAGTACTGGCAGAGCACTGCACCGTTGGAGGTGCCGTTAAACTAATGACACATTAAACCGAGGCCCCGTTTGCCCTCTCAGGTGGATGTAAAAGATCCTGACGTAAGAAAACTACTGGGCACTGGGTCTAAGCGTTAAACAAAGCTTTAATCAACTGTTTTACAACATGGAGGTCTAGTTGTGGCCTTCACTAGTTCCTGTTGAGGAATGTCCTGAGCAAGCTGGGCCCATGCCCGAGTATTTATACTCTCCATGGACAGCGCCACCAGCAGGCCACCCAGTAGCACTTCATAAGTCATTTCCACATGAATGACAAGATTCATGTCAGATCCCATGGCACTATTCGAAGTAGAGAAGGTGAGTTCTCCTGGTGTTCTGGCCAATATTTATCCCTCAACCAACATCACCAAAAAACGGATAATCTGGTTGTTATCTCATTGGTGTTTGTGGGACCTTGCTGTGTGCACATCTGCTGCTGCATTTCCCGACATCACAACAGTGACTACACTTCAAAAGTACATCTTTAGCTGTGAAGTGCTTCGGGATGTCCTGAGGTCATGAAAGGTGCTATATAAATACAAGTCTGTCTTTCTTTATTGTAACTAGGGCCTAACATCACTGGACATTACTGAATTAACAAAATGGACACTCACCATTTATGGCCCAAGTGCCCTTCAGCTCCCCCTCTTGGAGTGGCAGGTTGCTGCTCCTAGATCACCCTAACGCTGTAGGGTGGGGCATATCTGTTGTGCAGCCTCCAGTGTTTAAATAATCCTGTCCCCAGGATTTGGGACAGCGAGCAGAGCAGCAAGGAGAATTTCTAGGTTAATGTAACATTGTGTAGATATATGATCCCTTTATATATTCAATTTTCTGAGTGAAAATGGTAGCACCAAAATAGTGGTAGCACAGACTGGGGAACATAGGAACAGGAGCAGGCGATTCAGCCCCTCGAGCCTGTTCCGTCATTCAATGAGATCATAGCCGATCTGTACCTCAACTCCAGTTACCCTGACTTTGATACAAATCCCTTGATATCCTTAGCCAACAAAAATCTATCGAGTCTTGAAAATTTAAATTGACCCAGCATCCACAGCCTTTTGATGGAGAGCGTTCCAGATTTCCACTACCATTTGTGTGAAGAAGTGCTTCCTGATTTCACTCCTAAATGGCTCCAATTTCAAGGTTATGCCCCCGTGTTCTGGATTTTCCCACCAGAGGAATTTGTTTCTCTCTATCTACCCTATCAAATCCCTTTATCATTTTAGACACCTCAATTAGATCACCCCTCAACCTTCTAAATTCAAGGGAATACAAGCCAAGTTGGCATTTCATTTTCAGTTTTAATGTTAAGTAAATGATATCTAGCTCTGTCTTACCACTCGAAGTAAGCAATGTCTTTGCTGCTAATAATTTTTTTGCCACATGGTGTTGCTACAAAGCAGTCAGAGGCCAACAACTCGTATACTTTGGTTATTAGCTCCAGACATTGTCGTTGCATCATGATTTTACATAAGTAAGACATTAATAAACTTGTAGAATGGGCATATAATGGGCAAATGAAGTTCAACACAGATAAATGTGAGGTATTACATTTTGGTAGGAAGAATAGGGAGGTCACTTATTACTTGGAGGGTGCGAGCCTAAGTGGGGCAGAGGAGCAAAGGGATCTAAAAGTACAAATAAACAAATCACTAAAAGTAGCGACACAGGTTAGCAAGGCCATAAAAAAGCAAACCAGGCACTAGGGTTTATTTCTAGAGGTATAGAATTGAAAAGTAGTGAAGTTATGCTAAACCTGTATCGAACCTTGGTTAGACCACACTTGGAGTACTACGTACAGTTCTGGTCGCCATATTATAAAAAGGATATCGAGGCACTGGAGAGGGTGCAGAGAAGATTTACAAGGTGATAGCAGAAGTGCGAGGGTATACCTATCAGGAAAGGATGAATAGGCTGGGTCTCATTTCGCTTGAAAAAAGAAGGCTGAGGGGTGACCTAATAGAGGTCTTAAAAATTATGAAAGGTTTTGATAGAGTGGATACAGAGTGTGTTTCCACTTGTGGAGAAGAGCAAAACTAGAGGCCATCAATATAAGATAGTCACCAAAAAATCAAATAGGGAATTCAGAAGAAACTTCTTTACCCTAGACAGTGGTGAGAATGTGGAACTCACTAACACAGGAAGTGGTTGAAGCGAAAAGTATAGATGCATTTAAGGGGAGGCTAAACAAGCATATGAGGGAGAAGGGAGTAGAGGGTTACGCTGATAGATTTAGATGAGGAAAGACGGGAGGAGGCTCGAGTGGAGCATAAACGCCAGCATGGACTGGTTGAGCCGAATGGCCTGTTTCTGTGCCGTATATCCTATGTAATCCTACGTAAGTACTTAGCAACTGCTGGAACACGCACAGATATTGGAGGTGAACAGCTCTCCACAGGAGTAAAGAGGGAGCACGAGGAACTGAAAATGAAGGAGTAAGAGACATAATGAAAGGAAAACACACACAGCAGGGTGGGTGTAGCTGGACAATCAAAGGATCAGTAGAGAGACTAAAATAGAAAGATTTGGGAATAACTGCGATTGAGAGAAAAGGGGGAATAGAAACAGGAAAAAGGAAAATTAAGGTTGAAAATAAAGGATTTGATAAAGCAGAAAAGGATTATAATAAATGTCACCTTGGCTTCAGTTGTTAGCGCCTCTTTCTGAGTCAGAAGTTGTGGGTTCGAACCCCATTCCAGCAATTGAACACATGATCTAGGCTGACACCAGTGCCACACTGTTGGAGGTGCCGAATTTCGGATGAGATGTTAAGCTGAGCCCCCATCTGCCTGTTTAGGTGGATGTGAAAGATCCCATGGCACTTTCCATGGTAGTGATACCATCCAATGCATGCGATTAGTCCACAAGGTAGGAAAGAGTGAAGAAGGAAGCATGTTTCTGAAGGGATTTGAAATTTGCTAAACAACAGAAAGAAAATGGTTGTTACGATTGGAACTATGGCAACACGACAAGGGGTCACTAGTCAGGAGTCACAGGGATTCAGTGCTGTTCGTAGATGTCTGAGTTTGGAGATAACATCAAACTGGGGGAAGGTTTCAACCAGCAGGGAACAGGCAAACCAAATACAATAGGGAAGGTTGGGAGAGTGGGCGGTAGACTGAACATGACATTTAGCGTGGACAACTGGAAGGTGCCTCATCATAGCTTATACCAAGGGCAGGGGCCCCCAACATACCTTATTCCCAGGGACAGTGCCCAATATACTTTATACCCAGGGATCGTGCCCGAACATACCTTATACCCAGGGACAGTGCCCCAATATACCTTATACCCAGGGACAGTGCCCAATATACCTTATACCCAGGGATCGTGCCCGAACATACCTTATACCCAGGGACAGTGCCCAATATACCTTATACCCAGGGACAGTGCCCAATATACCTTATACCCAGTGACCGTGCCCCAATATACCTTATACCCAGGGCCAGTGCCCAATATACCTTATACCCAGGGACAGTGTCCTAACATACCTTATACCCAGGATCAGTGCCCAATATACCTTATACCCAGGGATCGTGCCCAAACATACCTTATACCCAGGGACAGTGCCCTAACATACCTTATACCCAGGGACAGTGCCCCAACATACCTTATACCCAGGATCAGTGCCCAATATACCTTATACCCAGGAATCGTGCCCAAACATACCTTATACCCAGGGACAGTGCCCAATATACCTTATACCCAGGGACAGTGCCCAATATACCTTATACCCAGGGACAGTGCCCCAACACACCTTATACCCAGGATCAGTGCCCAATATACCTTATACCCAGGGACAGTGCCCAACATACCTTATACCCAGGGACAGTGCCCAATATACCTTATACCCAGGGATCGTGCCCAAACATACCTTATACCCAGGGACAGTGCCCCAATATACCTTATACCCAGGGACAGTGCCCCAATATACCTTATACCCAGGGACAGTGCCCAACATACCTTATACCCAGGGACAGTGCCCCAATATACCTTATACCCAGGGACAGTGCCCAACATACCTTATACCCAGGGACAGTGCCCAATATACCTTATACCCAGGGACAGTGCCCCAATATACCTTATACCCAGGGACAGTGCCCAACATACCTTATACCCAGGGACAGTGCCCCAATATACCTTTTACCCAGGGACAGTGCCCAACATACCTTATACCCAGGGACAGTGCCCCAATATACCTTATACCCAGGGACAGTGCCCAACATACCTTATACCCAGGGACAGTGCCCCAATATACCTTATACCCAGGGACAGTGCCCAACATACCTTATACCCAGGGACAGTGCCCCAATATACCTTATACCCAGGGACAGTGCCCCAACATACCTTATACCCAGGGACAGTGCCCCAACATACCTTATACCCAGGGATCGTGCCCAACATACCTTATACACAGGGACAGTGCCCCAATATACCTTATACACAGGGACAGTGCCCCAATATACCTTATACCCAGGGACAGTGCCCCAATATACCTTATACCCAGGGACAGTGCCCAATATACCTTATACCCAGGGATAGTGCCCAATATACCTTATACCCAGGGACAGTGCCCAACATACCTTATACCCAGGGATCGTGCCCAAACATACCTTATACCCAGGGACAGTGCCCAACATACCTTATACCCAGGGACAGTGCCCAACATACCTTATACCCAGGGACAGTGCCCAACATACCTTATACCCAGGGATCGTGCCCAAACATACCTTATACCCAGGGACAGTGCCCAATATACCTTATACCCAGGGACAGTGCCCAACATACCTTATACCCAGGGACAGTGCCCAATATACCTTATACCCAGGGACAGTGCCCTAACATACCTTATAGAAATGGCTGATGAATTAAATACATACTTTGGTTCTGTCTTCGCAAAGGAGGACACAAATAAACTCCCAGAGATGTCGGGGAACATAGGGTCTAATGAGAGGGAGGAATTGAATGAAATCAGTATTTGTAGGGAAATGGTGTTAGGGAAATTGACGGGATTGAAGGCCGATAAATCCCCAGGCCTGATAATCTACATCCTAGGGTACTTAAGGAAGTGGCCCTAGAAATAGTAGATGCATTGCTGGTCATCTTTCAAAATTCTATAGACTCTGGAACAATTCCCATAGATTGGAGGGTAGCTAATGTAACCCCGCTATTTAAAAAAGGTGGTAGAGAAAAAACGGGGAATTATAGACCGGTAACCCTGACATCGGTAGTCGGCAAAATGCTAGAGTCCATTATAAAAGATGTAATAGCAGAGCACTTGGAAAACAGTGACAGGATTGGACAAAGTCAACATGGATTTACAAAAGGGAAATCATGCCTGACTAATCTACTGGAATTTTTTGAGGATGTAACTGGTCGAATAGATAAGGAGAACCAGTGGATGTGGTGTATTTGGACTTTCAGAAGGCTTTCGATAAGGTCCCGCATAAGAGATTAGCGTGCAAAGTTAAAGCACATGGGATTGGGGGGTGAGGTACTGATTTGGATAGAGAACTGGTTGGCAGACAGGAAGCAAAGAGTTGGAATAAACGGGTCTTTTTCCGAGTGGCAGGCAGTGACTGGTGGGGTACCGCAGGGATCGGTGCTAGGACCCCAGCTATTCACAATATATATTAATGATCTAGACGAGGGAACTAGATGTAATATCTCTAAGTTTGCAGACGACACAAAGCTGGGTGGGCATCTGTGCTGTGAGGAGGATGCAGAGAAACTCCAGTATGATTTGGACAGGTTGGGTGATTGGGCAGATGCATGGCAGATGCAGTATAATGTGGATTAATGCGAGGTTATCCACTTTGGTGGCAAAAACAGGAAGACAGATTATTATCTGAACGGCAATAGATTGGGAAAAGGGGAAGTGCAACGAGATCTGGGAGTCCTTGTGCACCAGTCGCTGAAGGTAAGCATGCAGGTGCAGCAGGCGGTTAAGAAGGCAAGTGGTATGTTGGCCTTCATAGCGAGAGGATTCGAGTACAGGAGCAAGGATGTCTTGCTGCAGTTGTACAAGGCCTTGGTGAGACCACACCTTGAGTATTGTGTGCAGTTTTGGTCGCCTTATCTGAGGAAGGATGTTCTTGCCATGGAGGGAGTGCAGCGAAGATTTACCAGACTGATACCTGGGATGGCAGGAATGATGTATGAAGAGAGATTGGGTCGATTAGGCTTATATTCGCTAGAGTTTAGAAGAATGAGAGGGGATCTCATTGAAACTTATAAAATTCTAACAGAACTAGACAGACTAGATGCAGGAAGGATGTTCCCGATGGTCGGGGAGTCCAGAACCAGGGGTCACAGTCTAAGGATAAGGGGTAAGCCATTTAGGACTGAGATGAGGAGGAATTTCTTCACCCAGAGAGTGGTGAACCTGTGGAATTCTCTACCACAGAAGGCAGTTGAGGCCAATTTATTAAATATATTCAAGAAGGAGTTAGAGATATTTCTTAAAGGGATCAAGGGATATGGGGAGAAAGCAGGGACAGGGTACTGAGTTTGGATGATCAGCCATGATCTGATTAAATGGCGGAGCAGGCTCGAGGGGGCAAATGGCCTACTCCTGCTCCTACCTTCTATGCTTCTATAATATACCTTATACCCAGGGACAGTGCCCCAACATACCTTATACCCAGGGACAGTGCCCCAACATACCTTATACCCAGGGACAGTGTCTCAACATACCTTATACCCAGGGACAGTGCCCAATATACCTTATACCCAGGGACAGTGCCCAATATACCTTATACCCAGGGACAGTGCCCAATATACCTTATACCCAGGGACAGTGTCCAATATAACTTATACCCAGGGACAGTGCCCAATATACCTTATACCCAGGGACAGTGCCCTAACATACCTTATACCCAGGGACAGTGTCCAATATACTTTATACCCAGGGACAGTGCCCAATATACCTTATACCCAGGGACAGTGCCCCAATATATTTATACCCAGGGACAGTGCCCCAATATACCTTATACCCAGGGACAGTGCCCCAATATACCTTATACCCAGTGACAGTGCCCAATATACCTTATACAAAGGGACAGTGCCCCAACATACCTTATACCCAGGGACAGTGCCCAATATACCTTATACCCAGGGACAGTGCCCCAATATACCTTATTCCCAGGGACAGTGCCCAATATACCTTATACCCAGGGACAGTGCCCCAACATACCTTATACCCAGGGACAGTGCCCAATATACCTTATACCCAGGGACAGTGCCCCAATATACCTTATTCCCAGGGACAGTGCCCAATATACCTTATACCCAGGGACAGTGCCCCAACATACCTTATACCCAGGGACAGTGCCCAATATACCTTATACCCAGGGACAGTGCCCCAATATACCTTATTCCCAGGGACAGTGCCCAATATACCTTATACCCAGGGACAGTGCCCCAACATACCTTATTCCCAGGGACAGTGCCCAACATACCTTATACCCAGGGACAGTGCCCAATATACCTTATACCCAGGGACAGTGCCCAATATACCTTGTACCCAGGGACTGTGCCCCAATATACCTTATACCCAGGGACAGTGCCCAATATACCTTATACCCAGGGACAGTGCCCAATATACCTTATATCCAGGGACAGTGCCCAATATACCTTATACCCAGGGACAGTGCCCAATATACCTTATACCCAGGGACAGTGCCCAATATACCTTATACCCAGGGACAGTGCCCAACATACCTTATACCCAGGGACAGTGCCCAATATACCTTATACCCAGGGACAGTGCCCCAACATACCTTATACCCAGGGACAGTTTGATAGATTGGCAGCTAACATAAAAGGGAATTCAAAATTCTTATATAGGCAAATAAATAGTAAATGGATAATAAGTGAAGGGGAGAGGCCGATTAGGGACCAAAATGGAAACCTACGTATGGAGGCAGAGGACATGGTTGAGGTACTAAATGAGTACTTTGTATCTGTCTTTACCAAGGAAGAAGATGTTGCCAATGTCATAGTGAAAGAGGAGGTAGTTGAGATACTGGATGGGATAAAAATTGACAAAGAGGCGGTACTAGAAAGGCTGGTTGTACTTAACGTAGGTAAGTCACCAGGACCAGATGGGATGCATCCTAGGATGCTGAGGAAAGTAAAGGTGGAAATTGCAGAGGTACTGGCCATAATCTTCCAATCCTCCTTAGATACGGGGGTGGTGCCAGAGGACTGGAGAATTGCAAATGTTACACACTTGTTCAAAAAAGGGTGTAAGGATAAACCCAGCAACTACAGACCAGTCAGTTTAACCTCAGTAGTGGGGAAGCTTTTAGAAACGATAATCCGGGACAAAATTATCAGTCACTTGGACAATTGTGGATTAATTAAGGAAAGCCAGCATGGATTTGTTAATGGCAAATCGTGTTTAACTAACTTGATTGAGTTTTTTGATGAGGTAACAGAGAGGGTTGATGAGGGCAATGCAGTTGATGTGGTGTATCTGGACTTCCAAAAGGCATTTGATAAAGTGCCACATAATAGCCTTGCCAGCAAAGTTGAAGCTCATGGAATAAAAGGGACAGTGGCAGCATGGATACGAAATTGGCTAAATGACAGGAAACAGAAAGTAGTGGTAAACGGTTGTTTATTGGACTGGAGGAAGGTACACAGTGGGGTTCCCCAGAGATCGATATTAGGATGAGGAACTTCAGTTACGTGGATAGATTGGAGAAGCTGGGGTTGTTCTCCTTGGAGCAGAGAAGGTTGAGAGGAGATTTGATAGAGGTGTTCAAAATCATGAATGGTGTAGACAGAGTAGATAGAGAGAAACTATTCCCATTGGTGGGAGGGTCAAGAACCAGAGGACACAGATTTATGGTGATTGGCAGAAACACCAACGGCGACATGAGGAAACACGTTTTTACGCAGCGAGTGGTTATGATCTGGAATGCACTGCCTGAAAGAGTGGTGGAGGCAGACTCAATCGTGGCTTTCAAAAGGGAATTGGATAAGTACCTGAAGGAAAAGAATTTGCAGGACTACGGGGAAAGGGCGGGGCAGTGGGACCATCTGACTTGCTCTTGCAGAGAGCTGACACGGGCTTGACGGGCCGAATGGCCTCCTTCTGTGCTGTAACCATTCTATGATTCTAAGATAGCCTGTACCCAGGGACAGTGCCCCAAAACACCTTATACCCAGGGACAGTGTCTCAACACACCTTATACCCAGGGACAGTGTCTCAACACACCTTATACCCAGGGACAGTGTCTCAACATACCTTATACCCAGGGACAGTGTCTCAACATACCTTATACCCAGGGACAGTGTCTCAACATACCTTATACCCAGGGACAGTGTCTCAACACACCTTATACCCAGGGACAGTGTCTCAACATACCTTATACCCAGGGACAGTGTCTCAACATACCTTATACCCAGAGACAGTGTCTCAACATACCTTATACCCAGGGACAGTGTCTCAACATACCTTATACCCAGGGACAGTGTCTCAACATACCTTATACCCAGGGACAGTGTCTCAACATACCTTATACCCAGGGACAGTGTCTCAACACACCTTATACCCAGGGACAGTGTCTCAACACACCTTATACCCAGGGACAGTGTCTCAACATACCTTATACATAAGAACATAAGAAATAGGAGCAGGAGTAGGCCAATCGGCCCTTCGAGCCTGCTCCGCCATTCAATAAGATCATGGCTGATCTGATCCTCACCTCAAATCTAAAGAACACAAGAAGTAGGAGCAGGACCCGGCCACTCAGCCCCTGGGCCCGCTACGCCACCCACAGGGCCTCGACCGATCCGAACTCAGCCTCATGTCCAATTTCCTGCCCGCTCCCCGTAACCCCTAATTCCCTTTACTTCTAGGAAACTGTCTATTTCTGTTTTAAATTTATTTAATGATGTAGCTTCCACAGCTTCCTGGGGCAGCAAATTCCACAGACCTACTACCCTCTGAGTGAAGAAGTTTCTCCTCATCTCAGTTTTGAAAGAGCAGCCCCTTATTCTAAGATTATGCCCCCTAGTTCTAGTTTCACCCATCCTTGGGAACATCCTTACCGCATCCACCCAATCAAGCCCCTTCACAATCTTATATGTTTCAATAAGATCGCCTCTCATTCTTCTGAACTCCAATGAGTAGAGTCCCAATCTACTCAACCTCTCCTCATATGTCCACCCCCTCATCCCGGGGATTAACCGAGTGAACCTTCTTTGTACTGCCTCGAGAGCAAGTATGTCTTTTCTTAAGTATGGACACCAAAACTGTATGCAGTATTCCAGATGCGGTCTCACCAATACCTTATATAACTGCAGCAATACCTCCCTGTTTTTATAATCTATCCCCCTAGCAATAAAAGCCAACATTCCGTTGGCCTTCTTGATCACCTGCTGCACCTGCATACTAACTTTTTGATTTTCTTGCACTAGGACCCCCAGATCCCTTTGTACTGCAGTACTTTCCAGTTTCTCGCCATTAAGATAATAACTTGCTCTCTGATTTTTCCTGCCAAAGTGCATAACCTCACATTTTCCAATATTGTATTGCATCTGCCAAATCTCTGCCCACTCACCCAGCTTGTCTATATCACCTTGTAGGTTTTTTATGTCCTCCTCACTTTCTACTTTCCCTCCCATCTTTGTATCATCTGCAAACTTTGATATGTTACACTCGGTCCCCTCCTCCAAATCGTTAATATAGATTGTAAAGAGTTGGGGACCCAGCACCGACCCCTGCGGAACACCACTGGCTACTGGTTGCCAGTCCGAGAATGAACCATTTATCCCAACTCTCTGCTTCCTGTTAGATAACCAATCCTCCACCCATGCCAGAATATTCCCCCCAATCCAGTGATTTTTTATCTTGAGCAATAAT
This sequence comes from Squalus acanthias, assembly GCA_030390025.1. NCBI lineage: Eukaryota > Metazoa > Chordata > Chondrichthyes > Squaliformes > Squalidae > Squalus > Squalus acanthias. The sequence continues at coordinate 88,418,279 of CM059436.1, read as the reverse complement.
CTTTTATGTGGCACCTTGTCGAATGCCTTCTGGAAGTCTAAATACACTACGTCCATTGGTTCCCCTTTATCCACCCTGTACGTTATGTCCTCAAAGAACTCAAGCAAATTTGTCAGACATGATTTCCCCTTCATAAAGCCATGCTGACTTTGTCCTATCAAATTATGTTTATCTAATTGTTCCGTTACTGTCTCCTTAATAATAGACTCCCAAATTTTACCCACCACAGATGTTAGACTAACTGGTCTATAATTTCCAGCTTTCTGCCTACTACCCTTTTTAAATAAGGGTGTTACATTAGCAGTTTTCCAATCTGCCGGGACCTTTGCTGATTCCAGGGAATTTTGGAAAATTATTACCAAAGCATCCACAATCCCTATTGCCACTTCCCTCAAGAGCCTAGGATGTAAGCCATCAGGTCCAGGGGATTTATCCGCCTTGAGTCCCATTATTTTACTGAGTACCAATTCCTTAGTGATTTTAATCGTATTTAGCTCCTCCTCCCCTAGAGCCCCCTGTTTGTCCAGTGTTGGGATATTCTTAGTGTCCTCTACCGTAAAGACTGAAACAAAATATTTGTTCAGCATTTTTGCCATCTCCATGTTTCCCACCATTAATTTCCCGGTCTCATCCTCTAAGGGACCTACGTTTGCCTTAGCCACCCTTTTTCTTTTTATATAACTATAGAAACTCTTGCTATCTGTTTTTATATTTTTTGCTCATTTATTTTCATAATCTATCTTCCCTTTCTTAATCAATCCTTTAGTTACTTTTTGCTGTCTTTTGAAGACTTCCCAATCTTCTATCCTCTCACTAAGTTTGGCTACCTTATATGTCCTTGTTTTTAGTTGGATACTATCCTTAATTTCTTTACTTAGCCACGGATGGTTGTCATTTCTTTTACACCCTTTTCTCCTCAGTGGAATATATATTTTTTGAAAGTTGTAAAATAACTCCTTAAATGAACACCACTGCTCATGTACCGTCTTACCCTTTAATCTATTTTCCCAGTCCACTTTAATCAATTCCGCTCTCATACCATCATAGTCTCCTTTATTCAAGCTCAGTACGCTTGTCTGAGAACCAACCTTCTCACCCTCTAATTGGATATGGAATTCAACCATGTTATGGTCACTCATTCCAAGGGGATCCTTAACTAGGACATTATTAATTAATCCTGACTCATTACACAGGACCAGGTCCAAGGTTGCTTGCCCCCTTGTAGGATCAGTTACATACTGCTCAAGAAATCCATCCCTAATACACTCAATAAACTCTTCCTCAAGGCTGCCCTGCCCAATTTGATTTGTCCAGTTAATATGATAGTTAAAATCCCCCATAATTATAGCTGTTCCCTTATTACATGCCCCAACTATTTCCTGATTAATACTTCTTCCAGCAGAGTTGCAACTATTAGGAGGCCTATATACTACTCTCACTAGTGTTTTTTTTCCCTTTATTATTCCTTATCTCCACCCAAACTGTTTCATTATCCTGATCCTTTGACCCAATATCATTTCTCTGTAATACAGTGATTCCTTCCTTTATTAACATAGCTACCCCACCTCCTCTTCCTTCCTGTCTGTCCTTCCTGATTGTTAAATACCCTGGCATATTTAATTCCCAGTCGTTGTCACCTTGTAGCCATGTTTCTGTAATGGCCACAAGATCATACCCATACGTAGTTATTTGTACCGTCAATTCGTCTATTTTGTTACGAATGCTGCGTGCATTCAGATAAAGAACTTTTAAATATGTTTTGTGACAATTTATTCCTGCTTTTACCCCCTTTACTACTTTACCTTTATCTTTATATATTCTGTCCCTTCCTGACACGCTCTGGTTTTTAATTACCCCACTGCTACTTTGCTCTATTGCCTTCACCGCTGACATTTTTATTTTTTGCTCTCTTGAAACCTCCCCCCCACTAATTAGTTTAAAGCCCTCTCTACAGCCCTAGTTATTCGATTCGCCAGGACTCTAGTCCCAGCACTGGCCAAGTGAAGTCCGTCCCAACGGAACAGCTCTCTCCTGTCCCAGTACTGGTGCCAGTGTCCCAGGTAGCAAAACCCATTTCTCCCACACCAGTCTTTGAGCCACGCATTTAACCCTCTGATTTTATTTACCCTAGCCAAATTTGCTCGTGGCTCAGGTAGTAATCCAGAGATTACTACCCTAGAGGTTCTGTTTTTTAATTTGGCCCCTAGCTGCTCATACTCCCTCAGCAGAACCTCATTCCTTGTCCTATCTATGTCATTGGTACCAACATGGACCACGACAACTGGATCTTCCCCCTCCCACTCCAAGTTTCTCTCCAGCCCAGAGGAGATGTCCTTAACCCTGGCACCGGGCAGGCAACATAGCCTTCGGGACTCTCGCTCTCGGCTGCAAAGAACCCTATCTATCCCCTTAATGATACTATCCCCTACCACTACAACATTTCTTTTTACTCCCCTCACTTGAATGGCTCCCCGTACCACGGTGCTGTGGCCAGGTTGCTCATCCTCCCTGCAGTCCCTGCTCCCATCCTCACAGGGAGTAAGAGCCTCGAACCTGTTGGACAAGAGCAAGGGCTGCGGCTCCTCCAACACTACCTCCTGGATCCCCGTACCTGCCTCACTCGTAGTCACACCCTCCTGTCCCTGATCATGGGCTACATCTGAATTAGTTAATCTAATTGGTGTGACTACCTCCTGGAACACAGAGTCCAGGTAACTCTCCCCCTCCCTGATGTGTCGCAGTGTTTGAAGCTCGGACTCCAGCTCATCAACACGGAGCCGGAGTTCCTCGAGCAGCCAACACTTACTGCAAATGTGATCACCGTGAACATCAATGGTGTCCTCCAGCTCCCACATATTGCAGCAGTAACACATCACCTGCTCTCCCATTCTATGTAATTAATTAAATTTATTGTTATTTACCCTTTAATTAATTTAAATTAAAACAATACACTTCTGTGACAGTTTGATCTGAGTCTCTTCACTCTCCGTCCTGTGGCAGTTTGATCTGAGTCTCCTCACTCCGTCCTGACAGTTTGATCTCTGTATATATATTATACCCAGGGACAGTGTCTCAACATACCTTATACCCAGGGACAGTGTCTCAACATACCTTATACCCAGGGACAGTGTCTCAACATACCTTATACCCAGGGACAGTGTCTCAACACACCTTATACCCAGGGACAGTGTCTCAACACACCTTATACCCAGGGACAGTGTCTCAACATACCTTATACCCAGGGACAGTGTCTCAACATACCTTATACCCAGGGACAGTGTCTCAACACACATTATACCCAGGGACAGTGTCTCAACATACCTTATACCCAGGGACAGTGTCTCAACATACCTTATACCCAGGGACAGTGTCTCAACATACCTTATACCCAGGGACAGTGTCTCAACATACCTTATACCCAGGGACAGTGTCTCAACACACCTTATACCCAGGGACAGTGTCTCAACATACCTTATACCCAGGGACAGTGTCTCAACATACCTTATACCCAGGGACAGTGTCTCAACATATATTATACCCAGGGACAGTGTCTCAACACACCTTATACCCAGGCACAGTGTCTCAACATGCCTTATACCCAGGGACAGTGTCTCAACATACCTTATACCCAGGGATAGTGTCTCAACATACCTTATACCCAGGGACAGTGTCTCAACATACCTTATACCCAGGGACAGTGTCTCAACATACCTTATACCCAGGGACAGTGTCTCAACACACCTTATACCCAGGGACAGTGTCTCAACATACCTTATACCCAGGACAGTGTCTCAACACACCTTATACCCAGGGACAGTGTCTCAACATACCTTATACCCAGGGACAGTGTCTCAACATACCTTATACCCAGGGACAGTGTCTCAACACACCTTATACCCAGGGACAGTGTCTCAACACACTTTATACCCAGGTATGGTAGTCAGTCATGCTGTACAATACTTTGAGTGCTTGCCATGCATGTTCATATCACAGCAGGTCGCAAATTCTGGCTGCAACTTATCACTGAAACTGTTATTTCACTGACATCATAAAAGGGCGTTATTTAAATATCAAACAAGGGCTCAAATGCTTACCGACTGTTTGTTGCCCTCAGATTTGCTTGGGTATCTGTGTGTTTTTGCCAGTCATTTGTTCTGAAAAATATTTGAAGACTATTTGCAGCTTTTAAAAACAATTTTTTCTCCCTGTGTAGTGACTTACCTGTTGGTAGCCACATCCTTTTTGCTGCACTTTAAAAGCATGTCATTTCCCCCCCTTCTCCCCCACCTTCCTTTTGGTGTGCTCTTGTCTACAGATACAAATGAAGCAGGGAGCTTGTAAATGGGCTGGACCTCACCAACTTGCACAAGATCAGTCTTTGGCAGGCCCTTATAAATACCAGCTTGTTTTATTTTTTCCTGGGTAGGCGTTGATTTACTAATCTCTGGTGCCAATCTGTGGAGCTCAATGTTTGTCTGTAAAAGGAGCAGTCTTTTTACAGTTTACTTAATGATGCACTTGGTTAAAAATGCATGATGGGAATTCCACGCCTTTGAGAGACCAAGTTCAACTGAAGCCAACAGTTCCATGTCGCCCACTCATTTGAACAGTATGGGCCTCCCTATAGATCTTACAAAAGTTCTTCTTCTTAGGCAGTCCCTCGGAACCGAGATGACTTGCTTCCACACTAAAATGAGTTCTCAGGTGACTGATGAGTCCAATGAGGGACCTTACAGTCTCTGTCACAGGTGGGGCAGACGGTGGTTGAAGGGACGGGTGGGTGGGGTGCTTGGGTTGACGTGCGCTCCTTCCGCTGTTTGCGCTTGGCTTCCGCTTGCTCCCGGCGAAGAGACTCGAGGTGTTCGGCGCCTTCCCGGATGCTTCTCCTCCACCTTGTGTGGTCTTGGGCCAGGGATTCCCAGGTGTCGGTGGGGATGTTGCACTTTTTCAAGGAGGCTTTGAGGGTGTCCTTGAAGCGTTTCCTCTGCCCACCTGGGGCTCTCTTGCCATGTCGGAGCTCCGAGTAGTGCGCTTGTTTTGGGAGTCTCGTATCGGGCATGTGGACGATGTGACCCATCGATCGGAGCTGATCGAGCGTGGTCAAAGCTTCGATGCTTACACTCCCAGCATGGAACCTTGTCCGCTGGGATCTGATGTCGGGAATCCAGGTGTACACTCCCCCTGTGTCTCCATCTATAAAACCTTTCAGTCAGTTGGGCTCTTAGAATCAACCCAATGGCACTAACAACCACAAAATGACCAAACAAACAAACGCGCTACGGAAGGTTTCTGTACCTCTTGCTATCTTTGCACGTGCTGAACATTACTATTCAGATTATCAACTGTAAAATCGTCATTGACTGCCTGGTAACAATGAAAGTATTGAAGCCTTGGGAGGGGGCAGGGGGGGGGAGGCGGTCGCTGAAATGAAAACATGCTCAGCATTATTTGGTGTCTGTGATGCAATGTTTGGAGAGGGCTAAATTTATTTATTCAGTACTTTGGAAGTGGGAGCGCCTCAGATGTAGGTTGTTATCTGGACAGGGCCCCTACTTCAGCCAGACAGCACTTAAGTGCTCGTAAAAGCCATTAAAACATTCCACAACAAAATAAAAAAGGAAAAACTGCAGAATCTACAAACTCGAAACTAAAACAGAAAATGCTGGAGATTCGTGGCAGGTCGTTGGGTGAAGAGAAGAGGGCAGGCTAATGTTTTAGGTGTGCACCCTTCCTCAGAACTGAAGATTGAAAGATAAACAGGTATTTTGGTAAGGCTGGAAAAATAGAGAAACAGCACGGAGGGAGAGGAGAAAATCCACAGATGCACCAATCACAGAGGGCGTTAGTGTATTAACTGTTTTCTATTTTGCACTTTTTCCTCTCTTTTTCAAGCCTTACTAAAATCCCTGTTTATCTTTCAGCCTTCAGTTCTGATGATGGGTACACACTTGAAACATTAACCTGTCTTTCCCCTTTACTGATCCCATCATACCTCATCTGGAGTAACTGTGTTCAGTTCTGGGCACCGCACCTCAGGAAGGATATATTGGCCTTGGCGGGGGTGCAGTGCAGATTCACCAGAATGATAACCGAGGCTTAAAGGGTTAAATTATGAGGACAGGTTGCGTAAACTTGGCTTGTATTCCCTTGTGTTTAGAAGTTTGAGGGGTGATCTAATTGAGGTGTTAAAATTATAAAAGGATTTGAAAGGGTAGGAGTTCAGGAGTGAGATCAGGAAGCACTTTTTCACACAAAGGGTAGTGGAAATCTGAAACTCTTCCCCCTACTGCTCCCCCCCCCCCCCCACACTCCCCACACACAAAAAAAGGCTGTGGATGCTGGGTCAGTTACAATTTTCAAGATTGAGATCGATAGATTTTTGTTGGGTAAGGGTATCAGGGACATGGAATCAAGGCGGGGAGATGGGGTTGAGGTGCAGATCAGCCATGATCTAATTGAATGGCGGAGCAGGTTCAAGGGGTTCCTGTTCCTAAGCTGCACTGTTTGCTTCCTTTTGCCACGAGGCAGAAAGAGGATATCTTGGGAGGCCCTAAAATTTTACATAGATTTGAGATACAGCCATTTCAGTGGAAGAGGTGCACAATCACAGTGGACCAGCAACTCCACCTTACTTTCTTTCTGTACATTTGGTTTACAGTGCAATTGTACTTGAGTCGCCACCGATTTTTGCCTTGAGGTTTTATGTGAGTAAAGTTGACTGTGTCATGCCGGAGATCCCCATTGTATTTGTTAGTTCGCACATCACCTGAAAGTTTACTGCCGGTGTAATACGTTGGAATACAGTAAAAATGTGACGCTGGCACATTCTGACCATGTATAACAGGACAAAGACGGTCACTTCCAAATGCTACCTTCGGTACTGTAAAGTGATGGCGGGCTTTAATTGTGTGTTTTTAACGTCTTTGCCAGACCGTATCACAGCTGGAAGAGAACGTGAGCAAACTGACGGAGCAGCTGGAGAGACAGGTGGACCTGCACCAAGCTGCACTGCAGCGCTCTACGAAGGCGGAGCAGAGGCTATCAGAGCTGCAGGAGAACGTTCGGTACTTGGAGGGACAACTGCTAACTGGAGACGTGCTTCGTGATGGCCTGAGCCAGGACAAACAGAAAGTATGGGGCGCAGCCGAGTCAAGTTTATTTTCTCATTGTTTCAGCACCTAAGTTGCTTTTATTACACCTACTGAACAGTCTTGGCACGTGTCCCGTCTGCTGTGAGGCAACAAAATGGGGCAGTTTTATTTCTTGCTTTCCTTGCAACCTGCTCACGTTGATCCTTAGTGTTAGCATGGTTCCTCCTTAACCCCAGAGGGCAGGATATTGTAGGCTGTGGAGTTCTCCACAGTGGCCATTATTGCCACTCCATTATCGGCAGACAGTTTTACATGGTGGGACAGGTGTCACACTCAGTGATTCCCCCTCCTCATGAGTCTGCTATTACTGCGAAACAGTTCCACCACTGCGCCTCTAAAAACTCACCCACTGAGGGTAGCCAAATTTGAATGTCAGTGCCAGGGTTAAAACTGAGACCCAAATACTATGCTAATGTTCAACTACTACAGCACTCAGACTGTCCTTGGCTCCCTCTCTTTTGGGCTAGTTGTGCTCTCAAGTAAGGAAAATCCTTGGGCATTGGGTAGATTATTCACAGGTATATTTGTAAGTAGAATTTAGCCCCTGGATTGCTAGTCAAAGGAAGAATTTCTCATAGGATGGCCGGTCCTCCTAGGAGAGCACCATCTTCACTGGACTGCCAAGACAAGGGAATGAAACAAGCCATGTGCTCATCTGGACTCCGTTCCCACGAACTCATCGCTTTTGGTGAAGGGCAAAGATGCTGGGACCTGAGGTTGGGTTTGAGGATATGTCATGATTCAGCGATTGAGCTTAGGAGTGATAGTGGTAAAGGTGGCACTGGTTTTATATATGTGATGTGAATTGACGTCAGTGTGAGAATTAAACCTGAGACTCTTTATCTTAATATTTCTGCACGTTTATCGGAACGTTAAAATGGGTTTGTAAATACGTGGTAAAAATGTATACAAAATAATTCTTAAAATGTTTATTTTTTGTGAAGTATCTCAAATTCTTGGAGCACATAGCAGAGAAAATGAAGCTGGAGAGGATGACAGCAGAGATTGGCTTCGATATGCAACTGGATGCAATTCTTGCCCGAGCTGATCAGCTGGTTAAAATGGAGAGCGAGGCAATTATTGAAAACAAGACTCTTACATACAGCCTGAAGAGAAAGGTAGAATAATCTGAGATAGCCAATTCTTGGTTTTGTCAAATTAATCTTACTTAGTTTCCTCGTACAATTGTGAAATCTGAGAGATGGTATATTATTAGTTATGTTAAAAACAAGAAAAAGCCAATCGACTCATCAGTCACGATCCTTCCACACTCTACCCTATCATGGACTCCACCCACCCATTTAATCTCCTTTCCACAGCCCAAGTACAATCTACTTTATCATGGACTTTCTTGCTCTTTCATAGAAACATAGAAGATAGGAGCAGGAGTAGGCCATTCGGCCCCTCGAGCCTGCTCCGCCATTCGATGAGATCATGGCTGATCATCTAAACTCAGTACCCTGTACCTGCCTTCTCCCCATATCCCTTGATACCTTTAGCTTTAAGAAATATATCTAACTCATCCTTGAATATATTTAATGACTTCGCCTCAACTATCTTCTGTGGTAGAGAATTCCACAGGTTCACCACTCTCTGGGTGAAGAAATTCTTCCTCATTTCTGTCCTAAATAGTTTACCCGTTATCCGTAGATTATGACCCCTGGTTCTGGACTCTCCGACCATCGGGAACATTCTTCCTGCATCTAGTTTGTCCAGACCTGTCAGAATTTTATATGTTTCGATGAGATCCCCTCTCATTCTTCTATACTCCAGTGAGTATAAGCCCAATCGACCCAATCTCTCCTCATATGTCCATTCCTGCCATCCCAGGTATCAGCCTTGTGAATCTTCGCTGAACTCCTTCCATGGTAAGAACATCCTTCCTCAGATAAGGCGACCAAAACTGCACACAGTACTCAAGGTGTGGTCTCACCAAGGCCCTGTACAACTGCAGCAGGACATCCCTGTTCCTATACTCAAACCCTTTCACTATGAAGGCCAACATACCATTTGCCTTCTTCACCGCCTGCTGCACCTGCATGCTTACTTTCAGCGACTGGTGCACAAGGACACCCAGGTCTCGTTGCACTTCCCCTTCTCCCAATCTATTGCCATTCAGATAATAATCTGCCTTTCTGTTTTTGACACCAAAGTGGATAACCTCGCACTTATCCACGTTATATTGCATCTGCCACGCTTCTGCCCACTCACCCAACCTGTCCAGATCATCCTGGAGTTTCTCGGTATCCTCCTCGCAGCACACACTCCCACCCAGCTTTGTGTCATCTGCAAACTTGGAGATATTACATTTAATTCCCTTATCTAGATCATTAATGTATATTGTGAATAGCTGGGGTCCAAGGACCGATCCCTGCGGTACCCCACTAATCACTGCTTGCCACTCGGAAAAAGACCCATTAATTCCTACTCTCTGCTTTCTGTCCGCCAACCAGTTCTCTATCCAAGTCAATACCTTGCTCCCAATCCCATGTGCCTTAACTTTACCCGCTAATCTCTTATGCGGGACCTTATCGAAAGCCTTTTGAAAGTCCAAATACACCACATCTACTGGTTCTCCCTTATCTATTTTCCCAGTTATATCCTCAAAAAATTCCAGTAGATTAGTCAAGCACGATTTACCTTTTGTAAATCCATGTTGACTTTGTCCGATCCTGTCACTGTTTTTCAAATGCTCAGCTATTACATCCTTTATAATGGACTCTAGCATTTTCCCCACTACCGATGTCAGGCGGTCTGTAATTCCCCGCTTTCTCTCTACCACCCTTTTTGAATAGTGGGGTAACATTAGCTACTCTCCAATCCATGGGTACAGTTCCAGATTCCATCGAATGTTGGAAGATGATCAGCAATGCATCTACTATTTCTAGGGCCACTTCCTTAAGTACCCTAGGATGTAGATCATCAGGCCCTGGGGATTTATCGGCCTTCAATACCGTCAATTTCCCTAACACCATTTCCCTGCAAATACTGATTTCTTTCAGTTCCTCCCTTTCATCAGACCCTATGTTCTCCAACATCTCTGGGAGGTTATTTGTGTCCTCCTTTGTGAAGACAGAACCGAAATATGCATTTAATTGGGCTGCCATTTCTTTGTTCCCCATTATAACTTCCCCCGCTTCTGACTGCAAGGGACCTACACTTGATTTCACTAATCTTTTTCTCTTCACATATCTATAAAAGCTCTTACAGTCAGTTTTTATGTTCCCAGCAAGCTTACTTTCATATTCTATTTCCCCCTTCTTAATTAATCCCTTTGTCCTCCTTTGTTGAATCCTAAACTGCTCCCAATCCTCAGGGCTACCGCTTTTTCTGGCCAATTTATATGCCCTCTCCTTGGATCTTATGCTATCCCTAATTTCCCTTGTTAGCCACGGTTGAGTCACCCTTTTTGTTTTATTCTTATGCCACACTGGGATGTACAAATTCTGTAGTTCATCCATGCAGTCCTTGAATGTTTGCCATTGCCTATCCACCGTCAACCCCTTGAGTGACATTCCCCAATCCTACCCAATTCGCGCCTCATACCATCGTAGTTTCCTTTATTTAAATTCAGGACCCTAGTCTCTGAGTCAACTACTTCACTCTCCATCCTAATGAAGAATTCTATCATATTATGATCACTCTGACCCAAGGGGCCTCGTACAACAAGATTGCTAATTAATCCTTTCTCGTTACATAATACCCAGTCTAAGATGGCCTGATCTCTGGTTGGTTCCTCGACATATTGTTCCAGAAAACCATCTCGTAAACATTCTAGGAATTCCTCCTCCACAGTATTTTTACTAATTTGGTTAGCCCAATCTATATGTAAATTAAAGTCACCCATGATGACTGCTGTGCCCTTACTGCATGCTTCTCTAATTTCCCTTTTAATGCCGTCCCCAACCTCCGTATTACTGTTTGGAGATCTATATACCACTCCCACTAACGTTTTCTGCCCCTTGTTATTTCTCAGTTCTACCCATACAGATTCCGCATCATCAGAGCTAATATCCTTCCTTTCAATTGTGTTAATCCCCTCTTTAACCAGCAATGCTACCCCACCTCCCTTTCTTTTTTGCCTATCTTTCCTAAATATTGAATAACCCTGGATGTTGAGTTCCCAGCCTTGGCCACCCTGGAGCCATGTTTCTGTAATCCCAATCAAATCGTATTCATTTACCTCTATTTGCGCAGCTAATTCATTCACCTTGTTCCGAATGCTCCTCGCATTAAGACACAAAGCCTTCAGGCTTGTTTTTTTAACACTTTCAGACCTATATGAATTATTATTTACTATGACCATGTTTGATTTAAACCGTTGAGTTCTTTGCCTTCTACTTTTGTTTTTCTCCTTCCTGTCTTTAGCTTTTATCCTTGTTTCCCTTTCCTCTGTCTCCCTGCTCAGGTTCCCAACCCCCTGCCACTTTAGTTTAAACCCTCCCCAACAGCACTAGCAAACACTCCCCCTAGGACATCGGTCCCGGCCCTGCCCAGGTGCAGACCGTCCCGTTTGTACTGGTCCCACCTCCCCCAGAACCGGTTCCAATGTCCAAGGAATTTGAATCCCTCCCCCTTGCACCATTCCTCTAGCCACGTATTCATTTGAAATATCCTCCTATTTCTACTCTGACTAGCACGTGGCACTGGTAGCAATCCTGAGATTACTACCTTTTGAGGTCCTCTTTTTAAATTTACCTCCTAACTCCCTATATTCTGCTTTTAGGACCTCATCCCGTTTTTTACCTATATCGTTGATGCCTATGTGCACCACGACAACTGGCTGTTCACCCTCTCCCTCCAAAGTGTTCTGTAGCCGCTCCGAGACGTCCTTGACCCTTGCACCAGGGAGGCAACACACCATCCTGGAGTCTCGATTGTGGCCGCAGAAACGCCTATCTATTCCCCTTACAATTGAATCCCCTATCACTATAGCTCTTCCACACTTTTTCCTCCCAGCCTACCTATCTGTCTTGATTCTATCTAACTATCAGTCTGTCTGTCTATTTATGGGATATGTTTTCATCTTCACTGCCTGGACAGTAATCTGGCGGGCAGATTGTACGCCTCTTTATAGAACCCCTGTAATTTTTACTTTATTGATTTGTATGGTCCATGATAGGGGAGAGTGTACATGGGCTGTGGAAGGAGATTGAATTGGTGAGTAGAGCCCATGATAGGGGAGAGTTTACATGGGCTGTGGAAGGAGATTGAATGGGTGAGTAGAATCCATGATAGAGGAGAGTGTACATGGGCTGTAGAAGGAGATTGAATGGGTAAGTAGAGTCCATGATAGGGGAGAGAGTACATGGGCTGTAGAAGGAGATTGAATGGGTAAGTGGAGTCCATGATAGGGGAGAGTGTACATGGGCTGTGGAAGGAGATTGAATTGGTGAGTAGAGCCCATGATAGGGGAGAGTTTACATGGGCTGTGGAAGGAGATTGAATGGGTAAGCAGAGTCCATGATAGGGGAGAGTGTACATGGGCTGTAGAAGGAGATTGAATTGGTGAGTAGAGTCCATGATAGGGGAGAGTGTACATGGGCTGTAGAAGGAGATTGAATTGGTGAGTAGAGTCCATGATAGGGGAGATTGTACATTTTCAGGCCACTACCAGGCGGCGGCACTTAAAATGTTCTCTTTAAGTTGTGCAGCCACGGAGCGGTCGGGAGCTCCCGCGCATCCGGCTTATCGGCTTTTAAATGCAGAAATGCGCATGGGCGGATTTTTGAATGGGCCACACAGCCCGTTAAAGGGGCCACACGGCCCCAAAAAATTAGATGGAACATTGCTCCCTTGTGCGTTAATTGGAGCCAATACTTCCTACAACCAAGACTCGTTGTACTTGCAGCACATTGACCTACAGTTCCTGCTGTGCGTGCTTTCATGCTCATTATTGCTTACATTTTGAATTGAAAAAAATAACTGGTTTCGCGCTCCCCCCACCGAGCCACCTCTTGTGTGCTTAATTCGGCATTGACAGGGATAAGAAGTTGCAAGTTACTGTTACATCCAGCTGATGTGGATTTACATCTAAACTTGCAGAAAAATTCGTCCAACACAACTGCACATGGGGAAATTGTAATCAAGAGCCTCCCAGGATGGGAATTTATTTACACTGGCTTGCAGTAAGGCTTGTAAATTCATTTTCACTCGAGGCTTTTTCAGAGCTACTTAATTCAGCCTTTTTTTTTTCTCTTTTTCAAAAATGTTTGTGCTCATCAAGGTAAGGGATGTTAGTGCTGGGGAATGAAACTCATCGTATTTTAGTATCAAACACTCCCTGGTTAGGAACAGCACAGCCAGATGTACAGTAAAGCTCCATCTACTCAGTCCCAAAGAAAGACCGACCGACCTCAGGACGTCCCAAAGCGCGTTACAGCCAATAAAGTACTTTTGAAGCGTAATGCAGAAAACGCGGCAGCCAGTTTGTGCACAGCAAGGCTCCCACTAATAGCAATGACATAATGACCAGATAATCTGTTTTGGTGATGTTGATTGAGGGATAAATATTGGCCAGGATACCCGGGATAACTCCCCTGCTCTTAGTGCCATGGGATCTTTTATTGAGACGGTTTAACATCTCATCCAAAAGACAGTACCTTCAACAGTGCAGCACTCCCTCAGTACTCTACTCAAGTGTCGCCCTGGAGTATGGGTTCAAGTCTCGGGAGTGGGATTTGAACCCACAACCTTCTGACTCAGAGGCTAGAGTGCTACCACTGAGACCTTAAAGGTTGAACCACTTTCAGTCTGAGAGAATATGAGTAGTGAAGGGACTAATTCATTTTACTCTTCCAGCTTAAAGCCCTGAAAGAGAAGTTAGATAGCAAAGAGCTGCACATGGATCTGCTGAGGAGAAAAATTACCCAACTGGATGTGGAGAAACAGACGCAAACTGCGCTGGCGGTGGAGAGGGACGACGCCAACTTAACCGTGCGGAAGCTGCAGAAAAAGGTGGAACGTCTTGAGAAGGAACTCCGTTCAGCGCACACCTCCGGCACAGACCTGAAAGCGAAGCTCTCCGACACTCATGAGCTCAAGGTAATTCCAAAAACCCCAGCCCTCTTACTGTCGATCCATGAGCTATTGGCTTCTGTTACAATATTCTGCCTGTGGAGTTACTATCTCACAACCAGTAGCCTTGAGGGTTACTGCAGCTGGACAGGGTAAGTGGAGTAGGGGTCCAGCAATTCAACAAAGTGAGTTTGACTGCCTGCTTTTGAAAATGTGGCACTTGACTCTCTGCTGTAGATGGTGGATGTTTCCTGGTTCCGTACCAATCGCCAAGTTCCTCTTCACATTGAAGTGAAGGCCAGGTGATGTTATAAATTATAATAGGGAACGGTAACTTCATTGATCTGTCCTTCCAGCGTGAATGTGGATCGAAAAATCATTGCTGCACTGTGTACTCCTCACTCCGACCCATGCTCTCTTTGAGTGCAGCTCCACACTGAGAGCACTGGACTGGTGAATTGACCCTTTGGCTTGTATATGTTGTATAAATCAAGCGGGCATAGATAGAATCATAGAATACTACAGCACAGAAGGAGGCCATTCGGCCCATCGAGTCTGCGCCGGCTCTTTAGTAGATCAATCCAGTTAGTCCCCCTCTCCCGTTCTTTCTCCATATCCTGCAATTTTCTCCTTCAAGTATTTATCCAATTCCCTTTTGAAGGCTACTATTGAATCTGTATCCACCACCCTATCAGGCAGCGCATTCCAAATCCTAATCACTCGTTGCGTAAAAAAGGTTTTCCTCGTGTCGCCTCTGGTTCTTTTGCCAATCACCTTAAATCTGTGCCCTCTGGTTACCGACCCTTCAGCCACTGGAAGCAATTTCTCTTTATTTACTCTATCTAAACCTTTCATGATTTTAAACACCTCTGTCAAATCTCCTCCAAGGAGAACAAACCCAGCTTCTCCAGTCTATCCACGTAACTGTAATCCCTCATCCCTGGAACCATTCTGGTAAATCTCTCTGTACCCTCTCAAAGCCTTCACGTCCTTCCTAAAGTGTGCTGCCCAGAATTGGACACAATACTCCAGCTGGGGCCGAACTAGTATTTTCTATAGGTTTAGCATAACTTCCTGGCTTTTGTACTCTATGCCTCTATTTATAAAGCCCAGGATCCCATATGCTTTATTAACTGCTTTGATAACCTGTCCTGCCACCTTCAAAGATTTGTGCACAAACACCCCCAGGTCTCTCTGTTCTTGCACCCCCTTTAAAATTGTACCAGCAAATATAACACAAAAACACAAAATGCTGGAAATGCTCAGCAGGTCAGGCAGCATCTGTGGAGAGAGAAAAACAGAGGTAACGTTTCAGGTCAATGACCTTTCGTCAGAGTTCTGATGAAAGGTTATCGACCTGAAACATTGGGGGGAGCTTTAACCTAAGAAAAAATGGGTGGGTTTGGAGCGGGGGGGGGGGGTAGTGAAATTGTTAAAAATGTGAATCCCGACTTGACCACGCCCCCAACCCGCTTTCCCCATGAAAATCCAGCCCACTAACTCTGTTTCTCTCTCCACAGATGCTGCCTGACCTGCTGAGTATTTCCAGCATTTTCTGCTTTTATTTCAGATTTCCAGCAAATATAACACCTTGTTATAGGTGTACATTGGATTAATAGAAATTCTCTTTACATGCACTGGATATAGATGAGAAACTCAACAAAAAAAATTCCTGATTTTGCTGTTTAAAGAACTACAATTTTTTTTTAATTTTTCATTCTCGGGCTGTGGACACTGCTGGCAAGACCGGCATTCATTGCCTGGTCCCGAGTTCCCCTGACAAGGTGGTGAAACAATTGCGTGGCTTGTGAGACCACTTTAGAGGGCAGTCAAGAGTCAACCATGTTGGAGTGACATATCGGGGAGACTGGGTGGGGATGGCAGGTTCCTTCCTTCCCTAAAGGACATCAGTTGGGTTTTTATGACGTGGATTTGAACTCATGTTCTACTGAGATTACTAGTCCAGTAACATAACCACTACACCAATACCTTTAATTAACCCGTTGATGCTGAGATGCAAATCACCCTCCTCAGTGAGACATCAGATGAGCGTTGAGATACTTTTCTTAATTTAATATAAAGTTTTATTGTTGGCTGATTCTCTGTAAAGTGTGCTCAATTCCATTCGATACAACTGTCTTCTTCTCCAATATAGATTCAAACACTGGAACAAAACAAAACTATAGAGGAGCTGAATAAATCTGTGAAGAAGCTGGAGAAGTTGAAGGAGGAGGTTCAAGAAAAGCTAAACTCCACAAAGTCAGAGTTGCACTTCACTGAATTTGAGGCAAAGGAGGAGCAAGATCGAGCCCGGAACATACTGGAAGCTGTGAGCAGTGAGCTTAAGACTCTCAAACAAACCCTGGAAGAAGTGGCCAAAAGAGAGAAACAGGTAGGAATACTCATCCTTGTGCTCAAGGTGAAGAGTGACAGGCGGAGAGTGGAATATTTCCCATTTCTGGCAGCACTGAGTTATTCCGTGCAAGACGTAACAGGTGTAAGTGGCGTCTCAGTGGGTAGCACGCTCGCCTCTGCGTCAGAAGGTTGTGGGTTCAAGTTCCACTCCAGAGACTTGAGCACATAATTTAGGCTGACACTCCAGTGCAGTACTGAGGGAGTGCTGCATTGTTGGTAGGTGCTGTCTTTTGGATTAGAAAAGATCCCATGGAGCTTTTCGAAGGAGAGTTCTCCCAGGGTCCTGGCCAGTATTTAACTCTCAACCAACAGACTATCTGGTCATTATTTCATTGCTGTTTGTGGGATCTTGCTGTGCGCAAATTGCCTGTGCTTCCTGCATTACAACAGTGACTACACTTCAAAAGTATTTCATTGGCTGTAAAGAGCTTTGGGGACGCCCTGACCTTGTGAAAGGAGATATATAAATGCAAGCTCTTTCTTTAACACAGACTAAACTCAAAGCACAGCTGCCAGTTCCAGGGGGTCGCAGTTAAGTATACATCGAAAAAAACAGATATGCAAAAGCTAGAAGTGTGTGACAGGCAGAAACACATTCAAGCGGCTCAAATGACACCTTGGGGTAAAGGTTACCAGGTGGTGCTGCCAGAGCGGAGCGGAGCCCAGTGGGAGGGTCAACAATCAAGTGCGAAGGGCAACGTGGCTCCGCCCTCCAAGTTCTCTCAGTTGTTAAAATTCCTCAGAAGATCAGGGGGGCCGTGAATCAGGGGCACTGACTTCTGCACCCTCACCTCGACTGTTCGATCTGCTCTCCCGTGGAGCAAGGCTCCACTCCGGCAATGCTAACTGGTAGAATCGACCTACCCCATGCTTAAAGGGTTAAATTATGAGGACATATTGCTTAAATTTGACTTGTATTCCCTTGCGTTTAGAAGGTTGAGGGGTAATCTGATCAAGGTGTTTAAAATGTTAAAACGATTCGTTAGGGTAGATACGGAGAAACTATTTCCTCTAGTGTGAGATTCCAGAACAAGGGGGCATAATCTTAAAATTAGAGCCAGGCCATTCATGGGTGAAATCAGGATGTACTTCTTCACACAAAAGGTAGTGGAAATCTGGAAAGCTCTCCCCCAAAAGGCCGTGGATGCTGGGGATCAATTGAAATTTTCAAGACAGAGGTAGATAGATTTTTGTTGGGTAAGGGTATTTAGGAATATGGAGCTAAGGTGGGTAAGCGGAGTTGAGGTACAGATCATCCATGATCTCATTGAATGGCAGAGCAGGCCCGAGGGGCTGAATGGCCTCCTCCTGTTCCTATGTTTCTATTTCCCCAGTCCTGGCACAGGACAGGGTTTTTACGAAAGGGCATATTCTTAATGCAGGGTGAATCGGGCAGCTGTGTAACGGGCCCACCCCATGCCTCCGATATTCCCCGACTGTACGTACTCCAGGATCGCAGAGACAAAAAAAATGCCCCGTTAATAGTTTATCAACAGCATCCAAGCTCTGAAGAGTGAG
This sequence comes from Squalus acanthias, assembly GCA_030390025.1. Taxonomy (NCBI): domain Eukaryota; kingdom Metazoa; phylum Chordata; class Chondrichthyes; order Squaliformes; family Squalidae; genus Squalus; species Squalus acanthias. The sequence continues at coordinate 88,400,178 of CM059436.1, read as the reverse complement.
GTATAATAAGAATAAAACCGGACAGACCACCCGGCATCGACCGGCTTCGGACACGAAAATGGCATACCCAGTCCGGTCAACACTGCAAAGACCTCCTCACTAACATCAGGGGACTTGTGCCAAAATTGGGAGAGCTGTCCCACAGACTAGTCAAGCAACAACCTGACATAGTCATACTCACAGAATCATACCTTTCAGCCAATGTCCCAGACACCTCCATCACCATCCTTGGGTATGTCCTGTCCCACTGGCAGGACAGACCCACCAGATGTGGCGGCACAGTAGAATACAGTCGGGAGGGAGTGGCCCTGGGAGTCCTCAACATTGACTCCGGACCCCATAAAACCAAAAAAAACCTCCTGCTGATTACCACCTACAGCCCTCCCTCAGCTGATGAATCAGTACTCCTCCATGTTGAACACCACTTGGAAGAAGCACTGAGAGTAGCAAGTGCACAGAATGTACTCTGGGTGGGGGACTTCAATGTCCATCACCAAGAGTTTCTCGGTAGCACCACTACTGACCGAGCTGGCCAAGTCCTGAAGGACATAGCTGCCAGGCTGGGAAGTGGCAGGTGGTGAGAGAACCAACACGAGGGAAAAACATACTTGACCTTGTCCTCACCAATCTACCTGTCGCAGATGCATCTGACCATGACAGTATTGGTAGCAGTGACTACCACACAGTCCTTGTGGAGACAAAGTCCCGTCTTCACACTGAGGACACGCTGCATCATGTTGTGTGGCACTACCACTGTGCTAAATGGGATAGATTCAGAACAGATCTAGCAGCTCAAAAGTGGGCATCCATGAGGCGCTGTGGGCCATCAGCAGCAGCAGAATTGTATTCCACCACAATCTGTAGCCTCATGACCAAGCATATCCCTCACTCTACCATTACCATCAAGCCAGGGGACCAACCCTGGTTCAATGAGGAGTGCAGAAGAGCATGCCAGGAGCATAACCAGGCGTACCTAAAAATTAGGCGCCAACCTGGGGAAGCTGCAACATAGGACTACATGCATGCTAAGCAGCGGAAGCAGCATGCTATAGACAGAGCTAAGCAATCCCACAATCAACGGATCAGATCAAAGCTCTGCAGTCCTGCCACATCCAGTCGTGAATGGTGGTGGACCATTAAACAACTAACGGGAGGAGGAGGCTCCATAAATATTCCCATCCTCGATGATGGCAGAGCCCAGCACGCAGGTGCAAAAGACAAGGCTGAAACGTTTGCAACCATCTTCAGCCAGAAGTGCCGAGTGGATGATCCATATCGGCCTCCTCCTGAGGTCCCCACCATCACAGAAGCCAGTCTTCAGCCAATTCGATTCACTCCACATGATATCAAGAAACAGCTAAGCGCACTGGATACAGCAAAGGCTATGGGCCCCAACAACATCCCGGCTATCGTGTTGAAGACTTGTGCTCCAGAACTAGCCGCGCCTCTAGCCAAGCTGTTCCAGTACAGCTACAACACTGGCAACAACCCGACAATGTGGAAAATTGCCCTGGTATGTCCTGTCCACAAAAAGCAGGACAAATCCAATCCGACCAATTACCGCCCCATCAGTCTACTCTCAATCATCAGCAGAGTGATGGAAGGTGTCATCGACAGTACTATCAAGCGACACTTACTCACCAACGCTCAGTTTGGGTTCCGCCAGGACCACTCTGCTCCAGACCTCATTACAGCCTTGGTCCAAACATGGGCAAAGGAGCTGAATTCCAGAGGTGAGGTGAGAGTGACTGCCCTTGACATCAAGGCAGCATTTGACCAAGTGTGGCATCAAAGAGCCCTAGTAAAATTGAAGTCATTGGGAATCAGGGGGAAAACTCTCCACTGGCTGGAGTCGCACCTAGCACAAAGAAAGATGGTTGTGGTTGTTGGAGGTCAATCATCACAGCCCCAGGACATCGCTGCAGGAATTCCTCAGGGCAGTGTCCTAGGCCCAACCATCTACAATTGCTTCATTAATGACTTTCCCTCCATCATAAGATCAGAAGTGGGGATGTTTGCTGATGATTGCACAGTGTTCAGTTCCATTTGCAACTCCTCAGATATTGAAGCAGTCCATGCCCGCATGCAGCAAGTCCTGGACAACATTCAGCCTTGGGCTGATAAGTGGCAGGTAACATTCGTGCGACACAAGTGCCAGGTAATGACTATCTCCAACGAGCGAGAGTCTAACCACCGCCCCTTGACATTCAACAGCATTACCATTGCCGAATCCCCCACCATCAACAACCTGGGGGTAACCATTGACCAGAAACTTAACTGGACCAGCCACATAAATACTGTGGCATCAAGAGCAGGTCAGAGGCTAGGTATTCTGTGGCGAGTGTCTCACCTCCTGACTCCCCAGAACCTTTCCAACATCTACAAGGCACAAGTCAGGAGTGTGATGGAATACTCTCCACTTGCCTGGATGAGTGCAGCTCCATCAACACTCAAGAAGCTCGACACCATCCAGGACAAAGCAGCCCGCTTGATCGGCACCCCATCCACCACCTTAAACATTCACTCCCTCCACCACCAGCGTACCGTGGCTGCAGTGTTTACCATCTACAAGATGCACTGCAGCAACTCGCCAAGGCTTCTTCGGCAGCACCTCCCAAACCCACAACCTCCACCACCTAGAAGGACAAGGGCAGCAGGCGCATGGGAACACCACCACCTCCAAGTTCCCCTCCAAGTCACACCTGACTTGGAAGTATATCGCCGTTCCTTCGTTGTCGCTGGATCAAAATCCTGGAACTCCCGACCTAACAGCACTGTGGGAGCACCTTCACCACACGGACTGCAGCGGTTCAAGAAGGCGGCTCACCACCACCTTCTCAAGGGCAACTAGGGATGGGCAATAGATGCTGGCCCTGCCAGCGATGCCCACATTCCAGGAATGAATAACAAAAAAAGTGGCTACACGCCGATTCTAAAATAATATATGCAGCTTGTATCGATGACCTTTCCTGAGCTGGAGTGGGTACCAGTAGTAGTTTTCCTGTCTCACTTGCCCAGGAGAGGGAGTGTTTTACTGCAAGATGTTAGGTCAGTGTTACTGTGAAGCAGGCTAACCTGCAGACATGCTTTGATGGAGAATTTGTACAACTTCCTCTGTACATTGTAAAGGAGAACAGGAGGGGCAGTGGGGACGATAAACATTTTACCGTCATTTTAGAGAATCGGTGGGAAAAGGGAAGTGTGGGAGATTTTCTGCGTCAAGGCAGAACCTGGGAGACCTGTGGCCTAAAAATCGGGAGGGGGGGTGGAGGCAATCTGGAGGGGAGATGGAGGCACTCGGGAGGGGAGATGGAGGCACTCGGGAGGAGGGTAGACCCCTGCTGCATCAAGCCAAACCAATTTCTGCTTCAGGTCCTAAAGCAGGCGTTAGGCCCCTGATTATCATATTCAAGGTGCCAGCTCCTGTTTTAGCGGGTCGCTAGGGACCTCTCTAAAGCGCTTGAACCAATATGGCATCAGACACATTTCCGACGCTATTTGGCCATGGGAGGCTGGCCTCTTAAATTGGACTTCTGTGTACTCAGAAAATGAGTGCAGCGAGGTCCAATTTCACCCACCTGATTTTAAGCACTTCAACACCACTGATGGAATAACTTGCTTCAACACAAGTTATTCTGTTAGGCATTCGAGCCACTTTCATCGGTCTGTCCCTAAAATCACTTCAGAGTCTGCTCACTGCAAGTTACAATTAACTGCTTATTGGTTGTGTGGGGCAGGGGGTGACCATCGAGATTCAAAAGGAACATTTGAGGCAAATTCACGAAGTCCCGCTCCTGGAAAGAGCCTTGTCCGTCAGGAGTGCCTATCAGGTGCATGTGGGGATCACCCGTTGGAGCTCCCGAGTTGCACTCCCAGAGGGCGAGGCTCCACGCCAGGAGTGCAATTTTGTAAAATAATCCTTACTTAACCTATGGCATGCTCTGAATCGCTTAATACAGTGTGATCACTCCTGGTTGTAGGTTATTTTCTATATAAGCTCTGTGTGTGTATGTTTATGTGTGTATATGTGTGTGTGAGCCTGTGTGTGTCTGGAGGGGGGAGCTCCGCTCTCCTGAAGACTGTACAATTGGAGGCATGAACTGTCCTGAGGCCCGTGTGTATCTTGTTCCTTTCTGTGGTATCTGGAAAGGCTCAACTACACATGGGGAAAAATGATGTAAAAAAAGAGGTCCAAGTTGCACAGATACAGAACGCTCGAGCAGTCTCAAATGTTCCTTCTAGGCTCTTTCTGTTCTTCAATCGCCATCAGTTCACCAACACTATAGCAAGATGAGGAATCGATTGTGTTCATTAATTGGAAACTACACCGTGTCTTTCACACCCTATATGACATTGCCCACACAACACTTGACTCCAGCTGCAAGCAAGTTAGCAGGCATCAGAAAGAAAGAACTATTTTAAAATGAGTCTGGTCAATATTTTTGTACTGCAATTTGGCTTCTCCACTTTCTATATCTTTAAGGGTTTGCTGCTTGTTACTTTCTCCCTTTCTAATTCCCAACAAGCTATAAAGTCCAGGCTGACACACCCAGTGGAGTACTGAGGGAGTGCTGCACTGTTGGAGGTGCCATCTATCAGATAAGACATTAATCTGCCCTCTCAGGTGGTTGTAAAAGATCCCATGGCACTATTCGAAGAAGAGCAGGTGAGTTCTCCCTGGTGTCCTGGGGCCAATATTTATCCCTCAACCAACATCACTAAAATAGATTATCTGGTCATTATCGCACCCTGGTTAGACCACACCTTGTATCGAACCCTGGTTAGCCCACACTTGGAGTACTGTGTGCAATTCTGGTCACCATATTATAAAAAGGATGTGGAGGCACTGGAGAGGGTGCAGAGAAGATTTACAAGGATAATACCAGAAATGCGAGGGTATACCTATCAGGAAAGGACGAACAGGCTGGGTCTCTTTTCTCTTGGTCTTTAAAATCATGAACGGTTTTGATAGAGTAGATACAGAGAGAATGTTTCCACTTGTGGGGAAGAACAAAACTAGAGGCCATCAATATAAGATAGTCACCAAGAAATCAAATAGAGAATTCAGAAGAAACTTCTTTACCCAGAGAGTGGTGAGAATGTGGAACTCGTTACCACAGGGAGTGGTTGAAGCAAATAGTATAGATGCATTTAAGGGGAGGCCAGACAAGCGTATGAGGGAGAAGGGAATAGAGGGTTATGCTGATAGATTTAGATGAGGAAAGATGGGAGGAGGCTCGAGTGGAGCATAAACGCTGGCATGGACTGGTTGGGCCGAATGGCCTGTTTCTGTGCCATATATCCTGTGTAATCCTATGCATTGCTGTTTGTGGGACCTTGCTGTGCGCAAGTTGGCTGCTGTGTTTCCTACATTACAACAGTGGCTACATTTCAAAAGTACTTCATTGGCTGTGAAGTGCTTTGGGACGTCCTGAGGTTGTGAAAGGCGCTATATAAATGCAAGTGTTTCTTTCTTTGGAATTGAGGCTCTGTCTGCTTCGAGACTTTCCATTCTTATCCGCACGCTGCCTAGCCTTCCCCCCAACGCCCCCCCCTCCCTCATTTCTGCCACACATGGAGGTCCGAGGATAGATTTGCCAGGCTCCACTGGTGGTGGGGAGTATCGATCAACCGGAGCGCAGGACAGAGAATTGGGCCCAGGGGGTCGAGCCACCCCATTCACACCACTCCCCATTTTCAAGTGTTTCACTTTATTGACCAGGACATCGAGGACATCCTGAATCGGGCAGGCTGACCGCCGTGCCCGATTCTCCAATCTGCGCTCCCATTGATCGAGGATCCTCACCAGGAGCCTCACCTCACAAACTCCACCCTCGGGCATCTTGACCCTCATCCACAAAGACAGATGAGTAACTTGTTAACAGTTCTCATGTAATCCCGATAACACAGGATATACACAGGATATACACAGGATATACTGCACAGAAACAGGCCATTCGGCCCAACCAGTCCATGCCGGCGTTTATGCTCCACTCGAGCCTCTTTCCTCAGCTAACTCTATCAGGATAACCCTTTTTTCCCTTCTCCCACATGTGCTTGTCTAGCCTCCCTTTAAAATACATACTATTCACTTCAACCACACCCTGTGGTAGCGAGTTCCACATTCTCACCACTCTCTGGGTAAAGAAGTTTCTTCTGAATTCCCTATTGGATTTCTTGGTGACTATCTTATATTGATGGCCTCTAGTTATGCTCTTCCCCACAAGTGGAAACATTCTCTCTGTATCCACTCTATCAAAACCTTTCATAATTTTAAAGACCTCTATTATGTCACCCCTCAGCCTTCTCTTTTCAAGAGAAAAGAGACCCAGTCTGTTCATCCTTTCCTGATAGGTATACCCTCGCATTTCTGGTATCATCCTTGTAAATCTTCTCTGCACCCTCTTCAGTGCCTCTATATCCATTTTATAATATGGCGACCAGAACTGCACGCAGTAGTGTGTGTGGTCTAACCAAGTTCGATATAAGTTTAGCTTAACTTGATACAAGTTTAGCATAACTTGATACAAGTTTAGCATAAGATAAAGCATAGCATAGAAGCATAGAAGATAGGAGCAGGAGTAGGCCATTCGGCCCCTCGAGCCTGCTCTGCCATTTAATGAGATCATGGCTGATCATCCAAATTCAGTACCCTGTCCCTGCTTTCTCCCCATATCCCTTGATCCCTTTAGCGTTAAAAAATATATCTATCTCCTTCTTGAATATATTTAATGAATTGGCCTCAACTGCCTTCTGTGGTAGAGAATTCCACAGGTTCACCACTCTCTGGGTGAAGAAATTCCTCCTCATCTCAGTCCTAAATTGCTTACCTCTTATCTTTAGGCTGTGACCTCTGGTTCTGGACTCCCCCGCCATCGGGAACATCCTTCCTGCATCTAGTCTGTCTAGTCCTGTTAGAATTTTATAAGTTTCAATGAGATCCCCTCTCATTCTTCTAAACTCTAGCGAATATAAGCCTAATCGACCCAATCTCTCTTCATACATCATTCCTGCCATCCCAGGTATCAGTCTGGTAAATCCTCGCTGCACTCCCTCCATGGCAAGAACATCCTTCCTCAGATAAGGCGACCAAAACTGCACACAATACTCAAGGTGTGGTCTCACCAAGGCCTTGTACTACTGCAGCAAGACATCCTTGCTCCTGTACTCGAATCCTCTCGCTATGAAGGCCAACATACCATTTGCCTTCTTAACCGCCTGCTGCACCTGTATGCTTACCTTCAGCGACTGGTGCACAAGGACTCCCAGATCTCGTTGCACTTCCCCTTTTCCCAATCTATTGCCGTTCAGATAATAATCTGTCTTCCTGTTTTTGCCACCAAAGTGGATAACCTCGCATTTATCCACATTATACTGCATCTGCCATGCATTTGCCCAATCACCCAACCTGTCCAAATCATACTGGAGTTTCCCTGCATCCTCCTCACAGCACACACGCCCACTCTCATTTGTGTTCTCTTCCCCCATTTTATCAGCATCGTTGCTATTTCCATATTCTCCATTTTCAGTTTACTTCGTACAGCACAGAAGGAGGCATTTCAGCCCATCATGCCTGTGCCAGCTCTTTGAAAGAGCTATCCAATTAGTTCCACTCCCCCTGCTCTTTCCCCATAGCCCTGCAAATTTTTCCTTTTCAATTGTACCTGACTCTCCAATTCCCTTTTGAAAGTCACTTTTGAATCTGCTTCCCCCACCCTCTCAGACAGTGCATTCCAGATCACAACAACTCGCTGCCAGAAAAAACATTTCCTCCACCCCTCTGCTTCTTTTGCCAATTATCTTAAATCTGTGTCCCCTGGTTACCGACTCTCCTGCCAGTGGAAACAGTTTCTCTTATTTATTCTATCCAAATCCTTCATGATTTTGTACACCTCTAATAAACCTCCCCATAACCTACTTTCAGTCACTTTATGTGTGCTGAGGTGATAGCAGGAGATTGGGACATTCTCTGTGGAAATTCAGGGCCTGTAGGCCAGAAATTAGAATAGAGGAATGCCATGCAACTATGCTAAAATATTTGCCTTCTGTTTACTGGAAATCCATTCGAAACTCATGAGTTGAGATGTTTTCTGCAGTTTGATGCCTGTTCTTTATGCTTTTCTATTTCTTTATCTTCTTTCGGCTTGTTTTTATAATTTCCCCATTCCCTTCCTTGCCAGATACTTTGAATGCTAGGTTTTGCATTCCTACCTAAACCACAGTGGCCTCTGTTGCCATTTCCACTATTTTGACATTAGTGGGATTAACCTCAGCTGTCCTGTGTGTGTCCAACTGTTCCTTGAATAGTTCTCGCTGTTTCTTTGTAGATTCCTGATATATTTATTGAGTTCCAGGCAACTTTCCTCAACTCCTCAAAATCTGATCTTTGAAGTACCACTAGGGTAGATATCGCCACTGCCAAAATTAGTGGGTAAATGTTTCGCATATTCCAGTGGAGTTCCTATGTTTGCATTGTTCAAGGTGTTACCCAGCATCAAGCACTTGCCCGCCTGTATCACCAGCCTGTGCACACTGAACTTCCAATGGGGATTGTCCCAACCTCCTGCTGTCACTCCATCAAAATGGCCACTTGCGCCCTTTCTCCGTGTGTTCCGCCAATCTCCCATCATAGTCACGGCAGGCAGTCAGGGCCTGTTACCTTTGGTATTACTGGGTATTACTGCCCATTCCACATATCCTCATGAGCATTTCACATTTAATGTGCTTACTGAATGCAAGATGAATCGTCGAACTTACACAGAAGGAGGCCATTCGGCCCATCGTCCCTGTGCCAGTACTAGCTCTTTAACTGGAGCTGTCTACTCTAATTCTATTTCCCTATCCTTTTCCATTGTCCTTTCATTTTTTTTCCTTTTCCAATACTTAGCCAATTCCCTTTCAAATGATGTTACAGTCTCTCCTTGTGCTAAAGTATTCTCTGTTCTAATAACCCTCTGTGTGAAAACATTTCTACTAACTTCACCCTTCATTCCTCTAAATGTGCCCCCTTCTTACCAATTCACTAACCAATGGGAATAATCTTTAAGTGTTTACTCTCTCAAACCCTGTATAATGTTGAACACCTCCATTAGCTTTCTCCTTAACCTTTTCTGATACAATGAGAAAAGCCTTTCTTCCTAACTCCAACCATGCCTTGTATCTTGTAATGAGACTTGCATATTGCCTTCTTACTTCATTCTGATTACTCTTTGATTAATGTTCTCAAACTTCTTCATCAGGACCTTCTTGCAGGAGAACCTTTGCTCTCCTGGCCGGCCTCTGTTCCACCCTCCATAATCTTAAGCTCATCCAAAACTCTGACGCCCGTATCCTAATCCTCACCAAGTCCCTTTCAGTCCTGTGCTCACTGACTATATTGGCTCCCGATCCGGCAACGCCTCAAATTTTAAATTCTGATCTTTGCATTCAAATCCCTCCATGGCCTCACCCCTCCCTATCTCTGTAACCTCCTCCAGCCCTACAACCCTTCGAGAATTCTGCCTTACTCCAAATCTTCCCTCTTGTCCATCCCCAATTTCATTCGCCACACCAATGGCTGCTGTGCCATCCGTTGTCTTGGCCCTAAGCTCTGGAATTTCCTCCCTAAACCTCTCCACTCTCTACCTCTCTCTCTTTTAAGACACTCCTTATAATCTACCTGTTAGGGTAAACCGGGAGAGCTTCTTCTCCCTGAGACGGACCCTCTGATATAAAGGGTCGACGTCTGCCTTATTCCCAATCAATCGCTCGGAGTCCGGAGGTTCGTTCAGTAACTTTATTACAAGTCGACAGGGGAAACACTCATCCGGGGACGAATGCTCTCCGATCGCTGAAAATCCTCTACCTTATATACAGTATTTGTTCTGAGCCGTGGCTATTGTCCCACAATTATTTACATTACATATATACATTTCTTACATCCTACAGGTGGTTTCGGGTGCAAATAGTTGGTTTCGTGTGCAAATTCTTGCAGTCCGTGTGCACATTAGTCTTGCAACTCCAAGGTTAAATTTAAGTAAATCCAATTAAACTGCTTTGAAAGATTTCACCATAGCAACCGCAACTCCAAGGTTATTTCTAATATTTTACTCAATTAGTGATTTGTGGTGTGTAGTCTTGACCACGTTACATCATACTTCCCCCTTTTAAACTTGTTCATAACCACTCTTTATATGGTTGGATATATGCTTGGTTCCTTAATTTCCTCATTTTAGCTCTTTTAACCCTTTCACTACCTCTTTGACCAACCTGTCCTAATATTTTCCTTATGTGGCTCGGTATCAATTTTTGACTGATACACTCCTGTGAAGCGTCTTCTGACATTTTACTACATTAAAGGCGCTATATAATTGCAAGTTGTTGTTTTTTGCTATTGCCACTTACTTTTTAACCTGTCTTTTTCAATAGAAACTGGTTGTGATCCTACTTTGAATAGGCTGTGAAAGGGATCTCTCAGTGGGATACACTTTAACTTTGCCCTGATAAGTTTGATGGTGCTTTGGTCTAAAGTTAGACCTTTAAGTGTGTGTACGTATTAACCGGGTGATTAACATAACGTCGTACACTTGTTGTTTCAGCTGGTGAATTTCAGAGAAGTTGTCTCACGGATACTGGGCCTGAACGTTAACGCTCTTGCACTTCCTGACTATGAAATAATCAAAAGACTTGAGAGGCTGGCCCAAGCTCACCACTCTTCCGCAGTGACTGCTCTGTGCCTCGAGAACTCGATGGGTAAGCTACACCAAGGCTATGCGGCAGGATATGAGGCCAGGCAAAGGTTGGCCGCCAGTCTGAACCATCCAGGCCCCAAGCCAATGACCGCATTGCCAGCACGAAGACTGAAGAGTGGCTCATCATAAGAGGCCTAGCAGCTTTGTAGATCTGAGTTATATTGGTAATGGAGTGCTGTTACTGTGCAAAGTCCGAATAGTGTTCATATTGATTATTTAAAAATATCACCACCTTTCTGCAGCTTTCTATTCCCGTGATGACCTCCCAAACATAAACCTAAATGGTCAGCCGTGGCTCAGTTAGTAGCACTCTCGCCTATGTCAGAAGGTCGTGGGTTCAAGTCCTGCTCCAGAGACTTGAACACATAATCTAGGTTGACACTCCCAGTACACTACTGAGGGAGTGCTGCACTGTCAGAGGTGCTGTCTTTCAGATGAGTTGTTAAACTGAGGCCCCGTCAGCCCTCTAAGGTGGACGTAAAAGATCCCCTGGCACTATTTCGAAGAAGAGCAGGGGAATTCTCCTGGCCAATATTTATCCCTCAACCAGCATCACTAAAACAGATTATCTGGTCATTATCTCATTGCTGTTTGTGGGAGCTTGCTGTGCGCAGATTGGCTGCTCCGTTTCCTACATTACAACAGTGACTACACTCCAAAAGTTTTTCTGTGAAGCGCTTTGGGACGTCCCGAGGTTGTGAAAGATGCTATATTAATGCAGCTTCTTTCTTTCTTATCTTTCCAAATGACATTTCTAACATGCTGCTCACCCGCAGGAGGATGTCGGAGGCAAAATGGTGGAGGCTGAGCAGGAAGGAGGAAGGGGAAGGTGGGAGGCGGGAGTAGAGGAACAGCCAAAGAGAAGGGCTCTCAAAGCAGGCAGTGAGGCAGCTGGGCAGAAGAATCCAGGGAGTTCCAGAGCGCAGCGGCGTAGAGGCTGAACGCGTGGTCACCAGCTGCGGAACGAGAGTAACCAGGTGTCCAAGGAGTTGCAGGGCTCATGCAGGGTACATGTAGTTGGAGGAGATTTCTCAGGTAGCGTGGGGGCAAGGCTGTGGAGGATGTCCGACAAGTGCAGATACCCATCGACACGTTTAGGCGTCTCCAAACTGCTGAGAAAGCCGTCTGGTTAGAGGTTCTCTTTGCCCACTTATGGAGGTGACACGCTCTCCCCCTACGAGCACCCTTCACTTACCGAAGTCCAGAGAGCTCAGGCAAGAGACTGGGCTTGTGGATCCCACAAGTCCTTCCAGGGCTGCTGCAGGAGTTTAACTAGGTAAAACTGCACAGCTTACCAGCTGTTTGTATAGCTAGGGCCCCCTTACCCATTAGGGCATACAAGATTATCTGGAGCTGAATGGGAAGGATCCCAGCTCCAGTACCAGGTTCCATTAAAGAATCGGGCTGCCTGGTCAAACATCAATAATGGACTGATCTTCCAATGCCTCAAATTTAAAATTCTCATCCTCGTGTTTAAATCCCTCCATGACCTCGCCCCTCGCTATCTCTGTAACGCCCTCCAGCCCTGTAAGTCTCCGATTATCTCTCCGTTCCTCCGACTTTGGCCTCTTGGGCATCCCCCCTCCCTTTGTTCCACCATTGATCTTTCGCCATCTGACCCCATACCCTGAAATTCTCTCTCTAAACCTCTCCACCGCCCTCTCCTCCTTTACGACCCTCCTTAAAATCCACCTCTTTAACCAAGCTTTTGTTCAACCCCCTAATATCTCCTTCTTTGTCTCGCCATCCATTTTTGTCTGATTACGCCTCTGTGAAGTGTCTTGGGACGTTTTTCTACAGTAAAGGCTCTGTATAAATGCGCTGTTCCCATTAGAAGTGCGGCAGTTCTGCCTGGCCTACATATCGAATTACAGAGTCAATGGAGCTTGGAGCAGAGGGGTGATGGGCACGTGGGACTTTGTGTGGCTGAGGACACAGGGCCTTGGCATTCTCAATGAGTTGCAATTTATAGAGGTGTGGAGCGCAGTTGGAGAAGTTGAATCTCGATCTGATAATCTCAACGGGGATGAACTTCCTCATTATTTCTGGCAGAGAAAGGAAGCAAGTGCTGCAAGAGGTAACTTGGAGGAGTTTGGGGCAGAGGTAGACAGGATTGCTGAGTCAGGTGGATGTGCAGCCTGGGCTGGTCCTCCTCCTCTTCATCATCATCCTCTTCCTCCTTATCATTCTCCTCCTCCTCCTCCTCTTCATCATCATCCTCTTCCTCCTCCTCATCATCATCCTCCTCTTCATCATCATCATCCTCATCCTCATCATCATCATCAGAAAACTACTAGGCACTTGGTCTAATTGTTAAACAAAGCTTTAATCAACTATTTTTCAACATGGAGATCTAGTTGTGTCCTTCACTAGTTCCTATTGAGGAATGTCCTAAGCAAGCTGGGCCCATGCCCGAGTATTTATACTCTCCCTGGACAGCGCCACCAGCAGGCCGCCCAGTATTACTTCATACATGAATGACAAGATTCATTTCAATCATCATCTCCATATGCAACAAAGGGAAAGAAAGCCCCAGGTTATCCTTCTCCTCCTCCCCAGCAGCATCTTCCTCCATTGCTGTGGTGGATCTGCAGGAAAGGATAGCAGAAGGTAAGAATGGGTGACGCCCTCGTGATGAAGGAGACCCAGAAAGTGGATGGAAGGCCTGGGTACTGCAGTGCTACTGGGGGCTGCCCGGGCGACGTTATGGCGGCTCAGTTCCTAACCTGGTGCCGGCAAGATACCACCGACCTCGGTATCAGCCACAGCAATAGCCGCATTCGTGCCCATGAGCTGCCTGGCCTTGTCCTCATAGGGGGTGATGGGTTTGAAGATGGGAATGCTCCCTCCAGTGTGCTGCCTTTTCTAGGCATTGTGCACCAACTTCTCCTGCAAAGAAATAAGTAAATAAGAGCATGGCCAGCAGTTAAGGTGTGTGTGGCAAGTGGCATGGAAGAGGTGGAGTAATAGGTGGGAGTGTGAGTGTGTGTGGGGAAGGGAGCTGAGCCATGGGATAAGCAGCACAGCTCCTGAGATGGCAGCCAAGGAGGTTGATGGAGTCAAGGCCAGAGGCACATAGGTACTGGCAGGGACCAAAGAGGGTGTTCGGTTCTGTCACCAATTTTAAACTTTTGAAAAAAATTCATTCTTGAGATGTGGGCATCGTTGGCAAGGCCGGCATTTACTACCCATCCCTAGTTGTCTTGAGAAGGTGGTGGTGAGCCTTCTCCATAAACTGCCGCAGTCCGTGTGTTGAAGGTACTCCCACAGTGCTGTTAGGGAGGGAGTTCCAGGATTTTAACTCGGCAACAATGAAGGTACCCTGATGTATTTCCAAGTCAGGATGCTGTGTGACTTGGAGGGGAGATTGGAGGTGGTGGTGTTCCCATGAGCCTGCTGCCCTCGTCCTTCTAGGTGATGGAAGTCACGGGGGAGGGAGGTGCTGCCGAAGAAGCCTTGGCAAGTTGCTGCAGTGCATCCTGTAGTACACACTGCAGCCACGGTGCGCCGGTGGTGGAGGGAGTGGATGTTTAAGATGGTGGATGAGCTGGCAATCAAGCGGACTGCTTTGTCATGGATGGAGAAGAATTAGAGTGTCTTAAACAAGGAATGATGAGATGTGGGATTGCCATTGCAAGGCAACGAGCCTGTCCAGAATTTTGGAGGTTGGAGTTAGGGCAGTAGTCGGAGAGAATGGATGGCTATGGGGTTGTATGGATACTCCTGTGTAGCACTGATGGCAATGTTGCTGCATGTGTTAGGCAGAGTTTAACCTCTAGCTTTGGACAGAAAATCAGTGTTACTTTCTTACCCTTATGGTGGAAAGGTCAGTACAAACTCCTGTGCCAGTAATTTCCACGGGGTTTCCCTGATCTCCCATCATGACTTTGGTGGAAGATTGGCGGAAACCCCGGAGAATCAACGGGAATTCTACCCCCTGGAATGTTGCTCTCTGGGTTTCTTCATTACTTTACTGCCTTGTAAAATCACTGTTATCCATTATTGTTGGCCCCAAAAGCAGTGAATATCGATAATTAAACATGACTTATTTGGAGGAGAAATTTGGCATTTTAGGCTTTCCACAGATTTTTGATTTTTCTGTTTGTTTAATGATTTTCATTTGCTCGATTACATGTAATAATTATGAGTTCCATAATTTCTCTTTATAATCCTGAAATCTACACACTATTTGTAATTAAAAGAATGATTTTCTGTTTTTTTCACCCATAAAACACATCTGAGGGACATTCCTGGCAGGGATTGGGGGCCATGCTCACAGGGAACACAGGTTGGTGATGGGGCAACGTAGCCCCAATTCTCCAACGCACACTCCCTCCAAGTGTGGCCCCTCCACTGGAGGTGCTTAACTCTGGAATTACCCCCCTGCAGAATGTCCACAGCCACTATCTGGCATTCAGTAACTCGACATTCAGAATATTTTAACCTTTTTTAATTTCCATGCAGAAGTGCCATTTATGTAACTTTGTGAACAAGGCACCTGAACTGTGTCCTTATGGTGAAATAAAATTTGTGAATAACCTTTTGATTTACTTTGGAGCTCGTTTATAACATTTTTGAATGTCAACAATGCTACGTGGTATTTGAAAGTTGAAAAGTGAATATAATGAAATAAATCACACAGGGCATCTGTAATTGGTGTAATTATATTGCATTGCACCCATAACTTTCTAATGAAAAATTATTTCCAATCCGAACATGACAATAGCATACATTATCAATAGACACAGAGAACAGTAATGTTATTGCAAATGTAGATAAAATATTGTTTTTTATCTGTATTTTTTGTGGAGAATTTAATTAAATTTAATAATACCTCCACATGTATACATGTTTGATAGACCTTGAAACAGTTGTAATAAGTTGGCTCTGAAGGACTCAAAATGCTTTACCATTGTTGTGTAACTTAGAACAATTTCTTCTCCAGAGAATGTGGCCTGGAAGGAGGCATTGGTGCTTTTTAAAAACGCACTAATAGAACTTTAAGGCCCTCTTAGACATGAGGACATTCTTCTTCCTGGGGCATTCATGGCCTCTTTGGAAAGATGCTCATCACCATTTGTTTATTCAGCACCAGAGACGTTCAACACTCCTGACTGCAAATGTAGTTCATGCAGTCCCCAGCCCATCGCCACTAAGGAGGCATGCATGGGATTGCTAGCACAACAGTCCATGCCTTAACAGGTCTTTACAGACTCTTTACAGGAGCTCCAGGACACCTTTTCAAGGTAGTGCAGTTGCTACTACATCTCTTGAGAAGTCCAGTTGAGTAAGCTGTCCAGTGCTGGCACCCCTTGCCCTTCCTGAGATGGTTTCCAAAGATTAAATTGAACACACAGGACACGGAGAAAGAAGTGCTTGTGATGGAAGGGGATGGGCTGCTTCAGATGCAAACCGTAGAGCAGGTTCCTCCAATAGAGGAAAATAAAAGTTTTTCTTCTCTTTCTTTGCCTCTCCCAGGAGGTTGCATGATTGAGGGAGAGGAGAGAGGGTTGATGGTGAACATGGGCTGCACTATGTCTGGATGGGGCAGACTTAATAGACTGGATCTCAACTCATTTCTTCTACCTTTCGCACTGTTTTCTGGGTGGAGTGGCACTTCCTCACAAAGGCAGATGACATGGGTGCACCCGGTGAAGGCTCAAATACCACAGCACCCACTGAAGGTGGGCCTTGGAGGTTGCGTTCAGTCCCCTCAGATTGAAGGATCTGCGAAGAGTCTGGCAGCAACCTCCTCACACCTGCACACAGGCTAGTCCTTCCTTTCCAGAGTCACCATAGAGGATCAGTGGGGCTGGAGGCCTTCGGGCTCCCGAAGGTGGTGGCTATTATCAGGGGCATTTCGGAACCAGAAGTACATTGGGACCTTGTTGCCCGGAAATATAGAGGGAGGAGGGAGAGGAAAATGGGCCTCGATATTTCAATTACTGAAAAAACTGCTGCACTCGCAGCATTTATTAACTGGCAGATTTTACTCACTGCTCTGCTTACATTATTTTGATTTGTTGCTATTTTATCAGTATGAAATTTGAGGGGCAAGATATTTGCATGTACAAGTGTGATGCCAAAACGTGATATAAATGCGTGCTGACATACCATTCTAATGGCAGGAGCTTCATGCCATGAAATATACAATCTGCAGCGGTGGAGCTGCGTCTCTTTAAGACCAACAAGTCTAACTGTTGTTAAGTAAACACAAGCTCAGGTCACTCAGAGTTTAATTGTTTGGTCAAGGAACTTTGCAAATTATATATAGTGCCTTACGTAACAAGATTTTTTTCTGTTTAAAAAAAAAAATCATTTTGCATCTGCAACAAATAGTGAAGACCATTTTTAATACTCTAATAGATAGTTTATTACTGATTTATCTATATATTTAGCTGCCTAATGCAGGTATTTAAATGAATATCACAGTTTTGGTTCTAGTTAATAAAATTATATTTACTGGAATATAGAACTGTTATACAATACTAATTCAAATGGAATAAAAACTAATATTTTTTATTCTTCATTACCTAAACATACAGTTTGATTTCATCAATTTTCTCTTTAAAAGGTAATTTTAAAGCCTCAGGGAGGAGTTAGCACTACATCATTATAATTATGGTAATAATATTCTTATTTAAAATCTTTAATTTAAAAAAATGTGGATTATGGACTCAACTATTTTTAACTGCAATGACTACTTGGGAAAAAGTGGTTTAATGCTCTGAGGGAGCATCACGGTATGTAGATTTTATCACATCAGTGTCAGTCCTGTGTTATTTGCACTCCCTTAAATCTTTTTATATTCAATAATATTTTTTCTTGCAGGTGCTGCATCTTCATTTCTTTTCCCACATAATCAAAGAGTGGAAAAGGCAGTGTTTAAAATCTAATTCCCAGTACCAATCATGTTCAATTTATATAGGTGAGTGAAATTTTACCATTTTTAGACAAAGCTAATTGATCTCCTTTGTCATTGCATACGAGGAGTCAAGACTGAGAGTGCAAAATATTAGCGCTGGACATTTAGCGCCCGGTGCGGAGGTACCGCCGCGGCCACTAAATTCGGCTCACCGCCCCAGAGAGGAAGTGGAGCGATATCTCGGGCGCTTCACTTCCTCCCAGTGTGGTGTCGGGGGCGCAAAGCGCTTGAACGCCGGAGCGCTACGCGGCTGCTCCACGTAGCGCTGACAATTTTCACCGTCCCTCCCCTTCCGTTAAAGGGGAGGGATGCTGCGAGCTCTGCAAGGCCTCCGATGGCCCACACTAGGCCACCAGGGCGGCGTGGTGCCGTGCCCGCCGCCCGGCACCGAGACGGCGGCCACGGACCACGCCAAGGGCCGCCACGAAGGACCGACCTGGAGGTCGGCCAAAAGAAGATTATGGCTTCGCGGGTCACGGCTGCACCTCCCCTTTAAATACCGCCCCGCGAGCGGAGGTCGGCCCGGTTCGCGACCTGTGAGGCTGGCGCTGACATCGCCTGCGGCAGCCTCGCATGGCACAGCCGAATTTCTGCCGCGGGGCGGTAAGGGGCCTCAGCAGTGCCCCGCCGAATTTCTCAGGAGGTGCTATTATCGCCCCCCGGAGGCGCTAACGGCAGGCGCAAAGGAGCCAAGTTTTGCCCCCCTGAGCATAGTCATCAGGTGAAACGAGGTTAGAGGGTGGGGCGAATTAGAACAGGGCACACAGATATAATTCAGTCTCCATTTTAGGCATACATTATGTCCTTATTTTCACATTGCCATTATAAATTTCTATTTCCATATTTCCAATGGAAACATCCTACCCAGCTGAGCAGGCAGACAGTGCCTCAGTTTAACATCTCATCCAAAAGACGGCACCTCTGACAGTGCAGCACTCCCTCAGCACTGCACTGGAGTGTCAGCCTAGATTATGTGCTCAAGTCACTGGAGTGGGCCCACGAACCCACAACCTTCTGACTCAGAGGTGAGAGTGCTACCAACTGAGCCACAGCTGCCAATCAGCCAGTAGGTTTACCTTTTTTTAAAAAAAACACTAGAAATCTTTTTGCAAGACGCAGAATCTTTTTTGACACTGTTTCCAATGTCTTTGTATGTGATACGGTAAGATTTAGTAAGGCTCGAACACCACTCAATTGTCTCTATTAGGTACGTTTGTGGCAACAGCTCATTAGATTTCAAGAAATTTAAAAAAATCATTGAGACTAACACCGTCGGTGTATGAAACTGACAGAAAAAGCAGTGGAAACGTATCTCTCCCTCAAAGTATTCTCTTCTCTTCGAGTTCCAGGTGTTTAGTCAGATACAATCTGTTACTCTATTCTCTATACTGGAATTTGCAGGGGAAAAGGGATTGGGCCTTCTTTGGACCATGGATATCAAAATCAGTCGGAGTATTCAAATATAATGATGGGCTGCATCCAAGAATTTTGGAAAAAAAAGTACGTTTATGTTGTGCTTTTTGACAACATGTCAGTTGTGATTTAAGATGTTCGCATGCTTTATATGTTTATTCTTGTAGGCTGTAAATAATTATATGGTCGATATATAATTACGCTTCTGTTTTTGTCAGTATATGTAATTATTATTAGAGTGTCAGCTGTGGCTCAGTGGGTAGCACTCTCGCCTCTGAGTCAGAAGGTTGTGGGTTCAAGTCCCACTCCAGGGACTTCAGCACAAAATCTAGTCTGGCACTCCAGTGCAGTGCTGAGGGAGTGCTGCACTGTTCGAGGTGCCGTCTTTCGGATGAGATGTTAAACCGAGGCCCCGTCTGTCCTCTCGGGTAGATGTAAAAGATCCCATGGCACGATTTCAAAGAGGAGGGGAGTTCTCCCCACTGTCCTGGCCAATATTTATCCTTCAACCAACATCATTGAAACAGATTATCTAGTCATTATCGCATTGCTGTTTGTGGTAGCTTGCTGTGCACAAATTGGCTGCCACATTTCCTACATTACAACAGTGACTAGACTTCAAAAGTACTTCATTGGCTGTAAAGCTCTTTGGGACATCCTGAGGTCGTGAAAGGCGCTATATAAATGCAAGTCTTTTTTACTTTTTAATGTAGTATGCTTCAGTACAATTATGTATTGTGTCAAATCACTGAGCAATAAGGGCTGTACACTGCTCTATTGCTGTGAATGATTTTCTCTTCTACTTTTGTTTGTTGAGATAATGAGTAGCAATAAAATGATCCAACACAATATAGAAAAACACGTACAGCCCTGGTTGTAAATTTAGTCACACTTAACAATTTCAAACGGATGCAAGCTTGCCTCTCAACACTGCAGACCTGCTGTGGAAAGTGCTGTAAGGTGAGAGCCAGTTTACATTTCATTAAACTACAAATTGCCGTGAGGAAAGCTCTTGTGTTGGAGAGCCTGCCCTCGAAATATGGAAATCTTAAAAAAAGACCCATCGATCAACAATACATAAATCTGAATGCAGCAAGATTTTGGTCAGTTAAAAAAAAATTGACGTTCAAGTAATGGCTGCCTCTGGGCTCTTGTGCATCCACCCATCCCTCGTCCCATCATTGGCAGCCATGCCTTCAGCCATCTAGAAATTACATTTCTATAATAATTAGCATTTTAAACGATACCCAGTCTAAAGAACTGCAGAGATAGGAGGGAGAAAGACAGCAGTATCTCCCTGAAGGGGGGATTACCCTCCCCGATTCCTGCAATCTAATTTTGCAGCAAGGTCTTTAAGAACTCGAATAAAAAAAATCATAGTTACCAGCAGATGATTCTGCGTAAGAGCTCCACTCAAACCTGTCACACAGGCGGCTGGAGTCTCTTTTCATGCCCTAGTTTAGCTTGTTGCCACATTCCATGCTGGGTAATGGCTTCCAACCATTGAGAGCACAAAATAGTTTCCCTTCTGACGAGTCTCAGTAATACCTGCCAAGCTGAGTGCCTTAATTTATGTGATAAACAAGACCAAGACTTTGACGGGTAGGGATATAAAATAATGTATTATTTCTACCGCTCATGCCTATTTAATATATACGTTTTATAAGATAAATTAGAGGGGACATCAATATTGATTAAGTTTGGTGCATGTGAATTGGAGTCTACTCTAGGATGGGAACACTGAATTTGCACTTTGAACTCCATCTTCTCAGTCTTGGTCTGTTACATTATGTGTAGGAAATGGTACAGTGTGGTACAGTACACTATGTTCTATGCTGCAACGCCATTATTAAGTTAGGGTCCAGTACATTTTGTTTGTTCAGCTGGAATACAAAAGCGTCTGGTGTGCCAAGCTAAGTGGCACTGGGGTTCCTTTGAAGTGCTAACCTGATGGGCTGGGATCACTGCTAACAGGTGAACGTTACTGTGAAGAATGATGTGTGGACAGAGACTTTTGTCATCTTGGCTGCAGGTGGCTAGTATAAGCAGGTTTGTCCTTCTTGGACCGTGCTACGTTATTGTTGGGTCTGATGTTTGATGGTCATTATGGGCAAGAAGTGCTTTTACATGTGGTCTTTAAGACTGATTTCTCCATGCTGTAAAAATCAAACGTTCAAAGGATTTTGTTTCTCTGTAGTTCACACGCATTCCAGTCATGCTGTACCTCAAAGGGAAATAAACTCAAAGGCTACTTACCGAGCGTGGAGCTTGTTGTGAGATCAATAATCATTTGAAAAGAGGGCATCCAATTAAAAGTCTGAAACAATTGTTTTCTCGCATTTGTGCTTAACTCTTTCTTTTTTGGACTAGCAATTATTTCCTACACCTGATGTACATTTTGTATATCATAGAGATGATTTCGTCACCAAGTTTGCAATCTTAGATTTAGACACAAACCTTCCGCTTTAGTGCCCCATAGGCAGAGCTTGGCGTGACGGACGCATACCAAGAATTCAACCACGGGCTGCATGATTTTCCATCTATTGTGCTTCATAAACGTTACTCCTTAGACTTAGACTAGTACTTAAACTGGACTTAGACTAGTCTTAGACTTAGTTTAGACCAGTGTCGACCAATACAGTAACCACTAGCCACATGTGGCTACTGGGAATCCAGATGTGGCTAATTGCATTTCTGATCAGTAAATTAAAAATGAGTAATAAACACAGTGTGCATTTTCGCACAGTGCGTGCATGTCAACTTTAACCTTTTTATGCATTTGTTGGTAAAATGGTAAGACAAAAAGCAGAGCGTGCGAGTGTTTTTTGATTGTTGAGAGTGCTTTACTTACTTGGTCACTGAATGGTGGTAGATGTTTGTTACGTAAATATACACACGTGAAGTACATTTACCTGGATTGTGTGACTATGTAAGGCGTTTCCTATTAAAATTATTGCATGTGGCTAAAACGGTGTCAGTGATTTTTATTGGACAACACTGGTCGAGACTTTGGCTGGGAATTTCCTCGTAGATGACCCCCCCTCCACCGCCATAACTTCAACAGAACCGTGGCGGAAACTACCGTTCCGATGCCTAAATGGGGTTCCCATTGCACTTCTGGAGAAGTTACGGTGGGGGTGTAGGAGGAAGTTTTCAGCCTTAAACTTAGATTTGAAATTGGATTTAGACATAGACTTGGATCTGAATTTGATTTCAATTTCCGTGTGCCAAGCAACGAACGGCATAAAGATTCCTACCAGATGTCTCTTTCCCTGCCAGGTGGTATCCATCGGCTCTGCTTCTCATTCTTCCCTCTGACCGTTAGGCATTGTCCTCTGCTCCATAGGTGGCCTACCAAGTGGGTGTCAGCTGTGGCTCAGTGGTAGCACTCTCACCTCCGAGTCTAAAAGGTCGTGGGTTCAAGCCCCACTCCATGAGACATGAGCACATAATCTAGGATAACACTTCAGTGCAGTACTGAGGGAGTGCTGCACTGTCAGAGGTGCTGACTTTCAGATGAGTTGTTAAACCAAAGCCTCGTCTGCCCTCTCAGGTGAACGTAAAAGATACCATGGCACTATTGGAAGTAGAGCAGGGGAGTTCTCCCGAAGTCCTGGCCAATATTTATCCCTCAACCAACATCACTAAAACAGATTATCTTATTGCTGTTTGTGGGATCTTGCTATGCACAAATTGGCTGACGTGTTTCCTACATTACAACAGTGACTACACTTCAAACGTACTTCATTGGCTGTAAAGTGGTTTGGGACGTCCTGAGGTCATGAAAGGCGCTATATCATTGCAAGTTCTTTCTTTCTTCTGTTTCCAATCCAGTTAGCTTAGAACTCTTGAGAGCAGTTCCCTCATGATCTGTCTCAGGTACACATGCCTTCTTCGTCTATTTGGTTCTCAGTCTGTCAATCTATTTGTTTGTTTAGAATATTTTTGTCTGGTTCATAATATTCTAATTGCTCAGCCAAGGCAGTATAAACAGATTTAATTCAGGGAATGCATCTGGGAAGCAGAAGATACCTTTTGAGCAGTGAAATGTAAATTCTCATCAGTCCAGTTATCAAACTTCTCTTATTTGGAGCATTTCAGATTTCAGCATTTCCCCTTCACCTAAATGAGGCTGGAATTATCCTTTACATACCTTTAAACTCACCAAACGATGTCGGATTCATGTTCAAACCTAGTGTCCATTTCTGGCACAACACCGCCCAAATTCACAGACTCCAAAATCACCAAGACTCTGGTTGGTTTCAGTTTGGGTGCAAGTCCGAGAGTCTTTAATCTGTGCCAGAGTGGATGAACGGGCAGTTTCCCCAGACTGGGTACACTCCCCTCCACTTACAGCAAGTGCGTTGATGGTAACACGATTCGTCTGCTATAAGAAGTGGACGGTACTTGTTATTACAACGACAACACTCGTAGTTGGAGGGAGGCACCGACTGCAGTGTGTGTTTTGGGAAGCAGGGAAGCTACAAAAGAAAATTGGTGCCTGCAAGAGGGTTAAACAGCGCATCATGTAGGAACATATGGAACTCTTAGGAACATAGAAACAGGAGGAGGCCATTCAGCCCCTCAAGCCTGTTCCGCCATTCAATTAGATCATGGCCGATCTGTAACTTAACTCCATCTACCCGCCTTGGTTCCGTAACCCTTAATACCCTCGCGTAATAAAAATTTATCAAACTCAGTTTTGAAATTTTCAATGACCTTTTTGGGGAGAGAGTTCCAGATTTCCACTACCCTTTGTGTGAAGAAGTGCTTCCTGACATCACCCCTGAACGGCCTAGCTCTAATTTTAAGGTTATGCCCCATTGTTTTAGACTCCCCGACCAGAGGAAATAGTTTCTCTGTTTCTACCCTATTTTTCCCCCATGGCTCTTGTGTAAGGAGGCTGATCTCAATGAATTACCTATTCTTCGGGGCTCTTAGCTGTTCCCCGCGGGAAGGGGCCTACTTGTTCCCATCTGGAAGCTGGCACCCCTCATCTCACTCGCCTCCAGTCTGGTCTCCAGTCTTGACTGAGTCGGGGAAGCGGGAACTCCTAGCAGAGGGAGAGTCCAGACCCCCCTCCCCCTGTGGATGCCCCATGGTGTCATTGACCTTGTAAGAGGCGAACAGAGGATCAGCCCCTAACAAGGCCGGCCAGGAAACCCCAGAATCGGTGGGGATCCCGCACGCCCTGGTCCCTGCTCTGTTCTGATGGAGCCTAGTGGAAACCCCCGGGAAATTCAAAGCCCTCGGGGGAAAAATACATCGCCGGGGCACTAAAAGGTTAGCGCCCCTCCCCCGTAAATTCAGTGGTAGCACCCCAAGAAGGAGGTGGAGCGCTACTTGCCACCGCATCATTGCAGACCTCTTCCCCTGATTAAAGGGGAGGGGCCTAGCGCTGCGCGCATCAGGGCCCTGCTGGGCCACCGGGGAGCTGGGTACCATGAAAACAGCCCGGTATTCAAGAGGAGTGCTGGGCTGAGCGATCGCGGCCGGCACCCCGCATACAAATGTTAAAGATGGGCAGGTGCTGGCAGTCGGCCAAAATAAAAATGGCTGCCCGAAACCTGCCCTTTAAGTAGCGTCACCGAGCGCTAGGATATTTGTGCCCCACGGGGGCGCTAACGAGAGGCACAAAGCAACCCAATTTCTCTCCCCCTTAGTGTTTAAGACAGCATCTTAATTAACGGGCAGGAAAAGACCAGCTGGTTCACCAAGCCTGACCCCCACCCCCTCACCCCCCACAGTCATGTAATCTCCTGGGAGAGGCAAAAAACAGAGAACAAACCCAATGGGAGATGGGACTATAAGGGAAAAAATACTGTAGAAAATTCCTCTCCGACCTCCGCAGGTGATCAAAACCTGTCCAGGAGATCACATGGACCAAGTATTGTCTATAAAGACACTTGCCTTCTATATGATGCGGTCTCATCTGCAGTCAAGAACCGGTCCAGCTCCCTCTTAAAGGTGTGCAGAGTGTCAGGAGAAAGAAGTTACAACTTGGACACCAAGAGCTGACTTGATAATAGAGACCGTGAATTCTTCTGAGTCTAAGCAGTTCCCATTGGGAAGATGTGATGAGTTGTCTCTGGTAGCCTGCCATTCATCATATTTCCAAATGATATTGATGAGCGTGTTTTGTCAAAATATTTCTTTTGTTGCTGAATCAGGAGAGAAAAAACAAAGGGGCGCGATGATCAGTTGCGTGACAGAGCAGAAGAATTCAACTCAACAACAACAACTTGCATTTATATAGTGCCTTTAATGTAGTAAAATGTCCCAAGGTGCTTCGCAGGAGCGTCATCAAACAAAATTTGCCATCGAGCCACATGAGATATTAGGACAGGTGACCAAAAGCTTGGTCAAAGAGGTAGGTTTAAACCAGCATCTTAAAGGAGGAGAAAGAGGCACAGAGATTTAGGGAGAGAATTCCAGAGCTTAGGGCCTAGGCACGGCCGCCGATGAGTGATGAAAATCAGGGATGTGCAAGAGGCCAGAATTGGAGGAACGTGGCGGTCTCGGAGGGTTGTAGAGCTGGAGGAGGTTACAGGGCTAGGGAGGGCCATGGTGTGATTTGAAAACAAGGATGAGAATTTTAAAATCGAGGTGTTACCTCAAATCAAAGAGACCTACTAAGAATGAACAGCTTGGCCAATCAATGGGAGATGGGACTATACATTGAGTAATGTAAGATAATGAAAAAGCAGACAGGGGATTTCCAGTCTTAATTAACTAGGCACAGGATAAGCAAATGATGACCAAAGATTCAAAGTACCATTCCAAGTGGTAAAGATTGTCTACAAAACATTAGTGAGACCACCCATGGAGTATTGTGTCCCGCTCTGGTCAGTGAACTCACCAAAAGGCATTACGACATTGGAAAGGATTCAAGATACAGTAACAAAGATATTTCCAGGTTGTAGATCACTGAGCTACTGGAAAGACTAATGCCCTGTTTTCACCACAAAGAGAAATAAAATCAGGCTGGAAAGAAACATGATCCAAGTTTTAAAAACGAAAATCGCAAAATCTGATAGCACATATGTAAAGAGAGAACTTTATAAAGTGCTTTTCAGTTCCTCTGGACGTTCCATAAGTGCTTCACAGCCAACAAATTACTTTTGAAGTTTAGTCTTTTTTGTCGTCAAACACAGCAGCCAATTTTCACAAAGCAAGATCCCACAAACAGCAAATCAGATAAATGACCAATTAATTAGTTTTCAGTGGTGTTAATTGATGAATGTTGGCCATGGCACCTCCCTAGCTCTTCTTGAAATAGTGCTACGCTATCTTTTACATCCAACTAAATTGACAAGTGGGAGTCTCAGTTTATTGTCTTATCCAAATGGCAGCACCTCTGATAATACTAAATTCCCTAAATAATGCATTGAAGTTTTAAAAATTCAGTTTAAAAAATCTGGAAATAAAAAGCTGGTACCAGTAAAAGTGACCATGAAGATGTCAGATTGTCATAAAAACCCAACTGGTTCACTAATGTTTTTCAGGGAAGGTAATCTGTTGTCCTTACTCGGTTCAGTCCAAAGTGGTTAACTCTTAATTGCCCTCTGAAGTGGCCTAGTAAGCTACTCAGTTGTACAAGGGCAACTAGGGATGAGCAATAAATGCCAGGCTTGCCAGCGATGCCCAAATCCTGAGAATGAATTTTTAAAAAAAGTGTCACCTAGACTGTGTTTAAGTCGTGGGGGGGGGGGGGAGAGTGAAACAGACTGAGCCAAGCTGACTCTCAATATAGGGAAAGTGACATCGAGAAGCCAACAGGATGTGAGAACCAAGGGGCCAGATATAAAGTAACTTAAGGAGAATTTTTTTTATACTTGTTAACTTATAGAATAGATTGTTACTTAATGTAGAGAATGCAAACTTAATCGAATGATTCAAGAAGTAAAAGGAGTGATTGGCAATTCAACAGGGAGTAGAGTGGTATCGGCTTTATGCTGGGACTCTAGCACCGAGCTAAGTGAGGGGGTGAATGGAATTTCATATTCCTGCCCTTGAATTTCTTGAATTGGTATCACAAATATAATGAGGAAAACTGGCATAAGCCATCTTGGTTCCCTTCCCTGAAGAACATTAGTGAACCAGTTGGGTTTTTATGACAAAATGTAGCTTTCATTGTCATTTTTCTGGCACCAGCCCACAAGTTAACAGATTTATTGAATTCAAATTCGTAACTTGCCATGGTGGGATTTGAACTCACAAACACTGGGTTACTCGTCCAGTACTATAAACACTAAGCTACTGACCCATGCTACCCACTAAAGTATAGAGTTGGGCAGATGGACCATGTCAACTGTGAGCCAATCGCACCAAGGACATGGAAGGACATTCATGTCTTGAAGAAAAGTACGAAGGCAAAGCAAAAGTGTTGCTGAAAATGCTACTTGCCTTAATCCGGATAGCAAGAATCATAGAACGATACCATAGAATCATAGAATCATAGAAGATAGGAGCAGGAGTAGGCCATTCGGCCCCTCTAGCCTGCTCCGCCATTCAATGCGATCATGGCTGATCATCCAAATTCAGTACCCTGTCCCTGCTTTCTCCCCATATCCCTTGATCCCTTTAGCCTTAAGAAATATATCCAACTCCTTCTTGAACCTATTTAATGAATTGGCCTCTACTGCCTTCTGTGGCAGAGAATTCCACAGGTTCACCACTCTCTGGGTGAAGAAATTCCTCCTCATTTCTGTCCTAAATGGCTTACCCCTTATCCTTAGACTGTGACCCCTGGCTCTGGACTCCCCGACCATCGGGAACATACTTCCTGCATCTAGTTTGTCCTGTCCTGTCAGAATTTTATAAGTTTCAATGAGATCCCCTCTCATTCTTCTAAACTCCAGCAAGTATAAGCCCAATCGACCCAATCTTTCTTCATACGTCATTCCTGCCATCCCAGGTATCAGCCTTGTGAATCTTCGCTGAACTCCTTCCATGGCAAGAACATCCTTCCTCAGATAAGGCGACCAAAACTGCACACAGTATTCAAGGTGTGGTCTCACCAAGGCCCTGTACAACTGCAGCAAGACATCCTTGTTCCTGTACTCAAACCCTCTCGCTATGAAGGCCAACATACCATTTGCCTTCTTAACCGCCTGCTGCACCTGCATGCTTATCTTCAGCGACTGGTGCACAAGGACACCCAGGTCTCGTTGCACTTCCCCTTCTCCCAATCTGTTGCCATTCAGATAATAATCTGCCTTTCTGTTTTTGACACCAAAGTGGATAACCTTGCATTTATCCACGTTATATTGCATCTGCCACGCTTCTGCCCAATCACCCAACCTGTCCAAATCATCCTGGAGTTTCTCGGCATCCTCCTCGCAGCACACACTCCCACCCAGTTTTGTATCGTCTGCAAACTTGGAGATATTACATCTAGTTCCCTTGTCTAGATCATTAATGTATATTGTGAATAGCTGGGGTCCAAGGACTGATCCCTGCGGTACCCCACTAGTCACTGCCTGCCACTCGGAAAAAGACCCGTTTATTGCAACTCTTTGCTTTCTGTTTGCCAACCAGTTCTCTATCCAAGTCAATACCTTGCCCCCAATCCCATGTGCCTTAACTTTACACGCTAATCTCTTATGCGGGACCTTATCAAAAGCCTTTTGGAAGTCCAAATACACCACATCCACTGGTTCTCCCTTATCTATTTTACCAGTTACATCCTCAAAAAATTCCAATAGATTAGTCAAGCATGATTTACCTTTTGTAAATCCATGTTGACTTTGTCCGATCCTGTCACTGATTTTCAAGTGCTCAGCTATTACATCTTTTACAATGGACTCTAGCATTTTCCCCACTACCGATGTCAGGCTTACCGGTCTGTAATTCCCCGTTTTCTCTCGACCACCCTTTTTGAATAGTGGGGTAACATTAGCTACCCTCCAATCCATGGGTACTGTTCCAGATTCCATCGAATGTTGGAAGATGATCAGCAATGCGTCTACTATTTCTAGGACCACGTCCTTAAGTACCCTAGGATGTAGATTATCAGGCCCTGGGGATTTATTGGCCTTCAATCCCTTCAATTTCCCTAACACCATTTCCCTACAAATACTGATTTCTTTCAGTTCCTCCCTTTCATCAGACCCTATGTTCCCCAACATCTCTGGGAGGTTATTTGTGTCCTCCTTTGTGAAGACAGAACCAAAATATGTATTTAATTGGTCTGACATTTCTTTGTTCTCCATTATAAGTTCCCCTGATTCTGACTACAAGGGACCTATGCTTGATTTCACTAATCTTTTTCTCTTCACATATCTATAAAAGCTTTTACAGTCAGTTTTTATGTTCCCTGCAAGCTTACTCTTGTATTCTATTTTCCCCTTCTTAATTAATCCCTTTGTCCTCCTTTGTTGAATCTTAAACTGTTCCCAATCCACAGGGTTACTGCTTTTTCTGGCCAATTTATATGCCCTCTCCTTGGATCTTATGCTATCCCTAATTTCCCTTGTTAGCCATGGTTGAGTCACCCTTTTTGTTTTATTCTTATGCCAAACTGGGATGAACAAATTCTGTAGTTCGTCCATGCGGTCTTTGAATGTTTGCCATTGCCTCTCCACCGTCAACCCTTTGAGTGACATTCCCCAATCAATCCTACCCAACTCGCACCTCATACCATCGTAGTTTCCTTTATTTAAATTCAGGACCCTAGTCTCTGAGTCAACTACTTCACTCTCCATCCTAATGAAGAATTCTATCATATTATGATCGCTCCGACCCAAGGGGCCTCGCACAACAAGATTGCTAATTAATCCTTTCTCATTGCATAATACCCAGTCTAAGATGGCCTGATCTCTGGTTGGTTCCTCGACATATTGGTCCAGGAAACCATCCCGTAAACACTCCAGGAATTCCTCCTCCATAGTATTGTTACTAATTTGGTTAGCCCAATCTATATGTAGATTAAAGTCACCCATGATGACTGCTGTGCCCTTATTGCACGCTTCTCTAATTTCCCTTTTAATGCCATCCCCAACCTCCGCATTACTGTTTGGAGGTCTATATATCACTCCCACTAACGTTTTCTGCCCCTTGTTATTTCTCAGTTCAACCTGTACAGATTCCACATCATCAGAGCTAATATCCTTCCTTTCAATTGTGTTAATCCCCTCTTTAACCAGCAATGCTACCTCACCTCCCTTTCCTTTTTGCCTATCTTTCCTGAATATTGAGTACCCCTGGATATTAAGTTCCCAGCCTTGGCCACCCTGGAGCCATGTTTCGGTAATCCCAATTAAATCATATTCGTTTACCTCTATTTGCGCAGCTAATTCGGCCACCTTGTTCCGAATGCTCCTTGCATTAAGACACAAAGGCTTCAGGCTTGTTTTTTTAACACTCTTAGACCTATTAGAATTAGTATTTACTGTGGCCATGTTTGATTTAAACCGTTGTTTTCTCTGACTGCAACTTTTGTTTTTCTCCTTCCTATCTTTTGCTTTTATCCTTGTTTCCCTTTCCTCTGTCTCCCTGCTCAGGTTCCCAACCCCCTGCCATTTTAGTTTAACCCTCCCCCAGAGCACTAGCAAACACTCCCCCTAGGACATCGGTCCCGGCCCTGCCCAGGTGTAGACCCTCCCCCAGAACCGGTTCCAATGCCCCAGGAATTTGAATCCCTCTCCCTTGCACCATTCCTCTAGCCACGTATTCATTTGAAATATCCTTCTATTTCTACTCTGACTAGCACGTGGCACTGGTAGCAATCCTGAGATTACCACCTTTGAGGTCCTATTTTTAAATTTACCTCCTAACTCCCTATATTCTGCTTTTAGGACCTCATCCCGTTTTTTACCTATATCGTTGGTACCTATATGTACCACGACAACTGGCTGTTCACCCTCCCCTTCCAAAATGCTCTGTAGCCGCTCTGAGACATCCTTGACCCTTGCACCAGGGAGGCAACATACCATCCTGGAGTCTCATTTGCGGCCGCAGAAACGCCTATCTATTCCCCTTACAATAGAATCCCCTATCACGATAGCTCTCCCAATCTTTTTCCTCCCATCCTGTGCAGCAGAACCACCTATGGTGCTAGGAAGTTGGCTGCTGCTGTCTTCCCCTGATAAGCCATCTCCCTCAACAATATCCAAAGCGGTATATCTGTTTGAGAGGGGGATGGCCACAGGGGACCCCTGCACTACCTGCCTGCGCCTATTACTCTGCCTGGTGATACCGCACAGAAGGAGGCCATGCGGCCCATCGTGCCCGTGCCGGCTCTTTGGTAGAGCTATTCAATTAATCGCACTCCCCTGCTCTTTCCCCATAGCCTTGTAAATTTTTTCCCTTCAAGTATTTATCCAATTCTCTTTTGAATGTTACTATTGAATCTGCTTCCACCGCCCTTTCAGGCAGTTCATTTCAGATCATAACAACTCGCTGTGCAAAAAAAGTATCCTCATGTCGCCTCTGGTTCTTTTGTCAATCACCTTAAATCTGTGTCCTCTGGTTACCGACCCTTCTGCCACTGGAAACAGTTTCTCCTTATTTAGTCTATCAAAACCATTCATGATTTTGATCACCTCTATCAAATCTCCTCTTAACCTTCTCTGCTCCAAGGAGGACAACCCCAGCTTCTCCAATCTATCCACGTAACTGAAGCCCCTCATCCCTGGTACAATTCTAGTAAATCTCTTCTGCACCCTCTCTCAGGCCTTGACATTGGCCCAGAAATTAAACACTGAGGGGGAAAAATTAGGTCGCGCCCCATTTGGGGCGCAAATATCGTCTGGACGCAAATATTAGCGCCTGGCGCTAATTATCGCCACTGACTGGAAACTTCACTTTTACCGCCCCGGGAGGTGAGTGGAGCGCTAAATCAGGCGCTGCACACCTGTCTTAAGGCGCAAAGGCCGAGCAGTGAGGCGCTAACTCAGCGCGCGAGCGCAGCGCAGGTGCTGCCAGTTAGCGAGGGAACACAGACACACTGGCGCCGGCCACTTCTTAAAGCGGGGGGGGCCAACTTGCTCCCCAGCCACACCCTGCTCTATGCAGCCTTGAATCTCGGCCTGGAGAGACCTGTGAATCCATTTTGCTGCCAAGGATGGAGAGGGTGAGAGAACGAGCTCATCGCTTCACCGAGCGGGCCTTGGATGCTCTGGTTGGCGCGGTGGAGCGCAGAAGATGTATACTCTTCCCTGAGAGTGGCAGGAGGCCTTTGCCACGCGAGTACAGAAGAGTGTGGAGGGAGGTGGCTCAGAGCGTCTCCTCCAGGAGCATGGTGCCCAGGACCCATGTTCAATGCCGCAAAAAGTTCAACGACCTCACTCGGGTCGTCAGGGTGAGTGGCTTTTTCTCAATACCTCTCCATCCCTCCATCTCAACCTCACTCTATGGCCAGAGGGTCTTAAAACCCCAATGCACAACACTCATCCAACACCTATGGCCCTTTCGTGAAACACACACACACATTCCACACTTTGCATACAGTAAGGGCTATTCACCTATGGGAGGCACATCAGGCAAGACCATGGCTGCATACAGTAAGGGCTATTCAACTATGGGAGGCACATCAGGCAAGACCATGGCTGTATATTTACTCAGATGCTGTCCTTTTTCTTGCAGGCCAAGCTGGCGCATAATCGGAGACAGCAGCAACGGACAGGTGGAGGGCGGCCTCAGCTGCAACCCCTCAGCGATCTGGAGGAGCGCGTCCACAGGATTGTGGCAAGCCGGGTGATCGGTCCCGTCGCCACTGGAGACGCCGACCCCGTTCTGGACAGCAATGGTAAGGTCATCACCTTTTGGTCCTCTGTCCTTCCACTTGTCCCTCACAACACCAGCCTTTGACACTTTCAATCCAACTTGCTAACTCGCTGCACTTATCCCTTACTGCCACCCTGTCCTCACGCTAAAGCCACTCTTGTACCTCCCTGCTTTCAGATGGTGATTCACCAGCTGAGGAGACGGGCCCTGAAGCTGCCACTGGGAGTGAAGCTGCAGCCGAGGAGGAAGAGGAAGCCGGAGCATCAGTGCCACCCTCTCCCGAGGAAGCCCATGCCCACACTGGGAACACGCCTTCCCTGGAGGGGAGCAGGGGGGAAGGGTCTGATGAGGGTGAAGCTCCAGGACCCAGCGGGCTGCAGCAACGCCATGGGGGTAGGGAAGAACGGGGGCCT
Source organism: Squalus acanthias (assembly GCA_030390025.1). NCBI lineage: Eukaryota > Metazoa > Chordata > Chondrichthyes > Squaliformes > Squalidae > Squalus > Squalus acanthias. The sequence goes on along the minus strand of CM059436.1, from coordinate 88,366,969 downwards.
TCTCCCCAGAGGGAGAGTATGCCAGAGACTCCTACTGCAATGGACGCAGAGGAGGAGCGGCTGATCGCAGAAATGAACACCCAGGCGGTGGGCATGCACACTGAGCTCATGGGTGCAGTGGGAAGGGTGCCCGAATGCATTGAGTCACTGGCAAGGAGTGTGGAGCACTTTGCTGTAGCACAGGCGGATGCCACACTAACGCTTAGTGCTGCAATTCAGTCACTGGCTGCCGTGATCCCATCTCTGACTGCTCTCATGCAGACTCAGATTGAGGCCACGCGAGCACAGACTGCTGCCAACCTCGATGGTTCGTTCACATGTCCCCGGGGCTCTCACCGCGCCGCAGCAGGCCAGCAATCTGTTCTCCAGCAGATTGCTCCGGATGCTGAAGTGCTGCCCCGTGGGAGTGCCAGTGTGTCAGGCGAGCAGGGAGTTGCTGTCCTCTCTCACGATGACAGCATTCCTGCTGCCAACACTGTCACTTCTCCACAGCACTTGCCACCGCCTGTAGGACAGACTGCTGCCGCCCATGCAGAGTTGGTGCAGTCTGCAGCCGGGCCCTCCAGGCCCAGAACTGGTCGAGGCCGTCCTTCAGGGGCATCTACAGTGTCAGGGTCTGACGATCAGCAGCCTTCCACCAGCCTTGCTGCAGCCACTGAGGTCCCATTACGGAGGAGCAGTAGGGTTAGAAGGGGGGAAGTGCGCAAGGGAAGGAGATCACCCTCGAAGGGCAAAAAGTAGGAGGTGTGACAAAATGCTGGTCATTTTTTTATTAAAGGCCGAGGTTCATGGTCCAACTTTTGTTTAGTGTTTTGGACATTATCTCCAGGTTGTGAGAACCAGTTATGTTATTGACTGTTTTTTTGTGTTTATTTCTATGAGTTTGTCATGAGGAATTGACACACACAGAGTTTGTAAAATAAATAAGTTTCTGTATTCAAAATATACATGGTTGGTGTTTGGAATTATTGGTGCCTTGGCCGGCTTAGGGGTTGCGTGCTGGGTTCATTGATGTTGTTAGCAATGGCAGAAGCCATTTCCACAGCAGGGGCCCTAGAAGCGGCTTGCTATCAGCCGTTGACGGACGGCCCTTGCAGTTTCACCATTGTGGGCCGCCCTCCCACCTTGGTGCTGCTGATGATCATCCTCCTCGTCCTCTTCCTCCTCTTCCTCCTCCTCCTCTGGTGGTGCTCCAAGGCCTGGTGGCATTGGCTGGGTCCTGACGATTGCCATGTTATGCAACATGCAGCACACAACTACGAAGTTGGATACTCGTTCAGGCGAGTACTGCAGGGCTCCTCCAGAATGGTCGAGACAGCGGAACCGTTGCTTCAGCACGCCGATTGTGCGCTCAATGATGTTCCTGGTAGCTTGATGGCTCTCATTGTACCGCAGCTCAGCAGGGGTGTTGGGCGTACGGAGCGGTGTCATCAGCCAGGTGCTCAATGGATACCCCTTGTCCCCGAGAAGCCAACCAACTGGCTGATGCGGTGCCTCGAAAAGTTCTGCCACAGTAGTCTGGCGCAGGATGAAAGCATCGTGGCAGCTGCCAGGATAGTGGGCATTGACAGCGAGTATCAGCTGTCTGTGGTCACAGACCAACTGAACATTCAAGGAATGGAACCCCTTTCTGTTCCGGAATTCCTCGGCATTCTCATGTGGAGCACGCAAAGCCACATGCGTGCAGTCAATAGCGCCCTGCACCATGGGGAAGCCCGCTATCCTCGCAAAGCCCAGAGCGCGGTCACGCTGCTTGTCTGGGGTCATGGGGAAAGAGATGAACTCTCGTCTCCTTTTAAAGAGGGCATTTGTGACCTGCCGGATACAGCAATGCACCGCGAACTGGGAGATATTGGCGAGGTCCCCAGCAGCAGCTTGAAATGAGCCAGTAGCATAGAAGTTGAGAGCCACTGTGACCTTCACTGCCACCGACAGAGACGTCCTGGACCTCAGTTGAGGCTGCAGATCTGGCTGCAGCAGGTGGCAGAACTCAGTGACCACCTCCTTGCTGAATCGCAGCCTTCGCAAACACAGCACCTCAGACATATGAATGTAGGAGAGCTGTTCACGATATACCCTGGGAGGGTAAGCTCTCCTGTACATATGCCTGTTGGCCCTCCTCCGTCTGGCCATCATTGCCACTCTCTCTCTGCGTCTCTGTGTCCTCCGATTCAGCTGGAGCAGGACGACGCCCCCAATCAGTGCAGCCCCCATAGTCTCTTTGCAAGCAAAGTAATGAAGGACAGCAACCAAAGTAGCAGCAAAGTTAGGATCAGTAGGCAAAACTACCTCACAAAGCGTTGACTCAATGCAGAAGTCTCTCTTTCTCTCTCTCCGAATCTCTCTCTCTCTCTCAGAACGAGTGGTGCAAAAATGTCAACCACAGAAAAAGACAGGAAGAGGCCCCCTTTAAATAGCGTCCCCCCCCAGCCCCACAGCGATTGATAGCGTTCCAGTCTTCCGGTCGTTGGATGCGCCAGGCGGTAAGGCAGGGGGCACCACTCAATTTCCGCTCCGGGGCGCCACAAGGGCGTTGCACCATGGAATGACGTCACAATCTGCGCGCGCAGGTGGTCGCAGCGGTAAAGTTTAGCGCCGCCGCACAATGTCTGGTTAAGTTACCGAGCGGCGCAAACATCGCTGTGCCTGGGCGTTAGCGGCTTTGCGCCCCATTAGCGCCCTCTTAAGGCGCTAACGGGAGGCGCAACCAACTGAATTTTTACCCCTGAGTGTTGACGCGGGGGTAAGGCTTCCCCGCGATATCTCACTCCGCGCCTACCTTTTTCCTCCGGTCCCACACGAACTTTAGTTTCAAGGCTGCAGCTGTGCAGTGCTTGCGTGACCCAGAGACGCAATTAGTTCGTGCGAGCTCTGGGATCACGTGATTCAGTTAGAGCCAATGGCAGCACACCATCTTTCATTCATAGTTTTGACAGGAAGACCTGTCAAAGCTATGAATAATATACCCCCCCAAAAGAACAGCTAAACCTCAATTAAATTTAAAAAAAGCCATCACATTAATAAAATAAGTATAGTTAAATAAATTAACCACTTTAAACAAAAAATTAAATTTTTGAAAAAATTTAAAATCTTTTTAAAAGTTATAAAAATAAACTTACCTTTCTTTAAAGTCTCTAAAAAAGATAAACCTGTTGAAAAAAATTTAAAATAATACTTAATTAACTACTTACCTTGTTAAAAGAGGGTCTTACGCCTCCTTTCTTTATGTGTAAAATGTTCCATGCTTACCTGCACGTTCAAAGCACTAAGTGCACTGCGTGCGCGCAGCCTGTAGCGCGCACGCGGTTCACCTAGGAACCGCCCCCTTTTGAATTCATGAAGTGCCGGTTTCCCGCGCATGCGCAGTGCATGCTGGAAACCGGCAATTGGAGACCTAAAACGCGAGAGTACACAGTGCGTACTCTCGCGTATTAGGTCTAATTTTCGGGCCATTATTCCTAAAGTGCGGTGCCCAGAATTCAACAAAATACACCAGCTGAGGCCTAACCAGTGTTTTATAAAGGTTTAGTATAACTTTCTTGTTTTTGTACTCAGTCCCTCTATTAATTAAGCCAAGGATCCCATGTGCTTTCTTAACATCCTTCTCAACTTGTCCTGCCACCTTCAAAGATTTGTGTACATACACCCCCAGGTCTCTCTGTTCCTGCACCCTGTTTAAAATTGTACCCTTTAGTTTATATTGCCTCTCCTCATTCTTTGTACCAAAATGCATCACTTCACACTTCTCTGCATTAAATTTCATCTGCCATGTGTCTGCCCATTTCACCAGTCTGTCTATGTTCTCCTGACATCTGTTACTGTCCTCCTCATTGTTTACTACATTTCCGAGTTTGCAAACTTTGAAATTATGCCCTGTATACCCAAGTCCAGGTGATTATTATATATCAAAAAGAGCAGTGGTCCTAATACCGACCCCTAGGGTACGTCACTGTATACCTCCCTCCAGTCTGAAAAACAACCGTTCACCACTACTCTCTGCTTTCTGTCCCTTAGCCAATATTGTATCCATGCTGCCACTTTCCCTGTAATTCCATGGGCTTTAATTTTGCTAACAAGTCTATTATATGGTACTTTGTCAAATCCTTTTGAAAGTCCATATATACAACATCAACCGCACTACCCTCATCAACCCTCTCCGTTACTTCATCAAACAACTCGATCAAGTTAGTCAAACACGATTTGCTTTTAACAAATCCATGCTAACTTTGATTTATTAGCCCATACTTTTCCAAAAGCCAATTCATTTTGTCCCGGATTATTGTCTCTCAAAGTTTCCACACCACCCACGTTAGGCTGACTGCCCTGTAGATGCTGGGTTTATCCCTCTCCCCTTTTTTAAACAGGAGTGTAACATTTGCCATCACCACCATATCTAAGGAGGATTGGAAGATTGTAGCCGGAGTCTCCGTCATTTCCACCCTTATTTCCCTCAGTAACCTCAGATGCATCCCATCCGGACCGGGTGACTTTTCTACCAACCTTTTAAGTGCATCCTCTTTATCTATTTTCATCCTATCCAACATCGCTACAGCCTCCTCTTTTACTGCTATGTTGGTAGCATCCTCTTCTCTAGTGAAGACAGATACAAAGTACTCATTTTGTACCTCAGATATGCCCTCTGCCTCCACAAGAAGATCGCCTTTTTTTGGTCCCGAATTGGCCCCACCCTTCCTTTGACTATCCTCCTTAGAATATATATGTATGGATAGGAAAGATTAAGTCATTCATTACTTATGGATGTGAAACTTTATAGCTGAACTTATATTAATATAGTTGAATAAAGATATCACAAAGAAGGTTGGGGAGCATTGAAAAGAAGTACATTTTTTATTACATATACCATGATAAGATAATGTAGGATAAAATAAACATGGCTGAAATCACCTTGTGACTGACCTAGACTGTGATCTTAGCATCTTATTTGACCCCAAGCTGAGCTTACGACCCTCTCTATCACAAAGATCGCCTACTTCCAGCTCCATAATATCGCCCATCTCCGCCCCTGCTTCAGTTCATCCGTTGCTGAAAGTCAAATCCTCAGCCATGCTTTTGTCACCTCCAGACTCAACTTTTACAAAGCTCTCCTGGCCGGCCTCCCATCTTCCACACTCCGTAAATTTCAGCTTGTCTGAAACTCTGCTGCCCATATCCTAACTTGCATCAAGTCCTGCTTAGCCATCACCCCTGTCCTTGCTGACCTACATTGGCTCCTGGTCGGCAACCCCTCTGTTTTAAAAATGTGTTCAAATCCTTTCATGGCTGCACCCCTCCATAGCTCTGCAACAACACCCAGTCCTAAAACCCTCCAGGAACTCTGCGTTCCTCCAACTCTGGCCTCTTGCACATCCCCCTTCCCTTTGCCCCACTATTGGGAGCCATGCCTTCAGCCATCTAGGTCCTAAGCTCTGGCATTCCCTCCCTAAACTGCACTGCCTCTCCACCTCTCTCTCCTTGAAGATCCTCCTCAAAATCTACCTCTTTGACAAAGCTTTTAGTAACACCTCCTAATGTCTCCTTCTTTGATTCGGTGTTAATTTTTGTTTGATTACGCTCCTGTGAAGCACCTTAAGATGTTCTCCTACATTAAATGCGCTACATAAAAGCAATTTGTTGCTCTACACTGAATGTTACAGGCAACAATAGCACCTAATTGGAGGGTGAGGTCTGAAACTGGTTATAGATTCACAACTGATTCATATTTGGCTATAAATTTATGGATCTATCACTGTAGCAGAGTGAGAGGTCTTAAAATCTACGACAAATGGGGCTTAGCTCCCTCCCCTCCAACCAAAATAATGCTGAAGGTATGACTCTAGCAATGGTTGTTCTTAGTCTAAGTGCAGTGTTCATAGAATCTTACAGCACAGAAGGAGGCTATTCGGTCTATCGTGCCTGTGCCGGCTCTTTGAAAGAGCTAACCAATTAGTCCCACTCCCCTGCTCTTTCCCCATAGCCCTGCAAATTTCTCCTTTTCAAGTATATATCCAATTCCCTTTTGAAAGTTACAACTGAATCTGTTCTGTTCTAGTTTAACATACAGACAAGGTCTTCACTCCATACTGCACCATGTGATTCCTTATAGCAGTCATCCTTATGGAATGTCTGAGACTGCCCCTTTAAGGGGGGACACTTCTGATGTGAGCATTTAAGAAGCCTGCATCAAGCTCTGGGTCTGTTATTTTAAGACAAGCCTTAATCTGTTTATTGTAAGGGCTTGCAAGTTGGATCTGTACCTACTAGAGACTGGATTGGACACAGGAAGATGTTCATCTCATCAGCCCAAGCTAGATTTGAGCCCAGATCCCCAGTGTTTAGGATTCTGTGCTAGTCCATCACAGCATTCCAGCCCCCACACATGTCACCTCTTATGATTTATTGGAACAGGATCTCGGCAAATGTTCAATTCCACACTCTAGTTATATGTTCGCATCCAGCTCCACATACCCAGTTATACCTCTTGGGAGCAGCAGATTTACGTTATATGTGTGAAAAACATGCTGTCAATCAAATACTGGCCAAAGAAAACCAATTTAAAGAGGCCCCAACTCTTCAGAAGCAAAATGGTTCAGCAAAACTTCAGCGCAGTACATAAAACTTGGACTATAAATCAAGGAGTTATTTAGATAAGTAAATGTATTCAGTCCAAGCTATGAAATGAAAACGTATCCAGATTTATATCCTGCAATGCATTCGAGCTAACGTTGTAGCCCCGATTGTAACTCGAGAATGGAGGGGTGCGAGGGCCGAAGTGGGAGGAGATCTGTCCGACAGCCCCCCTCCCCCCCGACGGGGTGTGAGCCCCGGAAGATTTTGACTCCCGGGCCTCATTTAAATATTCCAACGGTGATTTACGGCTGAAGCTGGGGGGAGGGGCTGGGTTGCGTGGGAGCGGGAAATTGCAAAGGAAACTGTCCTCGGCAAGGTCAGTCAGGCAGGAGGGGTGCTGGGCCGATCGCGGCTGGAAGATGAGGGAGTGGGGGGGGTAATCCTGGGGCGGAGGAGGCCCAAGGAACCTTTCAAATGTACCACTTACCTTGGGCTCCTTCAGACCCATGCTTGGAGACTGTCCGTGATTCACACATCTCACAGTTAAAATTACGTCGGGTTCAAATTACGTCATTGAACCCCAACATTTCAATATCTAGGAGACCCCTCCCCCTCCCTCACGCTCCCGGAAACCTAGGAGGGAACACAGTGGGTTTCGTTCGGCTGCCATTATAATTCCCCCTCTGCCCACACCAATCCCACTAGGCGGGCAGGGTTAAAATCGGGGCTTAAGTGTGTGTCTGATTTAGAACGCTCCTGATTTCCTGGCCATTACAATCAATGCCTGGAAAATCAGGAGTGTTGTTAAGTGGGCATACTGATCTCTGACCCCGATTCTCCAATCTGCCAGCCCGTCAAGTGAGACTCTGCACTGTGAGTGGAGTCCTGCAATTTTGGGGTTTAAGCTTGACAGGGTTCGATGAAGTAGGATGGGAGGAGGCTCATGTGGAGCATAAACACCAGCTTAGACTAGTTGGGCCAAAAGGCCTGTTTCTGTGTTGTACACTCAGTGTAACCTGCATTAATGGGCATTCATCGTGTTCATTCATAGTTTGGCTGTGCTCCTACAGTTCCTCTGAGGAGTTATCCAGTTTAATGAACAGACAGGACGATCGTGGCTTTGTGACTCCTTAAAGAAAGAAATACTTGCATTTATATACTGGGTTTCACAACCTCAGGATGTCCCAAAGCGCTTTACAACTAATGAGGTACTTTTGAAATGTAGTCACTGTTGTAACGTAGGGAAATGCAGCAGCCAAATTGCGCACAGCAAGGTCCCACAAACAATAATGAGATAATGACCAGATCATCTGTTTTAGTGATGTTGGTTGAGAGATGTTGGGAGAGCACTCCCTTCCTCTCCAAATAGTGCCATGGGATCTTTTACCTCCATCTTAGAGGGCAGAGGGAGCCTTGGTTTAATGACTCATTTGAAAGACAGCACCTGCAACAGTGCAGCACTTTTTCAGTACTGCACTGGAGTGTTGTTGAGGCTGCCGCGAAACACGAATTAAGGCTGAATCCATGTGTGTAAAACAAGAGACTTCTTTAATGCAACTGCATGGCACAAAATGGCTGACAGACTGCTCCCAGAATTCTCTGGAAAAGTCCTGAGGCCCCGCCCACTCCTGCCTTAAAGGTAAGGTGCCTTAAAGGCAAGGTGCATCGATATTTGTCCACGGACGGAAAAGTGGGTAATGCCCGTTTAGGTGGCGATCCGCCACACAGCTCCCCCCAGAATCCACGTGGATGTGGTCGAATCTCCGCGAGGGGACGGTAAACTCCTCGAGGGGTGCTTTCGTGTGTTGCTGTACCTTGGCCCGTTGGCAGGCTAGGCAGGAGTTGGCCCAAGTACGCACATCCTTGCGAAGGCCGCGCCAGACGAAGCGGTTGGCTACCAATTTGATGGATGCGCGGGCGCCGGGGTGGGAGAGGTTGTGGAGAATGTCGAATACTCAGCGGCGCCAGGACGCTGGGACGACGGGCCGAGGTTGACATAGGGATATGTCACACTTGACCGTGACTGCGGTCGGGCCACAGGCGACGTCGGCCAGGCGTAGCCCTGGTAGGTTGGTGGGTGCGGAGAGCAGATCAGGGTCGGTGATCTGGTCTGCTGCGAGTTGAGCGTAGTCGACTGCCAGGTGTGCGGCGTGGATGGCGGGGCGGGAGAGACAGTCGGCTACCACATTGTCTCGGCCGGAGACGTGTTGGATGTCCGTGGTGAACTCGGACACTGCCGCGAGCTGGCGCTGCTGCCTGGCGGACCAGGGGTCGGTTGTCTTTGCCATTGAGAATGTTAGGGGCTTGTGGTCGACAAACGCAGTGAAGGGGTGGCCCTCAAGCAAAAACCGGAAATGGCGGACCGCCAGGAACAGCGCGAGGAGCTCGCAGTCGAAGGTGCTGTACTTGACCTCTGGGGGGCGTAGTTGGCGGCTGAAGAAGGCAAGTGGTTGCCAGGCGCCGTCGACCCACTGCTCATACACGGCGCCGACCGCGTGGTCGGAGGCATCCGTGGTGAGCACTACCCTGGCATTAGGCCGTGGGTGCGCGAGCAGGGTGGCGTTGGCGAGCGCGGGCTTGGTGGAGTCGAAGGCGGCGGACGCGTCTGCCGTCCATTCGACAGCCATCTTGCCGCTCCTGCCCCGGAGGGCTTCATACAGGGGCCTCATGAGGGATGCCACTTTGGGGATGAAGCGGTTATAGAAATTCACCATCCCGAGGAACTCCTGGAGGCCTTTGATGGTGGTGGGGCGGGGAAATTGTTGGACGGCCTGCACCTTGGTGGGCAGGGGAATGGCCCCAGCATGGGTGATGTGGTGGCCGAGGAAGTCGATCTTGTCCAGGCCGAACTGGCATTTGGCTGGGCTGAGGATGAGCCCGTGGTCGCTGAGGCGCCCGAACAGGATGCGAAGGTGTTCGAGGTGTTCCTGCTTGGAGGAACTGGCTACGAGGATGTCATCCAGGTAGACGAACAGGAACTTCAGGTCCCGAAGGACCGAGTCCATGAGCCGTTGGAATGCCTGGGCCGCGTTTTTGAGGCCGAAGGGCATCCGCAGGAATTCGAACAGGCCGAAGGGGGTGATTACGGCCGTCTTGGGGACGTCCGCGGGGTGGACGGGGACTTGGTGGTAGCCGCGCACCAGGTCGACCTTGGAAAAGACTGAGCGGCCGGCCAGTCTAGCCGAGAACTCCTGAATGTGCGGCACGGGGTACCGATCAGGGGTGGTGGCGTCGTTGAGGCGGCGGTAATCCCCGCAGGGGCGCCAACCTCCGCCTGGTTTGGGGGCGATGTGGAGTGGGGAGGCCCAGGGACTGTTGGAGTGGCGGATGATGCTGAGCTGTTCCATGGTGGCAAACTCGGTCCGCGCGATCTCCAGTTTGGTCGGGTCCAGCCTGCGGGCGTGGGTGTACACTGGGGGGCCTGTGGTGGGGATGAAGTGTTCCACCCCGTGTTTGGCGGCCTCCGCGGAGAAGGTCGGATTGGTAAGGGCCAGGAATTCGGCCAGGAGTACCGAGTAGTCATCCGTGGCCCGGGCGTGGCACTGTGACGCCATGTCGGCAGGTTGACGGGGGGCCATGGCGCCCAGGATGGGGGACATGGTGTTCATGTCCACGAGGCGGTGACGAGGGATGTCTACCAGTAGGCCGTGGGTGCACAGGAAATCTGCGCCGATGAGAGGGGAGAGCACCTTGGCAGTGATGAACTCCCATCAGTAGCGGCGACCAGCGAGGTCGAGGGTGACTGTCCGGGTGCCATACGTCCGGATTTCCGAGCCGTTAGCAGCAGCCAGCGCCGGTCCTCGTTCGCCCTTTTGGATGTCGAGGGAGGAGGCCGGATGATGCTGTGCTGAGACCCAGTGTCGCACAGGAACCGGCGGCCGGTTTTGTCATCCGTGACGAACAGCAGGGAGCCCGCGTGGCCCACGGCCATCGCGGGGGCTGGTACTGGGGGCGGACTTGAAAGAGCAGAGAGGTGTGCACCGTTGTGCCCTGGCGCCGAACCGTGCGTGGTAGTAACAGTGGCCCGGGTTAGTGGGGCGTGAAGGCCCTGTGGGCCTGGTGGCAGGCCCTTGTGGCTGCGTGCTGGCCGGTGAGGGGCGCGCCCAGGCATTGGCTGCCAGGTCCGGAGTGACATCGCGGCTGGAGTGAGCGGACAGCAGCTTGTCGGCCTCATCGGCCAGGGCTTCCAGGTTCGTGAGGCCAGACGCCACGATCGCTGGGCGGACGCTGAGAGGGAGCTGGCGGATGAACAGCGTGTGGAAGAGGGATCCGGGTGGGCTCTCGTCGGTGAGCGACAGCATGTGGGAGAGGAGGTCTGACGGTGAGGCAGCACCGAGGCCTGGAAGGTCGAGGAGGTGGCAGTTTCGCTGATATGCCGAGGCCGTAAATTTTTTAAGGAGCGCTGTCTTGAGATGTGCGTACCTGCCTTCCTCTGGTGGGTTCTGCAGCGTTGTCCAAACCTTCGAAACTGTGGCGCTACCGAGTGATGTGACGAGATAGTCGTACTTCGTCCCATCTGTGGTGATGCGTTGCAGCCGGAAGCGAGATTCGGCTTGGAGAAACCAGGCTTCAGGCTGGTTTTCCCAAAACTCCGGCAGTTTCACGGAAACTGCGTTCGTGTCCGCCATTGCAGTGCTCAGAATACGTTCTGAGCGTTGGGGTCATCAATGTTGAGGCTGCCGCGAAACACGAATTAAGGCTGAATCCATGTTTGTAAAACAAAAGACTTCTTTAATGCAACTGGATGGCACAAAATGGCAGACAGACTGCTCCCAGAATTCTCTGGAAAAATCCTGACGCCCCGCCCACTCCTGCCTTAAAGGTAAGGTGCCTTAAAGGGAAGGTGCATCGATATTTGTCCACGGACGGAAAAGTGGGTAATGCCCGTTTTGGTGGCGATCCGCCACAGTGTTAGCCTGGATTATGCACTCAAGTGCCTGGAGACCCATGACCTTCTGACTCAGAGACAAGAATGCTCCCACTGAGCCAAGGCTGAACATGCAAAGTTCCTCATTCTTACCTTTGAGTGTACATCATGTGCCTGAATTAAAGCTGATGTTAAGGCAGCGGAAAGAACCAGCAGAGGTTTGTTTGAAGTACAGTAGAAGGCATTGCAAGGAGCGACTCCACTGTTTGAGTTAATGCAGCAGTGTGACTTTAAAAAAGGAAAGACTTGCATTTATATAGCACCTTTCACGACCACCGGACATCCCAACGCGCTTTACAGCCAATGAAGTACTTATTGAAGTATAGTCACTGTTGTAATGTGGGAACCACGGCAGCCAATTTGTGTACAGCAAGCTCCCAAACAGCAACAATTGGCTGCCGTGGTTCCCACCCGAAACCATGTGATCTCCTGGGAGAGGCAAAAAAACAGATAAAAAACCCAGGCCAATTTGAGGGAAAAAAATCTGGGAAATTCCTCTCTGACCCATCTAGGCGATCGGAACTAGTCCAGGAGATCACTCTGGCCCTGAATTCCCTGCAGTACCAACCTTCTGGAAGAGGTGATCTCCGCCCCAGCCAGAAACAAATCCAGCTCTTGCTTGAAGGAATTCAGCGAATCAGCATCCACCACACAAGACAGCAGCCTGTTCCAGAGGTCCACTATTCTCTGGGAAACGAACCACCTCCTGACATCTAACCTAGATCTAGCCTTATACAACTTAAATTTGTGACCCCTGGTCCTCCCTAACCTAGTTAAATGAAACAAACTATCAGCTGGAACACAATCAATTCACTTCATTATCTTGTAAACCTCAATCAGATAGCCCCTAAGTCTACGCTTCTCTAAAGTATAGAGTCCCCAACTCTTTTAACCTACCTTGATAACTAAGATGCTTTAGACTGGGAATTAGTCTAGTGGCTCCTCCTCTGCACCCTTTCCAAAGCCACAATATCACCCACCATGTGAGGAGACCAAAACTGGACACAGTTTTCCAAGTGCGGCCTGACTAAGGTCTTGTACAAGGACAAAGCAGTCTGGCTCGTCTTGTACTCAACTGTCCAATGGATACACCCCAACACCCTATTTGCTCTAGCTATCGCTACACGGCATTGCTCGTGTACCTTCAGAGATGTATGCACTAGAATGCCCAAATCTCTTTCTATCTCCACTATCTTTAATGCCTTTCCTTGAAGGGTGTACGAATGTTGAGCATTTGCCCTGCCCACATGCATAACACTGCACTTATCTAAGTTACACATCATTTTCCAGTCTTCAGCCCAATCTCCCAACACATTAAGATCTGCCTGAAGCAGACGAGCATCATCTACAGTTCTAAATGGCTAGATTGTTGTTAAAAACCCAACTGGTTCACTAATGAGTCTCCAAGGTGGCAAACCTATAGGATATACACAAATAGAGATGTTAGCTATTGTCAGCCTTGGCTCGGTGGTAGCACTCTTGCCTCTAGTGTCAGAAGGTCGTGGGTTTAAATCTCACTCCAGAGACTTAAACCCATAATCTAGGCTGATACTCCAGTGCAGTACTGAGGGAGTACTGCACTGTCAGAGGAGTCATCTTTTGGATGAGATGTTAAAATGAAGCCCAATCTACCCTCTTAGGTGGATGTAAAAGATCCTACGGCATTATTCAAAGAAGAGCAGAGGAGTTGGCTCGTTGTCCCGGCCAATATCCCTCAACTAATACCATCCAAAACAGAGTAACTGATTCTTTTTCTCATTGCTGTTGGTAGGAGCTTGCTGTGTGCAAATTGGCTGCCACATTTCCCTACATTACAACAGTGACTATAGTTCAAACGTACTTCATTGGCTGTAAAGCGCTTTGGAATGTCCTGAGGTCGGGAAAGGTGCTGTAGAAATGTGAGTCTTTCTTTTCTTATACAAAGAGAGGAGATTAAATAAAAACACGCATAAGATACAGACTCTCTCTTAATCAAGAGAGAGCACCTTCTGTGACTAAACGGATTTCAAATGTTCAGAGCTTAATGATAAAGCGAGATAAGGAACCTCGAACACGTAGGGCTCCTTTGATTTTCATGTCGAGTTCCGACAAAATACATACAAGTGTCCTTGTAACCTCACTCGGTTTCTGTAGGGGTGATTAATATACAGCTGTGCAGGAATGATTCTCCTGAGAAATCTCACATTATTTCTTCAAGTATTTTATGTCTGTTTCCGGCATCTGTAGCGGTTGAGCAGATGCGAGCAACCGACTCAGGTCAGGGAGTATGGGTGATGATGTTGTTGCAGACAATGGTTTCAGGAGGTATCTGCAGCAATGCTTTTGTAAACTGAGATGCTTCCAAGAGAAGGATTTTTGAGATTTTATCTCGAAGCCCTCAAAACAATAATTTCTATTTTCTGTTTGCATCAAGTGTTGAAAAAAAAATTCTTAATCTAAAAGGTTAGCGGGTGGAGTTAGTTAGTTGTACATTATAGATGGCTTTTAACATTAGTGTATATTGAATATTTTGAAATTAAATACATTTATGACAAGTATAAGTAAATATTTTTATGATAATATATTTAACCCTTAGCAGTCTTGTTTTAACAGCCTGCCACCACTTGTGTGAGAACCAGAGAACCACGAGCAGGGAGGCCCTATTAAAATAACTCGATAGAAAAGCAGTTATATTCAGCCTCAGTGTTCCGATTGTCACAAAGTATTAACATCCATTCAAAGTATTCGACCAGACATGTTGTAGCCCTCTGGTCGTAATACTGAATATTAATTGAATAGACTGAACAGGCTGGGGCTCTTTTCTCTAGAAAAGAGAAGGCTGAGGGGTGACCTGATAGAGGTCTTTAAAATTATGAAGGGGATCAATAGGGTAGACGTAGGGAAGCTATTTCCGCTTGTGGGGGAATCCAAAATTCGGAGCGATTGTCACTAATAAATCCAATAAGGAATTCAGGAGAAACTTCTTTACCCAGAGAGTGGTGAAAAGGTGGAACTTGCTACCACAGGGAGTGATTGAGGTGAAGAGCACAGATGCATTTAAGGGGGAAGCTAGATAAGTACATGAGGGAGAAAGGAATAGAAGGATTTGCTGATAGGGTGAGATGAGGTAGGAGGAAACACCAACAGGGAGAGCTGGCGTGAAGCACCAGGAAGCCGGCTCCAGGAACATGATTTAAAGGGATCATCAGTAATGACTCGTAGCTGTCAAGTTAGTGCAGTTTCAGTGGTTTCTTGTCATTTTCACACACCCCAACAGTTTCATTCAGTAATTTCAAGGTTCTTTTGTATCAGGAGTCTTGTGGCAACTAAGAAGTAGCAACACGGTGGCATAGTGGTTAGCACTGGTGCCTCACAGCGCCAGAGACCCGGGTTCGAATCTGACCTCGGGTGACTGTCTGTGTGGAGTTTGCACATTCTCCCCGTGTCTGCGTGGGTTTCCTCCGGGTGCTCCGGTTTCCTCCCACAGTCCAAAAATGTGCGGGTTAGGTTGATTTGGCTATGATAAATTGACCCTTAGTGTTAGGGGGGGATTAAATATGTGGGGTTATGGGGATAGGATGGGATATGTTAGGGGGAATTAAATACGTGGGGTTACGGGGGTAGGGTGGGATATGTGTACTGTGGGGATTAAAGCAGGGACAGGGTACTGGATTTGGATGATCAGCCATGATCGTATTGAATGGTGGAGCAGGCTCGACGGGCCGAATGGCCTACTCCTGCTCCTAGATTCTATGTTTCTATGTTTCTATTTATCCCTCAAAGATTCAAACTGCTACACTTGGTAACATTAATGGGGGCTGTACTGGCAGCCGTCCTTGCCCTCCAGGATCTACAATGGAGGGAGCGTAGGCAACGAGAATGACTGGAACATGTGTGCAGAGAGATGAGGAGGGTCATCAGGGCTCTCACCAGGAGGCCTTACCCTCCGAGGGTAGTCCGACAGCATTTCTCCTACCTTCAATTAAGCGAGGAGCAGTGTATTAGACGGCTCCGCCTCACCAAGGTGGTGGTCACAGAACTCTGCCACCTCCTCCAAACAGACCTCCAGCCTCACACCAGGATGACTTAAAGTCCACATCCCCTTTGCTCACCACATCCCCATCATTCCATCCCTCTCACAGGCAGTGGTAGACCCAGCCACAATGGCAGCAGTCAGAGCTTGCGTGTCATCAAGCTGAGACTGCATGAGAGCAGTCTGAGATTGGATGCCACCAAGCATAGACTGCATTAGAGCACTAAGACGTTGCGTTGCTTCTGCCTGTGCTGCAATGGAAGCTGCCAGATTCCCCATCACACGTGGCATCAGGTCTGGGTCACCACGGTCTCTCTGGGAGTCTACCATCCTTTGCAGACTGAAAATGATGGGCTCCATGGTGTGCGCAGAGCCTTATGCAATGTTGGAGGCGGACTCCTCCATGCTCTTTACCATTGTCGAGAGGCTCTTGGGCACCCTTGCCTTTGCACCTATCATCTCTGTGTGCATGCCCATCACCCTTCTTCTAAATGCCTCCCCATCGTGGTCCTCATCTGAGTCCTGTGCAGCAGAACTCGCGCGCAAACTCACCCTCCGGGGAGCTGGCCCCTGAGCTACCCTTTCCCCCTGGCCTTGCAGCAGCCCACTCGTCCCCGGTGCCTCACCCTGTGCAGATCTCGCAACTATACTAGCCTCTAAAGAACGTGTAGTGCCAGTATCTGAGTTGGTGTCTGCGGGTGAGACATGCAGTGACGCGGTGATTTCTTCCTCCTCCTCTTCTCCCGCCTCGCTTTCTATGGTACCCTCAAGGACAGACTGCTCAGGTGCTTGCTCATTATCTGAAAGCATAAAGGCACAAGAGTCGGGTTAAGGTAAGGGAGGGGGGCAGGAAGGAAGAAATGCATGCATACAGCATGATTAGCTGGAAACTGCAAAACGCTTGAGGGGTGAGGGGGAGGAGAAGAAGGAGTAGGGATGAACATACCATTGTTGGCCCCAAGGGGGTCAACGTTGCCGGTGGCCATGGTGCCCACCACCTGGCGCCCAATAATCTGCAGCACTCTATTCTCCAGCGCAGTCCATGGTTGGGTGTTGGCCTGTGCGCTCCTGCTCCCTCCTGCTGTGAGCCACCTTGGCCTACCAGAGAAAGGAAAGTGTGTGAGTGAGGGTGGAGCAATGTGTTTGGGTGATGCGCCTCCCATAGTTGAATAGCTGTCATTGTGTGCAAGGTGTGAGTGTTGGTAGGTAGAGATTGTTGGTGGATGAGTGCTGGGGGTGTGGTGCTTTGAGCAGTCTGTGAAGACTATGTTTCAGATGGTGGTATCTAGCATTTGTTGAAGCATTCACTCACCCTGACCACCCGAGTGAGGTCATTAAATTTCTTCCTGCACTGTGTGTGGGTCCTGGGGACCACAGTGCTGCCCAAGATGTGCTGCGCTACCTCCCTCCACATGGTGCGGAAGACTTGCAGCAAGGGACTCCTGCCACTTGCCGGGTAGAGCACTGCCCTCCGTCTCTCCACAGCGAAAAGCAATGCCTCCAATGCTTCATCGGAGAATCTGCGGGCTCTCTCCCTGGGGCGTGGACCTGCCATGAGCACACCTGGTTCAGTCCAAGGTTCCTTCTCTTTGTTGTGCTTCTCCTTGCTGAGGCAGCTGCACTGCCAGCAATGTTGTGAATGAGGTGCTGCAGCATCAATGAACCTCCCCTTTAAGTACTGAAAAAAGCCTGTGGCAATCATGACTCGCGATTAGACTGCACCCGATACTGGTTCACCCTTTGAATGTAATGCCAATGAGCTTGGGCTTTAAGACTTGAACATAAGAACATAAGAAATAGGAGCAGGAGTAGGCCATTCGGCCCTTCGAGCCTGCTCCGCCATTCAATGAGATCATGGCTGCTCTTCTGCCTCAATTCCATTCACCGGCCCTGTCGCCATATCCCTTGATGCCCTTACTAGTAAGAAATCTATTGACTTCTGTTTTGAATATACCCAATGACTGAGCCTCCACAGCCCTCTTTGGTAGAGAATTCCAAAGATTCACCACCCTCTGTGTGAAGAAATTTCTTCTCATCTCAGTCCTGAATGGCCTACCCTTTATCCTGAGGCTGTGGCCCCTGGTTCTAGACTCCCCAGCCAAGGGAAACATTCTCCCAGCATCCACCCTATCAAGCCCTGTAATAATTTTGTATGCTTCAATGAGATCCCCTCTCATTCTTCTGAATTCAAGAGAATACAGGCCAAGTTTACTCAATCTCTTCTCATACGACAGTCCCACCATCCCAGGAATCAATCTCGTGAACCTTTGTTGCACTCCCTCTATGGCAAATATATCCTTCCTTAGGTAAGGAGACCAAAATTGTACACAGTACTCCAGGTGTGGTCTCATCAAAGCCCTATATAATTGGAGTAAGACTTCTTTACTCCTGTACTCAAATCCTCTTGTAATGAAGGCCAGCATACCATTTGCCTTCCTAATGGCTTGCTGCACCTGCACATTCACTTTCAGTGACTCATGTACAAGGACACCCAGGACCCTTTGAGCATCTGCATTCCCCAATCTTTCAACATTTAGGAAATACTCTGCCTTTCTGTTTTTTCTACCAAAGTCGATAACTTCACATTTATCCACATTATATTCCATTTGCCATGTTCTCGCCCACTCACTGAGCCTGTCGAGATCCCCTTGAAGCCTCTTCACATCCTCTTCACAACTGACACTGCCACCTAGCTTTGTGTCATCAGCAAATTTGGAAATGTTACATTTAGTCCCCTCATCCAAATCATTGATATAGATTGTGAATAGCTGGGACCCAAGCACCAATCCTTGCGGTACCCCACTAGTCACAGCCTGCCATCCTGAAAAGACCTGTTTATCCCTACTCTTTATTTTCTGTCTGTTAACCAATTCTCAATCCATGCTAGTATATTACCCCCAATTCCATGTGCCCTAATTTTGTTCACCAACCTCTTGTGTGGGACCTTATCGAAGGCCTTCTGAAAATCCAAATACACCACATCTACCAGTTCCCCTTTGTCTACTTCATTAGTTACATCCTCAAAGAACTCCAATAGGTTTGTCAAACAGGATTTCCCTTTCATAAATCCATGTTGACTCTGCCCAATCTTACTATTAGTTTCTAAGTGTCAAGTTATTGCATCCTTTATAATAGATTCCAGCATTTTCCCAACTACTGATGTGAGGCTAACAGGTCTGTAGTTCCCCATTTTCTCCCTCCCCCCTTTCTTAAATTGCGGGGTTACATTTGCTATCCTCCAATCCGCAGGAACCGTTCCAGAATCTATAGAATTTTGGAAGATGACAACCAATGCGTCCACTATCCCAATGGCCACCTCTTTCAAAACCCTAGGATGTAGGATGTAGGGATTTATCGACTTTTAGTCCCATTAATTTTGCTCGTACTGTTTTTTTACGAATAATAATTTCTTTAAGTTCCTCATTCTCGCCACACCCTTGGTTTTCTCGTATTTCTGGGAGGTTTTTTGTGTCTTCCTCCGTGAAGACAGAAACAAAGTATTTATTTAATTTCGCTGCCATTTCCTCATTCCCCATTATAAATTGGGACGCCAATCATTTTTTTGAGCAGTGAGCATGAATTTTGCGTGCAGTCTAAAGCATTAGCGCCTGGCACTAATTCTCCAACTTTTCTACTGACACTGCCCATTCCTGGGCTATACAACAAAAATGGCCACCTGACACCTTCCCGTTAATTAGCGCTGCCCCGGCCGCAGGTAGACCCCCCTGACCCCGTCGAACATAGTGTCCGGTGGTAAGTCAGGAGGCGCTACCGAAGATCACGGCCGGGGTGCGAGCGCGGTGCTGCGCATGGCGATTATGTCATCGCCAGCGGCGCAGCGCTGCGGGGCGCTAACGGTTACTGCCGCCGCTAACCTCCCGCTGAATTTCGTGGGAGGCGTTGGCGGCGCCGTGCCCGGGCGCTAGTTGCTTTGCGCCCTGTTAGCGCCCTCATAGGGCGCTAACGGGAGGCGCAAAGCAACCGAATTTTTAGGCCTTAGTCTTTGAACACTTTTGTTTATTAGTTATAAAAATGGGGAAAAAAGTATGGGTTAGAGTTGGCAACCCTAAATCAGCAACATGTTTATTCTGAGCTGGAAAGACAATTCCCAGGTGGAGGTTAAGTGGAAGAACAGTCTGCAGACCCATTACATCAGGTTTGTGCCCCTCCTGCAGTGCCCAGGAATGTCCTGGGTCTTCCCCAGTGTATGTCAGTGGTGCAGTACCTGTAGCAGGCCCAGGCCCAACGTTGGCATTTCAATGAGGCGTGAGGGGACCTGCCTGGCCTCCTACTAAAGCTCATTGGTTGCCTTAGCAGAGTGGTGCCTGTAGTAGCCTGCCTCACGTCCTTCCCATGGATCCCACTGATTAGAGGATCTGCAGGGGTGCCGAGACAGACCGAACACATAATGGGTAAGGAAGAAAATTACTCAGAGACTCTTCAGCAGTGGTCAGAAGGCCCCGGACCCTTGTGTCCCTATATCCTCCTTGGCTCAGGGTCTTGGGGGAGGAAAGACAGGCATAATGACCCCCTCCCCCCCTAGTGAGCACCCATAAAGGAAAGTCTACCCTGGGATACTTTAACGATTTTAGGAGTAGATAAGTGAGATTCTGGTTTTACATTCTACACACAATAGCCTGGCAGTTGTTTTTTGTGCTAGTGAGGGGTCAACTGAAGGGTTGTCCTAGGAGTAAATTTTATGACTGCGCTCTCAGCAGGAAGCTCAGGGCAGGTGTTGACTGAGCAAAATTGCTGCAGAATGGGATATTAGAGAGGGAGGAAAGCCAGGGCTAATTCCAAGGCAGTGGACACCCTACAGCAAGGCGCCAGTTGTGTCTAGTAGGGTAGACCCGTTGTGTTGTGTAGTGGCAGAATAACATAGAATTTACAGCACAGAAACAGGCCATTCGGTCCAACTGGTCTGTGCCAGTGTTTATGCTCCACACCAGCCCCCTCCCACCCTATCAACATATCCTTCTATTCCTTTCTCTCTCATGTGTTTATCGAGTTTCCTCTTAAAAGCATCCATGCTATTCGCCTCAGCTACCCCATGTGGTAGTGAGTTCCACATTCTCACCACTCTCTGAGTAAAGAAGTTTCTCCTGAATTCCTCATTGGATTTATTAGCGACTATCTTATATTTATGACCACTAGTTTTGGACTCCCCCACGAGCGAAAACATCTTCTCTACGTCTACCCTATCGAACCCCTTCATAATTTTAAAGTCCTCTATTAGATCACCCCTTAGCCTTCTCTTTTCTAAAGAAAAGATCCCCAGCCTGTTCAATCTTTTCTGATCGCAATAACCTCTCTGTTCTGGTATCATCCTTTTAAATCTTTTTTGTACCTTCTCCAGTGCCTCTCTATCCTATAGAAAAGAAACAGGTTAGGGTTCTACAATACAATCCTTCGGTTCCACCTCTAATGACAAGCTCTGTACCGATGCTGGTGAACCTGCTGTGTGTTTCGTGCATTTTCTGTTCTTTGATTCGTTTTAGATCCCCAGAGTCTGCAGTTTTAAGCGCGCGTCCCATTACACAGTTTAATAGAATATTGATTTATATTTTCACTACATTTTGCGGTTGGCCACTGTTAAATTATGCAGAAAATGAAAGCCTCATTTGTCCAAAAATAATCAGAATGGATCCAAAAAAAAAGAAAGGGAGATTTGGCCGGATTTGCAGTGGGCCAGTTGAGAATAGGAGGCTTCACCCTCCAAAATGATGAAAAATGTATCTAATAAAGTGCCAAAAATCAATGTTTTCGGTGGGCCTTTGTTTCCAACATCTCCGCCCCCCTCCCCCAAAATAAATTATGATTCTTTAGCACTCACAACCCCGTCAGAAAAATCAAAATACCCCACAGCTGGCTGTTGGCTCTTAAAGTAGTTTAGAATTACCATATGATTTGTTAAATCACTGATTGCTATTTTTCTCCTGCTCCTCAGACTGAGCACCATGCCCCATTTCATTCCAACAAACTAGATGTATGAGAGGGTCCGTCACCTTCATCTGTGCTGATACTTAAAAATTTCCAGATCGTTAAGCTCAATAATACCAGAACTGACCTGGTCTACAATAACTCATTTTCAGTCTGACTAGACAGCTGCACAAGTTCCTCATGTGTGAGTCCAAGTTTTGGTTTGGCTCAGTGGGTAGCACTCTCTCCTTATGAGTCTGAAGCTTGTGGGTTCAAGTCCCACTCCAGAGACTCAAGCTCATAATCCACGCTGACACTTCCAATACAGTACTGAGGGGGTGCGGAACTGTCTGGAGGTGCCATCTTTCGGATGAGCTGTTAAACTGGTGTCCTGTTCAGGCGGATATAACAGATCCCTTGGCCCTATTAGAAGAGCAAGTGAGTTGTCCTGGCAACATTAATCCCTCAACCAACATCACTAAATCAGATGAACTGGTCACTTACTGTTTATGGGATCTTGCTGTGTGCAATTTTGGCTGCCTCATTTGCCAAGACAATTATAGTGATTATACTTCAAAAGTAACTCATTGGATGTTAAGTGGCTGGGGATATTGAAAGGATTTATTTAAATATAAGTTCTTTTCTCTGCCTTAACAAGCAAAACCTCGGCTTCTTCCTGACTTCTCACTAACTTATGAAAGGCTAGAGCTGCTGGGAGCAGCGCTAAATACCGACCGATAGGCCACTGATGCTTTCTGTCACTATTCCGCCACTTTTTATTCCCACCCGCTTTTCGGGAATTTCAGCCGCTGCGTTTCTGAACAAAGATCGAGTCCCGCTCACCCATCACCCCTGTGCTCACTGACCTACACTGGCTCCCAGTCCGGCAACGTCTGGATTTTAAAACTCTCATCCTTGTGTTCAAATCCCTCCATGCCCTCACACCTCCCTATCTCTGTAGCCTCCTCCAGCCGTACAATCCTCCGAGATCACTGCGCTCCTTCAATTCTGGCCTTTTGCACAATCTGATTTCCTTCGTTCCATCATTGACGGCCGTGCCTTCAGCTGCCTAGGCCCTAAGCTCTGGAATTCCCTCCCTAAACCTCTCCACCTCTTGCTCATCCTTGAAGATGATTGTTAAAACCTATCTCTTTGACCAAGCTTTTGGTCACCTGTCCTAATATCTCCTTATGTGGCTCAGTGTCAAATATTGTCTGATAACACACCTGTGAAGCGCCTTGAGATGTTTTACTATGTTAAAGGCGCTATATAAATACAAGTTATTGTTGTTGTCATTGAATGTGACAACATTGTTTCTCGTTTACAGGCTGTACTCATATGAGGGTTGAATTTACAAAACCGAGCCCCCTGATGGAGATCCTTGCTACCCTCCCCCGCCCAGTTAGCAGCTTGGGTGCTGCCTGTCATAAACATAAGAACATAAGAAGTAGGAGCAGGAGTAGGCCATATGGCCCCTTGGGCCTGCTCCGCCATTCAATAGGATCATGGCTGATCCGAACCTAAACTCCTGTCCACTTCCCTGCCCGCTCCCCATAACCCTTAATTCCCTTATCAGCTAGGAAACTGTCTATCTCCGTCATTTCTCATTGAGTAATATTAGTGGATGGAAAAGCACATGTGACTAGCTGACATGCATGTCCCGCGGATGAGCCTGTTTTTTTGCAAAAATTGGCCCCGTAATCTTGTCATAAAATATTTTTTGAACTTTTGCCCCCTCCCCGTCTCCACCTCACCTTAGCAGCTCGTATAATGGATCTGCCTGACGCAATGGATGGGAAACAGCCCTGTTTGAACACAAGTGTTTTAACGTCTAGCAGCGGACCATGTCATCAAAAGAGCCCTCTTAAATGAAGCTTAGTAAAGGTGGGCCTTTCGTTGCCGAGCTCTGCACTGGGCTGGAATTCCTGCTGCCCCTGGTGTGACACCAGGTGGTTGTAGATGTGGCTGGGGGTTTAAAAGATAAATAAGACAGCACACCTCTTTTTAACTGATTTTTTGTTGTTGATTTATTGACGCTATTATATCACTAATAAATCATCCTTTGAAACTCCGGCCACTTTAAGACTTGACCAGTCGTTACACACGGAAGAAAAACAATTCATGGCAAGAGTGCGCTGTAGCAGAGAAAGACTCAGGTACATAGGACTGAGAAAGGGGAAGAATTCAGGGGAGACTTTGAAAACTGCTCGACAATTTATTAACGCACCTTCCCAGATTGTTCTGATTTGTCACGGGTGTACGCTGAAAAGAGCATTGTTTAGATTTGGCTTCTAATTGCCTCAAGCTCTAGGACCAGGGCTCAAAGCTTAGAGGAGGTGCTCAGAACCTGTGGGGTTGACTGCCCAGGGAGGCACACGGGGTGGAGAAATTTAAGGGAGAGTAGGACAGGTGTGTGAGCAAGCAGGCGATTGAGTGGGATTAGTTTTGGGACTGTGACACCTTTCCTGGTTTTCGTACTTTTCGGTGAACAGCTTTGCAGGTGAGGTAGCGGGGAAAAAACCCAGGATCTTTTCTCTCTCCTAGTGCTGTAGTTACAGAAGCACAGCCTGAGAAAGGCACGCATGTAAAAGAGACTTTAATGTTTCGTGAAGCATTGATTCTGTCTCACTTTAACAGTGTGTATGCCTGTCGTGAAACATAAAACTAGTGCCAATGTAAAAACAGCCTTTTTCTGGCTAGCTGCCAATACCTTTGTAATGCTTATTAGTTCAGATGAGAAGGACTTGGTCTGAAGTTTGATTTTGTTCCTCTCCCTGCACTCTCTCACTCGTATCCTCCTCCTCTTCACGCACAGGAGCAGAGCAGTCGGAGTGTTTGTGAAGTGCTGTCATCAGTAGTGAGCGCTGTAGTACTCGTCCTCCCCTGACTGTGCGGTTTTCTTTCTCTCTGGGCTGGTCAATTGATATGAAGTGCGATCCTACAGGCGACAGTATCAGGCTGTGACACTGAGAGCTGCGTTGGCCTTTGTTTTTTCTTTTCCCCCCCTCCCTGGATGCTGGTCATGGCAATTCCACTCCATCACAAATCACCTGCAATTGCTTTGCTGCAGAAGGTTCAGGCTAGCGATCTGGACACTTTTGGCAGGCAAACTCTACAGTTACCTATAAGTGGCGATGGACCTCTAAATGAAATCTATGTGGAAAAAAATCGAGCAGGAGCGATGAATTACCCAGAAGGTGGTTATGAGTTTGCTGCTGCAGCTACCTTGTACAACCCGGCCAGTCTCAGCTATGCAGGCTCCACTGACTCACATGGCTCCAGCAACATTGGAGGTCTTCACTCCCTCAACAGCATGTCTCCGAGCCCGCTGGTCTTTTTACAGACGGCACCCCAGCTCTCTTCCTTCGTTGCCCATGGGCAACAGGTCCCATACTACGTGGAAAACGAGCAGAGCAGCTGCAGCAGCTTTGGGCTGCGGGAAGCCCCCCCTTCCACCTTTTACAGGTAAGGTGCCTACTTTTCTCTGCTATCCTTGCAGCCGACAGCCGCTGTATCTGGGTGGGGGAGGGAACGGCAGAACTTTCAGCCGATCCCCTTGAACTTTGCATCGTTACCTCAAAGTCTGCTGTTGTGCTCGGGAGTGATCCTGAAGTGCTACGTTCGGACATAAGAGTTTTTATTTCCTGTGCAACGTGTGATGTTTGATACGGCTTTGTGAGGTGCATCTCGCCTCATTCACTGCTTGCCACGTTTAGCTCTGCCTTATTTTTAGTTCGGGCTACGCAGTTTCCCCCCCTGCACTGAGTGAATCTGGCTGGCGGGCTGGTTCAGTTTTGGGTGTGCCCCGGATTTATTGTATAGATATCTGAAGTTGTTTGTAACGTAGCTACAGTTTCTGGAATTTGGGTCCGATCTTAATTGCACAAAGTCGCACGACAATCGAAAACCTGATAGCACAGTGAAACCTCTGAATAGTTTAACTTTTGATTGGAGTTTCTAGGTGATGTCAAGACTGGCTGTGCAGTAAATCTGTCGGAGGAAGCAGAGCGTTCAATCAGCTTTGGGCTTATCAGGTTCCATGAAAAAATAGACCCAAAACCATTAGCCTTCAGGAGAGGAGAAAAATAAATTGCGGGATATGTTCCACTGTTTTGTATTCCTTGCGCTGCTGTTGCTTTGGAAGGCTACCGAGCACGTAGTGAGTGTAGCTGTGTAGTCCAGACTCCCCTCCCCACCCACCCCCGAAATTCAATGCTGTTAGCACCGTAAATTGACCCGGGTCAAGACTGAGCTCAGCCGAGAAACCTCAGAACCGACTAAATTTCCACACAGCCCCAAATGTAGAGTTACACAGCGGGCACACTCCATGGTGTAGGGGCGTTATAGTAAGAGATAAACCCTGGGAAGAAAACCCTTTTATTCCCTGGCAAACGGGGTGCATTGGTGTAAAATCTGTACAAATCCACTCTGCGGCATTAGACGATGATATCAGTGAATATTGATCATTTGATGTATCCCGAATATAACTTTTTTAACAGCGCTCAGGAGTTTAAAGCATTACAAAGTTTCTAAGCCCTCCGTACTGGTCAAGGAGACGCATTTCAGAAATGTACACTGGTCTGGTATGAGCAGGGAAGGATTCAAACCCACTGGCCTCTACATAAATGACAGCAGGAGGTGATTTGTAGCCCAAGTATATTAGATACAGGTTTTTCTATTATTGCTATTTCTCTCAACATGTTGAGGCAGGTTTCCATTTAAACACACTCGGACCGCTGTTGTCACTGTTGTGTTTCATTTAAATTGCGCAATCAATATTTTGGATACCAATCCTGTGAACAACACAATGCCGAACGTGTATTTTTTCTTTAAAAAAAAACTCTGTGGCATGAAGGGTTTTGATAAAGTAGAAATGGAGAAGCTGTTTCCACTGGCAGGAGGGTCGGTAACCAAAGGACACAGCTTTAAGATTATTGGCAAAAGAACCAGAGGGGAGATGCAGAGAAATTTTCTTTTTACACAGCGAGTTGTTGTGATCTGGAATGCACTGCCTGAAAGGGTGGTGAAAACAGATTCAATAGGAACTTTCAAAAGGTAATTGGATAAATACTTGAAAAGGAAAAATTTGCAGAGCCGGGGAGTGGGGCTAATTGGAGAGCTCTTTCAAAGAGCCAGCACAGGCACGATGGTCCGTATGGCCTCCTTCTGTGCTGTGTGATTCTATGATTCACCCTGACCAGGCTGTTTGAGAAAGTGTTTGGTGTGGTGAGATCACCTGTCGGTAATGGGAGTGGTAACAGTTGATTTCTGTTTCACTCTCTTGTCAGTCCATGTCTGCACTTCAGAGGGTAGGGTGGAAATTCCCTGGTGGACCTGGGCAGGGAGAAAAGAAATTCCTTGGGAAGTACAGAAGAAACCGTAACCAAGGAGCATGTGGTAGAAAATAGAAAGGCAGTGAATACGGTTGAGTAATAGCTTGCCCGTAAACATTCCAAGCGCAGTGCTGATCAGTGCTGATGCAATATTATTATTTATTTTTATTTATTCTCCCTCTTTTACCACTCTCCTCACTATGAGCGCCTTCCCATTGATTGTGAAGCCTGTTATTGGGGAGCTCCCTCCTCCACTGCTGCCCCCTCACCAGCCTCTCCAGAGTGTGCTGGGCGAGCCCCAAGCTGACCTCTCCCATCACATTTTCCTTTTCTTTATGTGAAGAAGCAATTGGCCTGCGCTCTGTGCTTCCCCAGAGGCCCAGACCTGCCGGTCGCTGTGTCAGGAATCGTAGGGACAGGCCTGCATGCAGCCCCTCAGCCAGCCCACCCTCTGGCTGTGGTAGTGGGAAGCCAGCACCGTGAGCCTGCTCAGGCCCCCCAGCCCTTCCTGTTGACTCAGCTGCTTAATGAAGCTGTGCAGGAGCTCCCACGCTCGATCCCCAGCCTGTGCTGATCTCAGGCCAGGATGGAAGTATGGGGGATACAATCAGCCTCAGTTCCGCTGGGCTGGGGGTGGGTGGGGGAAATCGGCCAAATCACCATCTCCCTGTTGGGAACAATTGTGTGTGGAGATGAGGTTGGAACAAGAGCAAACTTGGTGTTGATGCCCTGGGTGGGTCAATAACCCGCCAACACTCGCTGTCTGGGCCCACGCATGAAGAATAGATTCTTGGCCGAGGTACCGGGTGGCACCTGACATCTACATAACTATTGGGTGCATTTTTCAATGGCCTCCTCCTGGTGCAGAGCCTGTCCCACTGGGAGCGGGAGCCTGTACCAGGAAACGGGCCTGCTCAGACCGGCGAGAAGTCGGCACCTTCAGGAGAGCAAGTTGGCATAAGGCCAAGGAGAAAAATAAACCCTACCCCGAGAAACCGCGATAAAAGTAAATAAACCTGCCAGTGTCCAGTGCTTTTTTCAGTAAGATGCCAGGATTGACATGGCTAGAAATTGATTCTGCAAATGTTTTGAGAATGGGGCCTAGAATTGGTTTCAAGATCATTGAATCAAAAACACAATATTACAGTGTATTTTATAACAAGGTGTCTGAAGGGAAATATTCTGCCTGTGAATTTAGAATCCTAGAATGTTCTAACACACATACTGGCCATTTGGCCTATCAACTCTGTGCTGGTGTTTTTATCCACATGAGCCACCCAGTCTAATTCCACTCTCCTCCTCACTCCCCATTCCCTTTAACATCCCACCCAGTCTAATCCCACTCTCCTCCTCACTCCCCATTCCCTTTAACATCCCACCCAGTCTAATCCCACTCTCCTCCTCACTCCCCATTCCCTTTAACATCCCACCCAGTCTAATCCCACTCTCCTCCTCACTCCTCATTCCCTTTAACATCCCACCCAGTCTAATCCCACTCTCCTCCTCACTCTTCATTCCCTTTAACATCCCACCCAGTCTAATCCCACTCTCCTCCTCACTCCCCATTCCCTTTAACATCTCACCCAGTCTAATCCCACTCTCCTCCTCACTCCCCATTCCCTTTAACATCCCACCCAGTCTAATCCCACTCTCCTCCTCACTCCCCATTCCCTTTAACATCCCACCCAGTCTAATCCCTCTCTTGCTCCCTCATATACTTTAATATCTCACCCAGAGTAATCTCACTTTTCTGCTCACTCCCCATACTCTTTAATATCACATCCAGTCTAATCACACTCTCCTATTCACTCTCCATACCCTTTAATATCCCATGCAATCCCACTCTCATGCTCACTCCCCTGTCTGTTTAATATCCCATCCAGTCTAATCCCACTCTCCTGCTCACTCCCCATACCCTTTAATAGCTAAACCGGTCTAATCCCACTCTCCTGTTCTCTCCTCATACCTTTTAATATTCTTCTTTTACAAGCAATTATTTACCTTATCAGAACCCTTCATTATCTTGACGACCTCCCCTTAACCTCATGAGCTCTAGTGAAACAAAGCCCTAACTTCTCAAATACACATTTCAATGAATTGATACTGTAGTCTTTTGCCAAGTATTTCTCACCTTCACTTACACCAGCGGCCGTATGTTGTGAGGAGCAGCTCGGCATACATCAGTCACCACCTTGTTGCCCTCAACAATATTTGCTCAGTGAAAGGGGTAAACTGTTGAGATATTCATGGGGCAACCGAGCTGTTCTCCCCCTGTGTGTGCAGACACTTGATGTCTGAGGTTTTCCCTCCTGAAATCTGTATTACTATTGCCTGAGACCTGTGCTAGTGCTGTTGGTTCTCAGAGTGTGGGGCTCACCCAGCCAGTGATGACCCAAATGAAATTGGCTGGAGATTCGGCAAGGTAAATTTGGTCTTCCCAGCAATGGGCCTTAATGGGTGTGGACTGGTTGCATCAAGGTTGCCGCTAGCTGTGTGAGAACCAGAAATCCATGAGCAGGGAGGCACTAGCAAAATAACCCGATAGAAAAGCAGTTATATTCAGTCTCAGTGTTCCTATTGTCATAAGGTATTAACGTTCATTTAAAGTATTCTACCAGACATGTTGTAGCCCTTTAGTCTTGATATTGAATATTAAGTATATAGAAAGCCTGAACAGGCTGGGGCTCTTTTCTCTAGAAAAGAGAAGGCTGAGGGGTGACCTGATAGAGGTCTTTAAAATTATAAAGGGGTTCGATAAGGTAGACGTAGAGAAGATGTTTCCACTTGTGGGGGAATCCAAAACTAGGGGCCATAAATATAAGATAGTCACTAATAAATCCAATGAAGAATTCAGAAGAAATTTCTTTACTCAGAGAATGGTTAGAATGTGGAACTCACTACAACATGGAGTGGTTGAGGCGAATAGCATGGATGCATTTAACAGGAAGCTAGATAAGTACACAAAGGAGAAAGGAATAGAAGGATATGTTGATAGGGTGAGATGAAATAAGGTGAGAGGAAGCTTGTGTGGAGCATAAACACCGGCACAGACTAGTTGGGCCAAACGGCCTGTTTCTGTTCTGTAAAATTCTATGTAACTTGGACTTTAGTAAGATTGAACCTTAACTGCAGCTCACTTTCTCTCTGGCAGTAGGTGCTGGTGCAGTGTAGGATGGGTGTGCCAGTGTTTCCAGGGATGGAGGAGCTGAGTGGGTTGGTGCTTGGGGTAAATAAGCTCGCCGCCCATGCAACCCCCTG
This sequence comes from Squalus acanthias, assembly GCA_030390025.1. Classification (NCBI taxonomy): domain Eukaryota; kingdom Metazoa; phylum Chordata; class Chondrichthyes; order Squaliformes; family Squalidae; genus Squalus; species Squalus acanthias. The sequence continues at coordinate 88,336,953 of CM059436.1, read as the reverse complement.
CCCCCCCCACCCCCGCTGCGGTGATCTTCACCCTTGGTGTCGACCTGCTTTTATTTCTGGGCTGCTGGAGCCTGCTCTGCTTTGCTGCTTTTTTTCATGCTTCCCATTCTACTTGCCTATCCCCCTTTTAGCTCTTCTCACACTCTATATTGTATTTGTCTTTCATTTCTGTCAAAATGCCTCCGTTTGTCCCCTGCACATCTCCCTTCTGCCATTTAACCATCTCTACCCAAGCACTTTGCAGCTCATTCTATTTCTTTTCCTGTGTTGTGTGTGTACTTCTTCCCCTCCCCTTCTTCCTTTCCTCTTTCCCTTTGTTCTATTCCTTCCTAAATGCTGTCCATCTACAACATCCTCCAGATCTGAGGAAGGGTCCCAGACCCGAAACACGACCTGACTTGTGTTCTCACAACGGATCCTGCCTGACCAGCTGAGTGTCTCTAGTGTTTTCTGGTTTGGTTTTGGATTTCCACCATTTTCTTTTTGTTCCAACAGCTCACTCAGTGGACTATGCCAATCAGTGGCTTCGGTGGTGCGGGGTTGCGGGGGGCAGGGGGTTGCATGGGCGGCGAGCTTATTTGCCATTTCGCCAACACAGATTTGGAATTTTGTTGTCAGGGTTTCAAACTGAGTAGATACTCTTTGTGACTGGCATTAGGTTTTCCAGCTTCTCCTGCACGCCCAATGTAAAAACAGTCCAAGAATAATTGTTTTATCCATGTTGACAAACATATAATTGGCACAAAAGCAAAGTAGTCACCAAAACACTAGAAACAGGCATTATTATCTCATGGAAACGGGCCTCTCAGGGCAGTGTAGTCCCTCTAGAACGTAAATGAAGAGCTATGTAAGAGAAACGTCAACCGGGAATCTTACTCTGCTCCAGAAACCACAGCACGAGTTGGCTAATTCCGCGCATTTCTGATGCTGATGTCGGGACTTAAATTATTTTGTTTATGCATAAACCTAGGTTGTATTTCCTTGAGTTTAGAAGGTTGGGGGCTGATCTGATCGAGGTGTTTAAAATGATGTAAGGATTCGATAGGGTAGATACAGAGAATCTATTTCCCCTAGTGGGGGAATCCAGAACAAGGGGACATAATCTTAAAATTAGAGACAGGTCATTCAGGAGTGAAATCAGGAAGCACTTTTTCACACAGAGGGTAGTGGGAATCTGGACCTCTCTCCCCTAAAAGGCTGTGGAGGCTGGGTCAATTGGAGCTTGCAAGACTGAGATCAATAGATTTTTGTTAGATAAGGGTATTAAGGGATATGGAGCAAATGTGGGTAAATGGGGTTGAGGTGCAAATCAGCCGTGATCTAATTGAATGGCAGAACAGGCTCGAGGGGCTGAATGGCCTCCTCCTGTTCATTAAGTTCTGAACTATTTTGGACCCTGTCTCTCCGAATTGTCCTGGTTTGAAGGAAGACAGTGACAGCGAATGGTGTTCTAATGTCATTCTGCTTTCCCTTACTCCTTTGAATGCTGCAAGTTTATCACTAATATCCAATCCTCTTCATTCACACAGTCCATTTCTTTTTTTGGGATGTGTACAGGTGATTTATGTCTGGTGCCATAAACCTCTTGGTCCTCGGGTCAGGAGCGAGTGGGTTTGAGTTTTGATCCACCACTTGCACCCAGCCTGCATTCTCTTTACTATAGTATCTATAGGATTGAATTTGCTTGTAAAAAGGTTGAGGCTCTAAAGAGGGTTTAATGCACTGGGACACTGATTGGTATGAGGAAATACAAATACAAGGACTTGAAAATCTGGGGTTTTTCTTCGTTAAAACAACCCAGATTACAGGGCGATATACCAGATATTTTTAAAATTATGAAAGGATGGGACAGGGTAGATAGAAGCTGACTGTTTCCAGTAGTTGAGGGTTCAAGAACGAGGGGCCATAGATACAAGATTAAATGTTAGAGAGTTAGAACAGAGGGCAGGAGAAACTTCTTCACACATAGTTCTGAGGCTGTGGAATTCGCTTCCGGGGTTAGTGGTTGAGGCTGAAACTATGTCAACATTTGAGATTAGATTGAAGAGCTGGTTGAAAGTAAAGGGGAATGAAGAGATATGTGAACAGGGCAGGTAAATGTGATTAGGATTATTTGCTTGTGTGGAGGGTAAACACCGACATGGACTGGCTGGGCTGAATGGACTGTTTCTGTGTTGGAACTTATGAAGTGTTTTGATAGAATAGATGGGGAGAAACTGTTTCCACTGGCAGGGGGGCCGGTAATCAGAGGACACAGATTTAAGATAATTGGCAAAAGAACCAGGGGGGAGATGAGGACAATTTTTTTTTTACGTAATGAGTTGTTATGATCTGGAACGCACTGCCTGAAAGGGTGGTGGAAGCAGATTCAATAGTAACTTTCAAAAGGGAATTGGATAAGTACTTGAAAAGGAAAAAAATTGCAGGGCTGTGGGGAAAGAGGAGGGAGTGGGACTCATTGGATCCTCTTTCAAAGAGCCAGCACAGGCACGATGGGCCGAATGGCCTTCTTCTGTGCTGTATGATTCTACGATAAGTTCCATATATTTCTGTGTATTCATTTTTACCTGTCTTTTCATTGATTTTGGACTGTTCTATCGGCATCTCACAATGCTGAGTCCTTTGCGGGCACTATTATTACACTGTTGAGTCTGTAAAAAAAAAATCGACCAAAAATTGAACTGAAGAGGGATAAAACCCGTTAACTGAAGCAATCGGTATAGACAAAGTGACCTGATTCATATTCCAGCAAGCGCTGCTGAGAATGCATGTTGTGTACGAGGTGGGAACACAGTTCCTCGAGGCCTCCCTGTATCTCCTCGTGTGCTGTTTCTCATCCTGTCCTTGCACTCTGTTGTGAATCTGCAGGATTAACAGCGACAGTCGCCGCCAACGAGTGAATGACCATCTATCCAGCACCAGTGAACAAAGTAGCCCGTCAGCCGGCGCGTTAGAGTCGAGCAAGGAGACACGGTACTGTGCGGTGTGCAGCGATTATGCCTCAGGCTATCACTATGGAGTCTGGTCGTGCGAAGGCTGCAAAGCCTTTTTCAAGCGAAGCATTCAAGGTAACAGATTGGCTATAATCTATCGGTACTGCTCGTCATGGTAACGGTAGAAGGAAGCAGGGCTCTGAAGCGGCAGCCAGCTTGTGCAATCTTACATGTGTGTTTATTTTCGGTGTGATAAATCGGGATATGTTGCATTATTTTCAAACTGCATCTGTTGCCTTGGGAACAACCATAAGCAAAAGACGCTGTATCAACTCAAAACAACCATTCGCGGCTCTCATTGGGATCATTACACAGTGTTTTCATCTAATGTTACACGGCGGTGTGAGCGACAACCCAGCTTGGCAAGCTGATCCCCGTTATTTGTTCGTTGGTACGAGTGATGTTAATTAACTGATTGCAGGGAATGTCTTGGCTTTCAGGCTCAATTTCAGTACAAGCCTCGTGGAATCTTGGACTTTTGGAAAAAAAACAAGATGATTTCTGAATAACTTTTTGCGTCGAACTTAACTGCTGAGGTGCTGCACGGAGTGATTGGGATTAAGGAGGTGTTGAGCAGTCAGTGCAGCAAGTGACTTGGCGCGGGAAGTGACTTGTTGCGGAGAAGGATTGTTGGTGGAGAAGGATTGGTTCATGCTCCGCTCCAATCAGCAACCAGCGTTGTTACTGCGTCCGAAACTTCTTGTGCAAAAACTTTTGGTGCTCAGCGTCCAGTCAGGCTGCATACGCAAAGCGCAGAAATTGCTGTGGGATGTTAGCGTCGCTGTAAATCTCACGCCATGTCCTGCTAGCCCATCACCCCTGTCCTCGCCAAATTACATTGGCGGCTTCTGGTCCTCCAATGCCTCAAAGTTAAAATTCTCATCCCTTCCATGGCCTCGCTGCTCCCTATCTCCTGTAACCTCCTCCAGCCCCCACAACCCTCTGAGATCGCTGTGCTTCTCTGACTCCCAACCTCTTTCTTAAAAATTCATTCTTGGATTGTGGGCATCGCTGGCAAGGCTAACACTTGTTGCCCTGAGAAGATGGTGGTGAGCCACCTTCTTGAACCGCTGCAGTCATCTGAAGGGAAAGTTGGAATTCTAAATTTCTGGATCTCCAAGGGATGTATTCACTATTGAAGCGCTCTTCAATTACATTCAACAAAAGAACTGTTTACTAAGATAAAATTATATTTTGAGTTTAGTAAAAGTTAAACTTCACTTATCGTAACTCAAAGGAATACAGGAATGAACATTTCAGCCATGATGTAATTGAATGGTGGGACAGGCTCAAGGGGCTGAATGGCCTCCTCCTGTTCCTATGTTTCTGTGCCAGATTCTTGGACTTCAGGTGCGACCTTGAACATTTTCTCCCTCTGATCTTTCGGACAAATTTGGTTTCTCTCTGATTACAGATCAACCATAACAGTGACCTATTTTCTCTTTGAACTTTGCACCCTCTGGGGTAAATTACACCTGGAAGACTCTTGCCGCTGAGCTTCACAGGCCTGAAGAGCGTTTCGGGAATGCTGGCGCACATTTGACTCATGGCTCTGCACGATTTTCCTTGACAGGAGCTTCCAGGGCGTCCAACTGCCCCAGCAGCGCTAAAGACAAAAACGATCCTTATCTTGTTCTCACTTCTTACTTCAGTCTTTGATTCTTTTCTGTAACGCCGTGTAGCTCAATGAAGTGTGGGTATTGTTTTTTGTTGTTGCTATCATTGCCCATGCACTTGCCTTTCATTTTGGCAGCAACTTGGCTTTTCCATGGATCGCATCTTGATGTTTGGACAACTGTCCAGCAGAAACGACCTCAGGATGTCCCAAAGCACTTTACAGCCAATGAAGTACTTCCTGAAGTGTAGTCACTGTTGTAATGTAGGAAACGCGGCGGCCAATTTACGCACAGCAAGCTTCCACAAACAGCTATGTGATAATGTCCAAATCAGCTGTTGGTTGAGATAAATGTTTGTCAGGACACAGGGAGAACTCATTTGCTCTGCTTTGAATAGCGCAATGGGATCTTATCTGGGTTCTGGGAATTCCAGGGAGTGGGGCCTACCTGGCTGAAGGCATGACCCCCAATGGTGGGTGAAGGGAGGAAGTGGTGAAACAGCGGCCAGAGTCAGAGGCAAGGATAGAAATTGCAACCTGACTTGCTTTACTTGGATCAGCCCCAAATTAAGGTATTCTTTGGTGTCTGAAACAGGATCCTTGGTTCCCAGTTGGCAATGTGTTAAACCATGCAGTGCATCTATTTCCCTTGTAAATTCCAACACCCGTAAACTTCCCCATTGCAATTCCCCCAGAGGTTTGCATTTGTTGTATAAATCTCTATGCTCTGCCCCAGTGCGCTCTACACTATGAAGACTGCTCTCCCCTGTGCAACTGTGAAACGAGGCTGCTGGTAGTGACTCAGTGCAATGGGCAACCAGTGTTTGAAATGAAAGTACAACCGTGAAAGTACAAACCACTCTTGCTACTTAGACAGGCTGAAGTTTGTCGCCCGATTCTAACGTTTCAAGATTAACTGATGTAACATTTGAGAGTCTGGTAACGCCGTGGAGCCCATTGTTCCTGTTGGAATTTGCTTCACGCAACACTGAAGAAGTAATGAGATTGATTTGTTCATGGCAGTGCAGTCACTGTTGTTAGTAGAGATGAGATAGCTTGTCTGACCTTGATGTGGGAGAGAACAGTTTGTGTGCCGGGTGAGTTTCTGCCAGGGAAGCCAGCAAAAGTGAATCATAAAGGCACTTAATGAGGCAATTTTAATGCAAAAAGGAGAGGCCCCAGCAATGCTGTTGCTGTACTATGTATAGTTTGTGCTGATTTATGTTGTTCTTTGAACTGGGATTCCGATCGGTCTCCTTTCAAAGAAATTAACTTATTTGCATAAAGGTTGCGGTTGTTTTTGTCGAGAGTAGTTGTGCACCTTTTTTTGAAGTCTCCCCTCCAGCACCGTCTCGCTCAGCCATCACCCCCTCCCACCACGTCCGTGCTGAGCTACACTGTCTCCCCGTCCCCTACTGCCTTGAATCTGAAATCCTTGTACTGGTCTTCAGACCCCCTTCACGGCCTCACCCCACCCTTCCCCTGCCGCCTCCTCCAGTCTTACTTCCTGTCCCTGATCCCGCTGGCTTTACTGACTGGGATACTCCCTTCTGGTGGCCTCAGCCCTACTCTCTGGAACACCCTTCCTTAACGCTTGTCCTTCTCTACTCCTCTCCCCATCTCTAAACCCTTCTCAAACTCCATCTTTCTGACCAAGCTTCTGCTCATCTCGCCCACGGTGGCTCGTTGTCTGAACCTTTATTCCTTTTTGTTTTTTTATTTTTTGTTTCTGCATCTTCTGTAAACCACCTTGCGGGATGTTTCCCCCATTAAAGGTGGTATATTGCATTGCCCATACATCTGTCAATTGTGTCAGTTTAAACACTTTAACTACATAAAAAAAAATTAACAAACCTAATGAATGATTTGCTCTCGACGGGCACTGAGCTGTCTTTTGAAAACAGGCCTGCTGAGTTTTTCCAGCGTTTTCTGTTGTTATTTCGGATTTCCAGCATCCGCAGTATTTCGCTATCCTGTTCAGACCCCCACAGCCTACACACCATCCTCACTAAAGCACCATGAGGAGCAATTCAAGAGGCTGTACTCCCAGCCGGAGCAGAGCTTACCTAGCTGGGAGCAGGAGGCACCGAAAGGGCTGCCGAGAAAGAACTTGCAATGAATACTATCTTATGTCTCCAAGTGCTTCATAACCAATAAATGAGAGTCTCTGTTGTTTTGAAGGCAAACACAGCAGTCAATTTGAGCACAACAACAACAACTTGCATTTATATAGTGCCTTTAACGGAGTAAAACGTTTTTAGGCGCTTCACAGGAGCGATATCAGACAAAAATTTGACACCGAGCCACATAGGGAGATATTAGGATAGGAGTAGGTTTTAAGGACCGTCTTGAAGGAAGAGAGAGAGGTAGAGAGGCAGAAAGGTTTAGGGAGGCAATTCCAGAGCTTAGGGCCTAGGCAGCTGAAGGCACGGCCGCCATTGGTGGAGCAAAGGCAATCATGGATGCGCAAGAGGCCAGAATTGGAGGAACACAGAGTTCTCAGAGAGTTGTAGGGCTGGAGGATATTACAGAGATAGGATGGGGTGAGGCCATGGAGGGATTTGAACACAAGCTTGAGAATTTTATATTCGAGGCATTGCTGGATCGGGAGCCAATGTAGGTCAGCGAGCACAGGGCGTGATGGGGGTGAATGGGATGGTGCGAGTTAAGATACAGGCAGCAGAGATTTGGATACAAAGCCCCACAAACAGCAAATGAAATAAATGATTAATTAATCTGCTTTTAGTGGAGTTGGCTAAGGGAAGAATGTTGGCCAGGACACTTGGAGAATTCGCCTGCTCCTTAAATAGTGCCATAGAAGTGGGGATGTTCGCTGATGATTGCACAGCATTCAGGTCCATTCGCATTCCCTCAGATAATGAAGCAGTCCATGAGCACATCCAGCAAGACCTGGACAACATCCAGGCTTGGGATGATAATTGGCAAGTAACATTTGTGCCATACAAGTGCCAGGCAACGACCATCTCCAACACGAGAGAGTCTAACCATCGCCCCTTGATATTCACTGGCATTATCATCGCCGAATTCTCCACCGTCAACATCCTGGAGGACAGCATTGACCAAAAACTCCACTGGACCAGCCACATAAATACTGTGGCTACAAGAGCAGGTCAGAGGCTGGGTATTCTGCAACAAGTGGGATACCTGCTGACTCCCCAAAGCCTCTCCACCACCTACAAGGCACAAGTCAGGAATGTGATGGAATACTCTCCACTTGCCTGGATGGATGCAGCTTTAACATTCAAGAAGCTCGACACCATCCAGGATAAAGTAGTATACAAATACAAGTCTTTTTATTGACTGTTGAATGTTCCTTGCCTTTCCCAAAATGGCTACCAAAATGAAACTTTGCCATTGTACAGTTCAGTGAAAAAACACTCAATAAATGTTTGTACAGTAGATGGAAAAACAGCATAAACCAATCTAATATAGTAATGTAACAATGACCATAGACTGGGAAACTATGCAACATCATCCAATAACCATCTCTATATGATCCACACCAGTGGTTAATGCTGAGAGGTGCAATCATTGACAACATAAATTATTATTCAATTTCCTCTCACAGTCACTCTGCTCTGCTATTTCATCACCTTTCTTTATGATGTGAAGAGATTAGGGAGGCCTTGTGAATGAACCCTGTGTGGAGAATGTATTTTGTGATCCCACTGCCAAGATAGGCTGTGAGCAGTTGGCTTTACTGAGCCTCTCTTCTTTGATTTGACTTCCTTTCCCTGTAGCTCGGTCTGCGGACATCATTAAATAGTTGTTCAAGAGCAGAAGTTCACCGTAGCCATGATATAGATGCTTTACTGAAAGTAGAAGGCAGTTTAAGAGCTAGTAGCACAAGGCCGTTCATTATCCAGTGGTCATGGGCACAACACCTTGTGTACTCTATCTCAATAGCAGACTGTACCGGTAACTACCGGAATCAAGGGCAGCTTGTGCTGTTAAAAGGGAAATCAGCCAAGCTCCTTCCATTGCCTCTGGTATCTTTAATACTAATAGACTATTCCTGTGTGTGATTTGTCCCTGGATCCTGAGGGGCAGCTGGAAGGCTAACCAAGAAGAGCAACCTCTTCCTCTTCCCATCTAAAAGAAACACTTGCATTTATACAGCACCTTTCACGACCTCCGGACGTCCAAAAGCGCTTTACAGCCAATGAAGTACTGTTGAAGTGTAGTCACTGTTGTAATGCGCACAGCAAGCTCCCACAAACAGCAATGTGATGTTGGTTGAGGGATAAATATTGGCCAGGACACAATATTTAAGATAATTGACATTTGCAGAAAAAAGATTCACAGATACATGCAAATAATAGATTTGCAAAAATGTGTCCAGAAACCTAAAAAATATTTGTGACTTGACTTCTTACATTTTTCTGATTGAACAGCTGATCCCATGTATCGCTCTGTAACCAGACCTCCGATAGGATACAAATTATACATTCCTCGTCCTTTATCCATTTCATTGTAAAGGAAGAACAAAGCTATTGGCAGATTTCACAGGAATAGCCTCTCAGTCTATAATCAGGTTTCCATGTTCCTACTGTTCTCGTTGATTTCTAGAAATTTCTGCATCAGCATGCATTCCTCAGTAAGAGTTTAACTGTTGCTCATTTTCCGATTTATCTGATTAAACCCGACAGCTTTTGTAAAAGGGACATGATGCATCTCCAGGAGTAGATATCTTGGGGGGCTAATGTTGCATCGTGCGTTGGTGATTGACAACCTGAGCTGGAGTCAGCACATGTTGGAAACTTGCGAGCACGCTTCACATACTCAGGAAATTACCTCCTTTAACTCAGTTCATCTTCACTGATTTGATTACATTAACGATAAAATGGTTAATGGTTGTATAATGTATCTAAGGGAGCATTGATATTACTAGTTTAGCTTTGGTGTGAAGCAGCTACACTTTTGCACCAAAGCTAAATGTGTGTAGTTCAAATGGGTGTTAGGGCGGATCCTGACTCCAGATTCAGGCTGCATTTACACTTAAAAAAAAATTCTTCTTGGGATTTGGGCATCGCTAGCAGGGCCAGTATTTATTGCCTATCTGTAGTTGCCCTTGAGAAGGTGGTGGTGGGCCTTCTTCTTGAACCGCTGCAGTCCATGTGGTGAAGGTGCTCCCACAGTGCTGTTAGGTCAGGTTTCTGCCCCTGCCACAGCACTGAAACAGCCCGAATCAAAGTCACAAATGACATCCTCTGTGGCTGTGGTGCACTATCCTTCCTCATTCTTCTTGACCTTTCTGCAGCCTTTGACATAGTCAAACACACCATTGTCTTCCAACTCCTCTATTCCATTGTCTGGCTGAGTGGGACTGCACTTGCTTGGTTCAACTCTGACCTATACAACGGTAGCCAGAAAATCTACTGCAGTGGCTTCCCTTCCCACTCCCACGCTGTTATCTCTGTTGTCCCCCAAGGATCTGTCCTTGGCCCCCTCCTCTTCCTCAGCTGCATGCTGCCCCTTGGCGACATCATCCGCAGACATGTGGTCAGCTTTCACATATATGCTGATAATACCCAGCTCTCCCTCTCCACCACATCTCTCAGACTCTCCACTACCTCAGTGTTGTTAGACTGCTTTTCCGATATCTCATCTTGGATGAGCCACAATTTCCTCCAGTTAAACATTGGGAAGACCGAAGCCATCGTCTTCAGACACTGCCTCAAAATCCGTTCCCTAGCCACCGACTCTATCCTTTTCTCTGGCCACTGTCTGAGGCTGAACCAGACTGTTCGCAACCTTGGTGTCATATTTGACCCCGAGATGAGCTTCTGACCACATATCCACACCATCACTAAGACCACCTATTTCCACCTCTAACGTCGCCTGCCTCCTCACCTGCCTCAGCTCATCTGCTGCTTAATCCCTCATCCATGCCTTGTTTTCCTCTAGACCTGACTATTCCAATACACTCCTGGCCGGCTTCCCATCTTCTACATTCCGTAAACTCATCCACGTATCCTAACTCGCACCAAGTCCTGCTCACCCATCACCCTCAACCTTGCTGACCGACATTAGCTCCCAGTCCACCAACATTTCCAATTTAAAATTCTCATCCTTGTGTTTAAATCACTTCATGGCCTCACTCCTCCCTATCGCTGAAACCTGCTCCAGTCCTAAGACCACTCAGAAATCTTCATTCCTCTGACTCTGGCCTCTTGTGTATCCCCACCATTGGTGGCTGTGCCTTCAGGTGCCAGTGTCACACAGCCTGGAATTCCCTCTCTGAACCCCACTGCCTCTCCACTTCCCTCTCCAACTCCTTTCCTTATCACCCACCGCTTTGACCAAGCTTTTGCTCACCTCGCCAATTATCTCCAATTATCTCCTTCTTTGGCTCAGAATTTTTCTTTTATTACCCATGCCAGCTCCCCCCCCCCGTGAAGCACCCTGGGATGTTTTTCTACTTTAAAGGCGCTATATAAACGCAAGTTGTTGTTACTAGGAGGAGTGACCAGAAGCAGCCCATGTGAAGCTGACACTGTGGCCTAGAAATCCATTGATGCCACTCCAAAGCATCCAAAATGGCGGGTGGCATGTACGCGCCACCATATTGGTAAAGGCAGAAAAAGAGGCGTCCAGCACCCAAGCCTGAAATGGATGTTAGACCCTTTATATATTCCCTCTCTATTGCCTCCTCCATCCCGATTACCCCCACTCCTTTTTGACTGCCCTCTCACTCCCCATCACTTCCCCATCTCCCAATTGCCCCCTCCTTCTCGATCGTCCTTCCCTCCCGATCAGCCCCTCCCTCTTGATCACCCCTCCCTCTTGATCACCCCTCTTTCTCGATCACTCTTCCTTCCGATCACCCCACTCCTTCTCAATCTCCCTTCCTCCCGATCGCTTACCCCATCTCTCAAACAACCCCATTCTTCTTGATTGCCACCCTCCCTCTCGATCGTTACAGCCCCTCCCAATTGCCATCCTCCCTCCCAATCACCCCCTCTCTCCTGATCGCCCCACTACCTCTCAATCTCCCTACTAACTCTTAATCACTCCCTTCCTCCCGATTGCTTCCCCCATCTCCCAATCAACTCCCTCCTCGATCACCTCCCTCACGATTACCCCACCCTGGACCTACCTGAGGGCCACTCCGAGCCACGCAGCTGCCCGAAACCAATGCCGAATCGCCAGCGCGCTGCCTAGGGCCCAAGGCCCAATATCGGGTGTGCCTCAGGCCCAATATCCTTGTTCCGACTCAGGGATATTTCCCTGCACCCAGTCCTTACCAGCCTGCCACTTTCTAGGCCTCTGTTTATACCAGTCCCAGAGTTTGTACATCAGTGGAACAGTAGCTTTTCAAATTAACTTAACACCAGTCTGTTTACAGGTCCTTCCAGAAGATGGGGTCACTGAACCTGCTTTTCTCTCCAGTCTCCCAGTTCACAGTTTTATTTGAGTCAACCTTAGCTTGCAGGTTAAGTCCACAGGGTCCACTAATAAATGCGTTGTCATTGTCGGTCACCTGTGGCATACCCCACCTCGAAGGAACTTGTTCAATAAGTACTATTGCAGTCGATAAAGCGGCACAGCAAGGAGTAGGAATAACTTTGACCCATGTAGTGAAACAATCAACAATAGCAAAGAGATATTTATTTGTCCTTGCAATCTGTGGCAGCTTGCCTGTGCAGTCAATTTGCAATCATTCGCAGGGTCCCTTAGGGGGTTGACTAAGAATCAAGGCTCGCTTCTTTTGGGAAGGAGGGTTGTGATGTGCACAGGGGAGACAATTATCAAGGTGGACCTTGACGTCATCTTTCCACTGCAGCCACCACCATTGACATGGTCCCGAAACTCATGATCATCTGTAATTAAGAACAGAAAATCCATTGTGGCTCTTTTGGAGAGTCCTGGAATGGGTTAATCTGCATAGCATGCATTTGTCAATTTTCTGATTTCCTTCTGCCACCATGGGGAGTGCAGTTGGTAAATATCCACTCAAATTAAGTCATAAGGTCATAAGAACATAAGAAATAGGAGCAGGAGTAGGGCAGTCGGCCCTTCGAGCCTGCTACGCCATTCAGCAAAATTATGGCTGATCTTCTACCTCAACTCCACTTTCCCGCACTATCCCCATATCCTTTGATTCTCATAATATCCAAAAATCTATCGATCTCTCTCTTGAATATACTCAACAACTAAGCCTCCACAGCCCTCTGGGGTAGCGAATTCCAAAGATTCACAACCCTTTGAGTGAAGAAATTTCTCCTCATCTCAGTCCTAAATGGCCGACCCCTTATTCTGAGACTGTGACCCCTGGTTCTAGACTCCCCAGCCAGGGGAAACATCCTCCCAGCATCTACCCTGTCAAGCCCTGTAAGAATTTTATATGCTTCAATGAGATCATCTCTCATTCTTCTAAATTTTATGAAATATAGGCCAAGTCTCCTCAATCTCTCCTCATAGGACTATCCCCCATCCCGGGAACCAGTCTGATGAATGTTCATTGCACTCCCTCTCAGGCAAGTATATCATTCCTTAGATAAGGAGATCAAAACTGTACACAGTACTCCAGGTGTGGTTTCACCAAGGCCCTATATAATCGTAGTAAGACTTCTTTACTCTTATACTCCAATCCTTTTGTAATAAAGGCTAACATACCATTTGCTTTCCTAATTGCTTGCTGTACCTGCATGTTAACTTTTAGTGATTTGTGTACAAGGACACCCAGGTCTCTCTGAATACCAACATTTCCCAATCTCTCACCATTTAAAAAATATTTTGCTTTTCTATTTTTTGCTTTGCATCCTCCTCACAACTTACTTTTCCACCTAGCATTGTATCGTCAGCAAACTTGGACACATTACGCTCAGTCCCCTCATCTAAGTCATTGACATAGATTGTAAATGGTTGAGGCCCAAGCACTGATGTTTGCCGCACCCCACTAGTTACAGCCTGCCAACCTGAAAATGACGCGTTTATTCCTACTCTGTTTTTTGTCCGTTAACCAATCCTCAATCCATGCTAGTATATTACCCCCAATCCCATGAGCCCTAATTTTGTTTAATAACCTCTTATGTGACACCCTATCGAATGCTTTCTGAAAATCCAAATACACCACATCCACTGGTTCCTCCTTACCTACCTGCTAGTTACAACCTCAAAAAGCTCTAACAGATTTGTCAAACATGATTTCCCTTTCATAAATCTGTGTTGACTCTGCCCAATCATATTATGATTTTCTAAGTGCCCTGTTACCACATCCATAACAATAGATTCTAGCATTTTGCCTACTACTGATGTCAGACTAACTGGTCTAATGAGAGGGAGGAACTGAATGAAATCAGTATTTGTAGGGAAATGGTGTTAGGGAAATTGACGGGATTGAAGGCCGATAAATCCCCAGGGCCTGATAATCTACATCCTAGGGTACTTAAGGAAGTGGCCCTAGAAATAGTAGATGCATTGCTGGTCATCTTCCAAAATTCTATAGACTCTGGAACAGTTCCCATGGATTGGAGGGTAGCTAATGTAACCCCGCTATTTAAAAAAGGTGGTAGAGAAAAAACGGGGAATTATAGACCGGTAAGCCTGACATCGGTAGTGGGGAAAATGCTAGAGTCCATTATAAAAGATGTAATAGCAGAGCACTTGGAAAACAGTGACAGGATCGGACAAAGTCAACATGGATTTACAAAAGGTAAATCATGCTTGACTAATCTACTGGAATTTTTTGAGGATGTAACTGGTCGAATAGATAAGGGAGAACCAGTGGATGTGGTGTATTTGGACTTTCAGAAGGCTTTCGATAAGGTCCCGCATAAGAGATTAGCGTGCAAAGTTAAAGCACATGGGATTGGGGGTAAGGTACTGATTTGGATAGAAAACAGGTTGGCAGACAGGAAGCAAAGAGTTGGAATAAACGGGTCTTTTTCCGAGTGGCAGGCAGTGACTAGTGGGGTACCGCAGGGATCAGTGCTAGGACCCCAGTTATTCACAATATATATTAATGATCTAGACGAGGGAACTAGATGTAATATCTCTAAGTTTGCAGACGACACAAAGCTGGGTGGGCGTGTGTGCTGTGAGGAGGATGCAGAGAAACTCCAGTATGATTTGGACAGGTTGGGTGATTGGGCAGATGCATGGCAGATGCAGTATAATGTGGATAAATGTGAGGTTATCCACTTTGGTGGCAAAAACAGGAAGGCAGATTATTATCTGAACGGCAATAGATTAGGAAAAGGGGAAGTGCAACGAGACCTGGGTGTCCTTGTGCACCAGTCGCTGAAGGTAAGCATGCAGGTGCAGCAGGCGGTTAAGAAGGCAAATGGTATGTTGGCCTTCATAGCGTGAGGATTCGAGTACAGGAGCAAAGATGTCTTGCTGCAGTTGTACAGGGCCTTGGTGAGACCATGCCTTGAGTATTGTGTGCAGTTTTGGTCGCCTTATCTGAGGAAGGATGTTCTTGCCATGGAGGGAGTGCAGCGAAGATTCACCAGACTGATACCTGGGATGGCAGGAATGACGTATGAAGAGAGATTGGGTCGATTAGGCTTATATTCGCTAGAGTTTCGAAGAATGAGAGGGGATCTCATTGAAACTTATAAAATTCTAACAGGACTAGACAGACTAGATGCAGGAAGGCTGTTCCCGATGGCGGGGGAGTCCAGAACCAGGGGTCACAGTCTAAGGATAAGGGGTAAGCCATTTAGGACTGAGATGAGGAGGAATTTCTTCACCCAGAGAGTGGTGAACCTGTGGAATTCTCTACCACAGAAGGCAGTTGAGGCCAATTCATTAAATATATTCAAGAAGGAGTTAGATATATTTCTTAAGGCTAAGGGGATCAAGGGATATGGGGAGAAAGCAGGGACAGGGTACTGAATTTGGATGATCAGCCATGATCTCATTGAATGGCGGAGCAGGCTCGAGGGGCCGAATGGCCTACTCCTGCTCCTATCTTCTATGTTTCTATGATTCTATAGTTCCCTGTTTTCGCTCTCCCTCCTTTTTTGAATGGTGGGGTTACATTTGCTACCTTCCAATCCGCGGGAACCGTTCAAGAATCTATGGAATTCTGGAAGATCAAACCCAATGCATCCGCTATCTCTGTAGCCACCTCTTTTAAAACCCTAGGATGTAGGCCATCAGGTCCAGGGGATTTGTTGGCTTTTAGTCCCATTAATTTCTCCAGTACTATTTCTTTTTACTAATACTCGGTAATGGCTATTAGATCAAACCCATTTATTTCTACCTGTGCTATTAATTCACCTATTTTGTTGTGAATGTTTCGCTCATTCAGATATAATGCCTTTAGCTTTAACTTTTTTCTATTTTTTCCTGATGTCACCTTAGTCACTGATGCCCTATTACTTTTGTTAAGCTCACTGTCACTTCCTGACCCACTCTGCTTATTTTTACCCCAAATCACTACTCTGCTCTACAGCCTTGACATTTCTCTTACTGCTTTTGAATTTCTCGTTCCTGAATCCTCCCACACACCCACCTTCATTAGTTTAAATTCTTGACACTTAAAAAGAAAAACTAATAAAGTATGTCTTTACATTCAGCATTGCAACTTGGCAAAAAGAAGTAAGAGGTTAATTACTTCTTGGATGTGAAAAACCTTGGGTGAGGGGAAGTGGAGTCAGTCACCACAACACCACTTTCGGACTTGCAAATTAAAAAAACGATTTGAAAACGTTCTAATTGATTTAAAACGGGACATCATCCTATAACTTTAACCTCATAATTCTCCAAATCTCCTTTTTCCTTTATTTTGAACTCCTTCATTTAACTGTGATATAGTGTATCCTGTGGATTTATAAAACTTGCTACAATCAATTTTACTTAAAATAAAACTTGCACAAAGATCATGACACAGTTAAAGTTAGAGATATGATTTACCCAATCAAATGCATATGAATTCTGCCAAAGTAATTTTTAGCCTAAATGGGTCTAGGTTACTCCTGTTTGATTTTTTCCCCCCTAAACATTATCCTTGCAGGCACAACGGATTTCCAATTATTACCATTGCTGCCTTAAGCGACTGTATAACTATAAAGAACTTGCATCCTTATGAAATACAAGCAGTTCAAACAAGCAGAAACCATTAGTCGATTGAGAACATCACTCTCGCTACCCCTCGTATTTCTGTGCAACATAATCCTATTGGGGAAGGCAGAATTTTAACTCATCTCATTTAAAAATAATAATGTAGATTTTCCTGGCTTTGTCTCATGTGCACAAGGATGTTACTACAAATGTTTCAGATTAAATCCCAAGTTTTGTTAATTAATTTATTCCTGTTTTGTAGTTGTGGAGGTTTTCAATACCCCTTATTTTATAAACACTTTGGCAGTCAGTACATTCCAATCATAAGGCCAAAGGGGTACTGTCACCTTCCTGACGGCTATTCATTACCAGACTTAATCCAGTACATTACTGTTTTAATTTCTTTAACAATAGAACAGAATGAATGAGACAAAGCAGGACTACCTTAAATCTCCGAAGCGCTTGGGGGCACAATCTTAAACTGGACTTCATTAATGCCTTAGATTTAACCAGGCTTTCTTAGATATCAACTATATTCATGTTCTCCAATATTTAACATATCAACTCCAATTACCTTATTTATACAACAGTTATTCCCGATATAGCTTAAATTATTGATTCCCTGTTGTGGGTGATGAACTCATAAGTACCAATGTCGCGAACTAGAGACTGTTCACATAATATATATAACTAGCTGTCTGTAGTGGCCATCCACAGGAAACCAGAATGCATAATTTGATCATTTGGTCAGACACTCGGGGTTAGAAATTCACTGTGGATGATAGCCCTAAACAAGCGTTGTTGCATGGGCAGCCCGTTATACGCTTTGCTTGAAATTCAGTTCCATTTAAGGAAATGGAACTGAGTACTGATCGGGAAGTATAATGAGCTGCCAATTCGATACTGCTCGCTTTGCATAACTGCCCGGGATGAACTTCGAACCCCGAGTGTCTGTAAACTCAGGTCAGTCAGTAATTACTCCAATTCATTTCAGATCCAGAAACAGAAGGACTCAATATCTCAAAATGACACATGTATGCATACATATGTAGAGAAAAAAATGAACAAGATTAAGATAGCATATGCTTATAGAAAACACAATGGCCTAGATTTTGCTGGAGCGGAGCATCTTGTGGCGTGCCCCGTTAGTTAGATTTGTTTGTGCAGGTTAAGATTTTAAATTTTTTTGCCCACAAAGTTGCTGGAAGTGCGAGCTGATAAAGGTGCAGCAAGGGCAACAGGGCATCTGGGACCTCGGTGAACAACAGGACCAACAGTGTATCTCCTTAACCAATGACATTAAAAGATTGAGAAATAAACAGAGAAAGGACTGAGAAGGAGGGTGAATTAGAGTGGATGAATTCAATGTCAAATCAGGTACAGAGAGGGAAAGAAAGACTGGATTAAGAGAGGGAGAAAAAAGAAAGGAAAAAAGGAAAAAAATTTGAAAGATTAAAATGTTACATTTTAAAAATCTCCTAAAACAATTCACAACCTGAAGGAATGAGCCTCCATGCTTACAATTTTTCACTTTCTGGCGAGAGGTTGATTGGCAGTCATGAACAATTATCAAGTTGTTAAAAGGATACTTATCCTGTTGATTACTAGGCTTAACTTTCTTTGGCGAGTTTAATGGGCAGTTAATGTGCAAATGCAGCAACTTCATGAAAATCACGGGGAGGTTAAAGGTGAGATGTTGTTTTTTGAAGCTAATGGTGGAGCGGCGCACATCGTCCAGCAACTTGTGCCGATTTGCAATTCATGGGGTATCTCTTCCTCGCCACAGGTTGCTGGCCGATTTGTGCATTAATAATGGCGAGCATCGTTCAGACACCACTATTATCTTATTCTGGGCCAATGATTAAAATGCTCATATTACTCCTAATATCAACCACAAGGACTACAAAGGGTTAAGCTGCTTTATTTCTATGAAGAAGAAAGGGACGGAGCTAGCTGCAGCATTAATCTGCAGAAACAGCACACATTTAAAGAGACAGTACACTGAAAACAAAATAAATTCTGTCTTTTTCTCTCATTTCAGTTTCATCTTTCAGTTTCTGATTTTTGCCGTGGGCTTTTCATTTCTCTCTTTTTTTTCTAATTCTTTTGTTACTCTTCGCATGTCTAACAATTTTTTTTAATGTAACTCCTTTACAGCCTCTGTCTGCTGTGAAAGGGCTGACATTAACTTCTTGCCCTCCAACACAATTTATTTTCTTCTTCTCTGTTGGACAAGCAGAGGGGTGTAACGACATAGAGTACTGTAGGATGGGGGCATTGGGGAGCCAGTCCCTTTCTCGGTTCTTGAACCATTGCAACTGCCTCTCTCACTGCTCGTCTCAACCCTACAACTCCCATTCCTCCATAAGGGCTATAGGGATATACAACAATATCCTATAATACCTCCACAAAAGGGTGATATATGACAATATCCTATATACACCCAACATTATCGGTGACTGTGGCAGGACTAGAGACAATTGAGCATTTGAATGTTTTAAGTTGAGCGTCTAATTGGGGACTGACCATCTCTAAGTTAGATAAACCCATTAGCTAGCAGATTCAGGAAATATGGGGGATCTGGGTGAATATATAGATGCGTACTCGGCACGACATGACAGAACATCTTTAAGAGTTAGTGATCTGTGGTGAAAGATCTTTTGAGTGAATTAGCCCAAATCTTTAAAACTGACTTTCTGCAGATCCTGAAGGAAGGTAGATCCAAAGGTGCGGTACAACGATTGTTCTTAGTAGCTCAGATTGTATCCGAGGCTGTTCAGGATCTCAGAAGGGAGTGTAAAAGATTGAAGGAATTAAATAAACAGCAACAAGAGTTAAAGGGAAAAGAGAAGAATGATAAATTGATGCGGAAACAGTTAGAGATGGGAGCATAGGAGAATGAATTCCAGGAACTCAAGGATAAGATTGTTGAGCAACAAGCAGCAGTAGCTTGCTCAAAGCCTTTAAAGTTTATGTGGCAAGTGACCATCCCAAAACTCAGAATGAGATGTTAAAGCTAGAGAAGGAATGTGAGATGTGCAAACATAGTCCAAAGGAATGCGGAATGGGAATTGTAGGTTTGAAGCTAGCAGTGAGAGAGGCAGTCATAAACCGAGAAAGGGACTGGGACTCTTGACTCGTTCCCCAGCACCCCTTCCCCCTGTAGTCTATGCCATTACACCCCTCCCTTTCTCCAACAGGGAAGAAGCAAAGGAATTGTGCAGGTGGATGATAAGAGAGAAGTTAAAAGTCCACAGCAAACATCAGAAATTAAAATTGCTGTGAGGAAAAAATGGATAAAATGTAAAAGGCTACAGGATACAGGATAACAGTGGTTAGCACTGTTGCCTCACAGCACCAGGGACCCGGGTTCGAATCCGGCCTCGGGTGACTGTCTGTGTGGAGTTTGCACATTCTCCCCGTGTCTGCGTGGGTTTCCTCCGGGTGCTCCGGTTTCCTCCCACAGTCCAAAGATGTGCGGGTTAGGTTGATTTGGCTATGATAAATTGACCCTAAGTGTTAGGGGGATTAAATACGTGGGGTTACGGGGGTTACGGGGATATGGTGGGATATGTGTCGGTGCAGGCTCGATGGGCCGAAATGGCCTCTATCTGCACTGTGGGGATTCTGTGATTCTGTGATATCTTTTTCAATGTCCTGTCTCTTTAAAAGTCTGTGTGATGTTTGGTTTCAGTGCCTGCAATGTTAACCCTTTTCTGTAAGCCTTAGTTTAGTTAGCATTAAGAATGTTACAAAGTTTCAATCTTTGATTAACTGCAAAAGCTAACTTTTTCTTCACAGTTATATTCAGTTTTACTGTCATTTGGAAAGGCATGCTGAAGAAAGAACAAGAGAAGGGTGACTTGTAATGCACTGGGTATTTGTAAGCACGTGCTGTTCTATAACTTTATATGTGTATGTGTTATTTTGAGATATTGAGTCCCTCTATTTTTGAGTCTGAACTGAATTGAGTAATTGATGCTAAGTAACCTGAGTTTACAGACCGTAGGGTGGATCTTGACTTTGTGAAATGGCCTGGGATGAGTTGCTGACCTGCTAACCCATTGTCACACTGTCGCGCGGGGTCAGGATCTATAGACTGAGTGTCTGATCAAATTATCAGTACTGGTTTTCTGTGGATGGCCACTGCAAACAACCAGTTGGACGTTTTACTACGTTAAAGGCGCTATATAAATGCAAGTTGTTGTTGTGCACTGTCTCTATTTCACGACATGCGACTGTCACGTAACAATTGGCACTTCTGAGTTCATCATCCATAACAGGAAATCAATAATTTAAGTTCTATAAGGAGTTAGTGTTGAGTGTAATTAAAGAAACTGGAGTCGTTGTGCTAAGTATCTGTGAATACGGTTGATATCTCAGAAAGCCTTGTTAAATACAAGGCATGAATGAAGTCTGTTTTAAGATTGTGCCCCTAAACTCTTGGCAGGTTTAAGGTAGTCCCGCTTTGTCTCATTCGTTTTGTTCTATTGTTAAAGAAATTACAAGTCAGTTGATCTTGGATATATATTGGATTGAGTTAGTTAATGAATAGCTGTCAGGAAGCTGACAGCAGCCTTTGATCTTGTGATTGACTGTGGTCAAAAAAGGATCGCTGGAGGGCCTTCTGTCATCTCCATGGCAACAACTGGACTCACCTTGTGATTGGACTGTACTGACGACCAAAGAGTTAATAATATCGGATATTGAAAAATCTCTCAACTACGGAACGGAGATAAAAATGTTAACAAATATTGGGGATTAATGTGAAACATTTACAGGTATGTCAGGATAAACTATTTTCTTAAATGAAATGAACAAACTAAAATTCTGTCTTCCCCAACAGGGTTGTGTTTGAAGTTAACAGTGATGTTATCAACTGACTAATGGTTTCTGCTTGTTTTAACAGATTTGCATTTCCTAAGGATGCAAGTTCTTTATAGTTATACACTGCACCTGTGGTACTGTCGCTTAAGGTAAAGTTTGGTAAAACTTTTTGTGCCTCCACGGATAATGTTTTGAAAATTGGAAATCAAAGAGGAGTAACCTAGACCAATTTAGGCTGAAAGTTATTTGACAGAATTTATATGTATTTGATTGGGCAAATCATATCTATGACTTTACTCGTATCAGGATCTTTGTGTGAGTTTTATTTTAAGTTAAATTGATTGTAGCAAGACTAGAGGGGAAAGGACGAGACTTTTTTTCACACAGAGTGTTGTTAAGATCTGGAACAAACTACTTGAAAGGGAGGAATCAGATTCCGTAGGAACTTTCAAAAGGCAATTGGACATTTATTTGAAGAGGACAAATTTGCAGGACTATGGGGAAAAAGCTGGGGTGTGGGACTAAATTGGACAGCTCTTTCAAAGAGCTGGCACAGGTGCGATGGGCCGAATGGCCTCCTTCTGTGCTGTAAGATTCGATGATTCTAAGTTTTAGAAATCCACAGGATATGTTATACCACTGGTAAATGCGCAAAAAGCTTTTTCTTAAGTAAAAGGGATTTTGGAGAATTACAAAGTTACAGTTACAGTATGATGTCTGGTTTTTCAAATTTGTGTGCAGGGAGTCTGGAACCGCTGTTGTGGTGACTGACACCCCTCACCCCAAGGCCTTTCAGAGTTTTGAGGTACCAAGAAGTAATTAACCCCTTACTTCTATTTGTCAAATTGCAATGCTGAGTGTGAAGACATCAATGCTGCATTCGTTTTTTTTAAGTGTTAAGACTTAATTTAAGTGGATATTTACCAACTGTATTTCTTTAACCCATTCCAGGACTCTCCAGAAGAGCCACAATGGATTTTCTGTTCTTAATTACAGGTGATTATGATTTGCGGGACCATGTCAATGGTGGTGGCTGCAGGGGAAAGATGATGTCAAGGTCCACCTTGATAATTGTCTCCCCTGTGCACATCACAACCCTCCCTCCCGAACGAAGCGAACCTTGCTCCTTAGTCACCCCTCTAAGGGACCTTGGGAACAATTGCGAATTGGCTGCACATACGAGCTGCCTCAGACTACAAGGGCAAATAAATATTGTCTGGTTATTTTTGATTGTTTCACTACATGGGTGGAGGCTATTCCTACACCTGCTTTAACGACTATGAAAGAACTTGTTCAACGAGTTCCTGTGGGGTATGCCACAGTTTATAGACAGTGACAATGCTTTTACTAGCGAAGCCTGTGGACTTAACCTGCAAGCTAAGACTGACGCAAATAAAACTGTGAACTGGGAGACTGGAGAGAACAGCAGGCTCAGTGCTCCCATCTTCTGGAAGGACCTGTAACCGAACTTGTAGCGACGCGCACACATGAAGCTTTGTATAATGAATTGCGATTCGAGATTATTCCTACTCTGTTCAATTTTTCTTCTGTATCTTTGCTTTTTAATTTAGGTAATTGAATTTATGTAGATATTTATCATGCAGCGCTAAGAGAAATGGTACTCTATTTTACTAAGCGCAATTTGGAAGAAATTTAGATGAACGGACATAAAGACAATATGATGAACATGATGAAACATGCGTAAGCAATTAAAGGAATTGCTTAAAGGAATAATTAGGCAGACAGGGATTGTTATTTCAGAAGGAGAGTCTTCTGATGTAGAAGAAGAGTTAGGACAGGTTAGGGATAAAGTTAATACGGTAATCATTCAGAACAACAAAGACTATAAGGAACATCTGATCTCAAAGGCAATCATTTGCAGTATGTATGGAGGGTATGTGCTGAATAAGGTACAAAAGGGGTTATACAATATAGAAAACAATTGGATCCCAAATTTTATATTAGACAAACTAACAAAAATCTGGAAATCAGATGGGAACATGGATTGGTGTAAGATGCAAAGATTTGGATCGGTGTATTATGCCAGGAAGCCTTGCAAGCAGAGTGACATTATTTTGGGACTGGTTCCTGTGACAGTGGCAATACCATTGCTATCTGTTAATGTAAAACCAATAGTAGTATTTAAAGTGGAGTCAATAGATTTGTTGGAGGATGCTATACATAAGGAAATTGTAAATTGTCAAGGATAATAGTAAAGGGGAAAAGAGGGGTTCTGGATTGCAGCAGACACTTCATGCTGTTCCAGGGGAAGTGGGACTCGGTTGTGCAGATGTGATGTTTTACAAAGCGCATTGCCAGCTTGTGGTTTCACCCTGGATGAAGAATCCCTGAATTGTCTCAATGGAATTCTAAGAGGACCAACGTCATTTATTTGGAGAGAGGGAAGTATTGAGTTAGAACTAATGAGAAGCATGACACACACACGGGGATACTTCATGCCCAATAGCCAACATTTTGCCTTACACTGACCGGAATGACTAAAATTGGGGATAAGATATCGGTGTCTATTATGGCCAACATTGTTACAAAAATTCAAGTAAACATTACCCTCCAGACGGAAGCCTTATGAGCAGGTGTTAATGATGTTAGATGGAGCCGTGGAGACTTTACCTCCATAATCGCCCATGAGAAGAGATTAAGAAGTATTGTAGGTATATAGTAAATCAATCAAGTAAGTGGAGGGAGGTAGTCTGGTATGAATAGGCTTGTGTTATGAATGTACTGGGAGAGATAAGAGGAAGGCCATACCTGCTCCATGGTTTCTTATTACTGAGTACAGTGAATGCAAACAGATGTTATTGCACAGACTCATGAAAGGGAGATTAACCAGATGTAGTTAGAATGCGTTGACACAATGGCACTACGTTAGGAGGATGTAATTAAACATATAAAAGGTACAGACACTGGAGCTCCTTGGGGACTTTTCATCTAGTCTTGCTGAAGCTAGCATAAGCAGTTAAAGATGAAAGGCTTCAATCTCCTTAAGCAGTCCCTGGTCTGTGATATTTAATTCGTACCAATATCTCATATACACTGCATGTGTAAGGGGTTGTGTTTTATTATCTCATTGACTTGATTTAATGAAGAGTAAATACCAGAGTCTCAATGTTTCCTAGTCCTCGAACTTGTATTAGAGGTAAAGGATATATGACAATATCCTATAATTCCTCCACATATGGAAAATAGGGATATTATGACAGTATCCTTATAAACCCGACACCGATGTCTGACAGATTGCATCATGACTGCTGATATAATGGCCCGGAATTTGCAGTCCTGATGACAGCATAACTGGCAGTGTTCGCCGTATTTCGCCTTTGAAACTGACCGCAACTTCAGGATTTAGCGCATGCGCAGCCTAACGCGGTAATCCTGAAGTGGTGGTCTGTCATTCACTGCTCAGACACAGGCTGCGCTGTGGACTCCCCCCCCCACCGCCACAGAGCCGGCAATCAATGCAATCAGTGAAATCAGTGAAACTGACGAAAATTTCAGCTTTCCCGCAATAATATCGCTGTTAAATACCAATTAAAAGTTAGGCCCTTTTTGGATTAGGCGTAACTGGGGCTTTAACAGCGTACTAACTGCTAAACAAAGGTTATGGCCCTGAAAAACTAACTTTAATTTTGTGCAATCAAAATTAAACATTTTAAGAAACTTTAAAAAAAAGTTTTAATTTTTTTTGAAAGTTTTTTCCACCTTTATTTCAGGTTTGCCTTTCTACCGTGTGAGAGCCCCAATCTTTGTTTTGCTCTTTCTAGCATTTTAAAACATTTTTAGGAGCTTACTCACTTCCTGGTTCGCTGTCTATGAGAATTCTGCCATTTGATTGGCTGCTTAGACAGCTTGTTGACATCACAGCTGCTCTTTGCTGGGAAACCCCATTAACTTCTGTCGATTTGACTTGTGCGTCGGAAAAATCCGAAATTCTCGACACAGCGATTGCGAGATCCTTGTGCGAAGCTTACTTTGGGAGCCAGCGGCGAATGCCTTTGCTTCGCCGCTGACCGCAAATTCCGGGCTAATTAATGATATCAATGTCTGACAGATTGCATCTGACTGCTGATATAATGACACAGTCCCCACCGCTGGTGGTGGGTGTG
Source organism: Squalus acanthias (assembly GCA_030390025.1). Taxonomy (NCBI): domain Eukaryota; kingdom Metazoa; phylum Chordata; class Chondrichthyes; order Squaliformes; family Squalidae; genus Squalus; species Squalus acanthias. Next base: position 88,311,358 of record CM059436.1, on the reverse strand, counting down.
TTGGTGTCAACCCGATTTACCCGCTGTACGCGGTGGACGCTGCCATTGTGAGAAGAGTATTTCTGTCCAGGTTGTGGGAGGAGTGAGGTTCAATTTGGAAACTGAACTGTCGATCGCGGGAGAGTCAGGCCAGGGTCCTCAGGCCCAGGAAATAAGTTCTGAGGTTTACTGTATCTCTCCCAACAATGATATTATCACGGCAAAAAGGAGTGTTTTAAATTGGATAACAAGCCGGCATGATGGGCCGAATGGTCCCCGTCTGTGCTGCATGATGCCATGATTCTAAATTAAAAGAAAACAGCACGTCATATATATATATATATATATGAAATAAATCTCAGCTTCTATCAGGTGTTTGAGCACAAGCTGACTTGCGGCGCCAAAAGCAAACAAATGCCTGCGCGAATGCTTGGTCGGAAGGATTGGACATGTTAAACTAGCTGTACAGTGGTCATTCTATTGCTGCCTGGGGCCGAGAGATGAATCTTTGGCTGTTACTTTGGTTTTGCTTCAGGGCCGGGGTCCTCAAGCCCATGTGAAAGCGACGGGACCGGGGTCCTCGCGCACAGCACTGTACCTGACGGCCGAGCTCCTGCAGCTGGCGGGTAACGCGGGACAAGGACAAGTTAGTACAAACAGTGCCCATTGCACTCAGAGGGTGAGTTCAACTTTCAACTTCAATTTTAAACCTGATTGTAAAAACAAGGCCTGGCGCTTGTGACGGGAATAAGCGGCACGGTGAAGAAAGAGATTGTGCGAGCGGCGCTTTTGCATTTGGCGCCTATGGAAATGACAAACGGTTAGCACTATTCCCCAGATATTGGCGGCTGTCGGGGATAAGCAGGGGCTGTGCAAATACAGGGGACAATGTTTGACATTGCATCTGGTTGCTGATGTAACACTACCAATGCATGACTGATTTTGAATGATTGCCGATGTATTGATACCAATGTCTGATGGATTGCATCTGATGCTTATGTAATGATGCCAATGTATATTGCATCCGCTTTCTGATGTAATGATACCACTGTTTGTCTGATTGCTCCTTGTTGCTGATGTATTGATACCAATGTCTGAAGGATTGCACCTGATTGCTGATGTAATGATTGCTGATGCATGACTCATTGTGTCAGATTGCTAATGCAATAGTACCACTGTCTGACTGATTGCTTCTCATTGCTAATGTAATGATCCCAATTCATTACTGCTTGCATCTGATTTCTGATCGAATTTACCCAGCTATGATTAAGTGCATCTGATTGCTGATGCAATGATACTAATGTATGACTAATTGCTTTGCATTGCTGATTAATTATACCAATGTTTGACATTACATCTAATTGCTGCTGTAATGATACCAGTGTCTGGCTGATTGCTGATGTAACAGCACCAATACATCAATGATGGTGTCTGATTGCTGATATAATTAAACCAATATCTGACATTGCACCTGATTGTGATGAAATTATACGAATGTTTGTCATTGCATCTGATTTCTGATATACTGATACCAATGCATGACGGCTTGCATGTGATTGCTGATACCAACGTCTAACTGAATGCGTCTGATTTCTGATGTAATGATACTATGGAGTGTCAGCCGTGGCTCAGTGGGTAGCACTCTCGCCTCTGAGTCAGAAGGTTGTGGGTTCAAGTCCATATTCCAGTGACTTGAGTATCATAAATCTAGGCTGACACTTCAGTGCAGTACCGAAGGAGTGCTGTACTGTCAGAGGTGCCGTCTTTCGGATGAGACGTTAAAACAAGGCCCGTCTGCTCTCTCAGGTGGACGTAAAAGATCCCATGGCAGTATTTCAAAGAAAAGCAGGGGAGTTATCCCCAGTGTCCTGGCCAATAGTTATGTCTCAACCAACATCACTAAAACAGATTTTCTGGTCATTATCATATTGCTGTTTATGGGACTTTGCTGTGCGCAAATTGGCTGCCGTGTTTCCTACATTATAACAGCGACTTCACTTCAAAAAGTACTTCTTTGGCTGTGAAGCGCTTTGGGATGTCCTGAGGTCATGAGAGGCGCTATATAAATGCAAGTCTTTGTTTTTCCTTTCAATGCATGACTAATTGCTGATTGAACGATACCAATCCATGACTCATTGTAATGATACCAGTGCTTGATATTGCATCTGATTGCTGATGTAATGAAAGCAATGCATGGCTAATTGTGTCTGATTGCTGATGCAGTGGTACTGATGTCTGACTGATGTGACAATGCCAATGAAACACTGTGTTGAATTGTTGCTGCAATTATAGCAATGTCTGACCGATTATTTCTGATTTCTGATGTAATGACACCAATTCATGACTCATTGATGATTGAGTGATATCAAGGTATGACTGATTTTGTCTGATTGCTGATGAACTGATACCAGTGTCTGATTACTGATGAACTGATACCAGTGTCTGATTACTGATGAACTGATACCAGTGTCTGATTACTGATGAATTGATACCAGTGTCTGATTACTGATGAACTGATACCAGTGTCTGATTACTGATGAATTGATACCAGTGTCTGATTACTGATGAATTGATACCAGTGTCTGATTACTGATGAACTGATACCAGTGTCTGATTACTGATGAACTGATACCAGTGTCTGATTGCTGATGAACTGATACCAGTGTCTGATTACTGATGCAGTGTTTGACTGCACTTGATTGTGATGAAATTATATGAAAGTTTGACATTGCACCTGATTTCTGAAATAATTATACCAATGGATGACGGCTTGCTGATGTAATTATAGCAATGATTGACTGATTGCATCTTATTATTGATGTAATGATACCAATGATTGACAATGTATCTGTTTGCTGATGTAATTATAGCAATGCATGACAGCTTGCATCTAATTTCTAACATAATAAACCAATATATTATTGATTGCATCTGAGTTCCAATGTAATGTAATGATACCAATGCATGACTGTGTGTGATTGCTTATGTAACGATGCCAATGTCGGACTGATTGCTTCTGATTGCTGATGTAATGATATCAATGAAACACTGAATATGTCGGATTGCTGATGTAATTATAGCAATACATGACTCATTGCGTCTGATTTCTGATGTAATCTACCAACATATGATTAATTGCATGAATTCTGATGTAATGATACCAATGTATGACTGCATTTAATTGCTAATGTAATTATACCAATGTCCAACTGCATCTCATTGCTGACGCAAATCTACCAATGTCTGACTGATTGCTGTTCATTGCTGATGTAATGAATCCAGTGCATGACTAATTACTGATTTAATTATACAAATACATAACTGATTTCATCTAATTGTTGATGTAATGTTACCAATGCTTGACTGATTGCGTCTGACTGCTGATGTAATGATACCAATTTTTGACATTCCATCTGTTAGCTGGTGTAATGATAGCAATGTCTGACTGATTGATTGCATCTGATAGCTGGTGCAATGATACCAAAGCATGGCTTATTGTTGATTTAGGGATATCAATGTATGACTGATTGTGTCTGATGTAATGACTAAATACATCTGATTGCTGAAGTAATGATACAAATACATGACTGATTGCTTCTGACTGCTGATGGAATGATGCCAATGTTTGACATTCCATCTGTTTGCACGGTGTAATGATGGCAATGTCTGACTGACTGCTGATGGAATGGTGCCAATGTTTGACTGATTACTCCTGATTTCTGATGGAATTACAATTCCCTCTGTTTGCACGATGTAATGATACAAAGGCGATGTAATGATACTTATTGTATCTGATTGCTGATGTAATTATCACAATTTTTGAATTATTGCTGATGGAATGTTACCATTGTTTTATATTGTATCTGATTGCTGATATAATGACACCAATGTTTGAATAATTGCTGTTGTAATTATAACAAAGCATGACGACAAAACAGAAAACAAAGGGTAAGGGGTTAAGAACAGAAAACGCTGGAAAAACTCAGCAGGCCAGGCAGCATCCGTGGAGAGAGAAAGGGTTAAAGTGGGTTACTCAAACTGGCAAAAGGTGGGAAGTGGTATTCCACAGGGATCGGTGCTGGGCCATCTGTTGTTCGCCATTTACTATTTGGACTCTGGAATCGGAAGTACAATTTCAAAATTTGTGGATGACACCAAATTGGGCGAGGTGTAGTTAATACAGAGGAAGACTGAGACACAGTACAGGAAGACAATAATAAACGTGCAGAATGGACGAGTAATTGGCAAATGAACTTCAATGTAGTTAAGTGTGAGATTGTACATTTTGGTGGGAAGAATAAGGCGGCCACATAATCCGTGGAAAGTAAGTGTCTAAATGGGCTACAGGAGCAGGGGGATCTAGGGGTACAGATATACAAATCACTAAAAGTAGCGTTGAAGTTAATAAGGCCATAAAAAAAAAGCAAACAAAGCCCTGGGGATCATTTCTAGAGGGATAGAATTGAAAGGCAGTGAAGTTATGTTAAAATTGGTTAGACCACACTTGGAGTACTGTGAACAGCTCTGGTCTCCACATTAGGGAGGATATAGAGGCACTGGAGAAGGTGCACAAAAGATTTACAAGGATGATACCAGAACTGAGAGGTTGTAGCTAGCAAGAAAGAGTGAACAGGCTGGGGCTCTTTTCCCTAGAAAAGAGAAGACTGAGGAGTGACCTGACAGAGGTCTTTAAGATTATGCAAGGGTTTGATAGAGTAGACGTAGAGAAGATGTTTCCACTTGTGGAGGAAACCAGAACTAGAGGTCATAAATATAGATAGTCACTAATAAATCCAAGAGGGAATTCAGGAGAAACTTCTTTACCCAGAGAGTGGTGAGAATGTGGAACTCGCTAACACATGGAGTAGTTGAGGTGAATATCATCAATGCATTTAAGGGGAAGCTAGATAAGGGAGAAAGAAATAGAAGGTTATGTTGATGGGGTGAGATGAAGAGGGGAGGGAGGAGGATCGTGTGGAGCATAAACACCGGCACGGACCAGTTGGGCCGAATGGCCTGTTTCTGTGCTGTAAATACTATGCAACACTATGTAATGACTGACTGGTATCATTACATCAGGAATCAGACACAACGTCTGACATTGCATCTGATTGTGTTGTAAAATACAAATGTTTGATGTTGCATCTGATTGCTGATGTAATTATACCAATGCATGACTAATTGCTGATTTAATGATACCAATTCATGACTGGTTGCATCTGATTGATTTAATGATAGAAATGATTGATTGCATCTAATAGCTGATGTAATCATACCAATGCATGACCAGTTGCTGATTTAATTAGACCAATAAATTCTGATTTTGTCTGATTGCTTATGTATTGATATCAATGCATGACTGGTTGCATCTGACTGCTGATGTAATGGTATCAATTTTTTATATTGCAACTGATTGTTGATGCTATGTCAAACATTGGTATCAATACATCTGATTGCTGATATAATGATATCCATATTTCACTTTGCATCTGGTTACTGATGTAATAATACTAATGCATGACTGCATCTGATAGCTCATGTAATGACACCAATGCATGACTGATTGCTGCTGATGTAATGATACCTATATTTGATTTTGCATCTGATTGCTGATGTAATTATACCAATGTTGGACTGATTCCATCTGATATCTGGGGCCAGAAATGCGGCTCTCCGGCTTCCCGCGGGTGCAAGGATCGCGCGCGTACTTACCTAGCGCGCCTGCCGTTGTGCTTTGGGCCCGCTTGAAATTCGGCTCCTGGGCCTCCTGCAGCTGCCGGCGCGCAGTGCTTGCGTATCCCAGGGGCGCAGTTAGTTCGAAGCGTCCCCTGGGATCACGTGGGCCATGGAGAGCCAATCGGAGCAGGGAATCTCCATTCATAGATTTTGACAGGAAGACCTGTCAAATCTATGAATAGAGATCGGCCCCAAAACCTCACTAAAACTTCAAATAAATTAAAAAAAAAAATCACATTTTTAAAATAACTATAAATTACATAAATTTTAATTTTTGAAAAAATTAATTACACTTTTTTAACGGTGCTAAAAATAAACTTACCTTTCTTTAAAGTATGTAAAAAAGATAAACCTGTTGAAAAAATGTTTAAATTGTACTTAATTCACCACTTACCTTGTTAAAAGCAGGCCTTGTGCCTCCTTTTTTCCTGCGCAGCTTCTCCGTACTTACCCTCACGGAGAAACCTGAAAAAAAACCTGAAGTTCACTGCGTGCGCGCTGCCTCTCCGGCGCACGCGTTCGACCTCTGAACCCCTTCCTTCAGGGGAACGGAAGTTCCGGTTTCCAGCGCATGCGCAGTGCATGCGCGAAACCGACACTTTCGTTGGGTCTACGGGTGAGTACACAGCGCGTACTCACCCGTGGAGACCCAAATTTCTGGCCCCTGTTATGATAGCAATGCATGACTCATTGTGTCTGATTGCTGAAGTAATGATACCAATTTGGAAAATAGAAACATATGGTATTAAAGGGACGGTGGTAACTTGGGTACGTAATTGGCTGAGGGATAGGAGGCAGAGAGTAGTGGTGAATATATATTTTTCTGACTGGAGAGAAATATGCAGTGGGGTCCCCCAGGTGTCGGTATTAGGACCATTGCTTTTCAATTATATATAAAGGACCTGGACATGGGTACAGGGAGTACAATTTCAAAGTTTACAGATGATACAAAACTGGGCAACGTAGTAATTCATGGGCAGGATAGTAGCAGACTTCAGAGAACATAGACCTACTGGTGAAATGAGTAGACACATGGCAGTTGTGATTTAATGCAGATAAGTGTGAAATGTTGCACTTTGGGAGGAACAACATGGAGAAGCAGTATAATCTAAATGATACTCTTTTTTTGTTGGGGGGGGGGGAGCATTTTGTTGGGGGGGGGGGGAGCATTTGCAAGAGCAGAGGGACCTGGGGGTGCATATTCACAAATCTTTGAAGGTGGAAGGGCAAGTTCATAAGACGGTTAAGAAAGCGTATGGGATACTTGGCTTTGTAAATAGGGACATTGATTACAAAAACAATGAAGTTATGCTAAAACTCTACAAATCACTGGTTAGGCCTCAGCTGGAGTACTGTGTACAATTCTGGGCACCACACTTTAGGAAGGATGCCAAGGGCTTGGAGGGTACAGCGGAGGTTTACCAGGATGATACCAGGGATGAGGGAGTTCAGTTATGTGGCAAGATTGGAGAAGCTGGGATTACATAAGAACATAAGAACATAAGAAATAGGAGCAGGAGTAGGCCAATCGGCCCCTCGAGCCTGCTCCGCCATTCAATAAGATCATGGCTGATCTGATCCTAACCGCCAATCTACTATCTATCACAGAACCATCTCCTGCATCTAACAGAATTGCACACACGAAATAGGAGCAGAATCAGGCTACACAGTCCCTGGGCCCGCTCCACTACCCACAGGGCCATGACCGATCCGAACCTAGACTCATGTCCAAATTCCTGCCCGCTCCCCGTAACCCTTAATGCCCTTTACTTCTAGGAAACTGTCTATTTCTGTTTTAAATTTAATTAATGTTGTAGCTTCTACAGCTTTTTGTGGCAGCATATTCCATGGACCTACCACCCTCTGAGTGAAGTAGTTCCTCCTCATCTCAGTTTTGAAAGAGCAGCCCCTTATTCTAAGACTATGTCCCCTAGTTCTCGTCTCACCCGTCATCGGGAACATCCTCCCCGCATCCACCCGATCCAACCCCTTCACAATCTTATATGTTTCAATAAGATCGCCTCTCATTCTTCTGAACTCCAATGAGTAGAGTCCCAATCTACCCAACCTCTCCTCATATGACCACCCCCTCATCCCCGGGATTAACCGAGTGAACCTTTTTTGCACTGCCTCGAGAGCAAGGATGTCTTTCCTTAAGTAAGGACACCAAAACTGTATGCAGTATTCCAGGTGCGGTCTCACCAATACCTTGTACAACTGAAGTAATACCTCCCTATTTTTATATTCTATCCCCCTAGCAATGAAAGCCAACATTCCATTTGCCTTCTTAATCACTTGCTGCACCTGCATACTAACCTTTTGAGTTTCGTGCACCAGGACCCCCAGATCCCTTTGCACTTCAGTACTCTCCAGTTTCTTGCCATTAAGATAATAAATTGCTCTAGGATTTTTCCTGCCAAAGTGCATCACCTCACACTTTCCAGTGTTGTATTCCATCTGCCAAATCTCTGCCCACTTACTTAGCCTGTCTATGTCCCCTTGCAGGTTTTTTATGTCCTCCTCACTCACTACTTTCCCTCCCATCTTTGTATCATCTGCAAATTTTGATATGTTACACTTGGTCCCTTCCTCCAAATCGTTAATATAGATTGTGAAGAGTTGGGGACCCAGCACTGACCCCTGTGGAACACCACTAGTTACTGATTGCCAGTCTGAGAATGAACCATTTATCCCAACTCTTTGCTTTCTGTTAGATAGCCAATCCTCTATCCATGCCAGAATATTACCCCCAATCCCGTGATTTTTTACCTTAAGCAATAATCTTTTGTGTGGCACCTTGTCAAATGCCTTTTGGAAGTCTAAATACACTACGTCCACTGGTTCCCCTTTATCCACTCTATATGTTACTTCCTCAAAGAACTCCAGCAAATTTGTCAAACATGACTTCCCCTTCGTAAAACCATGCTGACTTTGTCCTATTAAATTATGATTATCCAAATGTCCTGTTACTGTTTCCTTAATAATGGACTCCAAAATTTTACCTACCACAGATGTTAGGCTAACCGGTCTATAGTTACCAGCCTTCTGTCTACTGCCCTTTTTAAATAAGGGTGTTACATTAGCAGTTTTCCAGTCTGCCGGGACCTTAGCGGAATCCAGGGAGTTTTGAAAAATTATTACCAATGCATCTACAATCCCTACCGCCACTTCCTTCAAGACTCTAGGATGTAAGCCATCAGGTCCAGGTGATTTATCCGCCTTGAGTCCCATTATTTTACCGAGTACCACTTCCTTAGTGATTTTGATCGTGTTTAGCTCCTCTCCCCCTATAGCCCCCTGTTTGTCCAGTGTTGGGATATTCTTAGTGTCCTCTACTGTAAAGACTGATACAAAATATTCATTCAGTGTTTTTGCCATCTCCATATTTCCCACCATTAATTTCCCGGTCTCATCCTCTAAGGGACCAACATTTACTTTAGCCACCCTTTTTCTTTTTATATAACTATAAAAACTCTTACTATCTGTTTTTATATTTTTTGCTAATTTACTTTCATAATCTATCTTCCCTTTCTTAATCAATCTTTTTGTTATTTTTTGCTGCCTTTTAAAGTTTTCCCAATCCTCTGTCCTCCCACTAGATTTCGCTACCTTATATGCCCTTGTTTTTAGTCGAATACTATCCTTAATTTCTTTACTTAGCCACGGATGACTGTCCTTTCTTTTACACCCTTTTCTTTTCAGTGGAATATATATTTTTTGGAAGTTGTAAAATAACTCCTTGAATGTACACCACTGATCATGTGTCGTCTTACCCTTTAATCTATTTTCCCAATCCACTCTACTCAATTCCGCTCGCATACCTTCATAGTCTCCTTTATTCAAGCTTAGCACGCTTGTTTGAGATCCAACCTTCTCACCCTCTAATTGAATATGGAATTCAACCATGTTATGGTCACTCATTCCAAGGGGATCCTTTACTAGGACATTTTTAATTAATCCTGTCTCGTTACACAGGACCAGATCTAAGGTTGCTTGCCCCCTGGTCGGTTCAGTTACATACTGCTCAAGAAACCCATCCCTAATACACTCAATGAACTCATCCTCAAGGCAGCCCTGCCCCATTTGATTTGTCCAATTAATATGATAGTTCTTCTTTGAGCAGAGAAGGTTAAGGGGAGACCTAATAGAGGTATTCAAAATAATGAGGGGTTTTGACAGAGCAAGTCGGGAGAAACTGTTTGCTCTGGCAAATGGGTCGGTAACCAGAGGCCATAGATTTAAAATAATTGGCAAAAGAACTAGAGGGGAGATGAGAATTTTTTTCACACAGAGGGTTGTTATGATCTGGAACAAACTACTTGAAAGGGAGGAATCAGATTCCATGGGAACTTTCAAAAGGCAATTGGACATGTTCTTGAAGAGGACTAATATGCAGAACTATGAGGAAAAAGATGAGGTGTGGGACTAAATTGGACAGCTCTTTCAAAGAGCCGGCACAGGTATGATGGGCTGAATGGCCTCCTTCTGTGCTGTAAGATTCTCTGTATGATTTCTGATGTAATTATATCAGTGTCTGATTGATTACTTCTTATTGCTGATGTAATGATCCCAATCAGATGCAATGAGTCATGCATTGCTATTATTACATCAGCAATCAGATTCAATATCAAACATTGGTATCATAACATCAGATATCAGAAGTAATGACACCTATGTCTGATTGGTCCTCATTGCTGATGTAATGATACAAATGTTTGACATTGCATCTTATTTCTGATAATGTTACCGATGCATGACATCTTGAATATGATTGCTGATGTAATTATACCAACGTCTAGCTGATTGCATCTGATTTCTGATGTAATATATCAATGTATGATTAGTTGCATCTGATTGCTGATGGAGCAACACCAATACATGAATAATTGCTGATTGATACCAATGCATGATTGATGTAATTATACCAGTTTATGACATTGCTTCTCATTGCTGATGTAATGATCCAAATATTTGACATTGCATCTGATTTCTGATGTATTTATGACGGCTTGCATGTTATTGCTGATGTAATGATACCGATGCCTCACTGATTATGTCTGATTTATGATGTAATATACCAACGTATTTTTAATTGCATTTGATTACTGATGTAATTATAACAATTACAGAACATGCTGGAAATACATAGCAGGTCAGGCATCATCTGTATCAAGAGAAACAAACTTGACGTTTCAGGTCGATGACCTTTCATCGGACCTGGAAAAAGTTAGAGATGTAATGGGTTTTAAGCAAGTGCAGAGGCAGGGAAAGGGGGGAGGGGAGGAAAGAACAAAAGGGAAGGTCTGTGATAGGGTGGAAGGCAGGAGAGATTAAAAGACTAAAGGGATGATGGTGCAAGGCAAAAGGGGGTGGTAATGGGATAAGTAAAGAAACAAAAGGTGGGTCCAGGGGAGGTGTAAATGGGAATATGGGAACAGCAGAATCATTACCAACAGCTGCTGTCCAAAAAAATGGGGGCAGTGGTTATGATCTGAAATTGTTGGACTCCGTGTTGAGTCCAGAAGGTTGTAAAGTGCCTAATCGGAAGATGAGGTGCTGTTCCTCGAGCTTCCGTTGAGGAACGCTGATTGCTGATGTAATGAATCCAACATTTGATATTGCATCTGATTGCTAAAGTAATGACACCAATGCATGACTAATTGCTAATTTAATAATACCAATGCATGACTGATTGCGTCTGATTTCTGATGTTTTATACCAATGTACAATTAATTCCATCTGATTGCGATGTAATGATAGTGATGCCTGACTCACTACTGATGCAATGATACCTATGTTTGATGTTGCATCTGACTGCTGATTTTTTAGCCAGTGCATAGCAAGCCCAACAAGAGAGGGAGCAGTTCTGGACTTAGTTTCAGCGAATGAAGCTGGGCAGGTGGAAGGGATATCCGTGGGAGAGCATTTTGATGGCAGTGATCATAATTAAGTTAGATTTAGTGTAGTTATGGAAAAGGACAAAGATAGACCAGGAGTAAAAGTTCTCAATTGGGGAAAGGCCACTTTTACTAAGCTGAGATGCGATTTAGCAAAAGTGGACGGGAAACAGCTACTTGAAGGTAAATCAGTGTCAGAGCAGTGGGAGGCATTCAAGGAGGAGATAGTGAGGGTTCAGAGCAAATATGTTCCCACAAAGAAAAAGGGTGGGACTCCCAAATCTAGAACCCCCTGGATGTCAAGGCTCATAAGGGGAAAAAAAGGGAAGCTGATACCGAGAGCTCAATACTGCAGAAAGCCTATGAGGAGTAGAGAAAGTGCAGGGGTGAAATTAAAAGAAATCAGGAAAGCAAAGAGAGGGCATGAAAAAATATTGGCAAGTAAAATCAAGGAAAACCCAAAGATGTTTTATAAATACGTAAAGAGCAAGAAGATAACTAAGGAAAGAGTAGGACCTATTAGAGACCAAAAAGGTAACCTGTGTGTGGAGGCGGAAGACGTGGATATGGTTCTGAATGAATACTTTGCGTCTGTCTTCACAAAAGAGGGACATTGTCGTTAAAGAAGAGGAGTGTGAAATATTAGATGAAATAAACATAGTGAGAGGGGAAATATTAAGCGGTTCAGCATCTTTGAAAGTAGATAAATCGCCAGGCCCAGCTGAAATGTATCCCAGGCTGTTAAGAGAAGCAAGGGGGGAAATAGCGGAGGCTCTGACCATCACTTTCCAATCCTCTGCCTACAGGCATGGTACTGGAGGGCTGCTAACGTTGTACCGTTGTTTAAAAAAGGAGAAAGAGATAGACCGAGTAATTACAGGCCAGTCAGCCTAACATCAGTGGTGGGGAAATTATTGGAAAAAATTCTGAGGGACAGTATTAATCGTCATTTAGAAAGGCACGGATTAATCAAGGAAAGTCAGCATGGATTTGTTAAAGGAAGGTCATGTCTGGACTAACTTGATTGAATTTTTTGAGGAGGTAACAAGGAGGGTCGATGAAGGTAGCACATTTGATGTAGTCTACATGGATTTTAGCAAGGCTTTTGACAAGGTTCCACATGGTACACTGGCCAGAAAACTAAAAGCCCATGGGATCCAAGGAAAAGTGGCAAGTTGGCCCCAAAATTGGCTCAGTGGCAGGAAGCAAAGGGTAATGGTCGACGGGTGTTTTTGTGACTGGAAGGCTGTTTCCAGTGGGGTTCCGCAGGGCTCAGTACTAGGTCCCTTGCTTTTTGTGGTATATATCAATGATTTAGACTTCAATGAAGGGGGCATGATTAAGAAGTTTGCAGTTGATACAAAAATTGGCCGTGTGGTTGACAGTGAGTAAGAAAGCTAAAGACTGCAGGAAGATATTGATGGACTGGTCAGATTGGCAGTAAAGTGGCAAATGGAATTTAATCCGGAGAAGTGTGAGGTAATGCATTTGGGGAGGGCTAACAAGGCAAGGGAATAAACAATAAATGGTAGGACACTGAGAAGTGCAGAGGAACAGAGGGACCTTGGAGTGCATGTCCGCAGATCCCTGAAGGTAGCAGGACAGGTAGATAAGGTGGTTAAGAAGGCATAGGGGATGCTTTCCTTTATTAGCCGAGTAATAGAATATAAGAGCGGGGAGGTTATGCTAGAACTGTACAAAACACTAGTTAGGCCACATCTAGAGTACTGTGAACAGTTCTGGTCACCACATTACAGGAAAGATGTGATTGCACTAGAGAGGGTACAGAGGAGATTTACGAGGATGTTGCCACGACTGGAGAATTTTAGCTATGAGGAAAGATTGGATAGTCTGGGGTTGTTTTCTTTGGAACCGAGGAGGCTGAGGAGAGATTTAATTGAGGTGTATATAATTATGAGGAGCCTAGATAGAGTGAATAGGAAGGACCTATTTCCCTTAGCAGTGTAGTCAATAACCAGGGGGCATAGATTTAAAGTAATTGGTAGAAGGATTAGAGGGAGGTTGAGGAGAAATTTTTCACCTAGAGGGTGGTGGGGGTGTGGCACTCACTGCCTGAAAGGGTGGTAGAGGCAGAAACCCTCATTGCATTTAAAAAGTACTTGGATATGTACTTGAAGTGCCGTAACCTACAGGGCTACGGACCAAGAGCTGGAAAGTGGATTAGGCTGGGTAGCTCTTTTTCGAATGGGCCGAATGGCCTCTTTCTGTTCCGTAAGCTTCTATGATTCTATGTAATAATACCAATATATATGACATTGCACTTCACTGCTGATGTAATGACACCAATGCATGACTGATTGTGACTGATTTCTGATGTAAAAGACCAATGTATGATTCATTCGATCTGTTTGCCTGATGTAATGCCTGACTCATTCCATCTGATTGCTCATGTAATGAAATCAAATATCTGACTGCATCTCACTGCTGATGTATTGACACCAATGCATGACTAATTGCTGATTTATTGATACCAATACATGACCGATTATGTCTGGTTGCTGATGTAATGACATGACTGATTGCTTCTGATTGCTGAGTAATATTACGTGTGCATGTCTGGTATAATACTAACAATGAGAAGCAATGTTTGACATTCCATCTAAGAACAGAAGAAATAGGAGCTGGAGTAAGCCATTGGCCCCTCGAGCCTGCTCCGCCATTCAATAAGATCATGGCTGATTTTCTACCTCAACTCCACTTTCCCGCCTGATCTCCATATCCCTTGATTCCCTTAGTGCCCAACAATCTATCGATCTCAGTCTTGAATATGCTCAACGACTGAGCATCCACAGCCCTCTGGGGTAGAGAATTCCAAAGAATCACCACCCTCTGAGTGAAGACATTTCTCCTCATCTCAGTCCTAAATGGCCGACCCCTTAACCTGAGACTATGACCCCTAGTTCTAGATTCTCCAGCCAGGGGTAACAGCCTCTCAGCATCTACCCTGTCAAGCCCGCTAAGAATTTTATATGTTTCAATGAGATCACCTATCATTCTTCTAAACTCCAGAGAATATAGGCCCATTCTACACAATCTCTCCTCATAGGACAACCCTCTCATCCCAGGAATCAATTTGCTTGCAGATGCAATTTTACCAATGTCTGACTGATTGCATCTGATTGCTTTTGTAATGACAACAATGCATGACTAATTGTTGATTGTGTGATACCAATGTCTGTCTGATGGAATGAATCAATGTTTGATATTTCATCTGATTAGTATAATTACATCAGCAATGTTTGACATTGCATCTGATTGCTGATGTGATTATACCAATGTTTTACTGATTACTGATATAATGGTTCCAATATCAAACTGATTGGGCTCGATTTTGTCATTGGGGCGGGCTGGGGTCGTGTCATCTGCTTTTCGTGTTAGCCACCCGACTCCAATTGGATGTGGGAGAATTATTCGATTTTCCCCTAATTGGGCAATTGAGTTCCAGCATGTGGGAACCCATGACCCAATTAGTTTTTTCAGTCTGAAAGTCGCCTCTGATGATGTCATCATTGCTGCTGCACTTAAGGTCTGCAAAGACTGGGAACCTTTTGGCCTTTGCTGTGAGAGGGACCTGGAGGCAAAATGAGCAGCAGGAGACCCAAGTCTGCTCTCAGATTTTTTACCACCACTACTCCAGGCTCCAAACTTCCACAACAATGGTTATGACTGCTAAAAGTTCCCTCAGAATGATGATTGATCAAATCTCCTTTTTAATGGTGGACCTGCAGCTGATAGTCAACAATCTAAGTGTGCTACCACCAGGTTTCACCGTCGTGTTTCAGAGGAGGCGTGCATCACATTGGAAAAGTGTTAAAATCAGAAAGGCCTCTCAAAATGGGATTATAGAGGCAATTAAGTGGTTGTTAAGGGCCTTAAGGACCTATCCCGCCTCATGGAGGCAGGATGGAGACGGGATCAGAAACCACGCATTTGGGAAAATTGCTCGGAGGCGGGATGGAGGCGGGGTCGGGCCCGCCCGCCATTTTTTGCAATTTTAACACCCCACACGCCTCCATTCCCACCTCCTCGGGCCTGGCAAAATCGAGCCCATTGTGTCTGATTTCTGATGTAATATACCAACCCATGATTAATTCCATCTGGTTACTGATGTACTGTTATCAATGTCTGACATTTTATCTGATTGCACCTGCAATGGTTTCTCTTCCCACTCCTGCACCATTACCTCTGGTGTCCCCTAAGGATCTATCCTTGGCCCTCTCCTATTTCTCATCTTCATGCTGCCCATCGGTGACATTATCCGAAAACATAGCGTCAGTTTCCACATGTACAATGATAACATCCAGTTCTACCTCACCACCACCTCTCTTGTCCCCTCCATTGTCTCTAAATTGTCAGACTGCTTGTTCGATATCCAGTACGGGATGAGCAGAAATTTCCTCCAACTAAATATTGGGAAGACTGAAGCCACTGTCTTTGGACCCTGCCACAAACTCTGTTCCACAGCCACCTACTCCATCCCTCTCCCTAGAAACTGTCTGAGGCTGAACCAGACTGTTCGCAACTTTGGTGTCATATTTAACCCCAAGATGAGCTACTGACCACATATCTGCGCCATCACTAAGACCGCCTATTTCCACCACCGCAACATCGCCCAACTCCGCCCTTTCCTCAGCTCATCTGCTGCTGAAACCCTCATCCATGCCTTTGTTACCTCTAGACTTGACTATTCCAAAGCACTCCTGGGTGGCCTCCCACGTTCTACCCTCCGTAAACTTGAGGTAATCCAAAACTCTGCTGCCCGTGTCCTAACTCGCACCAAGTCCTGTTCACCCATCACCCCTGTGCTCGCTGACCTACATTGGCGGCTAAGCAACGCCTCGATTTTAAAATTCTCATCCTTGTTTTCAAATCCCTCCATGGCCTTGCCCCATCCCTATCTCTGTAATCTCCTCCAGTCCCACAATCCTCTGAAATATCTGTGCTCCTCTAATTCTGGCCTCTTGAGCATCCCTGATTTTAAACACTCCACTATTGCTGGCTGTGCCTTCGGCTGCCAAGGCCTTAAGCTCTGGAATCTCCCTAAACCTTTCCATCTCTCTACCTCTTTTTCCTCCTTTAAGCCGCTCCTTAAAACCCATCACTTTGACCAAGCTTTTGATCATCTGCCCTAATATCTCTTTATGTGACTTGGTGTCAAATTTTGTTTGATAACGCTCCTGTGAAGTGCCTTGGGATGTTTTACTATGTTAAAGGTGCTATATAAATACAAGTTGTTGTTGCTGTAATGATTTGCATGCATGACAGATTGCATCTGATTTCTGATATAAAAGTATGATTGTAATGACACAATTTCATGATTGAGTGAATCTGATTGCTGATGTAAGGGGTGAGGGACTTTACTTATGTGGCAGGATTAGAGAAGCTGGGATTGTTCT
Source organism: Squalus acanthias (assembly GCA_030390025.1). Classification (NCBI taxonomy): domain Eukaryota; kingdom Metazoa; phylum Chordata; class Chondrichthyes; order Squaliformes; family Squalidae; genus Squalus; species Squalus acanthias. Next base: position 88,294,329 of record CM059436.1, on the reverse strand, counting down.
CCTTAGAGCAGAGAAGGTTAAGGGGAGACCTAACAGAGGTATTGAAAAATGAGTAGCTTTGATAGAGCAAGTAGGGAGAAACTGTTTCCTCTGGCAACTGGGTCAGTAATCAGAGGCCATAGATTTAAAATAATTGGCAAAAGAACTAGAAGGGAGATGAGGAGAATTTGTTCACACAGAGGGTTGTTAAGATCTGGAACAAACTACTTGAAAGGTTGGTGAAATCCGATTCCATGGGAACTTTCAAAAGGCAATTGGACATGTTCCAGGGTTATGGGGATAAAGCTGGGGTGTGGGACTAAATTGGATAGCTCTTTCAAAGATGGGTCGACTGGCCTCCTTCTGTGCTGTAAGATTCTATGGCCCAAAAATTCATCTCGGTGCGCGAGAGTACGCACTGCGTACTCTCGCGTATTCCCTCTGCAATTGCCGGTTTTCTGCATGCCCTGCGCATGCGCTGAAAACCGGCAATTGCTCTTTTGAAAAGGGGGCGGGTCCTCGGTGCATCGCGTGCGCGCTACAGGCTGCGCGCACGCTGTGCACTTCATGCTTTGGACGCGCAGGTAAGTACTGAAGATTTTAGAAATGTAAAAAGGAGGAGTAAGACCCACTTTTAACAAGGTAAGTAGTGAATTAAGTATTTTTTTGAATTTTTTTTTACAGGTATATCTTTTTTAGAGACTTTAAAGACAGGTAAGTTTATTTTTATAACTTTTTAAAAGATTTTAAATTTTTTCAAAAATTTAATTTTTTATTTAAAATGGTTAATTTATTTAACTATACTTATTTTATTAATGTGATGGTTTTTTTTTTAAATTTAATTGAGGTTTAGCTGTTATTTTGGGGGGGTGTAAGATTCATAGATTTCACAGCCGTGCTGTGAAACTTATGAATGGAAGATGGTGTGCTGCCATTGGCTCTAACTGAGTCACGTGATCCCACAGCTCGCACGAATTCACTACGCCGGTGGGATACGCAAGCACTGCCCGGCTGATGCCTGGAACATCAAGTTCGTGCGAGCTGGATCTGAAAAAGCACAAGCGAGGTGAGAGATTGCGGGGAAGGCTTACCCCCGCGGGAACAGAGCGAGATCAATTTCTGGGCCTATGATTCTATGAATGTCTGACTGCTTATCTCTGAGTGCTGACGTAATTATACCAATGTTTGACATTATCTGATTGCTGATGTAATTATACCAATGCATGACTGATTGCATCTGATTGCTCATTTTATTGACACCAATGCTTGACTAATTGTTGAGAAGTCGCACAACACCAGGTTATAGTCCAACAGTTTTATTTGAAATCACAAGCTTTCGGAGCTGCTGCTCCTTCGTCAGGTGAAGTGAAGGAATATGAATCGGCAAAGCATATATAGACAGAGAACAATGCCTGTGCAGCGTACAATGTCAGACGACTACAGTTAATCTTTCTGATTGCCTTTTATCACACCTCGGCAGAGAAACAATCAGGTCAGTCAGGAAGGCATTATATCAAAGACATAGCAAGATACAACTAAGACAACGAGGTGGGGTCACAGGGGGTCTAATGTGTCAAATGCAGTCTGTATGGAAAACCATAAACTTTAAACTTTTTACTTTTTTTTACTGGAAATCACATCTGTGAACAAGCCAACGACGACTCGAGTCTGGATGACTCTACGTCATGTAGCGTGACATGAACCCAAGATCCCGGTTGAGGCCGTCCTCATGGGTGCGGAACTTGGCTATCAGTTTCTGCTCGATGATTTTGCGTTGTCGTGTGTCTCAAAGGCCGCCTTGGAGAACGCTTACCCACAGATCCGAGGCTGAATGTCCTTGACTGCTGAAGTGTTCCCCGACTGGGAGGTGTGATAAAAGGCAGTCAGAAAGATTAACTGTAGTCGTTTGACATTGTAATGCTGCACAGGCATTGTTCTCTGTCTATATATGCTTTGCCGATTCGTATTCCTTCACTTCACCTGACGAAGGAGCAGCAGCTCCAGAAGCTTGTGATTTCAAATAAAACTGTTGGACTATAACCTGGTGTTGTGCGACTTCTCACTTTTGTCCACCCCAGTCCAACACCGGCATCTCCGCATCATGACTAATTGTTGATTGAGTGATACCAATGCATGGTTAATAACATCTGATTGCTGATATACTGATAACAATGTCTGACATTGCATCTGATTGCTGATGTAATGATAGCAACGCATGGCTAATAGCCAATTTGATGATAGCAATGCATGTCTGATTGCGTCTGATTCTTAACGTAATATACCAATGTCTGACTGATTCCTGCTCATTGCTGATTTAATACCAATGCATGACTGATTATGTCTGATTTATGATGTAACAATACCAATTTTTGACACTTCATCTGATTGGTGATGCACTGATGGCAATGTCTGTATGAAATTGAGAGGTCGCACAACACCAGGTTATAGTCCAACAGTTTTATTTGAAATCACAAGCTTTCGGAGCTTACTACTCCTTCGTCGGGTGAAGTAAAAAGATACAGAATCGCCAAAGCATATATAGATAGAGAACAATGCATGTGTACCTTACAATTGCAGACAACTAAATTAAATCATCTTGACTATCTGCCGAGGTGTGATAAAGTTAATCAGGTCAGCCATGAATTCTGATGTGAAATACCAATGTATGATTGATTCTATCTTGTAATGCCTGAATCATTGCATCTGATTGGTGATGTAATTATACCAAATATCTGACTGATTGTGATGTAATTATACGAAATATCTGACTGATTGTATCTGATTGCTGATGTCATGAATCCAATGTATGGCTAATTGCTGATTTAATTATACCAATACATGACTGCGTCTGATTGCTGATGTAATGATACCAATGTCTGACATTGCATTTGATTGAGATATGATACTGACTCCATTCCCTTATCACCGATTCGATTCCTCTCCCTGGCAACTGTCTGAAGCTGACCAAGTCTGTTGGCAACCTTGGTGTCATATTTGATCACGAGTTGAGCTTCCTACCTCATATCCATTCCATCACTAAGACAACCCATTTCCACCTTCATAACATCGCCCATCTCTGCCCTTGTCTCAGCTTATCTGCTGCTGAAACCCTCATCCATGCCTTTGTTACCTCTAGACTTGACTATTCCAAATGCACTCCTGGCTGGCCTCCCTAGTTCTACCCTCCATAAACTTGAGGTCATCCAAAACTCTGCCGCCCATGTCCTAACTCGCACCAAGTCCCGTTTACCCATTACCCTGATGTTCGCTGACCTACATCGGCTCCCAGTTAAGCAACGTCTCGATCTTAAAATTCTCATCCTTGTTTTCAAATTCCTCCTTGGCCTCACTCCTCCCTATCTCTGTAATCTCCTCCAGCCCTATAATCCCCCGAGATCTCTGCGCTCCGCCTATTCTGGCCTTTTAAACATCCCCGATTTTCATTGCTCCATCATTGGTGGCCGTGCCTTCTGTTGCCTAGGCCCTAAGCTCTGGAATTCCCTCCCTAAATCTCTCCACCTCTCTACCTCTCTTCCCTCCTTTAAGACGCTCCTTAAAACCTACCTCTTCGACCAAGCTTTTGGTCACCTGCCCTAATATCTTCTTATATGGCTCGGTGTCAAATTTTGTTTTTTGATAACGCTCCTGTGATGCTCCTTGGGAAGTTTTATTATGTTAAAGGCGCTATATAAATGTAAGTTGTTGTTGTTTGATGCTGCATTGATTGTTGATGTAATGGGACCAACGAATGACTGATTTTGTCTGATTACTGATGCCAATGTTTGACATTTGTTGATGTAATTGTACAAAAGCATGAGTGATTGCCCATGTAATGATACCAACGCAGGACTGTGTCTGATTACTGGTGTATTGACATCAGTGTTTGACATTGCGTCTGGTTGCTGATGTTTTGTTAGCAATGCATGACGGATTGCATTTGATTGCTGATGTAATGATACAAATCCATGACTAATTGCTGATTTAACGATACCAATGTATGAGTAATTGTGTCTGATTACTGATGTATTGATAGCAATGCATGACTACTTGCATCTGATTGCCGACGTAATGATACCAATGTTTGAGATTGTGTCTGATTGCCGATGAAATTACACCAATACATGACTAATCGTTGATTGAGTGCTACCAATGTTTGACATTGCACCTGATTGCTATTATTACATCAGCAATGTCTGACTCATTGTCCCTGATAATAACACTGAGGCATGTTCGGATGTTCGGACTGGGAGTGGGCAGGGGTGGAGTGGGTGGTGCGATATCGGGTGGGAAATCTGGAAGAAGTTTCAGTGCGTTTGTCGGTAGCATTTTAACCCAGCCAGCTAATTACATAAGAACATAAGAATTAGGAGCAGGAGTAGGCCATACGGCCCCTCGAACCTGCTCTGCCATTCAATATCATGGCTGATCTTTGACCTCAACTCCACTTTCCTGCCCGATCTCCATATCCCTTGATTCCTCTAAAGTCCAAATATCTATCTATCTCAACCCTCAGCCTTGAATGTATTTAACGACTCAGCATCCACAACCCTCTGGGGCATCCACAGCACTTCTGGGTTTGGCATTGAATGCGGGATAGCGGGCGTGGTGCGGACCCGGATGACATGATCTCAACTGGAGTATTTAAAGGGCCAATCCAAAGATGAAATTTGGGGGAGATTGAACAAAGGCAGAAGTTTCATCCTGGATTCAGGATGGTCAAGTGCTGCGCCTCAATTTAACGATGCTGCTGGGTGCAGTGAGGAGTCGGAGAGAGATACTCTTCCTCAGCAACGGGAGGAAGAAACCTACTGCTGCCACAAGGAGGGCGTGGCTGGAGATGGCCAAGGAGGTCAGCAGCAGGAGCATTGTGCCACTCTCATGGATTCAGTGCAGGAAGCACTTTAATGACCTAACCAGGTCAGGAAAGGTGAGTACAGTTGCACATTCACCTACATCCTGTTGTGCACATCACCCCACCCCACCCGCACTCTGCCTTGTCAAGCCTATTCCATCACATAACTCCTCACAAGCGCACCCATCGTTCTCTTTCTATGCATTTCCTCACATTCCCATCTATCCATCCACCACTGCCACTCACCCTGATCCTTATGCAATTTGATGCATCTCCCTGATAGTCACCCTCACCAAATGCACTGCATCCATCGGGTGAACACATGCCATTGCAGCCACTCATAGGTTTGTTCTTTCCCTCATTGCATGAGAAAACTGCGCAAAATACTAGGGAGAGGGAGAGGACTGGGGGGCGGTCCTCCACAGATTGTGCAGTTGACAGCTGCAGAGGAGGAAGTGCTGGAGATCAGTGGGGTTTTGGTATCCCTGGCCATTGGTGATGGGGAGATTGGGACCTCCCAGCTACCTGGCGACAGAATTAAATATCAGCGACCCTCATGTCATACAACACTCAGTCATGTTGACTTGATTTCAGCAGCAAGAGTGAAATATGATCATCTTCATAATGCTAAGTTGCAACATTCTTACCTTGCCAGGACTAATTCATGTCTTTTCTCTCTGCCAGGGCCTTCACGTGTACAACAGCAGTCGGTGGAGCTCCCAGACAATGAATCCTCAGAGGAGCCGATTCCTCCTGAGGGTGCACCGTCACAGGACACATGCTTACCATGCACCATTGCAGATACTCGCACTTCAGTGGGTCCAGTTAGGCAGATAGTTGGGATTTCGCCTGGTGACTCACAGTTCACAAGTGAGCAAGAGCTGGTAGTGGTGGCAGGGACAGCTGTGGAGAATCTGCTTTGGAGGGCACAGTTCTCTCCAAGCTCTGCTCAGCTGGACCAGATGCTGTACCCCGGGGGCCATCAGTGAAAAGGATAATCATTTAGAGGCAGCAGGAAATCTGCGATGTACTGGCAGGCCTTCCACACACACTGTCCACAATTGCTGACAGAATGGGGGAGTCCAGCTCAAGCATGAGTGGGATGATGTTGCAGAGCATTGTGAGGATGTCTTCTTCCATGGATTCAATTGGCCATAGTCATTGAGTCATAATGTTATACAGCACGGAAAGAGGCCCTTCGGCCCATCGTGTCCACGCCGGCCATCAAGCCCTGTCTATTCTAATCCCATTTTCCAGCACTTGGTCCGTAGCCTTGTATGCTATGGCGTTTCAAGTGCTCATCTAAATGCTTCTTGAATGTTGTGAGGGTTCCTGCCTCTACCACCCTTTCAGGCAGTGAGTTCCAGATTCCAACCACCCTCTGGGTGAAAAAGTTTTTCCTCAAATCCCCTCTAAACCTCCTGCCCCTTACCTTGAAACTATGCCCCCTGGTTATTGACCCCTCTACTAAGGGGAAAAGTTCCTTTCTATCTACCCTATCTATGCCCCTCATAATTTTGTACACCTCAATCAGGTCCCCCCTCAGTCTTCTCTGCTCTAAGTAAAACAACCCCAGCCTGTCCAGTCTCTTTTCATAGCTGAAACGCTCCAGCCCAGGTAACATCCTGGTGAATCTCCTCTGCACCCTCTCTAATGCAATCACATCCTTCCTATAGTGTGGCGACCAGAACTGCACACAGTATTCCAGCTGTGGCCTAACTAGCGTTTTGTACAGCTCCATCATAACCTCCCTGCTCTTATAGTCTATGCCTCGGCTAATGAAGGCAAGTATCCCATATGCCTTCTTAACCACCTTATCTACATGTCCTGCTGCCTTCAGGGATCTATGTACATGCACACCAAGGTCTGATCCTCTGTCCTTCCTAGGGTCCTACCATTCATTGTGTATTCCCTTGCCTTGTTAGTCCTCCCAAAATACATCACCTCACACTTTTCAGGGTTAAATTCCATTTGCCACTGTTCTGCTCATCTGACCAACCCATCTATATTGTCCTGTAGCCTGAGGCTTCCCTCCTCGCTATTTACCACTCCACCAATATTCGTGTCATCTGCGAACTTACTGATCATACCTCCTACATTCATATCTAAATCATTAATGTACACTACAAACAGCAAAGGACCCAGCACCGATCCCTGCGGTACACCACTGGACACAGGCTTCCAGTCACAAAAACAACCTTCGACCATCACCCTCTGCCTCCTGCCACTAAGCCAATTTTGGATCCAATGTGCCAAATTGCCCTGGATCCCATGGGCTCTTACCTTCTTGACCAGTCTCCCATGCCAAAAGCCTTACTGAAGTCCATGTAGACTACATCAACTGCACTACCGTCATCCATACACCTAGTCACCCCCTCGAAAAATTCTATCAAATTGGTTAGACATGATCTCCCCCTGACAAAGCCATGCTGACTATCCTTGATTAATCCTTGCCTCTCCAAGTGGAGACTAATTCTGTCCCTCAGAATTTTTTCCAATAATTTCCCTACCACTGATGTTAGGCTCACTGGCCTGTAATTCCCTGGTTTATCCCTACTACCCTTCTTGAATAATGGTACTACGTTAGCTGTCCTCCAGTCCTCTGGCACCTCCCCTGTGGCCAGAGAGGTTCTGAAAATTTGTGTCAGAGCCCCTGCAATCTCCTCCCTTGCCTCACACAGCAGCCTGGGATACATCTCATCTGGGCCTGGGGATTTATCCACTTTTAAGCCCGCTAAAACTGCTAGTACCTCCTCCCTCTCAATGCCAACTCCGTGGAACATCAATTGTGGCAATCAAATGAGTCCATGCAGTCCTTGACCACGGCCGTGCAAACTCTAGATGCCAAAATGTCTGGTGCCTTAAATAGGATGACAGACTCCTTAGCTTTGGCGTTACAGCATATTACTGATCTATACCAAGCTGCTCTCCAGCAGAGTGGTAGCAGTGAAGTGTGGCAGGTCCAGGAGAGGGATGATGGCGAAAGGGGACATGGAAGTGGGAACTCCACTCAAAGTGCTCCTACTTCTCACCTGTTGCCCCACCTCAGTCAGTACCCAACATGCTGCCTCCTCTCTCAATGGCCGAGTCTGACCCTGCACAGGTGCATGTGGAGCAATCTTTGATGGGGTCCTCATGGGCTCCAATACCCACAGGTCATTGGGCAAGAGCATCTCAACAGTCCGAGCAGGGATCTGAGCAGCCTGCCTCTACCTCTGCTCAAGCCACAGGGGTTGCACCACGTAGGAGCGCTAGGAAAAAGAGTAAAGCTTTGTAGTTGCACAAAGGTATGCACATAGGTGTTTGAGAAAATATTATGTTGTTAAGTTTCCATTGTTCTGTACAATCATATAAAATTTATTAACTTTGCACCACTTTCCCGTGTAGTCCATTCTTGGTTGCCAGGTGGCAACTTGCCTTTCCAGCATTTTCTGTTTGTTTTTATTTTGTCTTTTCAGTTGCTTATTGATGAATGGGAAGGCATTAATTGATGGGGACCGATTGAGGGGGTGGTGTGCAATGGCTGGATGGTTAGTTACAGGACTGCATTGTGTCAGTGTGATTGGGGGGGAGAATGGCTGTTGGATTTGATTGTTACATCGGTCCAGTGGTAGTGGCTAACTGAACCGTACAGCTATAAGGGAATCCTGGGCATCTGGGCAGCACTGTCAGTGACTGTTGCTGCGTTGGGGTTGGAGTTGCCATCATTATTATCCTCCCCTCCTCCTCCTCCTCCTCCTTCTCCTCCACCACCCCATCATAGAGTGCAGCATACCGCGAATATTCTGGAGTCCCTGGCTGGCGACTACTGAAGGGCGCCTCAGGTCTGTCCAGGCACCTGAATTGCATCTTGAGCATGCCGATCGCTTGTTCAATGACACATCTGATTTTGACCCAGCAACGATGAAGGAACGACGATATATGTCCAAGTCAGGATTGACTTGGAGGGGCACCTGGAGGTGCTGGTGTTCCCATGCACCTGCTGCCCTTGTCCTTCTAGGTGGTGGAGGTTGTAGGTTTGGGAGGTGCTGCCAAAGAAGCCTTGGCAAGTTGCTGCAGTGCATCTTGTAGATGGTACACACTGCAGCCACGGTGCGCCGGTGGTGGAGGGAGTGAATGTTTAAGGTGGTGGATGGGATGCCGATTAAGTGGACTGCTTTGTCCCGGATGGTGTTGAGCTTTTTGAGTGTTGTTGGAGCTGCACTCATCCAGGCAAGTGGAGAGTATTCCATCACACTCCTGACTTGTGCCTTGTAGATGGTGGAAAGGCTTTGGTGAGTCAGGAGGAGAGTCACTCGCCACAGAATACCCAGCCTCTGACCTGCTCTTGTAACAAGCCAGAATGCAGTGGAAGGAATGGGCTGCCTCGTGTGCCGCTAGACACGGATGAGAAGAAGCGAGAACAGGTTCTGCTCTGTAGGCACGTATCTGCTGGGAGCTGCATTGAGACTGTTGAAATCCATTTCAGACTGCTAATGGAGAGGAAAGGTTTCATCCCACCAGGTGCGGAGCGGATTCAGAGTCTGAAATGAAAAAACAGCGCTAACCTGCGTGGAAGGGAGAACAAAACAATTGAAGGGAACTGTAGATTTAAAACTAAAGCACAATTGGCTGCCCATTATACACCTTGTCCGCCGGCCTTCAATGGAAAGGAAATCGGGCTAATGGGCAGCTGATTCGATATCGCCGTTTTTCACCATCGGCAAAGTTAAAATGACCCCCACTGTTTCTTTACTTTAGGGTGCCAGTCCTATTTGCGCTCACATTTCTTAGGTTAGATTTTATGATTTTGCTCTCCCGGCATGGAGCCTCACCCCTGAGATTGCGTGTTGGGAAATAGAGCGCACGCGGTCAGTGATTTTCAATCCATAAAAAAAATGAATGGGAAATCCTGAGTTGTACAATCGTGGTCCCACAATATATTCTCCGCAGATGCGATCAGTGCCAAATTTACCCTCCAGTTTGCTGGTTTGTGGGCTTGGAGATTTGTAAAGGGCTGTTCTTGGAGATCCTGCTTCAGTGGATAAATCCTAAATCAGAGAAAGAAAGATTTGCATTTATATAACGCCTTTCACGACCTCAGGACGTCCCAAAGTGTTATACAGCCAATGAAGTATTTTTTGAAGTGTAGTCACTGGTGTAACGTAGGAAATCGCGGCAGCCAGTTTGCGCACCGCAAGGTCCCACAAACAGCAATGTGATAATGACCAGATCATCGGTTTTTAGGTTGAGGGATAAATATTGGCCAGGACATGGGGGGAGGACTTCCCTGCTCTTTTTCAAAATAGTGCCATTGGATCTTTTACATCCACCTGAAAGGGCAGATGGGGCCTCGGTTTAACATCTCATCTGAAAGACTGCACCTCCGACAGTGCAGCACTCCCTCAGCACTGTACTGGACTATCAGCCTTGATTATGCAGTTCAAATCTCTGGAGTAAGGACTTGAACCCACAACCTTCTGACTCAGAGGTGAGAGTGCTGCCAAACTGAGCCACGGCTGACGCCCGGGTCTGTTAGAATCAACAATTTGAGATTTATGGGTATTAATGGGTACAGAGATCTAAACTTTATATGTGGTCCCCGAGGCTCCGTGCCATGACCCATGGAGTCCCACAAAGCCAAAGTTCAGGATACCCCGGCTCTAGGGTATGCACCGCAGCAGCTCACACCCCATCCCGCTTGAATTGAAGCAGGTTAGACTGGGAGGACAGCACTGGAATGAGAAATTGCAGCTTCTGAGCCTGTCCCTCTATGAAGTCCATGCTGAAGTCATACTTCAACGCAGCGTGAAACTGGTTGCAAACGGCAAATCCAAAATTGACGATGAGGATCAGTTTAACTGTGGGGGTGGGTGGGGGGTTGGGGGGGGTGGCCATCATGGATGAGCCCAGGCACGTCCTCCTCAGTCCCTGTTGTCACCCTGAGCCCGATGTTCCTGCGTTCACTAGTCATGAGGTAGACATGAGGTAAAGAGTGCTGCAGTGCTGGGAGAGATGTGTCAACAGACACCTTGTCTATTTCTAGCACCGCAGTGAGCTTTCCTTCAGGAGTAAGAAAAGTTAATGAAAAGCCAACAGTAAAGGTCAAATTAACTTGTTAAAAGTTAAGTGTTCACCTGGCTCAGAAAGCCCTTTACCCGTGTCAATCCTTGTTGAGCTACAACAGTTCCAGGAACCTCTGTTGCCATCGTCACTATGGACTAGTGCTTTGAGAAGGGGCCGCCTACTGCTATCTAGTGCTGCATGGTGACACAGAACTGACACTGGCAAGGCGAGTGCAGATCAGCTACTCCTGTGCCACTTCATGGTATCGCTGGCACAGAGACTCAGTCTCACACAAGGTGATGCATTGTGGGCAATTTCAACCTGAGCCGACTGTGGGGAAACTGACGGCATCGGGCGCAACGCTGGTTTTACTCCCCGCCGTTGAAGTCCGGGGAGAGTAATATTGGGCGGGGCGTAAAACCCACATGATCCCGTAGGATTCCCACCCAGCGAGTTAGGTTAAAATCACGCCCATTGAGTTGCTGATACCATTATCTGCTCGTGACTGATGGAACTGTCAACCTGAGATTATGAAGACGTTTCATTCCTTGGCTCTGCATTCCCGAGCACCGTACCTCGCACATTCCCTCAAACTCACTCATCGCTGTTCTTCTTTGTGCATTTGAAAAATTCGCTTTTGCAGACTTCAGTGGGGATTTACCCGAGTGACCTTGTATTAAATACAAACCATTTGACTAACATCAAATTATTTGCATACATATGCAAACCTTTATTATTGCTCATTAATCAGTAGTTTCAGTTTCATTAACAACCCAGACCCTGAAAGCAGATTTCCTTTTATGGGGAAACAAGTATTTGACGGGGGGCAGGGCGAGGGAGCAGAGCGAGCGTCCATCCCCTGGGTGGCTGCATTGCTCACTGATTCATTGATGTTTTATTAAAAGCAGATATTGCGCTCAATTTTTAGCAGATCCTTTGAACATTTTTATTGCTATACTTTATAGTTGTCTGCTGCGGAAACAACAGGGATGTCTTGGACCTGTCAGTGTGTTTGATTTTTATTGCCAATATAGATTGCTTGCTCTTACCAGGAACATAAGACCCCCCACTATCTTTATTATTAATCTCCCTTGACCTTAAATGTCATGTATTTTATTCAAAAGCTGTAGCTCATGTCTTCTGCACTTTGTCCTGCTCTTTCATTTCGAATCTGTGCTGGGTGCAATAATATTGGAAGAGAAATTGGTACGAATGTGAAACTAGACAGAAATAGCCTGTGCTTTCAGCAGCTTTTTTAAAAATCGTGATCGATGCGTTTTGGACTTCTAACTGGCAGTTATAATAACACAGCTGTAAATAGAACCAATAACTTCTTCCTGTCAGAGGTTCAATAACCGATATCTTCATGAGAAGTCACTCCTCTCCCTAAGAGCTGGTCGTAATAACGAGCAATGACTGGGCAGTAACATAAATACGTTCTCGATTACATAGAATTCCATAGAATTTACAGCACAGAAACAGGCCATTCAGCCCAACTGGTTAATGCTCCTTCCACCCTACTTCATCTCACCCTATCAGCATAACCTTCTATTCCTTTCTCCCTCATGTGTTTATCTAGATTCCCCTTAAATGTATCTATGCTATTGGTCTCAACTAGTCCATGTGGTAACGAGTTCCACATTCTCACCACTCTGAGTAAAGAAGTTGCTCCTGAATTCCTTATTGGATTTATTAGTGACTATCTTATATTTATGGCCCCTAGTTCTGGACTCCCCACAAGTGGAAATATCTTCTCTACGTCTACCCTATCGAACCCCTTCATAATTTAAAAAACCTCGATCAGGTCACCTCTCAGCTTTTGCTTTTCTAGAGAAAAGAGCCCCAGCTTCTTCAATCTTTCCTGATTATAACCTCTCAGTTCTGGTATCATGTAAATCTTTTTTGCACCTTCTCCAATGCCTCTATATCCTTTTTGTAATATGGAGACCAGAACTGTGCACAGTACTCCAAGATGTAAGGGTATTATATTAGTGTAATACTGCAAGCACCACATCAACACGAGGGGCCTGATCTCCATCTCCTTCCCGGCCCGTTTTCTTCTGACTTGAACAGGGCAGTAGCAGGATCAATACCCAAGGCCCAGCCACCCATTGGGATTTCCAAGCGGGTTTTGATTGAGGCGCCCAATGCCCCCATTGGAAACAGGCGGGAGCCTAATTAAAATATTTATATTAGGGTCCTATGAAGTGATTAGGATACAGACGCTATTTTCTGTGCGAGCTAGCGCTGTTTTGTTTTGCTGATAGTAACTGGACAACCTTCAGAAAGCTTAATTATGGGGTGGGGGCGGCGGATACTAGCATTGCTCTTTTTCTGAAAATGGGAATCCTTTTTGGCCGTTTTAGCGAGAGGAAGAGGAGAAGCAGCACAGGTGGAAGGACCACATGGACCTGGAGCTGCACGGAGTCCACAGAGACGACAGCTTGCAGATATCCTCACCCTCCCAACAGGGTCTATAGGCCCAGAGTTACCTACCTGCACATTGCAGAGCAGTGCATAATGAGGCTGCGCTTCTCCAGCGAGGTTGTCACAGAGTTGTGTTGCTTCCTGCAACCAGACCTGCAGCCCACAGCCACAGCTGCATTGCCTATTGTGGTTAAGGTTATTAGAGCCCTCAGTGTCTTTGCTTCCATCTCATTCCGGGCTATAACTGTTGGCCACCTATCTTAATATCTCCTTATGTGACTCGATGTAAAAAAAAATGTGATAATGCTCCTGTGAAACGCCTTTGGATGTTTTACTACATTAAAGGTGCTATATAAATACAAGATCTTGTTGTTGACATAGGGGAAATGTAGACTGTGGTTGAAATTTATTTCGGATCTCTCCTTTCTTTCCAGGACACAATGACTATATGTGCCCTGCCACAAACCAGTGCACAATCGACAAAAATAGGAGGAAGAGCTGTCAAGCCTGCAGACTGCGTAAATGCTATGAAGTGGGCATGATGAAAGGTGGTATGTAGTATTTGACTTTTAGTTCTCATGTCACCTGTGTTCAGATTGTAAAAGCAGAAACACTGTTTTTGTCAATGTTTTTGATAAAAGGTGTGACAAGGACAAATGATATTTCCCCTGTTGATCAATCTCTACATGCAAGATGTCAGTCTTGGCTCAGTGGGCAGCACTCTTGCCTCTGAGTCAGAGGTCGTGGGTTCAAGCCCCACTCCAGAGACTTGATCCAGGCTGACATTCAGTGCAGTACTGAGAGAGTGCAGTACACTGTCGGAGATGCCGTCTTTCGAATGAGATGTTAAACCAAGGCCCCATCTGCCCTCTCGGGTGGACGTAAAAGATCCCATGGCACTTTTTTGAAGAAAAGCAGGGGAGTTCTCCCCGGTGTCTTGGCTAATATTTATCCCTTAAATGAACATCACTAAAACAGATTATCTGGCCATTTATTTCACTGCTGTTTGTGGGACCTTGCTGTGTGCACAAATTGGCTGTTGCATTTCCCGGTTGGCAGGCTGTAACTAGTGGGGTGCTGCAAGGATCAGTGCTTGGAGGAGGACACAAAGAGCCTGCAAATGGATATAGACAGGTTAAGTGAGTGGGCAATAAGGTGGCAGATGGAGTATAATGTGGGGAAATGTAAGGTTATTCACTTTGGTAGGAAGAGTAGAAAAACAGAATATTTTTTAAATGGTGAGAAACTATTAAATGTTGGTGTTCAGAGAAATTTAGGTGTGCTTGTACAGGAAACACAGAAAGCTAGCGTGCAGGTACAGCAAGCAATTAGGAAGGCAAATGGCATGTTGGCCTTTATTGCAAGGGGGTTGGAGTATAAGAGTAAGGAAGTCTTACTACAATTGTACAGGGCTTTGGTGAGACCACACCTGGTGTACTAATGCACAGTTTTGGTCTCATAATCTAAGGAAGGATATACTTGCCTTGGAGGTGGTGCAAAAAAGGTTCACTAGATTGATTCCTGGGATGAGAGGGTTGTCCTATGAGGAGAGATTGAGTAGAATGGGCCTATAGTCTCTGGAGTTTAGAAAAATGAGAGGTGATCTCATTGAAACATATAAGATTCTGAGGAGGATTGACAAGGGTAGACGCTGAGAGGTTGTTTCCCCTGGCTGGAGTGTCTAGAACTAGGGGGCATAGTCTCAGGATAAGGGGTCGGCCATTTAAGACTGAGATGAGGAGGAATTTCTTCACTCAGAGGGTTGTGAATCTTTGGAATTCTCTGCCCCAGAGGGCTGTGAATGCTGAGTCTGAGTATATTCAAGGCTGAGATAGATAGATTTTTGGACTCATGGGGAATCAAGGGATATGGGGTTTGGGTGGGAAAGTGGAGTTGAGGTCAAAGATCAGCCACGATCTTATTGAATGACGGAGCAGGCTCAAGGGCTGTATGGCCTACTCCTGCTCCTAAATCTTATGTTCTTATACAAAATATTTGTTTAACATCTCTGCCATTTCCGTATTCCCCATTATAACTTCTCCTACCTCTGCCTCTAAGGGACCCAGGTTTACGTTCGCTAATGTCTTTCTTTTTACATACTTGTAGAAGCTCTTACAATCTGTCTTCATATTTCTTGTTAGTTCACTCTCATATTCTGTTTTCTCCCTCTTTATCAATTTATTGGTCATCCTTTGCTGATTTCTAAAACCCTCCCAATCCTCAGGCTTACGACTCTTTTTGGCAACATTGTAAGCCTATTCTTTTAATCTCATACCTTCCTTACCTTCTCTAGTTAGCCATAGTTAGAACACTTTTCCCATGGAGTTTTTATTCCTCAAGGGAATGTATATTCATTGAGAATTATGAATTATTTCTTTAAATGTTCACCATTGTTTTCTACCATCAACCAACTCACCCCTCATACCTACGTAATTGTCTTTGTTTAAATTTAAATTTAAGACCCTAGTTTCGTACTTAACTACATCATTCTCGAACTCAATATGAAATTCTATCGTATTATGATCACTCTTCCCCAGAGGATCCCCAGGTGAGCTAAAACACTTATGCTCATATGAACAATGACGGACAGGTAATTGCCCTCTGGTCTATCCAGTCTCTCCCACACAATTGGGATACCTTGTGTATCATAATATATACATTCTCCACCCCACTCAAAACCATGTGATCTCCTGGGTGAGGCGAAAATGCAGATAAAAACCCAGACCCATATGGGAGAAAGAAATCTGGGAAATTCCTCTCTAACCCATCTAGATCACCTAGTGGTATTACATCTTCTGGGAGTATTAGATCACCTAAGTGTATTAGATCACCTGGAAGCATTAGATCACCTGATCCAATACACGGAGGTGATCCAGTACTCCCAGGTGATCTAATACCCCAGCTGATCTAATACCCCCAGGTGATCTAATAACTCAGGTGATCTTATACATGCAAATGACCTAATACCCTCAGGTGATCTATTACACTTAAGTGATTGAATACCGCCAGTTGATCTATTAACCCCAAGTGATCTAGTGACACTTAGGTGATTCAATACACCCAGGTGATCAAATGCAACCAGACCTAGTAGTCGCTGGTAATCTAATAAACTTAGGCGATCTAATACCCCCAATATCCAATGCATTCAGATGATCTAACATGCCCAGATGATCTTATACATGCAAGGGATCCTATACCCCAGGTGATCCAATAGGCCCAGGTGATCTAATACCCCGGGTGATCTCATACCCCAGGTGATCTAATACCCCAGGTGATCTAATACCCCGGGTGATCTAATACCCCCCGGTGATCAAATACCTCCCGCGTGATCTAATACCCCCCGGGTGATCTAATAAGCCCCGGGTGATCTAACACCCCCCGGGTGATCTAATGGCCCCCAGGTGATCGAACACCCCCCCGGGTGATCTAATACCCCCGGGTGATCTAATACCCCCGGGTGATCTAATATCCCGGGTGATCTAATACCCCCGGGTGATCTAATACCCCGGGTGATCTAATACCCCCGGGTGATCTAATATCCCGGGTGATCTAATACCCTGGGTGATCTAATACCCCCGGGTGATCTAATAACCCCCGGGTGATCTAATACCCCATGTGATTTAATACCCCCGGGTGATCTAATACCCCCGGGTGATCTAATAACCCCCGGGTGATCTAATACCCCATGTGATTTAATACCCCCGGGTGATCTAATATCCCGAATGATCTAATACCCCCGGGTGATCTAATAACCCCCGGGTGATCTAATACCCCTGGGTGATCTAATAACCCCAGGGTGATCTAATACCCCATGTGATTTAATACCCCCTGGGTGATCTAATATCCTGGGTGATCTAATACATAAGAATATTAGAAAAAGGAGCAGGAGTAGGCCCTTCGAGCCTGCTCTGCCATTCAATGAGGTCATGGCTGATCTTCTGCCTCAACTCCATTCACCGGCACTATCGCCATATCCCTTGATGCCCTTGCTAGTCAGAAATCTATCGACTTCTGTTTTGAATATACCCAATGACTGAGCCTCCACAGCCCTCTGTGTGAAGAAATTTCTTCTCATCTCAGTCCTGAATGGCCTACCCTTTATCTTGAGGCTGTGGCCCCTGATTCTAGACTCCCCAGCTAAGGGAAACATTCTCCCAGCATCCATCCTATCAAGCTCTGTAATAATTTTGTATGCTTCAATGAGATCCCCTCTCATTCTTCTGAATTCAAGAGAATACAGGCCTAGTTTACTCAATCTCTTCTCATACGACAGTCCCGCCATCCCAGGAATCAATCTCGTGAACCTTCGTTGCATTCCCTCTATGGCAAGTATATCCTTCCTTAGGTAAGGAGACCAAAATTGTACACAGTACTCCAGGTGTGGTTTCACCAAGGCCCTACATAAATGGAGTAAGACTTCTTTACTCCTGTACTCAAATCCTCTTGTAATGAAGGCCAGCATACCATTTGCCTTCCTAATGGCTTGCTGCACCTGCACATTCACTTTCAGTGACTCATGTACAAGGACACCCAGGTCCCTTTGAGCATCTGCATTCCTCAATCTTTCACCATTTAGGAAATACTCTGCCTTTCTGTTTTTTCTACCAAAGTGGATAACTTCACATTTATCCACATTATATTCCATCTGCCATGTTTTCGCCCACTCACTGAGCCTGTCGAGATCCCCTTGAAGCCTCTTCACATCCTCTTCGCAACTGACACTGCCACCTAGCTTTGTATCATCAGCAAATTTGGAAATGTTACATTTAGTCCCCTCATCCAAATCATTGATATAGATTGTGAATAGCTGGGGCCCAAGCACCAATCCTTGCTGTACCCCACTAGTCACAGCCTGCCATCCTGAAAAAGACCCGTTTATCCCTACTCTTTGTTTTCTGTCTGTTAACCAATTCTCAATCCATGCTAGTATATTACCCCCAATTCCATGTGCCCTAATTTTGTTCACCAACCTCTTGTGTGGGACCTTATCGAGGGCCTTCTGAAAATCCAAATACACCACATCTACCGGTTCCCCTTTGTCTACTCCACTAGTTACATCCTCAAAGAACTCCAATAGGTTTGTCAAACAGGATTTCTCTTTCATAAATCCATGTTGACTCTGCCCAATCTTACTATTAGTTTCTAAGTGCCCAGTTATTGCATCCTTTATAATAGATTCCAGCATTTTCCCAACTACTGATGTGAGGCTAACAGGTCTGTAGTTCCCCGTTTTCTCTCTCCCTCCTTTCTTAAATAGCGAGGTTACATTTGCTATCCTCCAATCTGCAGGAGCTGTTCCAGAATCTATAGAATTTTGGAAGATGACAACCAATGCGTCCACTATCCCAATGGCCACCTCTTTCAAAACCCTAGGATGTAGGTCATCCGGTCCTTGGGATTTGTCGACTTTTAGTCCCATTAATTTTGCTAGTACTGTTTTTTTACTAATAATAATTTCTTTAAGTTCCTCATTCTCGTCACACCCTTGGTTTTCTCGTATTTCTGGGAGGTATTTTGTGTCTTCCTCCATGAAGACAGAAACAAAGTATTTATTTAATTTCTCTGCAATTTCCTCATTCCCCATTATAAATTCTCCCGTGTCTGACTGTAAAGGACCTACATTTACCTTCGCCAGTCTTTTCCTTTTCACATACCTATAGAAGCTTTTACAATCAGTTTTTATATTTTTCGCTAGTTTCTGCTCATATTCCATCTTCCCTTTCTTTATCAATTTCTTGGTCGCCCTTTGCTGATTTCTAAAAAGATCCCAATCCTTAGGCTGACCGCTTTTTCTGGCAACTTTATAAGCTTCCTCCTTTGACTTAATACTAGCTTTAATTTCTTTTGTTAGCCATGGTTGGATCACTTTTCCTTTTGGGTTTTTATGCCCTAGAGGAATATATGTTTGTTGCAAATTATGCATTATTTCCTTGAATGTTAGCCATTGTATGTCCATCTTCATACCTTTTAGTGTAGTCTCTCAATCTACCATGACCAACTTGTCCCTCATACCCTTGTAGTTTCCTTTGTTTAGATTGAAGACCTTAGTTTCAGATTGGACTACATCACTCTCAATCATATTTTGGTCACTTGTCCCAAAGGCCCCGGGTAATCTAATACCCCGGGTGATCTAATACCCCCGGGTGATCTAATACCCCCGGGTGATCTAATAGCCCTCGGGTGATCTAATACCCCTGGGTGAGCTAATACCCCGGGTGATCTAATTCCCCCGGGTGATCTAATACCCCCGGGTAATCTAAATCCCGGGTGATCTAATACCCCCCGGGTGATCTAATACCCTGGGTGATCTAATACCCCCCGGGTGATCTAATAACCCCCGGGTGATCTAATAACCCCCGCGTGATCTAATACCCCGGGTGATCTAATACCCTGGGTGATCTAATACCCCCCGGGTGATCTAATACCCTGGGTGATCTAATACCCCCCGGGTGATCTAATAACCCCCGGGTGATCTAATACCCCCTGGGTGATCTAATAGCCCCGGGAGATCTAATACCTCGGGTGATCTAATACCCCCGGGTGATCTAATACCCCCGGGTGATCTAATACCCCAGGGTGATCTAATACCCCGGGTGATCTAATACCCCTGGGTGATCTAATACCCCGGGTGATCTAATACCCCCCGAGTGATCTAATACCCCCCGGGTGATCTAATACCCCGCGTGATCTAATACCCCCTGGCTGATCTAATGAACCCGGGTGATCGAATACCCCCTGGGTGATCTAATACCCCCTGGGTGATCTAATACACCCTGGGTGATCTAATACACCCAGGTTATCTAATACCCCAAGTGATCTAATACCCCCGGGTGATCTAATACCCCAAGTGATTTAATACCCCCCGGGTGATCTAATACCCATCCGGGTGATCTAATACCCCCGAGTGATCTAATACCCCCTGGATGATCTAATACCCCCGGGTGATCTAATACCCCGGGTGATCTAATACCCCGGGTGATCTAATACACTCAGGTGATCTAATACCCCCGGGGTGAGCTAATACCCCCTGGCTGATCTAATGAACCCGGGTGATCGAATACCCCCTGGGTGATCTAATACCCCCTGGGTGATCTAATACCCCAAGTGATCTAATACCCCCGGGTGATCTAATACCCCCAGGGTGATCTGATAACCCCGGGTGATCTAATACCCCCGGGTGATCTAATACCCCCTGTGGTGATCTAACACCCCCGGGTGATCTAATACACTCAGGTGATTTAATACCCCCGGGGTGAGCTAATACCCCCTGGGTGATCTAATACACTCGGGTGATCTAATACCCCCCGGGTGATCTAATACCCCCTGTGGTGATCTAATACACCCGGGTGATCTAATACCCCAAGTGATCTAATACCACCAGGTGATCTAATACCCCCGGGTGATCTAATACACTCGGGTGAGCTAATACCCCTCGAGTGATCTAATACCTTCGAGTGATCTAATATTCCCCAGGTGATCTAATATCCTGGGTGATCTAATACCCCGGGTGATCTAATATGCCATGTGATCTAATGCCCCGGGTGATCTAATACCCCGGGTGATCTAATATCTCCCGAGTGATCTAATAACCCCGGCTGATCTAATACCTCCTGGGGTGATCTAATACCCCCGGGTGATCTAATACTCCCCGGGTGATCTAATACCCCCAGGTGATCTAATACCCCCCGGGTGATCTAATACCCCCGGATGATCTAATACTCCCCGGGTGAGCTAATACCCCTGGGTGATCTAATACCCCCGGGTGATCTAATACCCTCGGGTGATCTAATACCCCCCAGGTGATCTAATACCCCCCGGGTGATATAATACCCCAGGTGATCTAATACCCCCGGGTGATCTAATACCCCCAGGTGATCTAATACCCCCGGGTGATCTAATACCCCCCGGGTGATCTAATACCCCCTGGGTGATCTAATACCCTCGGGTGATCTAATACCCCCGGGTGATCTAATACCCCAGGTGATCTAATACCCCTGGGTGATCTAATACCCCCAGGTGATCTAATACCCCCGGGTTATCTAATACCCCCCGGGTGATCTAATACCCCCTGGGTGATCTAATACACTCGGGTGATCTAATACCCCCCGGGTGAGCTAATACCCCTGGGTGATCTAATACCCCCGGGTGATCTAATACCCCCGGGTGATCTAATACCCCCGGGTGATCTAATGCCACCGGGTCATCTAATACCCCGGGTGATCTAATACCCCCCAGGTGATCTAATACCCCCCAGGTGATCTAAAACCCCGGGTGATCTAACACCCCCCAGGTGGTCGAATACCCCGGGTGATCTAATACCCCCTGTGGCGATCTAATACACCCGGGTGATCTAATACCTCAAGTGATCTAATATCACCGGGTGATCTAATACCCCTGGCAGATCTATTTCACTCAGGTGAGCTAATACCCCCCTGGGTGATCTAATACTGTGGGTGATCTAATATCCTGGGTGATCTAATATCCCCCGAGTGATCTAATAACCCCGGGTGATCTAATACCGCTGGGGATCTAATACCCCCTGGGTGATCTAATACCCCCTGGGTGATCTAATACCCCCAGGTGATCTAATACCCCCGGGTGATCTAATACCCCCCAGGTGATCTAATACCCTGGGTGATCTAATACCCCGGGTGATCTAATACCCCCCAGGTGAGCTAATACCCCTGGGTGATCTAATACCCCCGGGGGATCTAATACTGTGGGTGATCTAATATCCTGGGTGATCTAATACCCCCCGGGTAATCTAATACCCCGAGTGATCTAATACCCCCGGGTGATCTAATACCCCCTGTGGTGATCTAATACCCCCGGGTGATCTAATACCCCCCAGGTGATCTAATACCCCCTGTGGCGATCTAATATACCCGGGTGATCTAATACCCCAAGTGATCTAATACCACCGGGTGATCTAATACCCCCCAGGTGATCTAATACCCCCCGGGTGATCTAATACCCCGGGTGATCTAATACCCCCAGGTGATCTAATACCACCAGGTGATCTAAGACCCCCCAGGTGATCTAATACCCCCCCGAGTGATCTAATACCCCGGGTGATCCAATATGCCATGTGATCTAATGCCCCGGGTGATCTAATACCCCCTGGGTGATCTAATATGCCGGGCGATCTAATACCCCCCGAGTGATCTAATACCCCGGGTCATCTAATACCCCCAGGTGATCTAATACCCCCAGGTGATCTAATATGCCGTGTGATCTAATACCCCAGGTGATCTAATATCCCCCGAGTGATCTAATACCCCAGGTGATCTAATATCCCCCGAGTGATCTAATAACCCCGGGTGATCTAGTACCTCCTGGGGTGATCTAATACCCCCGGGTGATCTAATACCGCCGGGGATCTAATACCCCCTGGGTGATCTAATACCGCCCGGGTGATCTAATACCCCCCGGGTGATCTAATACCCCCTGTGGTGATCTAATACACCCGGGTGATCTAATACCCTCGGGTGATCTAATACCCCCGGGTGATCTAATACCCCTGGGTGATCTAATACCCTCGGGTGATCTAATACCCCCAGGTGATCTAATACCCCCGGGTGATCTAATACCCTCGGGTGATCTAATACCCACTGTGGTGATCTAATACCCCGGGTGATCTAATACCCCCGGGTGATCTAATACCCACCCTGGTGATCTAATACCCCGGGTGATTTAATACCCACCCTGGTGATCTAATCCCCCGGGTGATCTAATACCCACCCTGGTGATCTAATACCCCGGGTGATCTAATACCCCCCGGGTGATCTAATACCCACCCTGGTGATCTAATACCCCCAGGTGATCTAATACCCCCGGGTGATCTAATACCCCCGGGTGATCTAATACCCCCGGGTGATCTAATACCCCCGGGTGATCTAATACCCCGAGTGATCTAATACCCCCGGGTGATCTAATACCCCCAGGGTGATCTAATACCCCGGGTGATCTAATACCACCAGGTGATCTAATACCCCCGGGTGATCTAATACACTCGGGTGAGCTAATACCCCTCGAGTGATCTAATACCTTCGAGTGATCTAATATTCCCCAGGTGATCTAATATCCTGGGTGATCTAATACCCCGGGTGATCTAATACCCCCGGGTGATCTAATATGCCATGTGATCTAATGCCCCGGGTGATCTAATGCCCCGGGTGATCTAATTACCCCCGGGTGATCTAATACCCCCAGGTGATCTAATATGCCATGTGATCTAATGCCCCGGGTGATCTAATGCCCCGGGTGATCTAATTACCCCTGGGTGATCTAATATCTCCCGAGTGATCTAATACCCCCTGGGTGATCTAATACCCTCGGGTGATCTAATACCCCCCGGGTGATCTAATACCCCCGGGTGAGCTAATACCCCTGGGTGATCTAATACCCCCGGGTGATCTAATACCCTCGGGTGATCTAATACCCCCGGGTGATCTAATACCCCCCAGGTGATCTAATACCCCCCGGGTGATATAATACCCCAGGTGATCTAATACCCCCGGGTGATCTAATACCCACCCTGGTGATCTAATACCCCCGGGTGATCTAATACCCTCGGGTGATCTCATACCCCCGGGTGATCTAATACCCCCAGGTGATCTAATACCCACCCTGGTGATCTAATACCCCCGGGTGATCTAATACCCCCGGGTGATCTAATACCCACCCTGGTGATCTAATACCCCCGGGTGATCTAATACCCCCGGGTGATCTAATACCCCAGGGTGATCTAATACCCTCGGGTGATCTAATACCCCCAGGTGATCTAATACCCCCGGGTGATCTAATACCCTCGGGTGATCTAATACCCCCGGGTGATCTAATACCCCTGGGTGATCTAATACCCTCGGGTGATCTACTACCCCCAGGTGATCTAATACCCCCGGGTGATCTAATACCCTCGGGTGATCTAATACCCACTGTGGTGATCTAATACCCCGGGTGATCTAATACCCCCGGGTGATCTAATACCCACCCTGGTGATCTAATACCCCGGGTGATTTAATACCCACCCTGGTGATCTAATCCCCCGGGTGATCTAATACCCACCCTGGTGATCTAATACCCCGGGTGATCTAATACCCCCCGGGTGATCTAATACCCACCCTGGTGATCTAATACCCCCAGGTGATCTAATACCCCCGGGTGATCTAATACCCCCGGGTGATCTAATACCCCCGGGTGATCTAATACCCCGGGTGATCTAATACCCCCCGGGTAATCTAATAACCCGAGTGATCTAATACCCCCCGGGTGATCTAATACCCCCAGGGTGATCTAATACCCCGGGTGATCTAATACCCCGGGTGATCTAATACCCCGGGTGATCTAATACCCCGGCTGATCTAATACCCCGGGTGATCTAATACCCCCGGGTGATCTAATACTGTGGGTGATCTAATGACCCTGGGTGATCTAATACCCCCTGGGTGATCTAATACCCCCCGAGTGATCTAATACCCCGGGTGATCTAATACCCCTGGGTGATCTAATACCCCCGGGTGATCTAACACCCCCCGGGTGAGCTAATACCCCCAGGTGATCTAATACCCCCGGGTGATCTAACACCCCCCGGGTGATCTAATACCCCAGGTGATCTAATATCCCCCGGGTGATCTAATACCCCCTGGGTGATCTAATACCCTCGGGTGATCTAATACCCCCCGGGTGATCTAATACCCCAGGTGATCTAATATCCCCCGGGTGATCTAATACCCCCCAGGTGATCTAATACCAACCCAGGTGATCTAATACCCCGGGTGATCTAACACCCCCGGGTGGTCGAATACCCCGGGTGATCTAATACCCCCGGGTGAACTAATATCCCCCGGCTGATCGAATACCCCGGGTGATTTAATACCTCCCAGGTGATCTAATACCCCCGGGTGATCTAATACCCCCGGGTGATCTAATAACCCGAGTGATCTAATAACCCGAGTGATCTAATACCCCCGGGTGATCTAATACCCCCAGGTGATCTAATATGCCACGTGATCTAATGCCCCGGGTGATCTAATATGCCGGGCGATCTAATACCCCTCGAGTGATCTAATACCCCGGGTCATCTAATACCCCCAGATGATCTAATACCCCCAGGTGATCTAATATGCCGTGTAATCTAATGCGCCGGGTGATCTAATACCCCGGGTGATCTAATTACCCCTGGGTGATCTAATATCCCCCGAGTGATCTAATAACCCCAGGTGATCTAATACCCCCCGGGTGATCTAATACCCCGGGTGATCTAATACCCCCAGGTGATCTAATACCACCGGGTGATCTAATACCCCCCAGGTGATCTAATACCCCCCCCGAGTGATCTAATGCCCCGGGTGATCTAATACCCCCTGGGTGATCTAATATGCCGGGCGATCTAATACCCCCCGAGTGATCTAATACCCCGGGTCATCTAATACCCCCAGATGATCTAATACCCCCAGGTGATCTAATATGCCGTGTGATCTAATGCGCCGGGTGATCTAATACCCCGGGTGATCTAATATCCCCCGAGTGATCTAATAACCCCGGGTGATCTAATACCTCCTGGGGTGATCTAATACCCCCGGGTGATCTAATACCGCCGGGGATCTAATACCCCCTGGGTGATCTAATACCCCCCGGGTGATCTAATACCCCCCGGGTGATCTAATACCGCCCGGGTGATCTAATACCCCCCGGGTGATCTAATACCCCCTGTGGTGATCTAATACACCCGGGTGATCTAATACCCCAAGTGATCTTATACCACCAGGTGATCTAATACCCCCGGGTGATCTAATACACTCGGGTGAGCTAATACCCCCCGGGTGTTCTAATACCCCCCGGGTGATCTAATACCCCCAGGTGATCTAATACCCCCGGGTGATCTAATACCCCCCGGGTGATCTAATACCCCCTGGGTGATCTAATACACTCGGGTGATCTAATACCCCCCGGGTGAGCTAATACCCCTGGGTGATCTAATACCCCCGGGTGATCTAATACCCCCGGGTGATCTAATACCCCCTGGGTGATCTAATACCCTCGGGTGATCTAATACCCCCCTGGGTGAGCTAATACGCCCCGGGTGATCTAATGCCACCGGTGTCATCTAATACCCCGGGTGATCTAACATCCCAGGTGATCTAATATCCCCCGGGTGATCTAATACCCCCCAGGTGATCTAATACCCCCCAGGTGATCTAAAACCCCGGGTGATCTAACACCCCCGGGTGGTCGAATACCCCGGGTGATCTAATACCCCCTGTGGCGATCTAATACACCCGGGTGATCTAATACCTCAAGTGATCTAATATCACCGGGTGATCTAATACCCCTGGCAGATCTAATACACTCAGGTGAGCTAATACCCCCCTGGGTGATCTAATACTGTGGGTTATCTAATATCCTGGGTGATCTAATACCCCCCGGGTGATCTAATACCCCGGGTGATCTAATATCCCCCGAGTGATCTAATAACCCCGGGTGATCTAATACCTCCTGGGGTGATCTAATACCCCCGGGTGATCTAATACCCCCCAGGTGATCTAATACCCCCGGGTGATCTAATACCCCCCGGGTGATCTAATACCCCGGGTGATCTAATACCCCCCGGGTGATCTAATACCCCCGGGTAATCTAATACCCCCAGGTGATCTAATACCCCCGGGTGATCTAATACCCCCCGGGTGATCTAATACCCCGGGTGATCTAATACCCCCCAGGTGAGCTAATACCCCTGGGTGATCTAATACCCCCGGGTGATCTAATACCCCGGGTGATCTAATATCCCCGGGTGATCTAATACCCCCGGTAATCTAATACCCCGAGTGATCTAATACCCCCGGGTGATCTAATACCCCCTGTGGTGATCTAATACCCCCGGGTGATCTAATACCCCCGGGTGATCTAATACCCCCTGTGGGATCTAATACCCCGGGTGATCTAATACCCCAGGTGATCTAATACCCCCGGGTGATCTAATACCCCCCAGGTGATCTAATACCCCCAGGTGATCTAATACCACCGGGTGATCTAATACCCCCCGAGTGATCTAATACCCCGGGTGATCTAATACCCCCCGAGTGATCTAATACGCCCGGGTGATCTGATACCCCCAGGTGATCCAATATGCCATGTGATCTAATGCCCCGGGTGATCTAATACCCCCTGGGTGATCTAATACACCGGGTGATCTAATACCCCCCAGGTGATCTAATACCCCCCGGTGATCTAATACCCCGGGTCATCTAATACCCCCAGGTGATCTAATACCCCCAGGTGATCTAATATGCCGTGTGATCTAATGCGCCGGGTGATCTAATACCCCGGGTGATCTAATACCCCGGGTGATCTAATATCCCCCGAGTGATCTAATAACCCCGGGTGATCTAATACCTCCTGGGGTGATCTAATACCCCCGGGTGATCTAATACCGCCGGGGATCTAATACCCCCTGGGTGATCTAATACCCCTGGGTGATCTAATACCCCCCGGGTGATCTAATATCCCCCGAGTGATCTAATAACCCCGGGTGATCTAATACCCCCCGGGTGATCTAATACCCCAGGTGATCTAATACCCCAGGTGATCTAATACCCCAGGTGATCTAATACCGCCTGGGGTGATCTAATACCGCCCGGGTGATCTAATACCCCCCGGGTGATCTAATACCCCCGGGTGATCTAATACCGCCCGGGTGATCTAATACCCCTGGGTGATCTAATACCCCCCGGGTAATCTAATACCCACCCTGGTGATCTAATACCCCTGGGTGATCTAATATCCCCGGGTGATCTAATACCCCCGGGTGATCTAATACCCCTGCGTGATCTAATACCCCCCGGCTGATCTAATACCCCGGGTGATCTAATACCCCCGGGTGATCTAATACCCCCTGGGTAATCTAATACCCCCAGGGTGATCTAATACCCCGGGTGATCTAATACCCCGGGTGATCTAATACCCCGGCTGATCTAATACCCCGGGTGATCTAATACCCCCGGGTGATCTAATACTGTGGGTGATCTAATACCCCGGGGTGATCTAATGACCCTGGGTGATCTAATACCCCCTGGGTGATCTAATACCCCCGGGTGATCTAATACCCCCGAGTGATCTAATACCCCCGGGTGATCTAATACCCCCGGGTGATCTAATACCCCGGGTGATCTAATACCCCCGGGTGATCTAATACCCCCCGGGTGAGCTAATACCCCCAGGTGATCTAATACCTCCTGGGTGATCTAATACCCCCCGGGTGATCTAATACCCCCTGTGGTGATCTAATATCCCAGGTGATCTAATACCCCAGGTGATCTAATATCCCCCGGGTGATCTAATACCCCCCAGGTGATCTAATACCAACCCAGGTGATCTAATACCCCGGGTGATCTAACACCCCCGGGTGGTCGTATACCCCAGGTGATCTAATACCCCCGGGTGAACTAATACCCCCCGGCTGATCGAATACCCCGGGTGATTTAATACCTCCCAGGTGATCTAATACCCCCGGGTGATCTAATACCCCGGGTGATCTAATACCCCCGGGTGATCTAATAACCCGAGTGATCTAATACCCCCGGGTGATCTAATACCCCCAGGTGATCTAATATGCCACGTGATCTAATGCCCCTGGGTGATCTAATATGCTGGGCGATCTAATACCCCTCGAGTGATCTAATGCGCCGGGTGATCCAATACCCTGGGTGATCTAATATCCCCCGAGTGATCTAATAACCCCAGGTGATCTAATACCTCCTGGGGTGATCTAATACCCCCCGGGTGATCTAATACCCCAGGTGATCTAATACCCCAGGTGATCTAATACCCCAGGTGATCTAATACCGCCTGGGTGATCTAATACCGCCCGGGTGATCTAATACCCCCGGGTGATCTAATACCCCCGGGTGATCTAATACCGCCCGGGTGATCTAATACCCCTGGGTGATCTAATACCCCCCGGGTAATCTAATACCCACCCTGGTGATCTAATACCCCTGGGTGATCTAATATCCCCGGGTGATCTAATACCCCCGGGTGATCTAATACCCCTGCGTGATCTAATACCCCCGGCTGATCTAATACCCCGGGTGATCTAATACCCCCGGGTGATCTAATACCCCCTGGGTAATCTAATACCCCCAGGGTGATCTAATACCCCGGGTGATCTAATACCCCGGGTGATCTAATACCCCGGCTGATCTAATACCCCGGGTGATCTAATACCCCCGGGTGATCTAATACTGTGGGTGATCTAATACCCCGGGGTGATCTAATGACCCTGGGTGATCTAATACCCCCTGGGTGATCTAATACCCCCGGGTGATCTAATACCCCCCGAGTGATCTAATACCCCCGGGTGATCTAATACCCCCGGGTGATCTAATACCCCGGGTGATCTAATACCCCCCGGGTGAGCTAATACCCCCCGGGTGAGCTAATACCCCCAGGTGATCTAATACCTCCTGGGGTGATCTAATACCCCCCGGGTGATCTAATGCCCCCTGTGGTGATCTAATATCCCAGGTGATCTAATACCCCAGGTGATCTAATATCCCCCGGGTGATCTAATACCCCCCAGGTGATCTAATACCAACCCAGGTGATCTAATACCCCGGGTGATCTAACACCCCCGGGTGGTCGTATACCCCAGGTGATCTAATACCCCCGGGTGAACTAATACCCCCCGGCTGATCGAATACCCCGGGTGATTTAATACCTCCCAGGTGATCTAATACCCCCGGGTGATCTAATACCCCCGGGTGATCTAATACCCCCGGGTGATCTAATAACCCGAGTGATCTAATACCCCGGGTGATCTAATACCCCCAGGTGATCTAATATGCCACGTGATCTAATGCCCCTGGGTGATCTAATATGCTGGGCGATCTAATACCCCTCGAGTGATCTAATGCGCCGGGTGATCCAATACCCTGGGTGATCTAATATCCCCCGAGTGATCTAATAACCCCAGGTGATCTAATACCTCCTGGGGTGATCTAATACCCCCCGGGTGATCTAATACCCCCTGGGTGATCTAATACCCCTGGGTGATCTAATACCCCCGGGTGATCTAATACCCCCCGGCTGATCTAATACCCTCGGGTGATCTAATACTCCAGGTGAGCTAATACACCCCGGGTGATTTAATACCCCCGGGTTATCTAATACCTCCGGGTGATCTAATACCCCCGGGTGATCTAATACCCCCGGGTGATCTAATACACCTGGGTGATCTAATACCCCCGGGTGATCTAATACCCCCGGGTGATCTAATATCACCGGGTGATCTAATACACCTGGGTGATCTAATACCCCGGGTGATCTAATACCCCCGGGTGATCTAATACCTCCGGGTGATCTAATACCCCCGGGTGATCTAATACACCTGGGTGATCTAATACCCCGGGTGATCTAATACCCCCGGGTGATCTAATACCCCCCTGGGTGATCTAATACCCCCCAGGTGATCTAATACCGCCCGGGTGATCTAATACCCCCCTGGGTGATCTAATACCCCCCAGGTGATCTAATACCCCCCTGGGTGATCTAATACCCCGGGTGATCTAATACCCCGGGTGATCTAATACCCCGGGTGATCTAATACCCAGAGGTGATCTAATATGCCACGTGATCTAATGCCCCGGGTGATCTAATACCCCCTGGGTGATCTAATATGCTGGGCGATCTAATACCCCTCGAGTGATCTAATACCCCGGGTCATCTAATACCCCCAGATGATCTAATACCCCCAGGTGACCTAATATGCCGTGTAATCTAATGCGCCGGGTGATCTAATACCCCGGGTGATCTAATTACCCCTGGGTGATCTAATATCCCCCGAGTGATCTAATACCCCAGGTGATCTAATACCTCCTGGGGTGATCTAATACCCCCGGGTGATCTAATACCGCCGGGGATCTAATACCCCCCGGGTGATCTAATACCCCTGGGTGATCTAATAACCCCCGGCTGATCTAATACCCCGGGTGATCTAATACTCCAGGTGATCTAATACCCCCGGGTTATCTAATACCCCCCGGGTGATCTAATACCCCCGGGTGATCTAATACCTCCGGGTGATCTAATACCCCCAGGTGATCTAATACACCTGGGTGATCTAATACCCCCGGGTGATCTAATACCCCCGGGTGATCTAATACCTCCGGGTGATCTAATACCCCCGGGTGATCTAATACCTCCGGGTGATCTAATACCTCCGGGTGATCTAATACCCCCGGGTGATCTAATACCCCGGGTGATCTAATACCCCCCGGGTGATCTAATACCCCGGGTGATCTAATACCCCCGGGTGATCTAATACCCCGGGTGATCTAATACCCCCGGGTGATCTAATACCCCGGGTGATCTAATACCCCCTGGGTGATCTAATACCCAGGGGATCTAATACCCCCGGGTGATCTGATACCCCTGGGTGATCTAATAGCCCACGGGTGATCTAATACCCCGGTGATTAATACTCCCCGGGTGATCTAATAGCCCGGGTGATCTAATACCCCGGTGATCTAATACCCCCGGGTGATTCTAATACCCCCAGGTGATCTAATACCCCCGGGTGATCTAATATCCCGGGTGATCTAATACCCCCGGGTGATCTAATACCCCGGGTGATCTAATACCCCGGGTGATCTAATACCCCCCGGTGATCTAATACCTCCCCGGGTGATCTAATACCCCCCGGTGATCTAATACCCCGGGTGATTTAATACCTCCCAGGTGATCTCATACCCCCCAGGTGATCTAATACTGTGGTTGATCTAATACCCTGGGTGATCTAATACCCCCCGGGTAATCTAATACCCCGGGTGATCTAATACCCCCGGGTGATCTAATACCCCCCGGGTAATCTAATACCCCGGGTGATCTAATACCCCCCGGGTAATCTAATACCCCGGGTGATCTAATACCCCCTGGGTGATCTAATACCCCCTGGGTGATCTAATACCCCCGGGTGATCTAATACACCCGGGTGATCTAATACCCCCTGAGTGATCTAATACCCTGGGTGATCTAATACCCCTGGGTGATCTAATACCCCCGGGTGATCTAATACCCCCGGGTGATCTAATACCCCCCGGGTGATCTAATACCCCCCAGGTGATCTAATACCCCCGGGTGATCTAATACCCCCGGGTGATCTAATACCCCCCGGGTGATCTAATACCCCCAGGTGATCTAATACCCCCGGGTGATCTAATACCCCCGGGTGATCTAATACGCCCGGGTGATCTAATACGCCCGGGTGATCTAATACCCCGGGTGATCTAATACCCCACGGGTGATCTAATATCCCCCGGGTGATCTAATACCCCCGGTTGATCTAATACCCCGGGGTGATCTAATATCCCACGGGTGATCTAATACCCCCAGGTGATCTAATACCCCCCGAGTGATCTAATATGCCGGGCGATCTAATACCCACCCCGAGTGATCTAATACCCCGGGTGATCTAATACCGCCAGGTGATCTAATACCCCCAGGTGATCTAATATGCCGTGTGATCTAATGCCCCGGGTGATTTAATGCCCCGGGTGATCTAATACCCCCAGGTGATCTAATATGCCGTGTGATCTAATACCCGGGTGATCTAATACCCCCCCGGGTGAGCTAATACCCCTGGGTGATCTAATACCCCCTGGGTGCTCTAATACCCCCTGTGGTGATCTAATATCCCGGGTGATCTAATATCCCCCGGGTGATCTAATACCCCCCAGGTGAACTAATACCCCGGGTGATCTAATACCACCCGGGTGGTCAAATACCCTACTTCACCTGAGGAAGGGGCGATCGATAGCTCCGAAAGCTTGTGATTTCAAATAAAACTGTTGGACTATAACCTGGTGTTGTGCGACCTCTCAATTTTGTCCACCCCAGTGAAACACCGGCATCTCCGCATCGTTATCTAATATCCCAGGTGATCTAATACCCCAGGTGATCTAATATCCCCCGGGTGATCTAATACCCGCCAGGTGATCTAATACCCCCCGGCTGATCGAATACCCTGGGTGATTTAATAACTCCCAGGTGATCTAATACCCCCGGGTGATCTAATACCCCCGGGTGATCTAATACCCCCGGGTGATCTAATAACCCGCGTGATCTAATACCCCCAGGTGAGCTAATATGCCACGTGATCTAATGCCCCGGGTGATCTAATACCCCCTGGGTGATCTAATATGCCGGGCGATCTAATACCCCCCGAGTGATCTAATACCCCGGGTCATCTAATACCCCCAGATGATCTAATACCCCCAGGTGATCTAATATGCCGTGTGATCTAATGCGCCGGGTGATCTAATACCCCGGGTGATCTAATATCCCCCGAGTGATCTAATAACCCCGGGTGATCTAATACCCCCGGGTGATCTAATACTCCCCGGGTGATCTAATACCCCGGGTGATCTAATACCGCCGGGTGATCTAATACCGCCGGGGATCTAATACCCGCTGGGTGATCTAATACACCCGGGTGATCTAATACCCCGGGTGATCTAATACCGCCCGGGTGATCTAATACCCCCTGGGTGATCTAATATCCCCCGAGTGATCTAATAACCCCGGGTGATCTAATACCTCCTGGGGTGATCTAATACCCTGGATGATCTAATACCCCCCGGGTAATCTAATACCCCCGGGTGATCTAATACCGCCTGGGTGATCTAATACCCCCGGGTGATCTAATACCCCCCGGCTGATCTAATACCCCGGGTGATCTAATACCCCAGGTGATCTAATACCCCCGGGTGATCTAATACCCCCGGCTGATCTAATACCCCGGGTGATCTAATACCCCGGGTGATCTAATACCCCGGGTGATCTAATACCCCCCGGGTGATCTAATACCCTGGGTGATCTAATACCCCCCGGGTGATCTAATACCCTGGGTGATCTAATACCCCCCGGGTGATCTAATAACCCGAGTGATCTAATACCCCCGGTTGATCTAATACCCAGAGGTGATCTAATATGCCACGTGATCTAATGCCCCGGGTGATCTAATACCCCCTGGGTGATCTAATATGCCGGGCGATCTAATACCCCCCGAGTGATCTAATACCCCGGGTCATCTAATACCCCCAGATGATCTAATACCCCCAGGTGATCTAATATGCCGTGTGATCTAATGCGCCGGGTGATCTAATACCCTCGGGTGATCTAATACCGCCCGGGTGATCTAATACCCCGGGTGATCTAATACCCCGGGTGATCTAATACCTCCTGGGTGATCTAATACCCCCGGGTGATCTAATACCCCCTGGGTGATCTAATACCCCCTGGGTGATCTAATACCCCCCGGGTGATCTAATACCCCCGGGTGATCTAATACCCCCTGGGTGATCTAATACCCCCCGGGTGATCTAATACCCCCGGGTGATCTAATACCCCGGGTGATCTAATACCTCCTGGGGTGATCTAATACCCCCGGGTGATCTAATACCCCCTGGGGTGATCTAATACCCCCTGGGTGATCTAATACCCCTGGGTGATCTAATAACCCCGGGTGATCTAATACCTCCTGGGTGATCTAATACCCCTGGGTGATCTAATACCGCCCGGGTGATCTAATAGCCCTAGGTGATCTAATACCCCCTGGGTGAGCTAATAGCCCCAGGTGATCTAATACCCCGGGTGATCTAATACCCCTGGGTGATCTAACACCCCCGGGTGATCTAATACCCCGGGTGATCTAATACCCCCAGGTGATCTAATACCCCCCGGGTGAGCTAATACCCCCCAGCTGATCGAATACCCCCGGGTGATCTAATACCGCCCGGGTAATCTAATACCCCCGGGTGATCTAATACCCCAGGTGATCTAATACCCCCGGGTGATCTAATACCCCCCGGGTGATCTAATACCCCCTGTGGTGATCTAATACCCCGGGGTGATCTAATACCCCCCAGGTGATCTAATACCCCCAGGGTGATCTAATACCCCCCGGGTGATCTAATCACCCCAGGTGATCTAATACCCCAGGGTGATCTAATACCCCCTGGGTGATCTAATACCCCCGGGTGATCTAATACCCTCGGGTGATCTAATACCCTCGGGTGATCTAATACCCCTGGGTGATCTAATACCCCTGGGTGATCTAATACCCCCAGGTGATCTAATACCCCCAGGTGATCTAATACCCCCTGTGGTGATCTAATACCCCCAGGTGATCTAATACCCCCTGTGGTGATCTAATACACCTGGGTGATCTAATACCCCCAGGTGATCTAATACCCCCCGGGTGATCTAATACACCTGGGTGATCTAATACCACCGGGTGATCTAATACCCCCAGGTGATCTAATACCCCCCAGGTGATCTAATACCCCCTGAGTGATATAATACCCCCAGGTGATCTAATACCCTGGATGATCTAATACTCCCCGGGTGATCTAATACCCCCTGAGTGATATAATACCCCCCGGGTAATCTAATACCCCCGGGTGATCTAATACCGCCTGGGGTGATCTAATACCCCCCAGGTGATTTAATACCCCCCAGGTGATCTAATACCCCCCAGGTGATCTAATACCCCAGGTGATCTAATACCCCCGGGTGATCTAATACCCCGGGTGATCTAATACCCCCGGGTGATCTAATACCCCCCAGGTGATCTAATACCCCCCAGGTGATCTAATACCCCCCGGGTGAGCTAATACCCCCGGGTGATCTAATACCCCCTGTGGTGATCTAATATCCAGGGTGATCTAATACCCCCGGGTGACCTAATACCCCCCAGGTGATCTAATACCCCCCAGGTGATCTAATACCCCCAGGTGATCTAATACCCCAGGTGATCTAATACCTCCGGGTGATCTAATACCCCCGGGTGATCTAATACCCCCGGGTGATCTAATACACCCGGGTGATCTAATACCCCCGGGTGACCTAATACCCCCTGAGTGATCTAATACCCTGGGTGATCTAATACCCCTGGGTGATCTAATACCCCCCGGGTGATCTAATACCACCCAGGTGATCTAATACCCCCCGGGTGATCTAATACCCCCGGGGTGGTCGAATACCCCGGGTGATCTAATACCCCGGGTGATCTAATACCCCCCGGCTGATCGAATACCCCGGGTGATCTAATACCCCGGGTGATCTAATACTCCGGGTGATCTAATACACCCCGGGTGATCTAATACCCCGGGTGATCTAATATCCTCCGGGTGATCTAATACCCCCGGGTGATCTAATACCCCGGGTGATCTAATACCCCCAGGTGATCTAATACCCCCCTGAGTGATCTAATATGCCGGGCGATCTAATACCCCCCCCCCCCCCCCCCCGAGTGATCTAATACCCCGGGTGATCTAATACCGCCAGGTGATCTAATACCCCCAGGTGATCTAATATGCCGTGTGATCTAATGCCCCGGGTGATTTAATGCCCCGGGTAATCTAATACCCCCAGGTGATCTAATATGCCGTGTGATCTAATACCCCGGGTGATCTAATACCCCCCGGGTGAGCTAATACCCCTGGGTGATCTAATACCCCCAGGTGATCTAATACCCCTGGTGATCTAATACCCCCTGGGTAATCTAATACCCCCCGGGTGATCTAATACCCCCCAGGTGATCTAATACCCCCCGGGTGAACTAATACCCCCCGGGTGATCTAATACCCCCCGGGTGATCTAATACCCCCCAGGTGATCTAATACCCCCCAGGTGATCTAATACCCCCCGGGTGAACTAATACCCCGGGTGAACTAATACCCCCCCGGGTGATCTAATACCCCCGGGTGATCTAATACCCCCGGGTGATCTAATACCCCGGGTGATCTAATACCCCGGGTGATCTAATACCCCCGGGTGATCTAATACCCCCGGGTGATCTAATACCCCTGGGTGATCTAATACCCTGGGTGATCTAATACCCCCTGGGTGATCTAATACCCCTGGGTGATCTAATACCCCGGGTGATCTAATACCCCTCGGGTGATCTAATACCCTGGTGATCTAATACCCCCGGGTGATCTAATACCCCTGGGTGATCTAATACCCCCGGGTGATCTAATACTCCCGGGTGATCTAATACCCCGGGTGATCTAATACCCCCCGGGTGATCTAATACCCTGGGTGATCTAATACCCCCGGGTGATCTAATATCCCCCGGTGATCTAATACCCCGGGTGATCTAATACCCCGGGTGATCTAATACCCCCTGAGTGATCTAATACCCCCAGGTGATCTAATACCCCGGGCTGATCTAATACCCCCCGGGTGATCTAATACCCCCTGAGTGATATAATACCCCCCCGGGTAATCTAATACCCCCGGGTGATCTAATACCGCCTGGGGTGATCTAATACCCCCAGGTGATTTAATACCCCCCAGGTGATCTAATACCCCCCAGGTGATCTAATACCCCAGGTGATCTAATACCCCCGGGTGATCTAATACCCCCGGGTGATCTAATACCCCCGGGTGATCTAATACCCCCCAGGTGATCTAATACCCCCAGGTGATCTAATACCCCCCGGGTGAGCTAATACCCCCGGGTGATCTAATACCCCCTGTGGTGATCTAATATCCAGGGTGATCTAATACCCCCGGCTGATCTAATACCTCCGGGTGATCTAATACCCCCGGGTGATCTAATACCCCCGGGTGATCTAATACACCCGGGTGATCTAATACCCCCGGGTGACCTAATACCCCCTGAGTGATCTAATACCCTGGGTGATCTAATACCCCTGGGTGATCTAATACCCCCCGGGTGATCTAATACCACCCAGGTGATCTAATACCCCCCGGGTGAACTAATACCCCCCCGGATGGTCGAATACCCCGGGTGATCTAATACCCCCGGGTGATCTAATACCCCCCGGCTGATCGAATACCCCGGGTGATCTAATACCCCGGGTGATCTAATACTCCGGGTGATCTAATACACCCCGGGTGATCTAATACCCCGGGTGATCTAATATCCTCCGGGTGATCTAATACCCCCGGGTGATCTAATACCCCGGGTGATCTAATACCCCCAGGTGATCTAATACCCCCCTGAGTGATCTAATATGCCGGGCGATCTAATACCCCCCCCCCCCCGAGTGATCTAATACCCCGGGTGATCTAATACCGCCAGGTGATCTAATACCCCCAGGTGATCTAATATGCCGTGTGATCTAATGCCCCGGGTGATTTAATGCCCCGGGTAATCTAATACCCCCAGGTGATCTAATATGCCGTGTGATCTAATACCCCGGGTGATCTAATACCCCCCGGGTGAGCTAATACCCCTGGGTGATCTAATACCCCCAGGTGATCTAATACCCCTGGTGATCTAATACCCCCTGGGTAATCTAATACCCCCCGGGTGATCTAATACCCCCCAGGTGATCTAATACCCCCCGGGTGAACTAATACCCCCGGGTGATCTAATACCCCCCGGGTGATCTAATACCCCCCAGGTGATCTAATACCCCCCAGGTGATCTAATACCCCCCGGGTGAACTAATACCCCCGGGTGAACTAATACCCCCCCGGGTGATCTAATACCCCCGGGTGATCTAATACCCCCCGGCTGATCAAATACCCCGGGTGATCTAATATGCCGTGTGATCTAATGCCCCGGGTGATTTAATGCCCCGGGTAATCTAATACCCCCAGGTGATCTAATATGCCGTGTGATCTAATACCCCGGGTGATCTAATACCCCCCGGGTGAGCTAATACCCCTGGGTGATCTAATACCCCCAGGTGATCTAATACCCCTGGTGATCTAATACCCCCTGGGTAATCTAATACCCCCCGGGTGATCTAATACCCCCCAGGTGATCTAATACCCCCCGGGTGAACTAATACCCCCGGGTGATCTAATACCCCCCGGGTGATCTAATACCCCCCAGGTGATCTAATACCCCCCAGGTGATCTAATACCCCCCGGGTGAACTAATACCCCCGGGTGAACTAATACCCCCCCGGGTGATCTAATACCCCCGGGTGATCTAATAACCCCCGGCTGATCAAATACCCCGGGTGATCTAATACTCCGGGTGATCTAATACCCCCGGGTGATCTAATACTGTAGGTGATCTAATACCCCTGGGTGATCTAATACTGTAGGTGATCTAATACCCCTGGGTGATCTAATACTGTGGGTGATCTAATATCCCACGGGTGATCTAATACCCTCCGGGTGATCTAATACCCTCGAGTGATCTAATATTCCCCAGGTGATCTAATACCCTGGGTGATCTAATACCCCCCCGGGTGATCTAATATCTCCCGGGTGATCTAATACCCCGGGTGATCTAATACCCCCCGGGTAATCTAATACCCTGGGTGATCTAATACCCCCCGGGTAATCTAATACCCTGGGTGATCTAATACCCCCCCCGAGTGATCTAATACCGCCAGGTGATCTAATACACCCAGGTGATCTAATATGCCGTGTGATCTAATGCCCCGGGTGATTTAATGCCCCGGGTGATCTAATACCCCCCAGGTGATCTAATATGCCGTGTGATCTAATACCCCGGGTGATCTAATACCCCCCGGGTGAGCTAATACCCCTGGGTGATCTAATACCCCTTGGGTGCTCTAATACCCCCTGTGGTGATCTAATATCCCGGGTGATCTAATATCCCCCGGGTGATCTAATACCCCCCGGGTGATCTAATACACCCCGGGTGATCTAATATCCCCCGGGTGATCTAATACACCCTGGGTGATCTAATACCCCGGGTGAACTAATACCCCCCGGCTGGTCGAATACCCCGGGTGATTGAATACCTCCCAGGTGATCTAATACCCCCCGGGTGATCTAATACTCCGGGTGATCTAATACCCCGGGTGATCTAATACCCCGGGTGAACTAATACCCCCCGGCTGGTCGAATACCCCGGGTGATCTAATACCCCCCGGGTGATTTAATACCTCCCAGGTGATCTAATACCCCCCGGGTGATCTAATACCCCGGGTGATCTAATACCCCCGGGTGATCTAATACCCCGGGTGATCTAATACTCCGGGTGATCTAATACCCCCCGGGTGATCTAATAACCCGAGTGATCTAATACCCCCGGGTGATCTAATACTCCGGGTGATCTAATACCCCCCGGGTAATCTAATAACCCGAGTGATCTAATACCCCCGGGTGATCTAATAACCCGAG
The DNA here is from genome assembly GCA_030390025.1 of Squalus acanthias. Classification (NCBI taxonomy): domain Eukaryota; kingdom Metazoa; phylum Chordata; class Chondrichthyes; order Squaliformes; family Squalidae; genus Squalus; species Squalus acanthias. Next base: position 88,253,888 of record CM059436.1, on the reverse strand, counting down.
TGATCTAGTACCCCCGGGTGATCTAATATCCCACGGGTGATCTAATACCCTCCGGGTGATCTAATACCCCAAGTGATCTAATACCCTGGGTGATCTAATAACCCGAGTGATCTAATACCCCCGGGTGATCTAATATCCCACGGGTGATCTAATACCCTCCGGGTGATCTAATACCCCAAGTGATCTAATACCCCCGGGTGATCTAATACCCCCGGGTGATCTAATATCCCCCAGGTGATCTAATACCCCGGGTGATCTAATACCCC